>JBBCBC010000030.1:3461486-4678629 GCA_037126765.1 Stenogyne calaminthoides
TTGAGTTTTGTCCATATTTGGTAAATTTTTAATTATTCTGGATTAAAAAGGACTAGCAACTCAAATGTGGGGTTAAATCTCCATATATATTGATTACGAGCATTGGGAAAGTGGTGGTTAGCGTCTTTGAAGGTTTTTGAGTTAGTCTGCGAGCTAGTGTTATTATTAGAGCTACTACCATTGGATAACGGATCTCTTTGATTATTATATTCCGCGATATCTAGTTGTACTTGAAGGGTACACAAATGCGAATTGGATTTCAAAGTCGAGAACATAAAGTCCACTTGTGGTTACATCTTTGTGATGGGAGGAGCAGCGATCTCTTGAGAATCCTGCCAAACAAACTTGTATTGTCGATCGAACAATGCAACCCGAGTTGAATATTATGACTTTAACTCTTGAAAAAAATTGAATTAACCGTAGTTTCTTGGAAGATGTTCCAATGTGTTTTGAGATCGATGTCACCATTGTGATAGTTTGTTGGCTTAGGGAAGAGCTACTAACAAAGTGTATAATGGGAATCTCGACATATATAGCCGAAGACCTAGAATTAGTGGAAAATATGTTGAAATTGATTGTTATAAGTTTGGGTTATGTGAGTTCTAAAAAGAAAAATATCACGGACCCATTAACAAAGGTCTTTCAAAGACCAAGTAAATTTCATCGAGAGGAATGGGATTGGCTTAAGGAAATTGATTACCACCCATGATGGCAACCCACTGAATTGTAAACCCCAATTTATAGGTTCATAGGACAACCCGAATTGTGGGGGTGGTGAACAAAGTACTCGGGAAAGGTTCGGCCTATTCATGAAAAGAGTGATGAGCACATCCGTTTGAAGGTTAAGCTTTAGCTTTTTAATGATCATTATCGTTGATCGTTGGTATGATAGGATACTCTTAATAAAGAGATCACTATGCTCCGATGTAGAAAGGGCATGAGAGATGATTTGAGGGCTAAATCTCTGACATTCGATGAATATTTCCAAGGCAATCCGAGGAGGCGAAAGCAGATGACAGAAAGAATTGGTAGTTTGGAGAACATTGTGTGAGTATCATTATCTCGGTACACTATGAGCAATGAGCGATTCGAACCAAGAGTCCTTTGGATTTGGCAAGTGTGTCAGATGGTACTTCACTAGGGAAGGTTCAAGGTTCACCACCCCCACCTATCCGTGCGGCGAATTCTCATGGGACCCTTGTTTTTGCATTGTTTGGTTGCATTTTGCATTCTTGAGGACCAATTTTTCATTCATATGCGGGGATTGTTTGGAGAATTTGGTGAAAAATAGTTTGATCCATTTCAAATAAAATTTGGAGGTTTAATTAAATTAAAATGTTAAGTGGGCATCTACGATCTATATTTTTGCGGGCTCCACCGCTCGGTTTTTCGTGTTTTTTGAGATAATAGTGGTGGGTTGGCATAAGCTTAGCGATGATGGACTTACGTGGAAAACGATTCTCGGTGTGAATGATAAATTGGCTCAAAAATGATGAGGTTGGAAAATTGAAAAATCATATTCTAGATTTTTCATCCAATTTTATTTTTCCAACTTATTAGTCTTTATGATGACTAATTAAAGAGACTCTTCCAAACTCCATTATAATTATGTGGAGACCTCTTGCTTGCTTCTCCACCTATTGGTCATCTCTTCCATTATAAACACACTAAAATATCTCACTTTCTCGTATTTCGTGTTTTTCTTTTTTGAATCTTTACAAAAGGTTTAATACGAAAAGTTCAAAAGCGCTACCGTTCTTCGGCGATTGATTGGGCGTTGTACCTTGAGTTCATTGCTCTTGAAATAAATGGCGAGCAAATTGAGCTTAAAGGTAGAAGTGGTTTGCCCCATTCTTATAGATCGAGATTTAAATCCGAATTTATTTTGTCTTTATTTTAATTTCAAAACGAATTCTTACAAAAGGTTTACTAAATGCACTAGGCCCCGGCTTGCTATAAAAGGTTTCATGATTCTATCAATGGCTACCTGCGTCTACTGCTTTACCAACACATCAAGTTTTAGATTAAAATTTTCTACAAAAGCAGTTCATTGATTGGCTCTGTAAAGATTCAAGAATGGTAGATAAATTATGGATTGAATTGTCGTTTGGTTTTGTGGAATGTTAGGACGATCGAATTTTCAATGAAATCATCCGTAAAATACCAAATATTTGGGAGGAAATAAAGGAAGAACATGGTCGTGGCTATCGGTTAAATATTCGCAGATTAGAGACACCCACATTTTAGCGTGTGGGCAAAGAATCCAAAGGGGTATGGTTGAAAATAAGCCCAGAACATATTTCTTCTTGTAGTGTTTGGTAGGAAGAGTGTTATGTGTAAGAATGTGTCTTTGTTGGAATATTATTCTTTATGTTACAATGCATGCATTCTGATAATAAAAATCATTTTTTCATGGGTATATGGCGGAGATGGGAAGAAGATATGCATATAAATTGCGATTATTTTTTTAATGAGGGTTTGAAAGTTAAGCGGGAAAATCAAGGGTCAGTATATATAGGCAGATTAAAAGGGGTTGGGAAAAACGTGGAAGGAAGCCTCTGATTTCATGAATTAGGTTATGACCGCTTAAATTAAGAGCGGTTTTGACGCGTGAGGCCGTCGAGTTAGGTGAACCTATGATTCAAATTTCAAATCTGGATAGCTTAAGTCTTGACTCTGGGCGACCCCAATCCGGATGGGCTACCCGATTCATTGGGTCCAAAAATTAATTAGTCCATTTAGGTTTTTGGGTCTCCAAAAATATAGATGTGCCCCAAAACCCGAGAACCCGAACAGGGCATGGCCCGTGGCGATGCTACGTTGCGTGTGTGGTTCATGGTTAGGGTCCCCCATACCATTTTGGAAACGACCATAAACCCATTATCTTTAAGGAAACTTTCATTCTTGTTTCCAATGTGGGGATGAGTGGAAGACACTTGGTCGGCACTATTTCATAAATTACTCTATTTGAAACATTAATGTCTAATCTTAACAATTAATTTCTCCTCACGAAATTGATTTTTGAGATATTAAATATACCCCCGCGATCATCTACTCATGGTAGAACAATCTCAAATCACGTTTAATTTAAAAAAATCAAATTTTTAATTCCTCGATAATTTGGTCAAACTTGAGTCTTTAGAACCTTTCAAAACCAAATTTCCAACACTTGAGTCTTCAGAACACTTTCATTTGCATTAATTTCAGCGATTTCAATCTGAGATAAAGGGGCAACAATAGAAAAAGGGAGGGTCGATGGCAAAAATAGGCGTGAGGGAAAGTTTTTAAGAGGGTTTTAGGATTCTTTTCTTTACTCACACGCATCAAAACATAGTTGATAGATTTATTATTTTAGAGTAATTTTTTTTTAATTTCAAGTGCTAAGTGGAAATTCAAGTTGTATTTGCTCTTATAAGCGACCGGACATAAGCGAGCTCCGTAATCGGATTTTCATTGATCACCTATCATAGGAAAAACACACGAACACCACTTCTCATCATTTGAATTCATCTTAGTTCTTTCTTCTTTTTGCTCGTTTTTGTTAATTGTTACACTGTAGTTTATTTCTCTTTGTAATTGATATTTAGAACTTATCATACTTGAATATCATGGTTTTGCACTATAACTCTGGCGTCGACACATAACCCGAAGGCTGTCTATCTATAGCCTCTAGTCCGAAGCCTTAGCGACACTTATCGCAGGAAGTAGGTGTTGGAAAACACGTGTCGAGAAACGTAAGGTTGATTCTTTTTCATTCTTGACCCGTCTTTTTCGAGGAGCTTCATGTGGCTCAACCTTAAAATCTCCTTCTACAGATCAAGAGTTATTTTAATCAATTCATTTCGTTTTCACTCATTTTTTCTCAAAAAAAAAAAAAAAAAACATTTCGTTTCTCGCATTTAGGCACAATTAAGTGAAATTAGTGCAATAAAACATGGATTCTATCAAATTGAGCATGAAAATCACATAAATCACGAGCAATAGCGACACCCCGATCTTCTTATAAATCGTGGTTAAGAATATTCTTCTCCTCAAGTTGATCTTGGTTGGTAGCGATCCATGGTACACGCCGTGCATGGCGATAACCTTCAACGGTGTAAGCTTGATCAAAATTAATTTGAAACCTTAACGCACTTCGAGATTGAGTAATGTATTCCTCTGAAACTGTAGTATTAATACGAATCTTTAGTTGAAAGCCCGTCCAGTCTTCCGATCCATTTCATTGAGTCTTCCATCCCTCTTCAAGTGGCGCTTTTCTTGGTTAGAAACTTGCTCTGAAGGTGCATTTCTGATCAAAGAATTTCTTCTCCATTATAAGTTTTATTTTCACCACCCCCCCTTCCCCCACCCCCAAAAAAAGTCGAAGACCCATTGACCCTCCTTTCTGCATTAATACAGACTTAGATGAAACAATCTAAGGAATTTAGATTTCAAAGTCCCCACGTTGACCCAATGCGTCCTCCCAAATGGGTTTGATTACCATCTCATGATGACCTATCTAATTTCCTCAAAACACACCCCGTTTTGATGAAACCTCGATAAGAGGAAAACTAGCAACAAGAATGAATCTTGTGAGAATGGCGAGGAAAACCTTGACCAAAATCTTGTGAAAAGGATTCTATATTTCTCGATAATAATTTTGTAGTATATCCTGATTATTAAATAATAAATTCTAGGATTCTAAACCTAAGCCACGTGGGCTCTGATAAGTAATGTTGCAAGAAAAATCATATCGATAATATCAATTTAAATCTAATAAATAAAATCAAATCCTAATATTTTTCTTAATCTTTGTAAATCTCAAGATCATAATATTTCTGTCATTTTTCTTATTTTATTTTATTCTAGAATATAAATTAAATGATTGGTGGAATCTAAATCATCACCCCGCTGAAATGAACCTTTGTCCTCGAGGTTAAGACACAGAAAATCGCCACACAACTCCTTAACAGATTCCCATGTCTTATCTTTTCTGCCTTGACTTTATAGAACCATCTCCATTAGCCATTCTCGTCTACCGTATTTTTGTTCGCCTTTCGGCTTGCTCTAACCATCTCCACCTTTGTCGTATCTCATACAAATAATAGGAAGCGATTAATACTGTAATCTTTCACTTAGATTCTTGTAGATCAAAATATTGTTCCATGTTATCTATCGTCTCGCGTTACCGAAACTTAAGTCCCAAGAGGTGCTAAATCTTTTTCTTGTACACCTTCCGATAACGTCTTTGGTCAATAGTAGCTAACCGAAACTTTAGAAACATTTTCGCTAACCGATTTTCACAAAACGCGTGCCGTTGATTCATCGATCTCCAAATTGCTCAAGAGGTATTTGTTCTCCTTAGATGGCCCATGAGGTCTTGCGGCCACTGTATCATCTCAAAGGCACCCGGTCCACCATGGCGTATGAATAAGCACTCTATCTTTTGGTTGTTGCCAAGAGCCAATATTTTTCCAAAAAGAGGTTGGGGATCGGTACTATCGGAATTCACTTTAGGAGGCATGGATTCTCTGATTAATGGCTACTATGGATTCAAATTTTGGCAAATTTCCTCTCGATCTCGATGTATTCATATCTCCGATGTATACGCAAATGGGGCCCAGAATCTAACTCTTCTCGTTTTCGAGTTAGAGAAATAAAACAAAAGATGCTTATGTCAAAGAAAATTGTTTGAATCAACAATAGCCCTTCAACATCTATAGCTATTGGTATAATCAGGCTAGATTGCAATTATAATTCCAATTTCACAGATGAATTGAAACTCTAGCTGATTAAACCCAATCTTTGACCTCTGTACTTCTCTTTGGTTAGTTGTTCTTCCAGTTTTCATCGTTATTTAGGACCTGGTTAACCTGTTAGAACCACTCTTCCATTCTTCGTCGTATTTAGGACCCTCGTTAACTTGTTCGAACCACTTCTTTAGGTTCATCATCATATTTAGGACCTTTTGTCGCCCGACTTTCCACTTTCCCCAACTTCTTCCCGATTCTTTTTGTTCGGCCATCGTAAGGTGAAACCCGGAATTTCGGCCGAATGGATTTTCATTTCTTCCCGTGTTTATGGGCGAACGTGATTTTGTCCCAGTAAAATCTATATATAAGATAACTAGCAGTTACCCACAAGATGGGATCATCGTGTATGAAGGGTAAGTATTTAGACGTAAGTAGTTTGAACCCAGGAAGTTTAAACATGCGTGTAAATCCCGGAAATCTGTGCTTTGTAACTAATATGGGTGCAATTTGATAGTTATTCACTACTATTGAATTGACGGGAAAATCAACAAATGATAAAGATTACTCTAACCCGATGAAGTGCAAATATTGGAGAATATTGCTTTGGATAGGAATCCTAAGTATACTTTATTGGAATTGGTTTGGCGACAAAAGACTATCTTGGTGTACAGAATAACCTTAAGTGTGTACTAAACTAGGCAATCAACCCCTAATCCCAAGCTAAATAAGATACAACAAAAAGCTCGGTTTTTATTCCCGACCTCAACTAATACCCTCTTTTTACCTCGCTAACGAATAACCAAGTTATTAAGATTATGCTTTAACTATTTAAATCCCTTATTCAGAGTTGGGAGATTCGACTGTCCTCCTAAATGAACCAAGATATTACCAACCCCGTCCTGAAACCCTCTCCGCCGAAGCCTATTCATTGAAAAAAGTGATTGAAATTGCCCTCTTTAACAACTTTTGTACTCGATTCAATGGTTTTATTGGATTGGTTATTCCACAACAATTTAAGAAGATTATTCAATTTACACCTCGAATCATCCTAATCGCCTAACAATTCAATTATTTCTACGATCATCCCATCCAAAGCAATCAAAAGTTTAGCCTAACATCTTGATCATCAAATCACAAATAACAACTAAATCATAGAACTCATTAAGAAAGAATGCATAATCCAATCAACAATGGATAATCAATTGAATTCAAGTAGCACAAAGTATTGGATAGGAAATTCAAATAAACCTTAAATTGTTCTTCAAAAAGTAAAAACCGAGAAATTAAACAAAACAAAATGAGGAAAACTAGAATGTTAAATTATAAATTTGTGAATTGAATTGTGTTACTAAGTGGATGAATTCTCTCGCCTTCTTTCCCCGAACCTTGGGTACTTTTTTCTCCTTTCCTCTATCTAATTTTCGTCCTCTTCCCCCCTCGTCCCTCTAATTTTTCTCGTCATTTTATATATATCACCTTAATCGCATCGCCGAAAGCAGGTCTTTTGTCGAATGATGTCGCTTTCGACCACTTGGTTTGGTCGAGACTTTCTACATGGATGATTCATGCTCGAAGAGCACCTTCGCTAGTGGAGCGGTTTATGGCAACCACACACCTGGTCGAAGCCGATTACCCTCACTTGTGCAGGTCGACCGCATTGGTAGAGCCTGTGCTCGACCATCCTTCTATCACCTTTCTTCACAACTAATACTTTTCGAAGATTTCTTTTTATATCTTTTTCAACAAGAGTCCGATTCATGCACCGTGAAGTCTCAATTTAGCTCCATTTTCAGTCCTCTTTCCTCTTACAAAAACCAAAGAAGCAAATTAGTGATTTTATACAGATTATGATCAATCACCACAAGAATATCCTTAAAAACACTCAAAACATGGCTAAAACTGGCTTCGTAACTCACACTATTTTCACCTCTAATCAACTCACAAACTTACAATGTTGCTTGTCCCCAAGCAATGAAATTATAAATTAGAGTGAAATTGACAAAACAAATCGAGATACCAAATCATGCATGCAATTGCTTTCAACTTTCAATGATCGGTCCACCGAAACAAACTCATCCTCTTTTCTCCTACTTTCATGGGTAATCAACATAACTCACCAAATCAAACATGGATGTGCTCTCGGCAGGTGTGTTTCACTCCCTCACAAGTTTTTTTTTCAATAAGTAGGGACACTCAAACAATCAATCATACAAATCGGTGACCATATGCTTGTAAATACTCTCAACATCCTATCACATTCAATGTATTCATACCCGGATCAACAAGGACTTTCACTGGGTTATAACGGAAGGCTCTTTTTGGATAGGTTAGGATAAGTATATGGGAAATCCGACTCAATGAAAATAATAAAAAAATCGAATCAAATTATTTCAATCTAAGGGATGAAAGTGATTTTATCAAATCTGATGTTAATTGCATCTTTTTTTTTTTTTTCAATTCTCACCGCCAAACTAAAAACATTTCAACCTTTCCTTTCTTTCTTTTTTTTTTTTTTTTTTTTTTTTCGAGCAAGAATGTATCTTTTTCTGTTGCTCAACTAAAACTCTTATTTCTTTCCCATCCATCCACAAGCTTTCCCATTCAAATTGCTCATGAATACACTCGACCCATCAATTCTTTACATCAACCCAATTTCACCCCTTATTTAAAACTTTTCCTATTCTCCAAATTTTGGACAAAAAGTTTTAAAAACGGACGTGGCTTAAATCTGCTAACAAACGATTAGGCCTCGGGATCAAATGGGCTAGTAAAGGGAAAAATGTCATTGGTTGGGAAATTTGGGCTAAAGTGACTTTACAAATCGAAACATGGCCTATGATCACTTAGGCATACAATCTGAAGACCGCAATCGAAGAGAATATCCACAAGTTCTAGCATCTCAAAGGTGATGATTCACACACAATGAATGAGGCGAATATGATGAATTTCAATCTCTTTAAAGGCTCAAATCTCACGGTTATTCACATCCGTTCCTAGACCTAGCAACATGCCTCATGCCACACAAATATTCAAAAGAAAAAATGATGCACGACGTCCCTTTCAAATCCACCTTACTACCAATCTACACAGCGTTCTCAAGCACTCAACCATTCAACCATTACTCAACTTCGGCATTCACATCAAAGTAAAGCAACATATATAAGCAGGAGGACATCAATCAACAAAGAAATCAAGCAAATTCACCCCCCGCTTTCATAAGTGCCAAGAGATAGCCAATTTAAGTATATGCCCAAATAGAATAAATGAAAGAGAAAAGGAAAAGGAAAAAGGAAAAGGCAAGAGTTAGAAATTGGGGAGTTCCCCATCTCTGTCATTGCTCCTCGGAGGTGGTGGAGGCGATACATCGGGTGATCCTTTTCCTCTTACCACACAGGGTTTAAAAATGTACTGCGCTCAACATCCCCCAAATAACCGAGATCAAAACACCACGATAAAACACAAAATAACTTAAATTACACAAAAACAAATGGGTTGCCTCTCATTCAATATTTATTTTAAGGTCTGTGCGGATAAACTTACTTACTTTCATGAAGCGAAAATCATGTTACCTCCTTTGTCCTCATGGGACCAACCGATACCCATTTGTGCTTCGTAAGCACTTTGAGGAGTCTATCTAATTGATCATGAGATAAAGAAGAAAAACAATAACAGGGTACCTTTCATTATCTTTTAAGTATCGTCGTCATAAGGTGGTCGGGGTAATGGCTTCAATTCCTTTTAGCTTCCGATGGTGGGGCTTTGTCGAACATCTCCTCAAAAAGGCTTCTCATCCAAGTGCAATTCTTTTCTTCCCCACACGTCACCCCCCTTCTTCAATTCTTCACTATTGAGTGTGTCATCATTATGGTCGATCATATCAACAAAATGACAACTCTCATCCCCCATCGATATTTCATTACCTCGTAAAGAAATTTTTTATCTCTTGATCATCCACCTTCACCGTGATTTTTCCATTTGCCACATCTAAGACCATCCCATCCGAGTAGCCAAGAAAGGTCTTTAAGATTAAGGGCACATGCTCATCCTCTTCCATTTCAAGGACTACAAAGTCACTGGAAAGACATGACCATCCACTTTCACGAGAACATCTTCCCTTCTACGCCTTGAGGTCGAGTGATAGACTATCGTCTAGTTGAAGAGTCATCATAATCGTTTCGATTCTCCACGATTCGAACTTGAATAATGATAAGGGCATAAGGTTGATACTAGCCCCCAAATCACCTAAAGCTCCATTCTTGATTCCATTCCCAATGTCCAAAAGAATAGTGAAATTGCCGGATCTTTCAACTTTGGGAGGAAGTGCCTTGTGCACCATTAAGACTCGCCGTGGTTCAAGTGAGCGAGCTCGGGTTCATCAACTCTCCTCGCTTTTAGCAATTAGATCTTTCAAAGAACTTTGCATAATTGACGCATCTGCTCCAATGCATCATAAAAAGGTATGTTTATGTGCGTTTTCTTGAATCTACTCAAAAACTTATAGCAAACTAGAATCTAACTTCTTCTTGTAAACTTTTTGAGGATAAAGAACAGGAAACCACATATTTAGGCACCCTCCATTCATCCCATTCGGTTTCTTTCACCTTGAGCCTTTTTTTCTCTCGAAGTCTTCCACTTTGGTACCACTTTCTTCGTCAACGCACCATTCTACACTTTTTCTTTCCTTTTTCCAGCTTTCCCTTTGTCTACCCTCTTCCCTTTGGTTCATCATCTTCCACCCTCTTTTCCTCGTTATCTTCCTCCGGCTTTACTGTGATTTTCATCTACCTCGGTAGGTAATGGAGGTCCATCATCTTCCTCCACTTCTAAACTCAATAGCTTTGCAATGTTCCCAGTTCACCTAGGGCATAGATGGGAATTTGCGAATCTCTCTACCTATTGACCCCATCGTCCTGTCCCATCGATATTCAAAGCGCGTTAAATCTTTGTTGTTTTCTTGCTTCATCTATGGAAATCTTGCTCTCTCCTCTAGTTCTTCTTATGCCTCTTTTCACGATCAAATTCAAAAAGAAGATAATCTCTTTTCACCTCCCCGCCTTGTTGCACAAGAAGTTGCAACTTGTCTAAATAGTGATGTTCGGCCTACTCCACGGGGAGGCTTTGAACCGGATCAACACGGGTGGAGCAGTGATTCGGCCTTTGGATTTCCATAGGAAAAATTCTGGTTCTTTCTCCGATTCCGGATAGGATGTAGAACCCGCGATAGTTTGAATTATTTTGCCATTGGTTACGTGAAGGTGATGGACCACTGGCGTAAAAGGTTAACGGTGAAGGTCACCCTTCTTTGATAATTTCCCTGTTGGTTTACCCTGTTTGGTTGTAATTAAGCATCCCCATATAGTTAGCCTCTTCATAACTGAAATCTGCATAGTTTCATAAACTCATTAAACCCGTTCGTTGCTCACTTTGTTGGCTAACTTTGAATATTACTAATTTTCTCCATCATAGCCATCAACGACCGAGTTCAATGTTGTCTTCCATCGATTCACGCTTGGCGTGATTGATCGGCATTCCATTCCCCAATATTTTAACTCTTCCACAATTTCTCTGCACTCAAGACGCTTCTTATTGACCACCCTCTACGCAAGCGTAGAGAGTCTTTTTGCTCAGAATGGATTCCACATGTAAAAGTAGGCCCTTTATCTTGCTCATTGAACCCATGTTGCGGACACTCAATCAACAAATTCTGATATCGCTCCCATGCTTGGATCGAGACCCTCATTAGGTTTTTGACGGAATGTAGATATCTCCGTTCTTGCGCCCATTGTTACGGATGGAGGATAAAAACGCTCCAAAAATGCTCGCTCCATTTGAGCCCAAGTGGTGATACTTCCTCGAATTGTGTTATCAAACTATCCTTAGCTATCCCGTCGGTGAGAGCGGAAACAACTTCGAAGCTTCTTTGCATCCTCCGACATCCCATTGTAATCAAATGTCGAAATCATCATCAAAAAGTTCCGGAGATGAGTGTTTGGATTGTCTCTCCCGACTCTCCTCTGAATCGAAATCAATGAGCATCTTAAGGATCCCTATGAAATAGAAGTTGTTAGTTTCCACCCTTGGCAAAGCCACTCCATCATAGTGTCTTTGAGGTTGAGCCTCAAATATCCCTCGGATAACCATGTCGAGGATTCCCTCCTTGGGTGGTTTTTGTTAGTTTTTTGTAGAGGGGTTGTAGTGTGGGTTATAGTTTTGGTTTGGTTGGTGGTTTTTTTGGTTCTGCTTTGGTTTTTGGTAAGGTGGATTTTGGTAAGGTTGGTTGTTGTATGGATGATTAAGGTTTTGGAAGTTTTGATTTTGGTTAGGGGAATTGGTTTCTTTGGTTTGGTTGGTTGGGATCTTACTTGGTTGGTTTTGGGGTATGGTTGGTTTCTTTGTGGGCTCGGGTTATTAATTCATACAGTTTGCAAGCGATTCTCTCCGTTCCTCCATTTCCATCCACATTCAACCCTCATTCCCTACTTTGACCATTCTCATCCCCGAAAAGCTCGATTCCTTCTTGCTATAGCTTGAGGTCTAGTTCGATTCGATCAGCGCTTCGTTTTCTCGCTTTTGGCGTGTTCTCGTAAACTGAAAACTCAAGCAAAAGAAATCAAATGCAACTAACACAAAAAATATAGTAAAAATGAAAAAAAAACACCCACTACTAACTAAATCTATTTCCAAGTTTTACACAAAGCGCGTAAGTCACATCCCCGCAACGACGCCATTGACTTAGTCCCGTAAAATCTTATATTCTTAACTAGCGGTTACCCCACAAGATTATGGGATCACCGTAGCAAGGGGTAAGTGTTTAGAACAAGTAATGTCGAACCCAAAAGGAAGTTTTCGGTATGCGTGTAAATCCTGAAATCTATGTTTTGTAACTAATATGGGTGCGATTTGATAGTTACATTCACTACTATTGAATTAACGAGAAAATCAACAAATGCAAAAGATTACTCTAACCCGGATGAAGTGCAAATATTGGAGAATATTGATTTGGATAGGAATCCCCTATACTATTGGAATTGGTTTGGCCACAAAGACTATCTTGGTGTACAAAAGAATAACCCTAAGTGTCTTTTAAACTAGAAGCGATCAACTTCCTAATCACTAAATGAATCTGACAAAAGCTAGGTTTTTTATTCATTACTACTCAACTAATACCCTCTTTTACCTCACTCACCAAATAACCAAGTTATTAAGATTGTGCTTAACTGCTAAAGCCCTTATTCAAGTTAGGCGATTAGGCGTCCTCACTAAATGAACCAGGTATATTACCAACCCGTCACAAACCCTCTCCTCAAGCCTATTAGATTTGGAAAAAGTGATTCGGTCATCCTCTCTTTTAACAACTTTGGTACTCAATTCAATGATTTTTATTGGATTGGTTATTCCATTAACAATTTAAGAAGATTATTCAATTTACACCTCGAATCATCCTAATCGCCTAACCAATTCCTTTATTTCTTTGCGATCATCCTATCAAAGCAATCAAAAGTTTAGCTAACATCTTGATCATCAAATCACAAATAACCAGCGAAATCATAGAACTTCGTTAAGAAAAAATGCATAATCGAATCAACAATGGATAATCAATTGAATTCAAGTAGCACAAAAGAGTATTGGATAGGAAATTCAAATAAACACTAAATTGTTCTTCAAAAGTAAAAACCTAGAAATTAAACAAAACAAAATGAGGAAAACTAGAATGTTAAACCCGGTAATTTGTGAATCGAATTGTGTTACTTCGTGGATGAATTCTCTCATTCTTCCCCGAACCCTGTGTAATTTTTTTTCTCCTTTCCTCATCTAATTTTCGCCCTCTTACCTAAAAAAACGTCCCTTCTAATTTTCCGTCTGCCTTATATATCACCTTAATCGGACCCATCGAGCGGTGTCTTTTTTGGTCGAGCAATATAAAACGACCACTTAGTTTGCTTTAGCGCCTACATCGCTTGGTTCATTCAAGGCTCGAGCACACTTCCCTTGTCGGCGGTTTCGACCACACACCCGTCGGCGCCGATTGCCACTTGTGCCCAATCGACCGCATTGGTTAGAGCCTAGGTGCTTTCGACCTCATCCTCCTATCACCTTTCTTCCTCTAACTAATATTTTTCAAGATTTCTTTCATATCTTTTGAACTGGAGTCGATTAAATACCTACTGCGAGAATCTCCGAGAGCTCCATTTTGATCCTCTTTCCTCTTATACAAACCAAAAAGCAAATTAGTGATTTTATCTGATTATGCTCAATCACGGAAGAATATCACGAAAAACACTCAAAATATGGCTAAAAACTAAAACCGTAACTCACCGATTTCATTTCACCTCTAATCGAACGACTATTATTCTCTTTCGTGGTTTGCGCTTGGTGGCATGTCGTCCACCTCTTGATTTCGCGATCGTTGTGATGGTGTCGCGTGTTATTGTATTGCCAAGATGATTCAGAGCTTGACAAAAATTTTTCCTTTTTTGTGGATTCGAGAATCTGGATTCGTCATTCTCGCGACGTCAAACCTTCACAATCCCCATTGATGATCGATGATTCGATCATCCAAGTGGTCCCCTCATAACGTCTATCCCGAAGTCCATTACGGGTTGAGCTTTCCTCACTGCATCGTCGATGAACGCATGCCGGTTTTTCTCGATTGACCATGGAAGTTTCATTTTTTTAACCATTCCTTGATAGTCACCATTCTTTGGCGGAATAGGGTGTGATAACAAACCCCGCTCTGAGGCGATTGATGAAACCTCAATACGAGGAAAACTAGCGACCTTTTAATGAATGCGGAATAATAGCTAGAAAACACACCAAAATCTTTGTGAAAAGTTCTATATTTCTCTTATAATAATTTTGTAGTACATCTACGGTATTAAATAATAAACTACAGGATTCTAAACCACTAAGCCCGTGGGCTCTATTCTTAATGTAACAAAGAAAAATCAAATCTGATAATATCAATTTAAATCCTAATAAATCAAATCAAATCCTAATATTTCCTTAATCTTGTAAATCTCCAAGATACTAATATTTCCTGTCATTTTCTTATTTTCTTCCTTCTAGAATATAAATTAAATGATTGGTGGAATCTCATCATTTTCCCCCTCAAAGAATTATCCACTATATCCTTCCACCAACCCGACCAACTATTCCTAAACCCCATGGCCAGAGATGCTGCCATCCCCCCACTCACTCCATATTTGGAATCCACAACTCTTACCCATAAGCTCTCTTTCTCATTCCAAAAATCTTCATATCCATTTTCCTACTCTAATAAAAAGCCCGATGTTCCTTACCCCAAGTCCCCCATGGATTTTTGAATTACAAATAACTTTCCATTCAATCCAATCATTTTTTTTGGTACTCTCCCCACCCCCCCTCCCCACCAGCCCAAATGATATTATATTGTAATTTTATAATTTCACTCAAGATTTTCTTTGGTAAAGGATAGAAAGACAAGTAGTAGATGAGTTGAGATGAAAGACCCGAGCTAAGTAAAGTGACTCTGTCTCCTATCGATATTTTCTTGTCCTCCCACCGTTTTAATCTGTTTTTAATTTTCTGCACTACTTCCCTTCATCCTTCAATTCGGTGATAATTCATTCTGACTTTGATTCCAAGGTAAGAGAAAGATAGTACTCCTACCACGCAACCAAGTATTTCCGCCAACTCTTTTAGACTTTCTTCATCGACGGCTACCCCGTAAAGACAACACTTATCAAAGTTTATCTTTAGTCCCTAGATAAGCTCGATGTTTCTCAGAATTCTCCTCATCGTTCAGGTGTTCTTGGGTTTTGCTGCTCCCAAAAAAATGGTATTATTTGCGAACTGTAGATGGGATACTGTGGTATTATTTGGGATAAAGAGAGTTTTTGTTCAATAAATTTCTTAATCTTTGTAAACATCCAAACGATAAATAAATTGGGACAAAGAGAGTACTCTGTGAAACACGTTCAATAAAATTAGAATATATTATCATTTATTATTTGCAAAGTGCTAAAATGCTATACATGCTGTATTTCATTGTAAAAACGTCTTACGAAAGGCGAACTCCATTTTTAATCTTTATAATTTACACGTAAGTTTCTAGAAGATAATTGGCGTATATCCACACTTACTTAAAACTAGAGTTGGACATCTTTGATTATATATATTCAAGTTCGACTACATATTATAAAGGAAATAAAATTGACAACTCGTGTGATGTATGGCTTTAGAGTGCAATCAAGAGTCGGATAAATTCTATCCAAATTTATTTAAATTAAACATTTTTATTTGAGTCAGCTTGTTCCAACCTCAATGATAAACTGAGTTCGAATTCTCATATTAATAACTCATAATTTAATTCAATTAAAAAGAATTGGGATTTAATTTTGGGGGAGTATCAATTAGGTACAAAGTGATAGTTATATCAATTAGATACAACCCAAAATTCTTATTTCAATTCACTACAAATTGACACTTATAAAGATTAATATACCCTTAATGAAAAAATCAAAAAATCTATCGATACTATTTATCGACTAGACCTTTTTACTGTTCAATATTTACACAGATAATATAATTTTTTACATCATTTTAAAAATATATTTTTCTAAAATTCAAATTTCATTAGGAAAATTCAAAATTTTTTACTCCATTTTAATTTTTATTCTGTCTTTCTTGTTTATTACATAATTTTTTTTTTCTATCTTTCTTGATTATTTTTTGCACGAGTACAAAATAAATTCAACTCGGTGCAAAATATATTTGCACAATCGCTGAATATTTTCCTAATTTCAGAATGAAAAAGAAAAAAGAAATATGCAATTATGAGTTAAAATAATAATTCATCAAATTATAGAAAATGAGGGAGAAGACATATTGCAATTCTATCTTTATTTATATACAAACATCAACACTAAAATAAATTTTACATCCAAAATATTTTCATCCGTACATAATTATTTTTGCATAAATTCATATTATAAACAAAAAAATTTAACTTGTGCAAAAAAAAATTGAACAATTCAAAAACCCTATTCCCCAAGCACAGAGCAGAAACAAACAACAAAATCAACATTACGAAAAAATGGAAAAGAAGCAAATTTGCACAAACGAAAAAAATATATTTGCACAAACGCAAACAATATTTGCACAAATTCATAATTTATGGAATACGAGGACTAAAAGCAGATCTTATGATTACATTGTTCAATTATCACTTGCCAAACCACATTAATTGTACTTTTACTTCCAGAAATAACAAAATCTGAAACAAACAAAAACAACAAAATCATTCAAAAATCAAAATTAACAAAATCTGAAACAAAATCATAAACAACATAGTTACCACCACCACCACAACGAAGTTACCACCACCACCACAACCCAAAATCATAAACAATAAAATCTGAAACAAAAAACAAACAAAATCATTCAAAATCCACCACCACCACCCAAAACCACCATCAGATTCAAAATGAAACACAACCCATTTCTTCTCAAATCAACAAATTTACACAAAATGAGCAAAAATATGTATGCACAAACGCCAATATATTTGCACAAATGCCATGTTTGTAACCAAAAAAATAGTTAAAAGCAAGAAGAAAGATAAATGGGTTGGGCTGAAAAGTTATAGTCATCACCATGTTTCCTTCATTTTCCAGTTTCTTCAATCGGCCGATGCCTCCAAACCAAGCCATCCACCACCTGTTCCCTCTCTTCCCATGCCACCCGCTCTCTCACCGCCGCCTCCACCACCACCATCACCCCAAGACGCCCGCCACCGCACAAAACAAATTCTCCACAAAACCACCGTCGCCACCGCACAAAACCACCGCTATCAACACCCACTCCGCCACCGCTGTGCTCCAACAGATCCAGCAACCCAGATCTCGAAGTCACCGGGACACGACTCACCCAGATCCGATGGCGGCGGCGTCACAGATCCACCACCACCATAAAATCGCCACTTACCACTACCGCCCGCAACCACCATTCCCGTCGCCACCTACCATCGTTTCCATCTCCACGAAAACCCAAACCGATGTCGGCGGCGAATCGAGGAAGATGACGCCCAAATCGTGCAACCACACAGAGGTGGCGGACGGGGCACGGCGGCGACGCGATTTTGGAAGCCCAAAGAGGATGCACATAGATTTTTTAGAGAGAAAATAGGGATTTAGAGAGGATGAATTTTGAAATGGATATGGGAAGAGGGAGAGATTGGGGATGATGAAAGGGGTGACCTCTAATCTGGTTTTTTTTAGTTTTTTTTTTTTAATTAAAGGTACAGATCTGAGAAAATCAAAGGTAAGGGCAATTTGGGTTTTTTATGTTACTTTTTGTATCTAAATAAAATAAATGTTTATGATTGTATTAGATTGATAAATTTATGGAAATTTTGTACCCCTTTAAATTATCTCTTTAATTTTTCTAGTTGAGTAATCGTGTATTGTTTTTAAAATTGATCTCGATTCTTTTAATTTTTTTTTTTTGATATTTTAACCTTCTTCTGATAGATCACTAAATAGATAATCGTTATATGTATAGTTATTTTATTATTACATTTTAATTTGAAATGTAAAAGTTTTTAATCATAATAAGAATGAGTACCGTTAATGCGTCAAGGTCTTGTAATATTTCGTAGTCATTTAAAAAATGTCTTGTTATGCTTTTCTGACTTGTTTCGTCGTCATTATTTTTTTTCATATTAATAGTTAAGCGGTTAGGTGTAAATAAGTTGCATATTTAATATAACAAGTTCTTGATTCTAAAATGAATGATGAAGACACTCCATGTCTTTAGATCTGCGTCTGAAACTTAACCTCATAATAATTTGGATCGACAGTTTGAGTCGGTTTAAAAATAACTTGAATATTAAAAACAAAACGAATTGGGTCGGTTTAAAAATCTAAATTGACTTGAAAAAAAAAAAAATCAAAATATTCAAAAGTCACTCTTTCTTCCTAAAAAATACGCAGAAAAATCCTGACTTAAAATTTTTAAGATAAAAAAATTTAGATTGCATTTTGAAATTAAAAATAATAATAATAATTATGCTTATGAGATTATCTATTTGGTGCAGCAGATTTAAAAATCAATTTCAAAATAATTTAAAATTTATAAAACTAAAAATTGAAAAAATAAACAATCAGAACCAATTAAAAAAATATGCAAAGTTAGTTCAGGATAAAAATTTAATCCTAAAAAATTGCATTGAAAAACAAAAATTTGTAAACATCAAATAAAGAAAAAAATAATTCACTTTACTCCCATGCGGCGCTTCATGATTGGTTGAGACGGCCTTCGAACGAAGAATCAGAGAGTATATTTTTATTTTTTTTTGAAGTAGAGAGAGTATAATTTTAGATCACAAACGAAAGAGCGCTTTTTGCACGCATCCACACGCAAAAGTTTAGCGAAAAAAAGGAAACTCACGCCCTCTCTTCCTCCTCCTCGTAACGGTGGCTAACGGCGGCGGCGGAGGTTGCACAGGTGGATGGCAAGAAGCAACAAATACACCCCCCTCAACTTCAATGGATTTTTTGAGAAAAAGCTGAACAACAACAATCAACCCGTCGCCAACAACCCCTCCGCCAAATCGTTCACGAATCAGGGCAAAAATGGTATATCAAACTCGCGAATCCATGGCCACATGCTCGTGTTGACCCGACCCGCGCCCAAACCAATTTCCACGCCTCTGAAATCGGAAATCGCATCCGCTTCATCCACGCCGCAATCAGATCCGATCCGACCCGTTTCCGCACCGGATTCGATTTCTCTCCGCCCGCAGGGCAGAACCAGATCCGCGCCGGTGGTGATTCGTCGACCCCGTTGCCTTCCCTGTGTCTCCTTTGCCGTCGAAATCTGATCGATTCGTTCCGCCGCATCTGAGGCCGGGATTCGTTGGCAAAGAGGAAAGCCTGGATCGGAGCTCGTGAAGGGCGGTTTTAAAAATAAACCGGATTTCAGAGGGCCTAGACCGGGTCAGATTCAGGATACGGGGAATTACCGGTCGGAGACGGTTAACGGAAGGCCGATATCTGGAGGTGGATATGAGCCGGTAATCAGAGGCCGTGAGCTTTCGGATCTTAACCGGCCCGTTTCGAGTGGGGCGCGGCCCAGTTCTAGTGGATGATGGTATGATTTCGTTTTGAGATATGATCTAATTTTGTTTTGTTTTGTTTTAGGGAAGCAGATTTTGTTGGTTCTCTTATTCATCGGTATAATATTAGAATTGAGATATTTGCAAATTGCTCATTTGGTTGTCTTTATTATGTTTCTTTTGCGTTTGAATTCAATTCAATGGTTAATGGGCGACAAGTTAGTACTAAAAGATCAACCATTGTGTTTATGTTTTCACTTGTTGGCATTTAGATGCAAGTTGTTTGTTCCTTCTGGAAATTGATGAATTGTTTTGTTTTCACTTCTTGATTTCTTGTGTCATGGTTGCTGCTAAAGCAGCTCGGTTGTGCCTCTATTCACGACGAATGACGTTGCCTAAAAACTGGTTCTAGTTTGTGAAATATTATTCAAGTATGAGTAGGTATTACTGTTTTTTTTTACCTTGAAAGGATTTCCTGCATTTGAGATGTTACTTGCCGGAAGTTTACCAAGATTGTGAATAAGAGTATAGAGGTCATGTGTGGTCTGTAGTTCCATAGACATAACAACTCCAGCCATGACTAGACAAGGATTTTGTGGTGCAACGAAAATGTTTTCTTGATCTTTGATGTATTATTTTCTTGCAAAATGAAATGGAATACCTGTAGGAATTCGTTGACTGTCTTGAATCTGAGTTGACAAAATGTTAGACTCTGAACTGTTTTTTGGATTTACTGTTCCATTGATCACTTTACCAACAAAGTTAGAAGGAAGCAAGGGGTTTAAGGCATCTTTATTTTCTCAACGTGATCTCTGCTTTCTTTGATACTTGGTTGTGGTTTTCGGATCAACCTGATTGGTTTGCACATTTGATGATATCGTCATGTCAATCGTTTACTGTATTTCATTCATGATAATTATTCGATGTGTGTGTATATATATGCATATAACAAGCAAGTAGCATATGTAGTATTATGCTTCAAATCATTACGAGGGGAGGCACACTTGCGAGACGGTCTCACGGTGAGACAGGGGGCATACGTTGAGGGATTGACGCTTTAACACTTTGGAAGGGTGGGTGTGATTTGTGCTAAGTTGTATCCCGTCTCATCCATGAGACCATCTCATATGAGTTTTTTGTCTTACGAACTAATATATGGTGTTTATCTAATTTGTTCTTTATTTATCTTTCAGGACATGTACCTAATTGCCTATCCATAATACCTATCGCAATATATATTATGTCCCTCTACAAAACCTCACCTCAACATGTTATTGTGCAGCACTTCGCTAAGCTGACCACCTTTATCGTTGAGTACAAAAGCAGTCTATAGCTCCATTGGCAGATTTGTGTTGATCTTTTGCTGAAGTTTGATCCAAACAACTGGGATTTTTCGATCTCTAGTTGCTGTTGATATAGAATGCTGTGAACCTTTCGATAATGGCAGATGGATTGTGATACAGTTGGCTTCAATGCATAGTTTCCCGCTCTAGGTTTGGGGCTTGATTTGATCATCATCTTATACTCCATTTTACTATCTTTTTCATTTCAAATCTATGTCTATGTCAATCCGAAAGGTGGTGACTTTGAACTGTAATATTTGTTCTTGTGATCTTTTGTGTTATTGTTCCTTTTGTGAAACTATATGGATGGAATTATACTACCATCCCATCTGTACTGAAACATCTTCCTTAAATTTGATTGTTGGTTGTGAGTTTGGCATCATTGGGGGGTTTCTGATATGGCCATCCAAATGTTTTAAAGGCTCAATGAGTCAATAATTAGACATTCTAAAACTTAAATCAGTCTCAAGTTGTTTAAACTCGGGAAAAAGGAAAAAAATAGTGTTACAGAATTAGATATGTGTGTATATACATACATATTGACCTTTTCGAAATCTTTCTTGATTAGAAGATTTGAGATCATATTTGAGAATTATAATAGGCAATTTATTATAAGTTGTTGAATTGACACATTAATTTAAAATTCGTCACTTTTTTATTTGAACTATTTATTTAGAGATTTAAGTGAATTTAAAATTCTTTCATATTAAATGTTTGAGTTGGTATCCATGATCAAGTTTCATATTATGAAATTAAACTATTTGACCCATTTCACATACTCTAACATACTTTTCTAATCCACTAAATTTGACCCGTATCATATTCTGTATAGGTTCACATGTTCATGAATTAAAAATCAATTTTATAGCATGAAGCTTGTTCACCCTAGAGTTGCCTAAATGTTTACCTTGAATCCTTCAATCCAAACAAAATTTTAATTTCAAATTCAAAGAATTTTATTTCATATTTTTATAAAAAATTAAGGACAAACAGTCATATTTCTACTGAAATAATCTGAAAGCAATTTCATGAATTATTATAGAACTAATAAACAATGGAATAAGTTTGGGCTTTGGGCCAGTCCAATGAAGAGCTCAAACCCATTTCCTTTTCTGTTATTTACAAATTTACACACTAAAAAAGCAGAGCCCAAATCGATTTCCTTCTTTAAAGAACTCGCTCACTTGAGCTGATTTCGATTCTGGAAATTCAAATTTGTTCACTCTATCTAGTGCTTTTCTTCGACGAACAGGTAAAATTGAGTATCAATTTCGGTGTTTTTTTTTTTGATGTGGTGTCTCTGTTTATATGCATCGTGTTTCTGCTCGAATTCTGGAATTTGTAATGGGAGTGTTGCTTGTATTTATTTAATTGGTCATTTGATACAAAATTACTGATTTTATGTTTTGCTTGAATGACAACTTTAGAATCGTTTTTCGATACGCATTCGTCGAATTGAAAGTTTTCTTCCCCAATTGGAACTGTTAAATCTCCTGATTGCATTGTGAATTCAATTATCCTCTGGGTCATTGATTTCTGACTTGTTCATCTCGATTGACAATAATACCTCTTTTCTTTTTGGCTGTTTATACATTTTGTTGCTAAACTTGTCCAATATCATCCATAATTTAGTTTGGAAATATGTGAATTTGGAAGTAGTAAGATTACTTTTATATGCGTGCCTCAGATTGACATAGTGTCATGAATATAATCGGAGGCACTACTTAATGAACTTAGAAAAGAAGAAAAGGACGATATGAAATAATCAAGAAGGTGATCTTGGTTGCTTATTTGATGCAGAAGGTAACTATTGTACAAAGCATTGTTCGATGATGATGCTAAATGATTTGGTATAACAAATCGTGGCATGATATTTTCACTATCAATCGCCAAAGGGCGTCAAGGGATGTGTCTTGAGGGATACAGAGATGGAGCTTTGGGACAAGATGCGTGGGAAAATCGAGCAGTAGAATTTGGGAATCTTGTGTTGAAGAATGCAAATGATGATACGCCAAGGAATGTCGTCTGGCTGAGTTTCGACTATTCATCCGACACATACTTTACCAGGCATGATCTCTATATCCCTTTCCTTCATTTAGTTGCCTTTAATTGATCATTTTATGGTGGAAACATCCCATTGATAATGATAACAAACCAAAAAATATGTACCATGTTAAATCTAACTTTGAGTCTTGTAGCCCTATGAGTGAAAACAGAGAGTTGTGAGAAGAAAGAAGCCATTTTAGAAGAACAAAACCATAGAGTATATTCATAACAGAATTGAAAATACACTTAACATTCAAAATAGTAATCAAGGGAACACTTCAATTATAGATCTTAATCCTAAGGCATGAGTAATCTTATAGTTTCCAAAGCCAGCATCAGAGAAGATTTTAGCCCACTCCTTTTCAGTTCTCTCTTTTCCACCGAGTTGAGCCACCATCTGCATATCGAACAAGAGCTGTGTTTCAGTAGCCGTCCGATTCTCATCTTTGTCATCTCCCACAACAATATCAACAACAATCACTTTTCCACTATTCATCTTATTCCGAGTTATTGCTTCTTTGCATCTCTTTAGTACTTTAACACAGTCTTCATCGTTGAACATGTGTAGCATCCACTGCAATTATTCTTCTTGTGAAACTTGCTTATTTTATAAGTAATGATTTCCTAAAAAACTATAGTATACCCTTAACTAATATACTATATTTATCTCCCCAATAATTTCATTAACTTGTCGTACTTTACCAGTGTTGTGTAGATAATAGTGCCCTTTCCTATTTTCTATCCATATAATTTGAGAAAAATTATAGTTATCGGCTCTGAATCATGCAAGAAGATATCACATAATTTGCGAAAACTCTGAACATCTAAAACATCATACAAAAAATAAAGGGAGGGGGTATTACCTTTAAAATGTAAAACACTACTTTGATCTCTGATCAACAAATTTCGTGGGACGATCTCCTATGAGTTTTTGTGAAAATTTATCTTTGAAACCCTCACAATAGACGTACTCACACTCTAAATAGCCAGTTAAAGACATTCATTATTTAATTTTCGATACTATATAGTATATGCACACAATATTTGTTTATATATATATATATATATATATATATATATGGTGTATGGTGATTATTCTGAAACATGAGCTGTAACATTATTTAGGACAGAAGAATAGAAGATCTTGCATATCATCATACCTTGAGGAAAACGGCGTCCGCATGAGGAATTGACTCAAACATGTCTCCACCAACAAATCTCAAATTCTCAGACCCTTCCAAGCCATCAACAACATGTGGAAGGTCGAGCACGATACATCTCAAGCCTGGAAAGGCACCGACAACACTCTTGGCCGTTTCTCCAGTACCGCCTCCAACATCCACCATGGAATCCAAACCCTCGAACACTTGCTTACATTCTTTAACAAGTACACTATTCACAATCCTCGAGTGTGAAACCATGGCCTCATTAAACAGCTTATTATACCTAGGGTCAGCCCCTGCATGCTCCCAAATAGTCCTCCCATGTGCAGTGACAAATGATGTAGAGTCGTCATTTTGAAACCATCGACTCATATGATGCCACGGAGCTGTTGTAGTCGGGTCTAATACTAAAAGTGCCATGGGAATGGCGTTCATAGGCTCGTCTCTGAGCAAGAGACGAGAAGCCTGTGTGAGACAATAAGCCTCCTCCTCGTCTTCCTTATCTTTAGAAATTGGGGCCTTGTCAAAGAATTTGGAATGGACTAGAATTTTCATCAGACGGTGGAGACCGTCGTATTTTGCTTCATTGATGGTGAGGGCATCGGTCAGCTCAGAAAGTGTCATTGGCTTGCCATGCTTGTGGATCACATCAGGTATCCCTAACTCAATTGCACATTTAAGGGACATTGAGTTTATGAAATTGAATATGTGATTCCAAATATGAGTTTGAGCATCAAGAAGTTCTTGTGTGGATGAATCTACCCCATTTAGAAATGCCATTTTTGGGATATGGATTTTTTTATGTTAGCAGAGCTAAGTTTTATGTGATATGAAGTAGGCTTCAGTCACTACTTATAGAAACATAAAGCTCTATTTATAAACTGGAATTAATTAGATTTGAGGACCCCCTTTTTTTTTTCTTGTAATTAAGGTTTCAAGAGAATTAAGAGTTTTAATAATGATTCATTGTGTTTTTCTTCACATTTCAACTTCGATTCAACATGAGAAATACATTATATAACATATTTAAACATATTATACTTAATACTCTTGATTCTTCACAAATTTGGCATTCATTATGATTGCCAAATTACATTTTTTTTTTCTTGAGATGCATGATTTAGTATTATTCTCTAATTCGATTTGACTTCGACAAGATATAATAATAATAGTACTGAAGCTTAGTTCATTATTCAAATTTTAAATTTATTTTATATTCGATTCAAAAATAATATTCAAACTATTTGATATTAATTTGTAATTGAAAACTTAATATATATTGTGTTTTCATAAGTATATTATATTGATTTAATAAATAATACTACTTGATTAGTTTACAACCATACATCTGAGTACCTAAAATGTACTTGATTAGTTTGCAACCATATAACTGATTACCTGAGAGTATCTTTATCAATAAACACACACAACTCAATCCTTTAATAAATAATTCATTTCTCTCTCATCCACCTATACAATTTACAATACAACACATTCTCATATTTTTTCATACTTTATCAACAAACACTCACAACCCAATCTCTTAATAAAATAATTTTCTTTTTCACTATTTAATAATTATATTCATATATAATCAATTTTTATTATATTAATAAGGTGATATATTAAATTACTTGATATTCAAAATCTGTAATTATAATAAAGAAAAATTTATTATACACTTATAACAAATTACAATCTCAATAAAAAAAATTAAATAAAAAATATAAATGAATATATCGAGTTACAAATAAATGCGCAAAAATGACTTGAATTATGATAAAACTGATAGAAATTAGAAGAGAAAAGAAAGAATATGATATTGAAAATTACAATTAGTCAATAGGTTACATGAACGACTAAATAGGTTACATAAATGACTATAATATATATTAGTTAATATATATTTAAACATTCAACATTTATTTGATAGAAAAGTAAAAAAAAAATGGAGAAATAATATAAATTTAAATGAAAAATAAAGAATAAGATATTGTGATTCAAAATATATCAATATTGATCTCTATTTGTAGAGAAAAAAAGTTGAGAATTTTGATATAATTTTTATCTTTATATATAAATAATAATATCTTAAAAATAAAATTTTAAAATGTATTCAAATAAAATTTATATTAACTAATCAGAATATGCCACATGTCACATGCATATCTGGGAACAGTACATGAACTCGGTTCGGTGCAGGTGCAGCGAACAGTTCGTCCGATTTATATGAATTTTGAATTTTTTTTTTACTTTTTTTTTGTCTTTTGTGATGAATGTGTAATACGAACCACCGATAAACATAGTCTAAAGTCCAAGATATCCACATCAATTACGTTATAGGTCCAAAATAATTGTAGGAACGTGACATACTTTCCAAATAATTTAAAACGTCATGCTCATATTATGTTTCATCTCACCGTGAGATCGTCTCATACGAGTGTGTCTCTTTTTTCTTTATTATAGTTACACATTTTGAATATCAAATAATTTAATATATCATCTTATAAATATAATAAAAATTAATTATGGATAAATATAATTATTAAATAGTGAAAAAGAAAAATTATGTTAGATTGTGTTGGTTTATTGATAAAGTATGAAAAAAAAGATGAGAATGAGTTAAGTTGTAAATTGTGTATGTGGAGGAGAGAAAAATGAATTATTTATTAAGAGATTGAGCTGTGGGAATTTGTTGATAAAGATAGTCTAACAGATCCAAACCGTGGCACAGGTCTCAAAGGAAAAAGTGACATGTGTTACCAGGCTATTGATCAACTTAAAATTATATTTGGTAAGTTTTTAATTTTTATTTTTAAGAATATTATATATGAAATAAGTAAATAAAAATTATATCAATTTTTTTATTGATAAATGTAGGGAATATTACCTTTTAAAATGTAAAACACTATTTTGATCTCCGATCAACAAATTTTGTGAGACTGATCCCTTAATTTTTTGGGGATTTACATCGATTTGGTCCCATAACTTTGGACCTTTATTGAAATGGTCTCGTATATATCTCATGTTTCAATTTAGTCACGTATGTTTTCAATTTGTGCCAATTTAATCCCAAGACGTCGAAGACCGGTCAAACTACCAAAAAACGACATCGTTTTAGGGGCGTGTGATACACGCGCCCCTAATTTCGATCGGGAAATGCTGATTTGCATTGATTTGGACACGTGGGGCGCCACATGGGTAATAAATTGAATAAAATAAACTGAAAATCAAATTAAAAATTACAACTCATTAAAAAACAATTTAAAAAAGACGGAATTAAAATTAAAATAAATTAAATTTCCAGATTTATTTTTAAATTAAAAAAAAAGCAAAATAAATTAAAAACCCCACGATTAATTCCTAAATGCTCCAAATCTCAATCCCTAATCGAAACCGAAAGGGGCACCTTCTTCCTCCACGAGAACTCCACCCAATTACAATCTCGGCCCCCGAGTTTGAATTCCACCACCGCCTCCCTCAAACATAGGCAAGCAGAGTCGGTGCCCTACTAGGTTTCCTCTAGCTACATAGCCAAATATCAGATTTCGAGATCTCCGGGCGGAGGGCACCCACGCCACCACCATCACAACAACAACAACTGCGGATAATTAATCTACGACATAACGCCAAACCCGGGCGGCAAAATTGTTGATCGATTATGGAGTGGACGTTGAAATTGGGGGACGACAGGCGGGACGCTTGACTGCAATTTGTAGAGCGAGATCTGGAAATCGACTCTGCAATTGCAGTTCATCAAGAAGATTAAGGTTGGAGCGTGATTAGAGTCTTTGGAAGAGGCGATTTATGAGTTCATGAGGTTGGGGAGATAATGCAGAAAATGGGGAAAGGGGAGAGTTTGGAGTATTTGGTGAAATGGAAAGATGGAGGGGAGAATTCATCGATTTGGGTCGCGAATTCGATTAGGGAGATTTGGTGGAGGATTAGGGTTCTTCAATTTGGGGGTGTTAGAGTTCTCGATTTTTTGCTTCTGATTAGTGTGATGGATTCTCGATTTTTTTTTCTTCCGATTGGGGGTGTATTGATTTAATTTTAATTTTGGGGTTGGGAAGTTTCCTGGAAACTTCCTATATTCATTTAATTTTATTTTACTTTATTGTATTATGATATTTTAATATATATATTTATTTAATTTAAATTTGATTTATTTTTATTTGTAATAAATGATGTGTAATTATTTTTTCGTTTTTCATTTTTTTAATAGGTAAAATACACATGTGTCGTGCCACGAGTCCAAATCGATGCAAAGTCGGCATTTTTTAGGCCGAAATTAGGGCGTGTGTGATACGCCTAAAAAAACGACGCCGTTTTAGTGTAGTTTGACCGGTTTTCGGCGTCTTGGGACTAAATTGACACAAATTGAAAACATAAGGGACTAAATTGAAACATGAGATATATACGAGACCATTTCAATAAAGGTCCAAAGTTATGAGACCAAATCGATTTAAATCCCAATTTTTTGCAATAAAAGTTTCTATTTCTTATAAATAAAAATAAAAATAAAAATCGTGAGACGATCTTTTACCTGGTTTTTGTGTAAATTTATGTCTTTGAGAATCTCAAAATAAACACATAGCCAGTAACCAGTTACAAATTTATTGTTTCAATACCATGAATACATAATATTTATGTGTGTATATATGTGGCGTATGGTGGTTATTCTGAAACATGAGATGAAACACTATTTAAGACAGAAGATCGATACCTTGATGAAAATGGCATCTGCATGAGGAATTGACTCAAATTAACATGTCTCCACCAACAAATCTCAAATTCTCAGACCTGGAAAGGTGCCGACTAAACCCTTGGCCGCCTCCAACAATATCCACCATTGATCTCAAACCCTCGAACACTTGCTTACATTCTTTAACGAGTATATTATTCACAATTCTTGAGTCTGAAGCCATGCCTTCATTTAACATGTTATTATACCTTTGGTCTGCCCCTGCTTGCTCCCAAAAAGATTCTGAAGGGTGAAATACCAATGAAATACGAGAGTGGAACAGGGAATCAAACCTAGATTTCTGGACTTTTTTCCTTGTAATTAAAGTTTCAAATGAATTTATAGTTCATATATTCATTTTGTCCACTCATATGTGATACGTCCCAAAAAAAAAAAAGATTTTCACTATACATAATGGTTCATTATATTTTTCTTCACGCATTTCAACTTTGATTCAACATGAGAAATAAATGATTCAACATATTTAAACATATTATATTTAATACTCATGATTCTTCAAGAATTTGGCGTTCATTAGTATCATTGACTTTAACAAGATATAAGTGTTGACGCTTAGTTTATTATTCAAATTTTAAATTTATTTCGTATTCAATTCGAAAATAATATTCAATCTATTTGAATATTAATTTGTATTTGAAAAAAAGATGTAAATAATTTTGTTATATATTATATTGATTTAATAAATCACTAATTTATTTATCATTAGATACTCGAATAATTTAATAGATCATTAATATATAATTGTTTTTTGATATATATGATTTGTTGAATTGTAAATGTGTATATTTTAATATATGTGATTGATTAAATTTTGGAAAAATGATTTTATAAGATGGGATCGAGTTTCTCAAATTCGATAGCAGATTGGATAAAATGTATTTGATTGATTCATTTACAACCATACAACTGAGTAACTAAATGACAAAAATAGCCCCCAATGGCATAGCCAAGTTGGTAAAGCTTGTGGTGATGTGGGGAGAAATCCTCCGACAACGCAGGTTCGAACCCCGTGTGAGACAAATTCTCCATTGAAATATTATGGGGGTTTATCATGGGGATTAAATCATGTTGGCTCTCTCCCTTAAGTGTCTTCCACTTGGACACTTCCTTCGATTTACAATCTGCCCGACTGAGGGGCCAACGGCACGGGTGAAGGGATTTTCTCGTCTCTTTCTCACAAAAACTAAATGACAAAAATATCCACATTGTTTTTATTAGGCTGTAGATTGTTCAGTGGGCCAACTTTAATTGAGGGCGTGCCAAGAGAAAATTACTGATAGGTCAATTCCATGTGTGTGTATTACTCATAGATACATTCATTATTTTATTACTCTTACGTCTAATTTTTTGAATGTTAAATACCAAATATGCCCTTAATCTTCCCTTTTTCTCAATCTCCTCTTCCCCAACCCTCATTTTCTCTCCAGTTTTCTCTCTCAAAATCGGTCCCCCCCTCCCCCAAATTCCAAAATCTAAAATCCAACCTCATTTCCCCTCTCGTCACTGCAACCCTCATTTCCTCGCCCCCACTCACCTTTCCTCCACTCCCGCAACGGCGCCCACCCTCCCCCACTCACCTCTCCTCCACGCGGCGGCACTCCCTCTCTGCTTGCCGCCGCCGCGAACGGCCCCACTCCCATGGCCGCGGCCCCCCTCCTCATCCCCCACAGCTTTGCCGCCGTCGCGGCCCCCCTCCTCCTCTCCCATGGCTGCGTCGCAACTCCCAGGGCTTCGATCCCACGGACGCGGTGCCGACGACGCGGCCACATACAGATCTGAGATGAACGGCGAACGAAATCGGAACGGCACGGCGACGGGGAGTTGAACTCTGTTTCTGTGTTTAGGGTTCTGTTCTCAGAACTCACTGAGTTCAGTGGGCCGAGTTTCACTGATTTTCCGGCTGTTGGAGCATTTTAGTTGTTAGATTCAGAACTCACTAAGTTCATGGGTCGAGTTCACCGAGTTGGGACTCCGATCTGTCCGGATTTCTGGTGGGTTGGATTTCTGTGGTGCTGAGTTCGTAATTAATTTATGTAAGCTGTCATTTTGATGTAGATTGATAGTGAGTCAGTCGAGTGAGGTCGTTGTCTGGTGTTTATTTGAAATCTGATTTTATGGGTTTGTTATGAGTTCGTCTAATTCACAATGAGTTTGGTGTTGAGTTCGTCTAATTCACAATGAGTTTGGTGTTGAGTTCGTCTAAGTCTAATTCTGGGTTTAATTTAATTTCTGGGTTTATTTGGTGTTGAGAGGATGAAGACGGCAATATGAATGTTGGTGGATGTTTTTAAGTGAATTGAAAATGAAGATCTGTGTTTCAGTTGAATTATGAGATCTGTGTTTTTTGAAGATATAGGGCTATTGATATGGGAAGTATTTTTTGAAAATTTTGAAGATTTGGGGGGTTTGTTAATTTTCTGAAGGTGAGGATTTGAAATCGAAGATGAACATGTTCACGTGTTTTGGATGAAAATGTTCGTGTTTTGGATGAACATGTTCATGTCGTGATGAAAACAAGGATATGTAAATTTTTAGATTGTAATTGTATGCTTTAGATATGTAATTTTTTTTATATTTTTTTAATTTTTATATGTAAATTTCTGTAATATTTTAATTTTTATATGAATTTTGATATTTTAATTTTTAGATACGAAGCTTACAACTATCTTAATTTTGAGATTTGATAAACAATTTGAAAGAAATGCAAAAATGAATTGACAGAAATAAATGGACAAAAAAAAGCAAAATTTTTAAACAATTTATAAACAATTTGAGTTATAAAATAAATCTGCAAAAATGAATGGGGAGTGGGATGCTTTTTGGGTGGTGGAGCAATTTGATAAAGAAGGAAGAAAAAGTGAGAAAAAGGAAGAGAGAGAGAAGTAAGGGCAAATTGGTCATTTAGCTAGGGAATTTTGGACCTTCTAATATTTTTTTTAAAGCCTGAACCTATTAGTAATTTTTAGGTCCATTTTGGACCTAAGAGTAAGTTACTCGCGTGCCAATGATTGAACATTAGAAGAAAATAGTGCATTGAGTACGAAATTTTTCAGCACACTTATAAAATTTTCGACGAATATAATTTTATTTTTAAATAATAAAGTTTGTTTTCGATCTGTTTACAAAATTTTATAATCATATAAATAATTTATAAATTACAAATATAATTGCCTATGAAAATGTAAATTGTCTAGAGAATTATTTATGTAGATAAATTTGTCTACAAAAATTACAAAAGCATGTGTAGTCAATTTGTTCATAGGTAATTTATTTGTCTACTAAAATTCTAAAAAATTGTAGGCAAATCATAGACAATCATCACTATTAATTAAGAATCAAATTATTTTTGTTTGAAAATTCCGTAGTCATTTGGAATATTTCGTAGACAATTCTTTATTTTCTTATAGTAAAAGTGGTAAAAATATTATTATTTTTTTAAAGGAAAGTCATATAAATGATGTCAAAGATAATCAAGTACATTGTGTAATTTAAATGCAATTTTTAAATATGTATTTTATTTTATTAAAATATACATACAATTTATTTACACGATTATATTGAAAATAAATTAAATATTAAAAATAAATTAAATATTTCAATGTAAATAAGTTACACATTTAAAAAATATATAAAACATTGGAGGGCCAAAGCTCATGAGTTATTATTATTATTTTTTTCAAAATGAGCAAACTTCGTAATTCCTTGAAACAAATAGAATCAATGACTCTGAGGTACAAAAAATAGGGAGCTGTGACTCTAAGGTACAAATATAATTTTTTGTGACTCTAAGGTACATAACAAATTGCACTTTGTTTGAAAAAAAAATTGCACTTTGTACAAAAAAATTACATTTGTACCTTCGAGTTTTTTCCCCAACCACTTTATACCTTAGAGCTTTTGCCCCAAACGAATAGGTGACCAGACCATGTCATAAATTTTTTGGACCATTGCCATCTCATGAATTGGAAGCTAGCATGATATCTGCACATGGTCTATGCGACACATATTTTACGAGGCATTAGGCGTGGAACTATATTGTCCTCAAATCTGTATTTCATAATATGGATGAATGATACGTGGAATAATAAAAAATATCCAACGAACAACTATATTCTGGGTACATATGTTATAAATTCAACAATATGAAACACCAATTAAATACGAAAAGTGGAACAGGAGAATCGAATTTGCAAAAATAGAGATACATGAAATGATGAAAGAGAAAACCCATTTTAGAAAATAAAATTTCATATCTTGGAAACATAGCGAATACATAACAGGATTGGACATACATTTAACATCTGAAAATTGAAATAAGAAGTTAATTATTATAAGTTTTGCATTCCATAAATTGAAAAAAATTAAATCATGGAAAAACTTCAATTATTGATCTCGTTCCAAAAGCACGAGTGATCTTATAGTTTCCAAAGCCAGCATCGGAGAAAATTTTAGCCCACTCTTTTTCAGTTCTCTGTTGTCCATCCACCTGAACCATCATTTGCATATCGAAGAAGAGCTGCGTTTCAGTAGCCGTCCGATCCTCTTTCTGATCTCCCACAACCATTTCAACGATGATCACTTTTCCACCATTGCTGTTGCTTATTGCTTCTTTGCAGTTTTTTAGTATTTTAAGGGATTTAAATAAAAAAGTCCCGTATCTTTGCACCTTTATTGAAAAGGTCCCGTATATATCACTTGTTTCAATTTAGTTCCGTATGTTTTCAATTTGTGCCGATTTAGTCCCAAATCGCCGGAGACCGGTCAAACCAGCCAAAAACGAATTCGTTTTTTACTCATGTGATACACTTAGGATTTTCTATTAAGTAATAATGAAATATCTCTTGTTACATTTTTTTTAGATGATGACAGGTAAACTAAAAAACTTGAAATAAAAAAGAGAAAGTGAAGGATGAGATTGTACAAACAATATTTACATTAACAGAAAGGGTGAATCTTGGAAGCTGGATTATTCGAACAAATATTAAAGTTGAAGTTGATATGTGACATAAGTAAGGCATCATAAGATTCTAATTAGGATAAACCTCGATCAAAGATCTCACACCAAACGCAGGAGTGATCTTATAACTTGTGAAACCAGATTTAATGAAGAGCCTTTCCCATTCCTTCTCACTTCTTTCTTTCCCGTTAAGAAACATCATCATTGCCATGTCTACGACCATGTCGATGATCGTCACCTTCCCTCCTTCGTCCTTGCTCCGGATAGCGTCTTTGCATTTCTTTAAAATCTTGATACAGGCCTCGTCGTCCCAATCGTGCAATATCCACTGTTCATTGTTTGTTTGTTAAATGAGTTTTCCAAATATAACGAGGTTTCATCAGGGACGAATTTAGAATTTTACTCTAAATCAGAAGCAAATTCGATTGTCCTACATTTACAGATTTTCAAAACATATTGTCCTACATTTCCAAATCAGTATAATTATTGTTCTTAAAACACAACCCCCAAAGTTATTGGCCTAAAAAAATATTATTCCCAAGAATACTCGTTTGATCACGATTATATATCACTACATGAAAATTGATCTTTAGTAACAATTGTCATGATTAAAGGTGGTTTCCAGTCATAAATTTTTTTAACAAGAGAAGATATAATGACATGATTTCTGACACTAAACATCAAATTTATTATAATATTATGAAATGCATTCTCCAATTGGCTTATTTCTTTAAGGAAATTATTATCTTAAAATTAATCAAATTAATATCTATCTAATTCATACCTTGAGGAGAACAACATCACAATGAGGTATCTTTTCAAACATGTCACCTCCAATGTAGGTCAAGTTATCTGTCCCTTTCAAGCCTTCCACAACATGTGGAAGGTCAAGAACGATGCATTTCATGCCGCGAAATGCATCGGCTATAGCCATAGCAGTCGTCCCCGTTCCACCTCCAACATCCACTAACGACGCAATCCCCTCAAACGCGTGCTTGCAGTCCCTAACAAGCGCATTAGTCACGAGCCCTGAGTCGCTAGCCATGGCCTCATGGAACAAGCTACTCAACCTCGGCTCGTGCCCCACTTTCTCCCACATAGTTTCACCATGAGCCATATCAAAAGGAGCGATATGGCCCTCATTCGCGAGCATTCGCTCATATGGCACCATGGCTTTGTCAAGAACACCGGATCCAGTATGAGTAGCATGAGTGGCGCCACTGACAAAGGCGCGTCCTTCAAGAGGAGACGGGAGGCCGGGGTGAGCCAATAGCGCGCATTTTCTTCTTCTTCTTCATCATCAAAGTTCTTGAGTTTGACGAAGATCTTGGAGTGGACTAAAACGCGCATCAAACGACGGATGCATAGGGATTTGGCCTTGTTGATGGGGAGGGATTGGACTAATTGAGAAAGTGTGATAGGTTTGCCATAATTGTGGATAATGTCGGGTATATCTAATTCAACGGCGTATTTTAGTGACATTGAATTTATGAAGGAGAAAATATGATTCCATACATGAGCTTGAGCTTCAAGGAGATGCTTTGTGGAAAGCTCTCCGTTACTCAATGCAATATCTTCGTTGAGCAATGCCATTAGTTTATCGACCTATATTGCAATTTGCATATACTACTATATGTATATCTGATCATGTAAAATTCAAGGGTACTATATATAATTAACGTTGCAACTTCTAATTTTCTGAGTAATGATTTGACACTCATCACCAAATACATGTGTTCGTGGACATGAATAAAAAATTACTAGAAAGATTGTAAATTTATTGTATGATCCAACCTTCTTTCATTGCCATTTATATAACTATATATATATATATATATATATATATATATATATATATATATATAATTATGAGTCACACTTTATACATATATGCAAGTTAATGGTCATATATATATAAATATTGGCAACTTGTAAAAGTCGTACCTTCATTCATTAAGTTGGCAAAACAAAAATGGAGATAACTAAAAATGCCTCTTTACATATGTATGTATATCAACTATATATCATCAATACACACCTAGCCTTATATATCTTTGAAATATATGATTTCCCCCCTAAAACTCATACACCAATTATTAATTAAACAATTATATATATAAACTACGACAAATTCTCCTGTGAAATTTGTTCATTTTATGACATTGATATCATATACTTATAAGCTAATATCATAATATGTACATATACATAAAAAAGTTTTTTGGTCTCATAACTTATCTAATGTCCATTTTTCATCCCAAAATATTTAAATGTCCAATTTTGGTCCCATAACTAAATTGATTGTCCAATTTTGATCCCGAATTTTGTAAAAAAATAGCGAACAACGTCGTTTCTGTTACATGCTAGTTACGTGCAGGTAAAATTTGGGGATTTTCGATACCGTCGCAAACGTGGACGCTGACGTTCTTTTTCTTTTAATTTTTTTTCGTTTTTTAGTCAATTAAATTATACATGTGTAAATAATTCAATAAATTAAATCAAAACTCAAATTTAAAAATGACTAATTTTTACCAGCACGGGACTTTCGTGTGACTGAAAACGACGTATTTTGCAATTTTTCGTTGAAAATTGGACAATCAATTTAATTATGGAACCAAAATTGAACATTTAAATTTTTTGGAACGAAAAATAGACAGTAGAAAAGTTATGGGAAAAAAACTTTTTTCTCCATTTTTTTAAGACACATTTACACATAAATATATGTTATAGTATTAGTTTATACTGGTAATGATATCAATTTATAAGTATTATGGTATTAGTTTATAAATCATGTAATGATATAAATTTTATATTATAAATAAATTTTGCCGGAAACGTCTAACTCATAGGCTATACATGGAAATATAATAATATCATGATATAAGATGCTATTTCGTATTTGTATTGAACGGATTTGATCATATGCCCGCAGGTGGACACAAATTTATATGCCCGCAGGTGGACACAAATTTATATGCCCACCGCTTATGTGGCACGCCACATATGCAATGTCCCACCATAATTTAATTAATTTCTTTAATTAATTCAATCTTCTCATTAATTATATAAACCTGAACCCCTAAACTATGAACCCTAAACCATGAACCATTCGGGCCGGGTGAACCATTAACCACTCGGGCCGGGTTCGGGTTTGGGTCGGGTTGAGTCCGGGTCGCGTAAACAAATTAAGTATATAAACCTAAACCCTAAATTATGAACCCTAAACTATGAACCATTCGGACCGGGTGAACCATGAACCACTCGGGCCGGGTTTGGGTTCGAGTCGAGTTGAGTCAAGGTCGGGTAATTTTTTTTTAATATAATTAATGAAATTGAGTAAAGTATGGAATATATATAAATGAGAAGATTTAATTAATTAAAAAAACTAATTAAATGATGGTGGATATCTTGCTATGTATGTGGCATATATGTTTCTGGACATATAAGTTTTGTCTTGCACTTCAAGATATATGATCAAATTCGTTGTATTGAATACCGACAGTAGATTTCTTGTACTTACAATTTAATGATTAGTTTATTGCTTAATGTGGATAAAGATTTGTTATAATATCTAGTTACAAAGTTTGATATCTCCAGTAATTGACGGCATGAAGATTTTTCATGCTTGATGAGTCTCCATCCATATCTTTTTGCTACAAATATGGTATAACGTGCTAATCTATACTATACTGAAAAAAGTTTGGTTTTAAAAGTCTTGTGAAACGGGTAAATTGCAAAAATGGTCCCATGTGAATTTGCCCTCATGAAAATGGTCATTTTTTTAACAAAAATGGTCCCAAAGGATTTTACAGGCAAAAAATAAATGAATTTTTGGGATCAAATTTATATTTTGACAATTCTCTTGGGACCAAAATTGTTAAATAAAAATAAAATTGGACCATTTTTGCAAAAAAAAGGACCATAAAAAAGCGTGGGACTAAAACTGCAAACACAAAATTCACATGGGATCACTTCTGCAATTAACCCCTTGTGAAACTTGCAAAAATATACAACTCACGGGATAAAATTATTTTTCTTCCCAAATCTTTTTATTTTTTTGCAAAAAAGATCCCAATTTTTTTTTTTTATTAATTTAATCCCAATTTTTAAAATTGACTGATTTTTACCCCAAATAAGCCGGAAAATTACAAAACAACGTCGTTTGAACCTCATGAAAATTAATTTGGGAGTAGGGGAAGGCAGTCGAACCTAATTTTTTATCAATATAAATCGAAACCGATCGATTAATTAAAGGAAAACCGAACCTGACGAAAATCAGTTTTGAAATAAGGAAACCCAGTAAGAACTGAATCTTAACAACCAAATCGAATAATAGATCACTTATTTGTTGGAGGTTCAGTGCGATTTATATTTATTGGATGCTTCTTCCCTAAAACACATGTAGAACAGGGTAATACTCTGAAATCTGAATGTTAAGACAGAAAAGGAAAAAGGAAATCCAATTATTTTAGTGATAATATTTCGGGAAAATTATTTTTCTAGGATAATAATTTTGGTAGGTTGTGTTTTAAGGACAATAATTCTATGAACTTGGAAATGTAGGACAATATGTTTCACTAATACAGAATTGGCTTTGCGCAGCCCTTAAAAAAGGCCTGCAACATAGAAAGCGGTTAAAAACCGCTGTCTAAGTATCAAAATTAATAATTAGACAACATTTTTTAATCCCAGACCCACAAATCTCATATATAAGCCACCAAGCCTCCTAATTAATTGAGACAATTATTTGTTCCATGGAGGACCGAACACGGGACCTTGGGCACCTGAGCGGGGATCACTTCCGCTCGGGCACTTGCTTTCTTGCGTTTATTTAATGAAATTAATTCTATATGTTCTAAAAATTATTTTTTCTTACAATTTTTTTTAAAATTTTTATTTCAATTATCTTATTTATTAATTCAATCACATTTTTATATAATAATTTTTTTTATATAAATTTAAATTTAAATTAAATTAAATTAAAATTATATTTTTTTACTTGTTTTTTTTAAAAAAAGTACTACTTTTCTTTTAAACTTTTAATACTTGTCCTTCTAAACAAGTAATACTTTTCGGGTTAATTGCAATACTGGTCCCATGTGAATATACCCTCACGAAATTGGTCATTTTTTAGACAAAAACGGTCTCATACGAATTTTCCGTCTAAAACTAACGGTTTAAAGCACGTGTACCACACATACCCGTTAAATCCCCCAAAATATCGAATTTCAAAATCAGAAATCAGTTTGCCTTCTCTCTTCACTCTTCCAAACCGCGAAACCCTTCTCACTCAAGATTCCAAACCAAAATCGCAACATCCTCTTCGATTCACACTCAAATCGACTTTGAAATCATGATGAACCACACAAACCCCACATAACCCATACGATTAATCCCGAAAAAATCGTATCTAGAAAACCCCAAAAAATTGCAATCGCTCAAGCTCATTGAAATTGGGGAAATCGCCAGCAACGAGGCCGACTTTCGTTAAGTTTGCAGGGATAGAGGCCGACTTTTGATTTTTTTTTTTTTTTTTAAAGGTGAGTGATTTCTCTGTTTTTGCTGTTTTGATTTGCTATTTTGCTACTGAATTTAAGTGGGTTCGTGTGATATGTGTTAGTTTTTGTTTTTTTTTTTAATTTCTGCGTTTTTTTAAGACGATAAAATATTTAGGAGAATGAAGAAATAGGAATTGCTGGAATTTTATTTAGTATATGAATTGTTGTGTGAGAAAGAGCCCACGTTTGATTATATGATGGAATTCATTTATAATTTTCAAATCTCAAATTATATTCTTTCAATGGTTGAGTTGTTTGATTATTTGCAGGAATGGTTAATTTGAATAATGGGAAATGAGCTATCAGATATGGTTTGTTCTGCTTCTTCAATTACTGCACTTAATTCTAAGTGATTTTATAAGTTTTGAAGAACACCCCCCTTAATCTGTGTTATTGGTTGTTTTGTGTGTGCCCAGAACCACTGTGTTCAGCCATTCTCAGACGGTTGTTGTGTGCGGCAATTGCCAGACAGTGCTCTGCCAACCCACCGGTGGCGCGCCTGGCTCACGGAGGGATGCTCCTTCCGTAGAAAAGGAGATTGATGTGCTCAGGGATGTAGGCTCTGTTCTTGCATTCTCAAAAATTGTGGTGAGAATGTGAGGCAAGGGTTATTTTTTGTCGAATCGAATGCTAGTTTATTTTTGTCTTTCGACTCTCTCATTAAGATTTTGTTGGGCTTGTTGAGAGTTGATGGCATTGCTACTCCATGTTTTAAGATAATGGATCTTTTGATCAAAGTTTTAAAGTGTTTTGGTATTTGATGTTATATATATTTATATATATATATCATTGATTGTTATCTACGGAGTGTCGTATATATATATAATTGTTTGCCTTTCATGTGATGTCTAGAAACTATTTGAACAGGACCAAGAGAATAATGCCGTAGTTGCAATGTTTTATTAATTAAATCAGTCAAGTGTTATGAGAGGAGTAAACATACGATGATGGATTTGGTAACGGCTTGGAGAAACTAAGTTGTTGAACCTCAAATTTTGTCTGGATTTGGTAACGGCTTGGAGAACATCCTGCACACATAACTAAGTCACAACCTGTACCTACAGTAAGTCATTTTGATTTTTAATTGTTGTTCAATTATTTCCCTAATGTAATTGTGTTTTGTAATGACATTTTACTCTTAATTGTAGGAAAACAGACCAATGGAAAATTATTTTATAACAACCAACCCTTTCAAACCACCAAGACCAGTTGGACAAAATCAGAGATCCAGCTCCAGCTTTCCTCCTCCAAAGTTTGGGCCTAACATCAGAGCACCAGCTCCCATGAGTTTCCACCCTAGTGAGAATATGCATCCCGAAAAGAGGTAGTGGACCATCTGCTCCAATTCCACTTATAAAGGTTGGAGGTAAAAGTATGTTACCATGACAAATTTGGAGGCTTCAATGGTTTGAAGGGTCCAAGAAACCCGGAAAAAAAAGTATACTTTGTCTCTGTTTTTCTCTCTGTTTTTAAATAATACTTTTTGGATATTTGGGAATTTTAGTTTTTTACTTTTGTTTTGTGCTAGATGAAAAACAATGTTGCCTCCTTTGTGCCTCTTTTCTGTGCTTTTTGTGATTTTGAGGAGGATGGTGATTCTGTCTTAGATGAAACAATGCATTTTGTGCTGTTTAGGTTCATTTAATGATCTGGTTTTTGTGAACTTTTGTGCTTGTTTAGGTTGTTTTTGTGCAATGAAATTGTAAGGTCACATTGAATTGATGATGATTTTGTGCTATGCAATCACTGGTTTTTGTGGTATTTGTGCTATGACTTTGTGCTTGGTTAGTTTGGTTAGTTGTAATGGCATTAAGCTGTTAAAGTGGACTCAAACTTTATTAAAACAACCATGATACTATTACAGGAAGTCAAGATATTACAAGCAAGAACAAATACATATTTTTCCACTTCCTATGCTTTTCATTTCCTTCATGTTTCTGCATCTGGGTTGTCTTCATTTGCAGCTCTTTAATTTCATCTTTCAAACTCATGATGCATACAAGTAGATTGTTGTTCTCTTCCTCTAGCTTCTTCACTTTAATTTGTGCATTCTTTAGTTCATTTTTCTGTGCCTTCATGTTGTGGAGTAAACCTGAATGATTTCTGTGGATCTTTGACACATATGTTTGTCAATCCATTGAAAAAATTTACAGTCATTACCTGTCATTGAGAACTCACAGTTGAGAAACCTTCTTCCGGGATTAGCATCTGACCACGAAGTGCGTTGAACAGCCCATACTCCACACCCGCATCTAACATTGGAACGAATGTTAGATGATGAAGAAGATGAAGACATGTGAGTGATTTTCTCTTTTTTGTTGCAAAGTAGGAGTGATTTTTGGAGTGTTTTTGTGGTTTGGGTGTGCTAGCAGCAATGGAGTTGTTATATAGACAATTTCCCTCCAAAAAATCTGACCTAAAACCATTTTCCCTCCAAAAAATCGATTTCCCCCCCTTTTGGCCACTTAACGGAATCTGTTAAGTTATTTAACGGATGGGACCATTTTTCACAAAAAAGGACTACAAATGCAAACTCAAAATTCACTTGGGACCAGTATTGCAATTAACCCAATACTTTTCTATCTAAATAAGTAATATTTTTATTTAAACAAGTAATACTTTTTCATTTAAACAAGTAATACTTTTCGTTAAACAAGTTATACCTTTCTATCTAAACAAGTAATACTTTTCTATTTAAACAAGTAATACTTTTCTATCTAAATAAGTAATATTTTTCTTTAAACAAGTAATATTTTTTCATCTAAATAAGTAATACCTTTTCATTTAAACAAGTAATACTTTTCGTTAAACAAGTTATACCTTTCTATCTAAACAAGTAATACTTTTCTATTTAAACAAGTAATACTTTTCTATCTAAATAACTATTTTTTTTTAAAACAAGTAATACTTTTTCATCTAAACAAGTAATACTTTTCTTTAAACAAGTTATACCTTTCTATCTAAACAAGTAATACTTTTCTATTTAAACAAGTAATAATTTTCTATCTAAACAAGTAATACTTTTACATCTAAATAATAATACTTAGACAAAATTGAATTAATTTATAAGAATGTTGATGTTGCATGGATGTTGTTCCAGATGTTGGACAACATTCTGCACAAAATCATGAATTTGCCATTTCTCCTAACACTGACTCCGTTTTAATAGATATGTTTTTCTATGTTTCCTACATTGCAGGTTGAAGATAATTTAGGATATTATCAAGCGCTTGCACTAGAATGGAGTGAGAATAGAAAGATCATGGGTGGTTACACCAAGACCATGGAGATAATGGAGGAGAAGTTCAAGGCTATTCACACCAAGTGGATAGGACAATGCAGTTGGTCCGAAAGTCTATAAATAGACTGCATTGGTCGACATTCAAGTTTGAGTTAAAGTGAAATACCATTTGCTCTACTCCAAACTTAAGAGAGTAGCATCCGAGACATAACCGTGAGTGGAGTGTGAGGGTCGATGCTATGTCTATTTGTACTGGTCGAATGTATCCCAACATTTCCCATCAGTATTGATTTTATCTTATTAGATCAAGTTTTAGGTTGAATAAGATCACTAGTTACTTGATTGAATAGATTGATTTTTTGTGTGTAGTTTTTCACTACACCTTTTAGGATCTTGTAAGAGATTAGTGTGTATCTCACTACTTGTTATAATGATGTTTTTAACCATGAGGTTCGTGTAGTCTAGATTACAGACTATACAAAATTTTGAAATCCTTTGCACTGCGTTTTTATACTTCCGCTGTCATATGTTGTTCTACATGTTGCATAACATTTTCAACAACACTCTGAAAATACACGCACACACATTATCAGTTGGCGCCAGAGCCATAAACTTGATACACTAAGTTAAAGGTCCTGTGTTTTAAAGTGTGTTTTGCAATGGATTATCCACTGACTCCTTCTTTAAAACCTCCAATTTTGGATGGATCAAATTACCCATACTGGAAACCTAAAATGCGCATTTATATTAAGTCTATAGATGAGAGAGCATGTCGTGGTGTGTTATCTGGTTGGAATCCACCAAGGACAATTGATGATAAAGATGGAGAATCGCAAGTCAAAAAGGAAATTGATTGGTCCAATGATGAATGCACATCGGCCAATTTCAATTCTAAAGCCCTCAATGCTATATTTACTGCTACTGATGTTCCTATGTTTAAACTGATATCTAACTGTGTTTCTTCTAAGGATGCATGAGAAATATTGCAGGAACATTGTGAAGGATCAGAAAGTGTTCGAAGGACTAGACTCAGAATGCTGGGAACCAAGTTTGAAAACTTGAGAATGAAAGATGATGAAACCATTTCATCATACAATGAAAAGATAAGTGAGATTGCTAATGAGTCACACTCACTTGGTGATCCAATTTTCAACACTCGGTTAGTCAATAAGATACTTAGAACTATTCCTAAACGATTTGATGCTAAAATATGTGCAATAGAAGAGGCTAAAACACTGATTTATTGAGTCAAAATGAGTTGGTTAGTATCTTGAAAACTTATGAGATAAACTCAAATATGTTAGATGAGGATAAACATGAGAAAGATAAAGACAAGAAAATACTTGCTTTTAGAGGTGAAACTTCTGATAATGTTGGTAAACATCCTTATGTAACTGAAGTTGATTCTGATGAAGATGTTTCTGATTTATGTGATGAAGACATTTCTGAACAATTTGCTCTTATCACTAAGCAATTAAAAAATTATCTAAAAGGAAAGTTCAGAAAATCAAATGGTATTTTTCAACCAAAAGATAGAAACAATCAGAATACTCCTCCCTCTGATAAAAAGCTTGTTCCAAGTCAGTCTTCCAGTTTCAATCAATCTAGACAATTTTCTAAGGATAACAAGTTCAAATATGATCCTGAGTACAGAAAAAAGGTTAAATGTGATGCATGTTCTGGATATGGTCATTATTCTAATGAATGTGCTAATACTATGCTTAGGAAGAATATGAACTTTAATTCTACCTTAAGTGATGATTCTGATGATGAAACTGATGCTGGTAAATATGAACTAAGTGTTATGTCTGCTAGAATAGTTTATGATGATACATTTGATGATGATCTCGATGATTATTGGTGCAAATGCAGTTAGGATGTTATCACAACATCTGAAACAACATTCAGTAAATATGATTCTGAGATTAATTGTTTTGCTGGAACTATTCTGAATGCTGAAACATCTAATTCTGCTGATTGTAACTCTGAATATCTGAAGTTTAAATCTAATTTAGAAACTCAAAAACAGGTGTTGAGTTCCTTATCTTTAGAAAATTCAAATTTGAAAGAAAATCTTGTTAAACTTGAAGTTCTTTTAACTAGAAAATATGTGGAAATTTCTGCTTTGAAAGATGAACTTAAAATCACTACTCTAAGTTTTAAAAAGTTTTCTGCTAGCACTACTGAATTGAATGAAGCATTAATGATTGGTAGATATGGTAATGCTGGACTTGGTTTTGAGAAATATTTTGAGAATACTCCTATATCCTGTGAACCTATTTCTTTTGTAAAAGCTGGAACTTCTTTACCAAAACCTTTGAAAGGTAAACAAAAGAAATATGAAGGTTTGTTTAAAGAGTATATCTGTTTTTATTGTGTTGGAGTAGGTCATATTTGTCCATATTGTTCTAAGTTAAGAAGAGACTTAAAAGCTGGAATTGTTTTACCTGATGAAGTTGAACACCCTATAAAACAGGTTAACAACACTAAAAAGTTGATTCATAAGAACATGTCATGTAATGTTGTGTATACATCTTTGAAAGCATGTGTTCCTGGATCTTGGTACTTTGATAGTGGTTGTTCTAGACACATGACAGGTCAAGTCAATCATCTGACTAATTATAAATCTTGTAATGGTGGTCATGTTATCTATGGTGGTGGTTCAAAAGGTAAAGTGGTTGGTAAAGGAACTTTGGATGTTCCTGGTTTTCCAAAGTTGACAAATGTGTTACATGTAAAAGGATTACTTGCTAATCTGATTAGTATTAGTCAGTTATGTGATGATGATTTACATGTGAAATTTGACAAGAATTCATGCTATGTGTTTGATAAGAATGATGAATGCTTAATGTCTGGCAATAGATCTGTTGAAAATTGTTATTTGATTGGTTCAAACCATACTTGCAAAAGTGCTAAAGCAGATGATATTATTTTGTGGCATCAAAAACTTGGTCATGCTAATTACAGAAGTATTCAGAAATTGCATAGACTAGGTGCTGCTGTTGGTTTACCTGATCTTAACTTTGAAAAAGGAAAAATCTGTGGACCATGCCAGAAAGGTAAGCAAGTAAGGACAACACATCAAATGTTGTCAGCATGTACAACAAACAGGTGTTGTGAGTTGATTCATATGGATCTAATGGGTCCTATGGAAACTGAAAGTTTAGGTGGAAAGATGTATTCTTATGTTCTTGTAGATGATTTTTCTAGATATACTTGGGTTATATTTCTGAAAGAAAAATCTGATACCTTTTCTGAGTTTAAAATTATTTACAAAAGGTTTAAAACTGTTTTATGTTTAAAGATCAGTAGGATAAGGTCTGATCATGGAAGAGAATTTGAAAACAGTTTGTTTACTAATTTTTGTGAAAAGAAAGATATTTTGCAAGAGTTTTCCTCACCAAAAACTCCTCAACAAAATGGGATTGCTGAAAGAAAGAATAAAACTTTGCAAGAAATGGCAAGAGTTATGCTAACCTCAAAAAATCTTTCTAAGAAATTATGGGCTGAAGCCTTAAATATTGCTTGTCACATTGTGAATAGAGTGTATATTCGTTCTAGTAGTAATTGTACTCCCTATGAGATTCTGAATAAAAAGAAGCCAAATTTGAAATACTTTCATGTTTTTGGTTGTGTTTGTTACATTTTAAATGATAGAGATCAGTTGCACAAGTTTGACTCAAAGAGTGATAAAGGATTTTTCTTAGGATATTCTAAGAATAGCAAGGCTTATAGAATCTATAACTTGAGAACTGATACAATGCAAGAATCTGTTAATGTGGTATTTGATGAACTTGCAAGTCTAGCAGGAAAAAGTATTGAAGATAATGTATCAGATTTGATAGAAGTATCCAGAGATACTGATGACACTGAAGACATTGATCAGAATGTTCCTTCAACATCGGATACAACATTACCCAAAAGTTTAAATACTGAAAATCTATCACAAGATTCACAGTATCCAAAATAGTTGGTTTCCTCAACAAAGATAATGAAAAGTCATCCATCAGATCAGATCATTGGAGAAGCTACCACTGGTGTACAAACTAGAAGAAGAATGGGTATTCACATCAATAACTTTGTAAGATCAGTTTGCATGTCATCCATATGCAATCAGGTAACTTTTGAGTGTTATCATTCTGCAATTGAGCCTAAGAATGTGAAAGAAGCTCTTAATGATGAAAATTGGATAAATGCTATGCATGAAGAACTTAATCAGTTTGAAAGAAATGATGTTTGGACACTTGTACCTAGGCTTAATTTTGATATTAATGTCATAGGAACAAAGTAGATTTTCAAAAATAAAACTGATGAATCTGGTAATATTGTGAGAAATAAGGCTAGATTGGTTGCTCAAGGTTATACTCAGATTGAAGGAATTGACTTTGATGAAACATTTGCTCATGTTGCTAGAATAGAATCTATTAGATTACTTCTTGCTATTGCATGTTTCCTTAACATTAACTTGCATCAAATGGATGTTAAAGCTGCTTTCTTAAATGGTATTTTGGATGATGAAGCTTATGTTGAACAACCTAAAGGTTTTGAAAATCTAGAATTCCTTGATCATGTTTACAAGTTAAAGAAAGCTTTGTATGGTCTAAAACAAGCACCTAGAGATTGGTATGGTAGATTTACTGATTTCTTACTTGAGTTTGGATTTTTGAGAGGTGAAGCTGATAGAACCTTGTTCATTAAAAATTCTAAGAATGATATCATGGTTGCTCAAATATATGTTGATGATATTGTATTTGGTTCAACTAGTAATGATATGCTTGAAAGTTTTGTTAAAGAAATGACCTGTACTTTTGAAATGTCTATGGTTGGAGAACTAAATTTCTTTTTAGGTCTTCAAATCAAACAAATGAAAGATGGTATTTTCTTTTGCCAAAACAAATATGCTAAGAATCTGGTGAAAATGTTTGGTTTGGAAAGTGCTAAAACTATGAAAACTCCTATGGGTTCAACTCAAAAGTTGAGTAAAGACTTGATTGGAAAAGATGTTGATTCTACTTTGTATAGATCAAAGATTGGTAATCTTTTGTATTTAACTTCTAGTAGGCCTGATATTATGTATAGTGTCTGCTTTGTGCTAGATATCAAGTTAATCCTAAGGAATCACATCTCAATTATGTAAAAAGAATTATAAGATATGTAGCTGGAACATGTGATCTAGGTATTTGGTACTCAAAGGATACTAATTGCTCTTTAGTTGGCTATAGTGATGAAGATTAGGCAGGTGATTGTGATGACAGAAAAAGTACTAGTGGAGGGTGTTTCTACATGGGAAACAACATTATCTCCTGGCATAGTAAGAAACAGAATTGTGTTTCACAGTCAACAGCTGAGTCTGAATATGTTGCTGCACTCAACTCCTATGACTTAAAAAGATGTTTGAAGATTTTTGAACTTTAAATGATAGTGTTATGATCTTATTATTGAATCATGGTTTAGATACAGAGTCCTGGGCATATATCTCTTAAATGCATTAAAAATAAAGCACAACATAGATGTGTAATAACTGAGTAACTATGGGACACGGAGCTCGCTACTACGATGTTCTCTTTTCAAAAGGTGATTAAATATACATCCATGTTTGTTCACAATCCATTGAGTAACTATGGGGCATGGAGCTCACTACTACAATGCACTCTTTTGAAAAGATGGATCAATGTGAACATGTGTTTAAAAAAAAAATTCAAAATATGCAACACTTTGATGATGAATTTCATGCAAAATTGAGTGTTGAGATATATGTGTGCCGTCTTTTTGTGAAACCTTAAGTAATTCGAACTTTATCCATCATACATGATTTGTTTAATGTTCTTCTTAAGTCAATTTTGTAGTTTAAACAAATTATTTGAACTGTTTTTGTGTCTATTTAATTTTAGATATGGTTTCATGTCTTTTGAAAATATTTTTTGGCGGCTTCTTACACATCACACGATCACAAACTTGCAACATAGTGGGTGGTTACTTTGTTCCACTCATTGTCGATTTTGGTTGTGTGTTATAACCTCTCTGCTTTAATTTCTACTTAAGGTTGAAATGTTTGTGTTGTTTAAAACTGAAAGCTGAAAACATTGTTGTTGCGCATAGGATTCAAGGTTTGTTTGATTTACACTTGTGTTATTTCATTATTTCGGTCATATGCTTTACTTTTCCCTCCTATATTTCATATAACATTATTTAATTGCCTGTGTATTTATATGATTGGACAGAAAGGCGGAATGACTGATAATCAAAACCCTTCGGTTTCTACTTCTGATTAGTCACAAACTAACGCAAACCCTTCTCACTCAAACCTTTCTACTCCAGAAAATTCAAACCCTCTGAACTTACTCGCTGAAATGGCCTCACAAAACCCAGATTATGATTCCACAAATGTTGGTGGATCATCTTCTTCTTCCATTCCTAAACCTCCTGCACTACACATTCCTGATTCCGCTCCAAAATCACTTGTTGCTCTTCTTGTAAAACAAGTCGTTGAACAGAACCCGATCGTGTTGCCTGATATTTACTTAGGTTCTAACTTACTAAATGTTTCTGACTATGTTGATCTCTCAACCAGACCTTTGGCTGAAGAAACCGCTCCAGAAATACCCTCAGAAACCCCTATTTCTGAACCTGTTTATGAAAACCCTCCAGAAAACCCTTCTCAAATAGCTGATGTTGAAATGCATGATGTTGATTCCTCTGATTTAGAAGGAATGGGGGAGAAATTGAGGAACATTAGGCTGAGGAAGAAACAGTTGGCTCTCAAAAGAGGTGTTGGTAGGTGGGGAAAGAGAAGAATATCACAGAGAAACCTAGGAAAAAAGGTAGACTATACAGGAAAACGTCCAAAAAGGACAGATGGTGGTTCTGATGATCCTATCACTATAGAGGACTCTGATGATGAACTGACAATGGAAGAATTGATGGCAAAGAAAGAGAAACGAACCAAAAGGAAAAATGAGCCATTTGTGAATGTTGCTCCTGATGCTGCAGAATCATCTGAGAATGTTGAAGAAGATGATTCTGAGAAGGAGAAAGATGAGACAGATGCCTCTGAGGAAGAAAACTTGGAAGCAGAGAATCCTGATGATGAAGAGAAACCTAAAGAAGAGAATTAAGCTGATGAAAATGTACAGAAAGATGAGACTGTTGAAGATCAAAATGCTGATGAGTTTGATCATCTCTCTGATTCTGATGAGGTAACAATGCTTGACTCAGACCCTGATGATAGAATTGAGTTTGATAGAAAGTCTAGAGTTGTGAAAACCATGTTGAAGAGGCATATTGTTGATGAAAGAATCATTAAACTTTTTGAATTTGAAGCCAACAATATGATAGGATTTCTAGAGAGTAGATCTATGCTAAACCATACTTTGTGTCTTGGGTTGCTGAATTCTATGCTAATTTGAAGAAGAGTTGTGGTAATAAACTGTCTTCTAATTATGGGAAAGTAAGGTTTAGACATAATATTGTTACCATCACTCCTAGACACATCAATATTTTCCTAAAGACTAGGAATGTAGAGGAAGAATCTGTTGATCTAGAAATTGGGGAAGTGATGTCTGTGATAACTGGAGGAAGATATTCTGAATGGACATTACAATTTTCTGCTGCAAAATTGACTTCTCTCTACTCTGTAATGCATAAATTGTTGGTCTCAAACTGGTTTCCATCTAGAAACTCCACTGTGCTTATTAAAGAACAGGATTTCCTACTTTACAAGATTGTTCACCTGAACAAGTTCAATATGGGACAAATCATATTTGATAATATGATGTCTCTTGCTGGAAAACATGGTGATGGTGGATTGTTTCCATATCCAAGCTTGATCTGTCAGTTCTTGGATAACTTAGAGTTTGACAGACCTAGAGGAGAGAAGATAAGTGGTTTTATCCCTAGTTTTGAGATTTCACCAGTTCTAAAAGGTGGCAACCGTGTAGTTGATTTACCTATGGAGGATCCTGAACAGCAGACAGAAAATGTTGCCCATTTTGTTGGCAACATTCCATATACAGTCACCAGAAGTAATGGTATCCCTACCGTCACTTTTTCTAATTCTTTCATTACTGATCAAATTAAATCCATTCAGCACAGTATAGATGCTCTAGTTAGACAGAAAACCTTCTGGAGAAGCCTGCTTTCTACTCCAACAGGGGGAGGATCACCTGATGATGGTCCTAATGATGATGGAGTTGGTCCATCTAGCCATGCAGGTGAGAAGGATGATCAACCAGATGCTGCTGATAATGTTGATAATGATGCTGAGGATGATGATGGTGCTGCTGCACAAGAGGATCAGAATGATGATGAAGACAGAGAAGTTGAAGATGTTGTACAAGATGTTGTTAATGATGTTGTAGAGGAAGTTGTTGAAGATGCACTAAAGACTGATGTTGCTGACCAAATGGTACCTGATGAAGCTGAACCAGTTAATGATGATAGCCCTGATAACACTGATGATGAGTTGTTGAAGACACCTACCAGGGAGAACATGTCTGCTGAGAGTATTGCTATCATTGATTAACTATATGGAGCTGACAACTGGTGATTAGATTCAAGACATGGGGAGTTTTTGAAGTATGGGGGAGCATTTGCAGATTATGGAGATGCTGCCATTTCAATGGCCCAGTCCTTCCCTTTATTTCACTATAGAAATTCCTTTCTGTATTGTAATATTTTTATTTACTGCTCTTTACTTTATAAACTCTGTTTATGGACATTTAGATGATAGGTTTATATTTCTGTCATTTACTTTATGTTGGATACTTTATTGGCCTAAGTACACTGCTGATGTACTTAGTGTTTGTGTCTGTTTTTATATTATGATTTGGTTGAATAGTAGTTGTTCTCTGAATGACTATTATTTGTTTCTTTCCTGACACAAGTTCGGATGTTGTTTTTAACATCAGGTGTGTTGTAGTAGAAAGTCCAAATTGGGGGAGTTTGTTGATGTTGCACGGATGTTGTTCCAGATGTTGGACAACATTCTACACAACATCATGAATTTGCCCTTTCTCCTAACACTGACTCCGTTTTAATAGATGTATTTTTCTATGTTTCCTACATTGCAGGTTGAAGATAATTTCGGATATTATCAAGCGGTTGCACTAGAATGGAGTGAGAATAGAAAGATCATGGGTGGTTACACTAAGACCATGGAGATAGTGGAGGAGAAGTTCAAGGCTATTCACACTAAGTAGATAGGACAATGCAGTTGGTCTGAAAGTCTATAAATAGACTACATTGGTCGACATTTAAGTTTGAGTTAAAGTGAAATACCATTTGCTCTACTCCAAACTTAAGAGAGTAGCATTCGAGACACAACCATGAGTGGAGTGTGATGGCCGATGCTATGTCTATTTGTATTGGTTGAATGTATCCCAACATTTTCCATCAGTATTGATTTTATCTTATTAGATCAAGTTTTAGGTTGAATAAGATCACTAGTTACTTGATTGAATAGATTGATTTTTGGTGTGTGGTTTTTCACTACACCTTTTAGGATCTTGTAAGAGATTCGTGTGTATCTCACTACTTGTTATAGTGATGTTTTTAACCATGAGGTTCGTGTAGTCTAGATTACAAACTATACAAAATTTTGAAATCCTTTGCACTGCGTTTTTATACTTCCGCTGTCATATGTTGTTCTACATGTTGCATAACATTTTCAACAATACTCTGAAAATACATGCGCACACACTATCAAAGAATATTAAATATTAAATATTATAGGTATTAATTTATAAGAATAGTGATACAAGTTCATAAGTGTAATAGTATGAATTTAATATTATGAACAAGTTTTACATAAGAGTTTGTGTTAATCTCATTATATAAGATGAATATTAAAAAGAAATAACATGAGAATTTAAAGAATAAAATATTTAAACTGTACCTAAAAAGAATTTACAAAAAACAAAAAAATAAACAAAAAATACAACAAATATTTGTAATTCTGAAAATTAATTAAGGAGACATAATTAAAAAAATGTATAAGTCCCAAAATCATATTGCATACTGCAGACACATGGAAAAAATTAAATGCAAACTTGTGTGTGTATATTTGAAATGCATTAATTCACTTGCACAACGGTTATGAACAGCTGTTCAAGCTTTACCTTGGACAGCGGTTCAAAACCGCTCTCAAATTACCCTTGCACAGCGGTTATGAACAGCTATCTATGTTTTGTTCTTGGACAACGGTTTTTAACCGCAATTTTTTTTTTTAATAAAACCTCTCTCCAAGGGACATTTTGGAGAGCTGTTTGAAAAAAGGGTTGTCCAAGTGGAGTTGTCCAAGCTTAAATGTGTAGTAGTGTTTTCAAATATGTAAATATATGACATTATGTTTTAAAATCTGTAAGTGTATGACAATTGAGCCCGAATAAGCCCAAATCGGGCTGAAATATCATGTGAGGTTCAGGTCCAAATCGGGTTGAAATATCATGTGAGGTTCAGGCTCAATTCACCTACATTTACATATTTTTAAACATATTGTCCTATATTTAAAAAAATTAAAATATATTGTCATATATTTACAAGTTTTAAAATATATTGTCCTACATTTCCAAGTCCGTAAAATTATTATCCTTAAAACACAACCCCCTAATGAAACGCCCCAAATTTAAAAATAACACACAAATGATCCGAGGCGTTCCCAAAATTGGCATGATCACTTAATTAAAGAAAATATGATTAATTAGATGAGATTATTACAAGACAAATCATTGGAAATTACAGCGCAAGACTCGTATCTTAAAAACATTACTACATTCATCATAAATTACTTGCGCCCACCTCCTCGCCGTGCCTTGCCCGAGCTCCTTCATCCTGTAAAATAAAACTGAGGGGGGATGAGTGTCTAAAATACACCCAGTGAGGGAAACATCAGTGATTGCATTGTTAAATGACGTATGTAATCAATATATAACATTCAAGTGTAGTGTGTGAACACATGCAACATCAGGGAGAGATACTGACACTCACTGGTCACCCAGCGGCCCGTGTCGACCTCGACCCAATGACAAAGTGGCACACCGGGGAGAGACACTGACACTCACTGGTCACTCAGCGGCCCCGTGTCGACCTCGACCCAATCACTAATACAGATTTGGGCTTGGAGAGCTGTTAAAAATGACCTTGGAGAACGGTTATAACAGCTCTCCAAGTAACATATGTCCAAGCAAAAGTAACCGCTGTCCAAAATATATGCTTAGACAGCGATTATGAACCGCTGTGCAAGACATTCACTTGGAGAGCGGCATAGAAAGCGTTTAAAAATCGCTGTCTAAGTATCAAAATTGATAATTAGACAGCAGTTTTTAGCCCCACCAAGCCTCCCAATTAATTGAGGCAATTACTCGCTCCCATGGGGGACCGAACACGGGACCTTAGGTGCCTGAGCGGGGATCAATTCCGCTCGGGCACTTGCTTTCTTGCGTTTACTTAATGAAATTAATTATATATGTTCTAAAAATCGTTTTTTCTTACAATTTTTTTTAAAATTCTTTATTTCAATTATCTTATTTATTAATTCAATCACATTTTTATATAATAATTTTTTTAATATAAATTTAAATTAAATTAAATAAAATTTAAATTATATTTTTTACTTGTACTTTTTTTTAACTACCTTTCTTTTAAATTTGTAATATCTTATAATAATTTTTTTAATATAAATAAATTAAATTAATAATTATAAAATGATGAAATTATCCTTTCAATTAAAAAAAACACATATATATTTTTATTAATATTTCATATTTATATTACAACCCTTTTAAATATAATTAAAACTCTTGATATCTTATTCAAACATGTTGATTGATCGAGCCCTAAATAATTATTGATCCTATTCAAACCAATTATATTTTTCCCCATTCTATGATTTTCTCATTATGTTAAAATCTTAATGATTTAGGCCATATTCATTAATCATTAAAAAATCAACACACTCTTACGCAGCAATATACTTTCAGTAATGGCGTGAATCAACATAGTCCTATGTAGTTATGTATCAATAAGTTTTCATCAATGGTGAGTAAATTTATTTTTTTTCACAGAGAAGCGATAGTTCTAAAAATTGTTTCAATCAACAAAATGATGACGCATTTACATTGAGGATTAGTCTAAATATTAGACTCAATTCACTGAAAACTGATAATTGAGCCGACTTATTCTTTGATTCGGCCTGAGCATAACAGATCAAAAAAATAAAAGAAATCCAAATAAATTCCTTTTGAGTTTATGTAAATAAGCATCTTCTTTATGTTGTCTACCAAATTGGCTTGGAATATTTGAACAGAGCTATAATAACCATGGGGAAGGATCGACAATTTCGTGAGATTAATTTTTTCCTCTTATTCAAATCGGTTATGGAAACAAAAAAGAATTTACAAGCTTTACAAAAAAAAAAAATTTAATTCACTTGGAGAGCGGTTATGAACCGCCCTCCAAGCTTTACGTTGGACAGCGGTTCAAAATCGCTCTCCAAGTACCCTTGCACAGCGGTTATGAACTGCTGTCTAAGCTTTGATCTTGGACAGCGGTTTTTAATCGCTGTCTTTTTTTTCTTTTTTTTTAATAGAACCGCTCTCCAAGGGACCACTTGGAGAGCTATTCGAAAAAAGGGCTGTCCAAGTGGAGCTCTCCAAGCTCAAATGTGTAGTAGTGAATGTACGGGCCATTACCCGTCTTGCATACAGTACGGGCCATTACCCGGCTTGCACATTGTACGGGCCATTACCCGACTTGCACATTAATTGTTCGGGCCATTACCCGGCTTGCATATTGTACGGGCCATTACCCGGCTTGCATATTGTACGGGTCATTACCCGACCTGCATACACATGGGCCATTACCCGACTTGCATACAGATTTCACATTTATCACGTAATCATGACATATATCATTCACATATCACATATTAACATAGCAACCATAACATGGAATATTACACCCAGTGAAGAGTGGAGATTGCCCTCACCTTAACTTTATAAACTGCAACAAGCGATCCAACGTAGTATCCCTTAATGTTCCTCAAATCTTATTATCCTTTACACCACCACATGCTACGATTTTCAAGCGTCTTGGTATTCTATAATATAACATGTCCTTTGAATAATCTCAAATTAGGTATTATCTAACATATAAATCTAACACATAAAATTTTAAATTAACTAATGGGGCATTGAAATAATTACACTAAAGGTTATTAAGTATAATTATCATACAATCACTCAATTATATATATTCTAATATAATCCTTGGAATACATCTTATCTAATTATTCGTAATTAGTCTCCTTTTAATTAACCATTTATCCAACTAGAAAGATAATTTAATTACTAAATTATGATTTCTAAATTTAAATAGAACGGTATCAGATATCTCAACAATTCCTTATTTCATTAATTCTTATCGAATTCGTAATATTCTTACTATCAATTATAATATTATACCAAATTCATTAATGAGTTTAGCTTGAACTAATTTCTCTATAAACAATGCCACAATTAGTAAAACCAGTAGAACTTACCTAAAGAGATCTGAAATCCTTTGGCGTCAACCTACTGCGGCCCCTCATATACTAAATATGCTAATTAAATTATTGTAATTAGCCAATTGACTAGCCTTTTCTCTCGCCTCTTTCTATCTCTTTCCTTTCTCTTTCCTGCTTCTTGTTTTCAATTTATGTTATAGGAAGATAGATATGTGAATGGCCTATTCCTTTTTTTTTTGAGGGAAAACACCACCTCAATAAGAACAATCAAGAGCTGGTCGAGATCCAGGACAGAATATCTTCCTCAACCCAATCTTGAGGGTGGGTAGAATTAGAGCCAATTTTCGCCAGATTGTGGGCTATTGTGTTGAGTTGGCGAGGAACATGAGAGATCCCTTTAACTTTAGGATCTTGAATTCTAAGGCGAAGATCATGGATGATGTCACCTTCCGGTCCCAGGTATTGAGAGCTTCCCCGCACCGCGTTAATAGCATCTTTCGAGTCCGAGAGGAGGTTGAAACCGGGAAGGTGAAGCTTGCAGCCCAGCGAAACTCCCTCGTCAATGACATGGAGTTCAGCGGCCAACACCCAGCCTGGGGGGTTAATACGATGACAACCCGCTGCAATGATATTACCAGAGTGATTAAAGGCAGTGAAACCGACTCCGAACTCAAATTTTTCATCATTAAAGGCAACATCCACCAAGATAAAGGGGAGGGAGGAGTTGGAATCCTGGCCGGCCCTGTTGGAACTGGAAACCGTGCGTGGGGGTTGAAAGATCAGATGATTTCTGGCCTCACGATAGTTAACAAGGTGAGCTCTAGTCCATTCAGGATTGATAATTTTAGCGACATCCCTGGACTTGTTCTTTTGAGTTTTTTCATGGAGAAGGTTGCACCGCTCTTTCCAAATTCCCCATGACATGAGACAGAATTCTTCCAAATCCCCACCAATCGAGGCCTCCGCAATGCCTACAAGAAGATCAGGAATGGGGACAAATACGACATTCTTAAGAAAAGGCCACCAGTTCATTTTCTTCCACGCTTGTTTGGAAACCTGACAAAAGAAAAGAGCATGTTTAATATCAGCCCAATGAAAACCACAAAGAGCGCACCTGGAGTCGCCAGGAATGTGATGGGCATAAAGATTAGCCTCGGTAGGGATGATGCCATGAGAAATTTTCCAAACAAAGATTTTGACTTTCGGAGGAATGTTAAGTTTCAAAATTTTCTTCCACCACCGGGAGAAATGGTTTGAAGAGGGGCCACTAGTAAGACCATCTTCAGAAAGACCCATCCGGCATCCGAATTTATACCCAGATTTAACAGAATAGAGCCCTTTTTTCTCAAACTTCCAGAACCTAGAATCAATCGAAGAGCTCCGAGAGATTGGGACCCTCTTAATGGCTTTGACCTCGAAAAGAAGAAACACTTCTTGAAGCTTTTGGGCATCCCAATGCTTTGAGGGCAGAATGAATTTGTCAACTTGGTTGTTGCTATCATAGGAAACACTGGAAGAAATACGCCCACTGGCCAGACCGGGAATCCAAGCGTCCTTACGAGCTCTGATATTTTTCCCCGAACCCACTTACCACAGGAGTCCAGCGTTAAGAACGTCTTTGCACCAACATAGGGATCTCCATGTATACGAGGGGTTAGAGCCAATAGAAGCTTTCATGATATCGGTGTGTTTGAAATACCGGGCCTTGAAGATTTTTGCCACAAGAGAGTTCGGATTGGAAATGAATCTCCAAATTTGTTTGGCTAGGAGGGCTTTATTGAAATTGACCAGATCTCTGAAGCCCATGCCCCCTCATCTTTGGGCTTAGTAAGAGATTTCCAATCTTTCCAATGGACTTTTCGTTCATTCGGTCTCGCACCCCACCAGAATTTTGCACACATGCTCTCGATTTCACCGCAAATAGAAGTAGGAATTCTAAAGCAAGACATCGCATAAGTCAGAACGGCTTGAATAATAGCTTTGATGAGAACCTCTCTGCCCCCGTCCGAAAAGAATTTATTTTTCCAACTGTCTAATTTCTTAGCCACTCTATCGCGAATGTATCCAAACTGAAGTCTCTTGCTTTGAATGGTAAAGGTGGGGAGACCAAGATAGATTTCGTGACCCTGACAGATTCTGAGGTTAATGATATCTTTAGATGTTTGAATGCCAGAATAAAGAGTCTTATCACTGAAGGTAATGGCGGACTTGTCGTAGTTGATAAGCTGACCGGAAGCTTTTTCATAAGAATGGAGGATCTTTTGAGGTTCTCACAACTCTCCTTAGTGTTCTTGAAAAAGATAAGGCTATCATCGGCGAAGAAGAGGTGAGAAATAATGGGACTGCCTCTTGCAACTTGAACACCAATAATTTTCCTCTCATTCGAATACGAGGTCAGGATAGAGGAGAGCCCCTGAGAGCAAATGACAAAGAGGAAAGGGGAGAGAGGATCCCCTTGACGAAGGCCTCTCGAGGGCTTGATGTGTCCCACAATGCTACCATTGACTTTGAAGGAGTAAGAGACGGAGGAAACACATCGATTGATAAGATTAGTCCAACGGGGGTCAAAACCCATCTTGCTCATAATTGCTCTAAGATAACTCCACTCAACACGATCATAAGCTTTGCTCATATCGAGCTTGAGGGCCGCATAACCAGTTTTGTTCTTGGAGTGTCGAAGTGAATGCATACATTCAAAACCAATGAGCACATTATCAGTGATGAGACAACCCGGAATAAAGGCACTCTGATTAGGGGTAATGACTTTTCAAAGCATCCCTCTAAGTCTGTTGGTGATAGCACGAGCAGCAATTTTATAGCAAACATTACAAAGGCTGATCGGTCTATAATCACTTACCATAACTGGGTCCTTGACTTTTGGAATTAGGGATATGATAGTAGTGTTTTGAAAGGCTAAGTTGTCCCCGTTGTTGAGAAAATTCAAAACAGCTTTTGTGACTTCATCACCTACAATATCCCAGGCATTTTGGTAGAAGAGGGCCGTAAAACCATCGGGGCCAGGAGCTTTTGAGGGACTCATATCAAAAATAGCTTTTCTCACTTCATCTTTGGTGAAGGGTCTGCACAAATCTTGATTCATCTCATCAGAGACATTAGGAGAAACATGATTGATGATTTCATCAAAATATTCTCATGAGAAGGATTACTGGAGGTGAACAAATTAGAGAAATAATCTGTGAATATACACTCCATTTCGGTCGGGGAAGAAAAGGTGAGACCCGAACCGTCTTTAATCTTCATGATTTTAATTTTGGAGCGACGTTCTGAAGCCGAGTTGTGAAAAAAGGAGGTATTTTTGTCACCGAACGCCAACCAGTTGTTTCTAGACCTCTGGTGCCAATGTAACTCTTCCTGATAAAACAATTTTTCCTGAAGGGACTCAAGATCACTGGAGGTTTGAGTAAAACTTGATTCATCTTCCGAATTGAGTAGCTTATTGACTTTCTTGTATTTTCAATTCTTTTCTTGAGCATGTTGATGTTAGAGAAAAGGGCCCAATTATGAAGCTGACTAGCAGTGCTTTTCAACTTATCTTGAAGACCAGCACAAACCCTGCTATTGGACCATGCATCTTTGAGAGTCTCTTTATAGTCCTCTTCCATCAACCACTTATTTTCAAAGGTGAGAATTTTTTACGTCTGCATGTCTGGGGTTCGGAGATCTGCATGTAAGAAATGATGACTGGGCGGTGATCAGAGCCATAAAAATCCAGATTTCTGATTTCAGTATTTGGAAACATCCCTCTCCATATTAGATTAGCGAGAAAACGATCCAATTTGACCCAAATGTAGTCCCTCCCTTTCCTTCTATTACTCCAAGTGTATTTCGGACCTTTAGCATCTAGATCGTGAAGAAAAGTATCATCAGTAGCCGAACGGAAATTATTCATCTGCGAAAGAGATCTGGGAGCGCCTCCTTTCTTCTCAAATTCATAAAAAATCTCGTTGAAGTCCCCTCCGACGAGCCAGCCCAACGACTCATCATTGTGACTTTTTGCGATTTTTCTAAGAAGCTCCCATGATAGGTGCCTATGATGATGAATAGGGTTTCCATAGAAACCCGTGAAGTACCAATTTTTGTTGTTAGCCGAGATGTAACAGTCAATGTGGCCCTTAGAGTACGACAACACCGAAACATTAATATTACTAGACCAAAACAAGAGTAATCCACCACTACTACCAGTGGCTTCCACACAAAAACAACCAACATAATTCAAAAGCACACGCCATCTAGTGGCTACAAGATTGGACACTTTAGACTCAGAAATAAATAGAATATCGGGGTTATGGTCTTGAACAAGACGTTGGAGATTCCGGAGCGCACGTTTGCCCCCCGAGCCCACGCGCGTTCCAAGCTATGCAACTCATGGTGCTCGGCGGGGTTGGACCTCGCCAACCACCGCCGACAAGAAATCGTAAAAGGATGCAACCAAAAGTGCAGAGGTTCGAGATTGGCGACCAACCGGGACAAAAGTTGCACAGCCCGACAACGTTCTCACCGAGGAAAACATTGGGAGGAAGGAAGGAAGCGTATAAAAAACGCTGAAAAATGGGAGGAAGAGAAGAACTCTCTCCTGCTTCACAATGTCTACTCAAAGATGCAGATTTTGATTCAAAACAGGATATGGCAAAAGGGGAAAAATTAGTACAGAAAGGGGAAATTGGGGTGGGAAATTTGGAGAAAAAGACACAAATCTTATACAAAGATAAGAGAAGGTCAGGGAAAAGACGCACAAAGCGGCGCGAGAAACTCAAGCCACAAGCCCTACCCCTAATTTTCAAAAAGGAGAGAGTGCGGTGAGAGTATTGTTGCGAGTCATTTTTTACGGAGAGTATTATGTGGCTAATTTGGTAACAACTCACAAACAAAGTGATTAATCGAACAAGAACACTGCGGGAAGAACCGTAGTTCTTCCCTGAAATGTGGGTGTAGGTATATAAGTGGAATGAGGGAAACATTCCAGTGTCTGTCTTTTTACAATGAACTGTGAGGTCCTTTATATAAAGAGGACCAGCACGATAAATCATAAGCACGACAAATCGTTAAGCACGACAAATCAATAAGCACGACAAGTCGTTAAGCACGACAAGTCGTTAAGCACGACAAATCGATAAGCACGACAAGTCATGTGCATAAAGCATGACAAAACATATGCGTAAGCACGACAAATCACGTGGTCTCGGTGGGACCTGCTAGTCTCGGTGGGACCTGCTGAAATGTGATAATTCGTCCTGCTGACGTGTGAAAAATCTGGTGATGCTAACGTGTGATATATCTGAGCACAACAAGTATAAAGTTCAAAAGTGGCAGCTGAAGTTGATTGTCACAGTGTTGTTTCTCAAATTGAAGTTATTCTTCAGAACTTTCGAGAAGAAACAATAGAAAATTCAATTTCATCAATTTCAAGACCCTAGAAAAACCCAGGAGGCAGGAACAACCGCACGGCGACGGCAGGATGATCCGTACGGCGGCGGCAGAGGAGATCTCACAAAGGAGCAGGAAAATCTGCACGGAGGCGGTAGGGAGATCCGCACGGCGGCGGCGCGGGAGACCTCAAAAGGAGCAGAGTGGTGGATTATTGTTTTATTTCAAACGGTGACGAAAGTCGGGAAAAGCCTGAAACTTCTTGAGATGAACCCACGGTACAGATCAACGACTTGGGGGAACTGCCGCGACGGAGGTAGGCTGCTGCGGAGGGGGGAGGGGGCTGCCGCCGCAACGGAGGTAGGCTGGGTGGAGGCCGCCGCGATTTGGGGTTTGGGGGAGGGTAGACGCCGCAGCGGCGTGGGGTTGAATGGCCTATTCCTATTTGCTCCCTAAACCGCCCTACCTTCCTTACCCCATCAGCTTTGACTATTATTATTAGTCATGGCATTATTATTTATTATTTATTAGTTAACAAGTGATAACCATCTACATATTTATGTAGATACATATGTCCACGTGTGCACTCAACCTTAGTATCATAGGTTTATTTATTTCATTATATTTCTATTTACGTTATATAACAAATTTTTTTTAATTAATAAATTTTTATATTACTAAAATTTTAACACGTAATTATGTGTTTTTATAATAGATTTTTATTAATATTATACAGCTTTCTCACTATTAGTTACATGTAATGTTAACAAGTCTTAATTTATTTTGGGGTGTTACAAACTACACACCTTTTAAAAAATTCGTCGTCGAAATTCAGTTATAGCTTAACTCATCAAGCTTTACTTAATACATTTTTCAAGTATTCATTTATTTATTCTAATTTGTCATAAGTCCCACCTATAATACCAGTCCTCATGATTAGTAAGATAGTCGTAAAATATTCTTCTATCTCGCCTATTATATATGTCTTCCTAAATCCAACACATTAATTATCTTATAAGTGTGCTAGAAGGTTGCTCAACTGCATCACAAACCTTAATTTAAACCCTATACTAAAATTCATTCTTAAATTCTTGTCTGGAGCCCAAGTCACTTAAATTGTAACTCACTGCACAAGCACTACATACCAACGTACAAGCGCGACCACACACACTCACGAGCACACGCTGCCGCGGTTCAGCGGCTCAGTGGCAGGGATCAGCATAGTACATCACCATAATGACATCGTGCAGGAGTAAGGTACTTAAATCAATCTTATAGTCTACTGGGATTCCTATGCAAGGCATCAAAATTTCATTAATTTTTAAAAAATATGCATCACTTGGTTAAATAATTTCTAATATCATTTCACAAATTGAAAGAATCACAATTTAACGTGAGACCAAAATTTCAATTCAAATGAACATAATGACATTTCTTACTTACATGGAGTTGGCGAGGCAGGGGAGATGGATGCCAGTAATTTACGGTCCACATTTTAAAAAGAGATGTATCTATTAAAATTAAATTATTATTATTATTTTTTTAAGAATAATGAGTCCAGAGTCAATTGCTCTGATACCAACTGAAACGCCTCAAATTTAAAAATAAAACACAAATGAGCCGAGGCGTTCCCAAAATTGGCATGATCACTTAATTAAAGAAAATATGATTAATTAGATGAGATTATTACAAGACAAATCATTGGAAATTACAGCGCAAGACTCGTATCTTAAAAACATTACTACATTCATCATAAATACTTGCACACACCTCCTCGCCGTGCCTTGCCCGAGCTCCTTCATCCTGTAAAATAAAACTGTGGGGGGCTGAGTGTCTAAAATACACCCAGTGAGGGAAACATCAGTGATTGCATTGTTAAATGACGTATGTAGTCAATATATAACATTCAAGTGTAGTGTGTGAACACATGCAACATCAGGGAGAGATACTGGCACTCACTGGTCACCCAGCGGCCCGTGTCGACCTCGACCCAATGACAAAGTGGCACATCAAGGAGAGACACTGACACTCACTGGTCACTCAGCGGCCAGTGTCGACCTCGACCCAATGTACGGGCCATTACCCGGCTTGCATACAGTACGGGTCATTATCCGGCTTGCACATTGTACAGGCCATTATCCGGCATGCATATTGTTCGGGCCATTACCCGGCTTGCATATTATACGAGCCATTACCCGGCTTGCATATTATACGGGCCATTACCCGGTTTGCATATTGTACGGGCTATTACCCGGTTTGCATATTGTATGGGCCATTACCCGGCTTGCATATACACGGGCCATTACCCGACTTGCATACAGATTTCACATTTATCACGTAATCATGACATATATCATTCACATATCACATATTAACATAGCAACCATAACATGGAATATGTCACCCAATGAAGAGTGAAGATTGCCCTCACCTTAACTTTAGAAACTGCAACAAGCGATCCAACGTAGTATCCCTTAATGTTCCTAAAATCTTATTATCCTTTACACCACCACATGCTACGATTTTCAAGCTTCTTGGTATTCTATAATATAACATGTCCTTTGAATAATCTCAAATTAGGTATTATCTAACATATAAATCTAACACATAAATTTTTAAATTAACTAATGGGGCATTGAAATAATTACACTAAAGGTTATTAAGTATAATTATCATACAATCACTCAATTATATATATTCTAATATAATCCTTGGAATACATCTTATCTAATTATTCGTAATTAGTCTCCTTTTAATTAACCATTTATCCAACTAGAAAGATAATTTAATTACTAAATTATGATTTCTAAATTTAAATAGAACGGTATCAGATATCTCAACAATTCCTTATTTCATTAATTCTTATTGAATTCGTAATATTCTTACTATCAATTATAATATTATACCAAATTCATTAATGAGTTTAGCTTCAACTAATTTCTCTATAAACAATGCCACAATTAGTAAAACCAGTAGAACTTACCTAAAGAGATCTGAAATCCTTTGGCGTCAACCTTCTGCGGCCCCTCATATACTGAATATGCTAATTAAATTATTGTAATTAGCCAATTGAGTGAGTAACACTTATGTGAACCAGGTTCACACATGAACTCTATCACTGTTATGTGTAAAAACTATCACGGTTATGCACAAAAAATTTCACTGTTTAAAAATATAAAGCATTTTCTAAACAGTGATTATTTTTGTTCATAACAGTGATAATTTTTATACATAACATTGAGAGTTTTTGTATGTAACAGTGATACTTAAATAACCGAGTTTATAGCATGAATCAGGTCTATACAAGTTTTTGTCCAATTGAGTAGCCTTTCCTCTCGCCTCTTTCTATCTCTTTCCTTTCTCTTTCCTGCTTCTTGTTTTCAATTTATGTTATAGGAAGATAGATATGTGAATGGCCTATTCCTATTTGCTCCCTAAACCGCCCTACCTTCCTTACCCCATAAGCTTTGACTATTATTATTAGTCATGGCATTATTATTTATTATTTATTAGTTAACAAGCGATAAACCATCTACATATTTATGCAGATACATATGTCCACGTGTGCACTCAACCTTAGTATCATAGGTTTATTTATTTCATTATATTTCTATTTACGTTATATAACAAATATTTTTTAATTAATAAATTATTATATTACTAAAATTTCAACACGTAATTATGTGTTTTTCTAATAGATTTTTATTAATATTATAGAGCTTTCTCACTATTAGTTACATGTAATGTTAACTAGTCTTAATTTATTTTTTGGTGTTGCACCTAAATTACTGTCCTTAAAAAATATTACTCCCTAATATCTCAGCGCGCACCATAAACTCCTTATAAAAGGTATAAAACTTATTCGTATACAAATCTTGGTCAAGAGACAGACTACAAGAATTTATTCAAATTGAAACTAAATTCCAAGTATAAATCAGTTCTTCATCACAAAATTAAGAATTGACTTGACAAAGAAAAAAAAATCTAGGAAACTTAATATTAAGCTTATGCATTCAATAAATTATTCCATTGTGATCAAATATCTAGCAAAAACAAATTAAGTTTAAAAATTGATGCCGACAACATTTGTGGCATATATATATTCCAAAATTTGGTTGGGTTATCGGTTATTTAATTTAGTGTGATTACTTTTTTTTATGTCTCGATATCCGGCTCAAAGACTAATTAACAAGGGGAGCAATCCCACAATTCACTAGCGGGACCCATTTGAAGTCAGAGCAAAGCTTGTATAGATTGGCCACCTCAGTAATTGATCGCACTTGGTAGTTTTAAAGATGAAACCTATAGAAGAGCATACCCTTAAGTTCCAAATCTATACCACCAGACCAACCGCTAGGGATTAGGTGTTTTTACTTCTAATATCGTAGCCGAACCAAAATACAATTTTTTTAAAAATTGAGAACCGATTATGGGCTATCATATATAGCACGATTTGGGTGGCTCAAATAAAAAGTTGATTAAAAACTATAGCACGATTAAAAAATTGAGAACCGATTATGGGCTACCATATATAGTTTACTCTAGAGGCATCATAATTTTTTTCGTCTACGTTATGGGCTACCATATATAGCACGATTTTCAATATTATCCATAAGTTCAATCAATTAACTAAGGCTCCATTTGGATGGATGGATTTAAAATCCATGGATTTCACACACAAATCATCACTCTCTAATGGATTAACAAATACTTAGATTTGACAAGCTAGTTTAAAATGGAGGGATTTCAAATCCCCATCAAAACCTAGTCATTTGTGAAATCCCCTCATCTCTATCTCTTCCCCCTCTCCCCCTTCACTCTCTTCCCTAAACTCTCACATCTAAGTATTTGTAAATCCATTGGAGAGTATGATTTATGTATGAAATCCATGGATTTTCAAATCCATCCATCCAAATGGAGCCTAATAATATTTTCAAAATTATTTATCTCGAGAAGTGAGAAATGGTTCAAATATATACATGGAAAATGAAAGAGAGTGGCAACTAAAAACGAATTCTTCTTCTTCTTTTCTCCATCTTCTCCCAAAATGTCCTTAGTTAATGCGAAAGAACTTCTTGATGCTCAAGCTCACATATATAACCACATGTTCAGCTACACCAATTCCATGTCCCTAAAATGTGCAATCGAATTAGGTATACCCGATGCAATCCACAAACACGGCAAAGCAATGACACTTTCCGAACTAGCCGACGCCCTCCCCATCAACAAAGCCAAATCCCACGGCCTTTATCATCTAATGCGAATTCTAGTCCATCCCAAATTCTTCGACAAAGTTAAAATCTCTAAGGATGGGGACGAGGCTTATAGTCTAACACGGGCTTCTCGTCTCTTGCTTAGAGACGGGCCCATGAACGCATCGTCCATGGTACTTCTTGTAAGCGACCCAATTACAACGGCTCCATGGCATCATATGAGTCGTTGGTTTCAAAACGACGACTCTACATCATTTGTCACTACACACGGGAGGACTCTTTGGGAGCATGCCGGGGTAGATCAAAGGTATAATAAATTGTTTAATGAGGCCATGGCTACCGACTCATGGCTTGTGAATAGTATACTTGTTGAAGAATGCAAGCATGTGTTTGAGGGTTTGAGATCAATGGTGGATGTTGGAGGTGGTACCGGAGAAACGGCCAAGGGTTTTGCCGATGCATTCCCGGTCTTGAGATGTATCGTGCTCGATCTTCCACATGTTGTTGATGGCTTGGAAGGGTCGAAAAATTTGAGCTTTGTTGGTGGTGACATGCTCGAGTTCATCCCTCATGGTGATGCCGTTTTCCTCAAGGTATGATCATATTTCATTGGGTAAATTGCAAACTGGTCCCACATGAATTATACAAAAACACTTTTGGCACTATGTTTGATTCTTTTTTTTCTTTTGGCAATTTTGGTCCCAATCTTTAATTACTTGACAAAAACCACGTTTTGGGGGAATTTTGAACCAAGCCCCGTATATATTACTCTTTCCGCATCTATTTAACTGTCACATTTTATCCAAAATATATAACATTCCTTTTTATTTATCACTACGATAATATCAATCCAAATTTCCCTTCATTAATTAATGTTTCCAATTAATTGTGACTTTGAAAACTCATCTTGCAATTAATAAGGATAAAAGAGTCTTTTGATACCCTAATAAATGAGAAAATTGGTTTGGTAAATGGATAAAATGAGAGATAAGAAGGAACGGAGAGAGTATAAATTAGTAAGTTTAATAACAAATAATTAATATATGCAGTGGATATTACACAGCTTCTGTGATGAAGATTGTGTGAGAATACTAAAGAATTGCAAAAAAGCAACAAGCAAGAACAAGGGTGGAAAAGTGATTATCGTTGAAATTGTTGTGGAAAATCAGAAAGATGATCGGACGGCTACTGAAACGCAGCTCTTCTTCGATATGCAAATGTTGGAACAAGTTGGTGCAAAAGAGAGAACTGAAAATGAGTGGGCAAACATCTTCTACGAAGCTGGCTTTGGCAACTTATAAAATTACTCGTGTCTTAGGATTGAGGTCTATATTTGAGGTCTATAATTGAAGTGTTTTCCAAGATCCAAATTAATCTCTTTCTTTTTTTTTTTGGCTCAAGGCAAACAACGAGTAAATTGCAAAAGTGGACCCATGTGAATTTTTCGTCTGCAGTTTTAGTTCCATGTTCTTTTTTGATCTTTTTTTAAACAGAAATGGTCTCATTCATTTTTTATTTAACAATTTTGGTCCCAAGAGAATATTCAAAAAACAAATTTGGTCCCAAAAATTCCTTTGTTTTTTGCTTGTAAAAAATCCTATGGGGCCATCTTTGTTAAAAAAAATGACAATTTTCATGAGGGCAAATTCATATGGGACCATTTTTGCAATTTACCCGACAAATAACTGTTTGAACCGTTGGAATTCTATCGTTAATTGGTTTAGGAAACCTCAGTTATGTGTTAACTAATACGGCTGTTATGATTTCCCTCTTGTAATCTCTGATGTTCTTTGGAGTATTCCTGATACCCTTTTAATAAATTTTGCTTTTTTCAAAAATTAATTATGTCATGCAAAACTAATAAATTGTTTCAAATAATAAATGTGCGTATTTTCAATTAACCATGTCCTACGTTGCATAGGTGCGGGTGCGAGGGCGATAAGATACGAGTGCGAGGATGCGAACTTTCGAAAAAGTTAGGGTGTGATATGCGGGATTTAAATCAAAAAGGTCCTGTATCTTTGCACCTTTATTGAAAATGTCCCGTATATATCACTTGTTTCAATTTAGTCCCGTATGTTTTCAATTTGTGCCGATTTAGTCCCAAATCGCCGGAGACCGGTCAAACTACCCCAAAACGACGTCATTTTTGGCGCGTGTGATACACGCACCCCTAATTTGGGACTAAATTGGCGCGTGATACAGTGTTTCCCGATCAAAATTAAGGGCGCGTGTATCACACGCCCAAAAAACGACGTCGTTTTGGGGTAGTTTGACCGGTCTCCGGCGATTTGGGACTAAATCGGCACAAATTGAAAATATACGGGACTAAATTGAAACATGTGATATATACGGGACCTTTTCAATAAAGGTGCAAAGTTACGGGACCATTTTGATTTAAATCCCGTGATGCTAAATGGAAAGCCTGAGCAAGATTAGCTGAAGACATAGCCGAGCGAGCAGCAATAAATTGAGGGCACTTATCAGCATAGTGATCCCCATGACAAATCTGACACTTGGGAATGTAAGTACGACGACCCCCAGAATTGTTGTTTCCCTGTGAGTTAGAATTCTGCCCCGAGTTTCCCCGGAAACCAGATTGGTGAAAATTATGACCACGGCCACCCGAAGTCTGCCCAGACTGCTGAAAATTCCTACTACCCGAAGAAAAGCCTTGACCATTGGAGTTCTGACCATGCCCATTAAATGAACCAGGCCGGGATGAGTTCCCAGAATTCTGTCCAGAGTGACGCTACCTGTCACCCTTGGAAGCCGTGAAACTGCATTGGAGGAGGAATTTTCTTCCATAGCCCGAAACATCAACTCATACTGGCGCGCCTGATGAAGCAAATCACGAAAAACAGGAATTTTTGGCATCGCCATTTACGTATCCGCAAAACCTACAAACTGAACACCGAGCCCTCTCAAAAACCAGTGGCTCTTATCATCTTCATCGATAGGTCGACCAATAGCAGAGAGTTGATCACACAAGAGCTTGAATTTACGCCCATAATCCTCAACGGATAATTCGCCCTTGCGAAGTGAGAGGAGTTCCTCGCTCAACTGATGTGTATGAGCCGCTGACGCATCAGAGTATACCGCTGTGAGAGTGGACCAGGCGGCATGAGACGTAGATCATTCAATGACCTTAGATGTGGCCTCGACCGTGAGAGACGTAAACATGACACTCAACAATTTCTTATCACGAGTACGCCAGGAGACGAATAGCGGATTCGGAGAGACTACACCCTCAGTGGTAGTGACAATCGGTTCAGGCGCGGGAGAAGAGCCATCGAGCAGACCCATGAGATCGAAACTTTTAGCCATGTACATCACCTGACGACGCCACATTAGATAGGTTGTGGAGTCAAGTTTGATTGGAACCATCTTCAACATAGTGGTGACAGGAAGAGAGTCAGTGGTTGGTGCGTCTGCCATCGCTGTGGGAAGGAACCGGAGGAAGATGGTGGCGCTAGGGTTTGTTGTGACCGGAAGAGGATGAAACGCTAGGGTTTCAAGAGATGGAGAATAGGGCTTCGCGAATCAGAGAGTAATTCACTAATACACATTTGGGCTTGGACAGCTGTTAAAATAGCCCTTAGAGAGAGGTTATAATAGCTGTCCAAGTAACAGCTGTCCAAGCTTGGACAGCTATTAAAAAACCGATGTCCAAAAGATTGGGCTTGGACAGCGGTTTTCTACCGCATTGCAAGAGGGGACAGCGGTTAATAACCGCTGTCTAACTTTTTTTTTTTAATAATTTCTTTTATTATGTTAGATAGACAGCGGTTATAAACCGTTGTCCAACATCTTTTTTTTTAATTAATAATTTATATTTTAAAAATCATATAATAAAACCATAAATCAAAACTTATATATACGTCCAATACCATAAACCATAAACCATGAACCATAAACCAAAAATCCTATAATAAAACCATAAACCAAAACTTATACCACATATACGTCCAATACCAAAACATCAAATAAATAAACATACACATCATGAAATAAATAAACATACACATCATAAACATACGTCCAATACACCAAAAACATGAAATATATATCATCACAAATATATAATTTAATTACATGCTACCAAAATTTCAAACAACGATCACTCAATATCGTATGAATATAAGAATCGATTGTAAAGGTACCCCGTCCAATCGTTTTTCCATTTCTCCAGTCTTTTCTTAGAGTAAGACTTGAGCTCACGTTCATAGACAAACTGCAAACAACGAATCAATCAATATAGTATGAATTTTTATTCAATCAATAATAATTTAAATAAAATGATAAATTGACTTACATTGAGAGGAATGTTCGTTAGAGAAGTGCGGATTATATCTTCAATAAAGCAACACACAAAATGTCCACAATATTCATTATCTCGTTACCTCGGAACCTGTTGATTAACAATTATAATCATGTATTACAATTATGATCTCTTTCTATTAATTTGATAATTTACTAAATTAAATTTACCTTAATGTTAATCCAGTTCACTTTATTTAACTTAGATCTTGAACCTTGACTCTGAAGGCGACTCCGATACATCGTCATCACACTATTATTATTATAATTAAAAAATAAAAATAGATTAAATATGCATAATTTTAAAAGTAAAACAAATCATTATATAGAATATTAAAAATGAACTTACGCTTCCATATATGAAACGAGATCAGGGCGATTTGAATAAACTCCATCCTGAGCTGAGTCCATAAAATACACACTTAATGTATTCATGTGTATGGCGACCAGCACCCAATGGTTCCTATATTATATTGAGAATATTAAAATTAACTGCAAATTTAGCATATATATATGTGCAAATATTATAAACATGAATACAAATTTAACGAAATGTTTATCACTCACCCCACATTTGTTGGCCAAAAAATGAGATGATTGCTCCCAGTTTGATTCACCATATGATTAACTAACTCATCCATGGTCTGTACCCTATCACCCAATATGCAAGACACTTGGGGGGAGACGAAGGAATACATTCCACTTGCTCGGACATCTATGGAGAAATATACCTCACCCAAACATCTTTAACCAACATATATACGCTAATTAATATTTAAAAAGAAAATTAAACTATACAGAAAGTGAATATTGAGAATTAGTAAACACATACCTGAGGTAAAGGGATATGGTGGTTGCACTCAACCACTCGTCATTCAAGACTTCGTGCACATGTTCCTCGCTGACGAATTCTTGGAAAGTATTCTGATGAAAGTGAGCAAGCATGGGAACTGTGACGATCTCGAAAGCATTAGACGATACCATCTGGTGCACCCTAGACTGTACATAATCATCGTGATCTAAGTCTCTAGTCATGGGATAACCAAGTCTGAGCGCAGTGGAGTCCCTCGTTCTCCCCCTCTGACTGTCTACAACACCCCTCGATTTCTCTTTAGCCTTTTGTGGTGATTTCTTCCGAGGCATTTGTGGTGTCGGCAGATTCTACAATTAATTTGCAATATTATTTAGAACCACAAATAAGATAATGAACTTTAATAACATATATTTTACCCTCATGGTGCTAGAGACCAAGTTGCTCGGCCATTCGATGAAGTGTCCGACCGCTGTTCCGACTGTGACGGCTTCATCGATTGGTTTTGGCACCGCTGAATCCTCTTGTCCGATTACGGGTACATCGAGTGTGACCCTCATGAAACCAGGAGTGATGGGATGACCATGAATCATTCCATGGGAGCTGTGCAACGTTCCTGTGGCCACCAACCGATCGGGATCCTCCAATAAAGATAGCAAAAGGTCGTTGGCTGTTCGAATAAGATATTTAGTTAGAAAATTTTAATACACTAGTCTTTAATTAAAAAAAATGTGAGACATGCATATCTGATACCTGAGAGACGTTTTGAAGTGCCTCAATAAAGTCGTCCCTAGGGTTAGCTAAAAACATAGCATTAGCGACACTATGTTCACAACTTGCTCCACTCGACGACATTCCGTGGCTCGTTCTTCTCTCGGACCTCAAACGTTCCACATCTTTAGACAACTTGGCAACCTGTTTCGTTAGTATACCCACCATATTCATGGCTTGAAGACCAGGTGCCATCGCTAACGATGTCTTCGTCACGCTATATCCGACACTCCGTAAGCGGCCGGGGCGACCTATAGCCCGTCCAAACAGATCATCAGGGCCGATAATACGGATGTCGTCGGGCATCATGGTCTGAGATAGACGCTCCTGAATCACAAAAAAAAAAGATTATTTTTTTAATTATTTGTTTATAAATAATAGTTTGTAATTGAAAGATAAATTAATAGATAGATTACCGCTTCTTCGATGATGCGCTGTGCACTGGGATCGTGAATATTCCCGTAGTCTGAAATAAGTCGAAATGGGTAACAATAGGCTCACTCTCTCCAGCTTTTCTTCTTTCTTCTTTCTACGATAGTGATGAACGTGTCCCTTTATTAGATATATTAAAAGTGAATATATAAAAAAAATTAAAAGTTAGGATTTTGATCTCACCATATTTTCTCTTATTCGTGCATAACCTTTGTTCGATCCCCGATATCGCGCCTCCATCGACTTGGCTTGATCGTGTTTTTTATTACTTCGATTCTACAGTATAATAGAAATATGATAAACACTGAAAAACTTAGGGCATTAGAAATTGAGGAAATGACATTGATCAATTTTACCTGGAAATCATCCTCCATAGCTCGCTTCACAAACTCCTCCCAAAGATGGAGCCACCATAGGGCTATTCTCGATACGGAGAGACAGACTAGCCGAGTAAAGACCAGGTTTACGGATCTCGTGTGTTACTTCTCAACCAGTGTCCGAAAATTCTTGGCCATTACTCCACTTGACAATACTTTGCTTCTTCTTTGTGTGGTCAAGACCTCTGAATGTAGTCTATACGCATATAACATAACAATTTAGTAAATTTAAGGGTCATACTACAACTTTCAATAAATATATAATTAACATACCGTAAGTTCGTCCCATAATCTTTCCTTCAAAGCGAGTCATTTTGAAACTACCATTCCTTAATCAAAAGACGATAGGGATCACGCTCTGATTGCAGACTCCAATGTAGAAGGACAACGACTCACTTCTCTTTTCTATTACTGTCCAAACTCATTGAACGATAAGCTCGCAATAACATAGTATTTAATTAGGTTCAACGATCAATCAATATATTTATCGATTTCAAACTGCTCAATTGTAATAAAATTACGAAGTGTTTTTCCCTTGCTTCTGAGCTCTCTTAATAGATGACATGGTGACTATACCCGAGTCGCTTCTCCCCGAGCTCGCTAGTGGTGGTGGGAGCATCAGTGTCACACTCTCTCAAGTCATCAGGATGCTGTCGATCATATGCACCTTGATCATATGCACCATAATCTCCATCATAATATCCATCATCATCTCCATCATCTCCGGGATATGGCAAATGAGACATGATCCTGTACAGCAGAAGAAACAACATTTAATAAACAAAAAACAAACAATATTCAATAAACCAGAAGAAACAACATTTAATAAAGCAGAAGAAATAACATTTAATAAAGCAGAAGAAACAACATTCAATAAAGTCGTACATTTCTTTTTAGCACTTGTTTTTCTTTTCCATTTTTTGGTTGACTTTTCTCGTTCATGACCATAAATGTTAACAAGATCCGGATTGCCATATTCATCCTCATCTCTAATTATTCTCTGGTATGGGCGTGGATTTGCAGGATCATCGAAAGATGGTACAAAATGAGTGAAGTTCTGAAAAGGATCATCAATTGTGTCAACATCTTCATCGACATGGTCGCTAATCTGGAAACTATTGTTAAATTTGTTTGATAGAACCACAATGGACCATTTCTTATTAACTGGGTCGGGGACATAGAAAATTTATTGAGCTTGACTAGCCATTATGTAAGGGTCATCTCTGTATCCCACATTCTTCAAATCAACGCCAGTCTTTAACCCGAACTTTCAACTTGGACCCCGTTAGGGATCCTCACCCAACTACACTCGAAGATTGGTTGACGGTGAACAATATAGTCGAGTTCCCACATGTTGACAATCTGTCCAAAGTAAGTAGTATTTGATTGATCCACTGCAGTTGCAGTAATGGACACTCCACTATTCTGCATAGTACTTGTGGCATCATGATCTCTGGTATAAAATGTGTATATGTTGCTAAGATAACACTTGTATGAATACACATGTCTATCAGGCATTCTGGATAACCACTTAACTCTTTCATTCACTGATTATTTTTTCCCGTGACAACATATTTGCCACATAACCATTGAACCAGTCAACAAACGTGCGATTGTGCTCAACTTCAATCCATGATCTATCTCTGGTGGGATTTCTCTCAGCAAGTGATCGCATGTGCAGGTCAATAAAAGGAAGCACGTCAACCGTGTTGTGAAGTACGCACAAGTGCATCCGTGTTAGTTCCTCCATACTAACACTTATAGGTTGTCCACCGGTAATGCCTTCACCATCCATCCTATTGGTGTACCGGGTAACTGGAAGTCCAATTGCATCGACATTCGGAATAAATTCAGACCAATTACTTTCATTTTCTTCTTCTACTAAATAGCGTTCTGCAATGCATCCCTCCGGCCTGAGCTTATTCATCACATATCCTTTGAGCACTTTCATATATCTCTCTACACCATACATCCATCGATAATGAAAGGGACCACACATCCTTGTCTCGTGTACCAAATGAACTGTTAGGTGAACCATTGTATCAAAAAATGATGGAGGGAAATACATCTCAAGCTCACAGAGAGTCCCCACAATCTGCCTCTGAAAACCAAGTAATTTTCTAGGATATATGACCTTGCTACTCATTGCCTTGAAGAACCAACATAACTTTGTTATGGTTATGCGCACATTTTCAGGCAAGATAGAATGTATTGCAATGGGCAAGAAAGTCTCCATGATGACATGATAGTCATGCGATTTCAGATTCATCAGCCTCACGCCATCATCTGATACAAGTCTCTGTATGTTGGACGAATAACCCTCTGGTACTTTCACATCCTTTAGCGTCTGAAGTAACTCTTTTCTCTCATTGTTGGACAAGGTGTGTGCAGCAGGAGGTAAGAACGGTTTACCCCTTTCTCTAGGCACATGTTTTAGTTCTGCTCTTATTCCCATATCAATCATATCCATTCTTGCATTGTAACCATCCTTGGACTTCTTATCAGCTAGCAGAGTATTGAGCAAGCTGGCACAAACGTTCTTCTCAACGTGCATTAAGTTAAATGAATTGTCTAACATACAGCTCTTTCCAATAGGGCAATTGAAAGAAAATTGATTCCTTCTTCCAACCGCTAGTGGGGACACTTTTTGCGAAGCTCTTTCTGTATTGTGTGTCGATATTCTTCATCTCATTCAATACATCCGAACCTGACAATAAACGTGGTGCTTCACATGTCTCGATTGTGCCATCGAATGCATCGGCCATTGTTCTGTACTTATGCATTGGGTCCAACCACCTCCTATGTCCCATATAAACGGTCTTCCTACAATGACTCAAGCGAATGTGATGTGTCTTCTTGGTACAACAAGGACATGCATCGGCCCCCTTCACACTATATTCAGATAGATTCCCGTAAGCGGGAAAGTCATTGATAGTTCCAAACAGCATGGCCTTCAACTTGAAATTCTCCTTTCTACAAGCATCATAAACATCGACACCCTCATCCCACATGAGCTTCAAGTCCTCTATCAAAGGAGTCAGATATACATCTATGTCGTTACCAGGTTGTTTGAGTCCTGATATCAACATAGACAACATCATGTAAGTGCGTTTCATGCACAACTCGGGTGAAAGGTTATAAACTAACAGAATCACTGGCCATGTACTATGGTTGGTACTTTGGATACCGAACGGATTCATTCCGTCAGTTGAGCGTGCAAGACGCAAGTGTCGTGGCTCATTGCCAAATTCTGGATGTCTGACATCGAATGTCTTCCACTGGGGTGAATCAGCAGGGTGTCTTAGCATTCCATCTTTGATCCTATCATCATGATGTCAAGTTAAATTTCTAGCATCCACATCACTACTATACATTCTCCTGAATCTTGGTATTATTGGAAAGTACCACAACACCTTCGCGGGAGATTTATTTTTCTTATATCACTTCTCCCCACACTTGGGACATTCATCGAGGTATGCATACTCCTTCCGAAATAAGATACAATCACCCGGACAAACATGAATTTTCTGATGTGTTAACCCGATGGACTTGAGCATTTGTTTAGCATCATATGCTCTCTTAGGCAATACATTTCCATCGAGCGATAGACCACTAATTTGTTTCCGATACTTGTGAAGCACTCATCGGACAAGCCCATGAAATTTTTTTAGGTTGAACAATATCAACACAAATGATGGCGTTTTGTTGCCTTCTTACACCCGGACCCAAATGGTAATCCAAAGAGAATCCCTTAACTTCTCTGACATATAAGGGTGATCTCGCGGATCATCGTCATACCCACTCGATGTATCAACAGTCGGTACATCATTGAAAATATCCGCATCCACTGTATCTTCAAACCTAAAGTCAGTTTCTAGGTTGCTTGAGCTACATCCATCTCTTCTCTCACCATGATATGTCCAAACGGTATATGTTTTATCAATACCATGAATCATCAAGTGGTTAAACAGACTTTCTCGATCACTAACGGTTTTTCCATTCATACATTTCCAACACGGACATGGAATGTACTGAGGGTCGGTGCAGTGTCTAATTGCATGATTACAAAATTCTTCCACCTCATTCCTATACTCATCTAATAATCGATCTGCTCGAACCCACTTTCGATCCATATAGAAATAGAGATGCCTATAGGAAAGACAATATGAAGTGTTTCTCAAGACAATATATCCTAATGTATTAACCCTAAAAGTATTCCAATCCTAATGTATTGTACAATCATTTTTTTATTGAAGGTTATTTCGTAACAAAACAAATGCATACCTAACCATATTTAATCTACATTCATTTTAATTTTCTAATTTTAATATTCTACAAATGATTACTACTTCAAATTCTAATGTACCTAAGGTTTTGTTGCTTCTCAAGACAATGTATCCTAATGTACCATCAATCATCTAAAGCAACACACTATCCATTCACCAAATCATCAATCAATAACTCAAATATATCCTAATGTATTAATCTTAATTTATGTTTAAATCCTCACACAAGCATATTATCAAACACCTTGAGTGCATCAATTAAACAACCAACCAACCAACCCAAAAATCATATAAATTCATCAACCAACCCAAAAATATATAAATTCACATTTTAATCAACACATTTGCAAGAGCATTATTCACATCCCAAAAACTAAATTAAAAATCTATTAAATCATATCTAAAGCAACACATTATTCATTCACCAAATCATCAAATCAATAACCCAAATATATCCTAATGTATTAATCTTAAATTATGCTTAAATCCTCACACAAGCATATTATCAAACACCTTGAGTGCATCAATTAAACAACCAACCAACCAACCAAAAAATCATATAAACTCATCAACCAACCCATAATTAATTTAACACCTTGAGTGCATCAATTTAACACTAATTTATGCTTAAATCCTCACACAAGCATATTATCAAACACCTTGAGTGCATTCATGTCTAAATTGCATAAAAATTCAAGTCAATTAATAACAACATGTACATATATTAATTCATCTCTAACAAATTATTTATCTCTAATAATAACAACAATTAATCTCTAACACTAACATATATATACATACACCAATATATATTGTTTTTCTAACATGCACTAACATATATATATATATATATATATATAAACCCTAAAAAAGAAAAATTACCTATTATATGGAGGTGGAGGAAGGCGGCGACGGCGGCAGAGCTAGAGGAGGACGGCGGCATAGCGGTTTAAATTTTTTAAAGTCCTGTAACTTTGCTTCATTTTGAAATTGATCCCGATTGTTTTGATTTTTTTATTTTGGTCCTGTAAGTTATAAAAAAATTTGAAATTGGTCATTTAACCTGTTATAGCAGGTCACCAAACAGGTAACGCCACCAATGTAATTATTTTGTTTTTTCCTTTAATTTGAAAATGTCACCAAAACTTTTTTAATCCAAAATAATTTGTGTCGGGATTTTTTTTTCGTATTTTTTTAAGAAGGTAGAGTGGCTTTCTACGTATATTGATTTATTTTTTTTAGTTTTGGGTCAGTTTAGACCCAGTAAATTGACCCGATTCGCTTTGTCTTTTAATATACAAATTGTTTTAAACCCGACCTAAAATCCGACCAAAATTATTAGGATTAAAAAAGTTCAAGTGGCGCTTCAAAATTAAAGAGAAAAATAAAACAACTACAAATATGGTGTTTACCTGCTTGGTAACCTGTTGCAGCAAGTGAAAATGATCAATTTCAAAATTTTAGGAAACTTACATGAACAAAATCAAAAAGTCAAAACAATCTGGACCAATTTTAAAACTATACAAAGTTACAGGACTACAAAAAATTTAATCCATATTTAAAATTAATACATGACGCAAATCTAAATATGTAACAGCAGATATAACATTATTATGTAACAGGAGATGTAAATATAAAGAATGTAACATGAAATGTAACACAATTATGTAACAGGAGATCTTGATAGGACCCGGCCCACCATTTGAACAAATTAATTAATTATTATAAAGTCGTCGTGGTCGTTGTCCGTACTGCAGCATTAATAGCATACGTTAGGTACTAAAATTTTTACTCCAAAAATGGCGTCATAAATACGTGTCTTCATTAAATCGATCCCACATGCAAATTTGATCGATAATTCTATTCATCTTTCTTGTTTCCATAAAAGGGAGAGGAACTAGTAGCATAGTTTCAGATGTTATAACAATTCTATTTTTGTTTTTCTCTCCTTTTAATTAATTAATAAATATCACACCATGCAAGAAGCAATATTTTTTCCTTGTAGAACCCGTGCCTTACCCTCCAACGACCGAAACAAAGTCAAACCGGTCGGAGAAAAAGCTCCGGTCAACACTGGCCGGAAAGATGACGTCAGGAGAATGGTGAAGGAGAATCCGGTGATGGTTTTCGCCAGCGGCAGCGGCTGTTGCCTGACCCAAGTGGTGAAGCGGCTGCTGCAATGTTTGGGCACCGACCCTCCCGTGTACGAGGTGGAGGAGGGTTTCGAAGACCTCGTCGTCGGCGAGCTCCGGGCGGCGGACGGCTGTGGCGGAGGAATGGAGGAGCCCGTGCAGTTTCCGGTGGTTTTCGTCGGTGGGCGGTGGTTCGGCGGGTTGGATCGGATTCTGGCGACTCATATAAGAGGGGAGCTCATTCCTTTGTTGAAACAAGTTGGGGTTTTATGGCTATGATGAATATTCCAATTTTTGTTTTTTTATTTTTGTTTTAAGGGGTGTGTTTTTTATGTGATTTATGAACTTTTATGTTATTTGGAGATGGATTTAGTTTCAACTTTTAATGTGATTTTAATTCATAGTCCAATTTTTATGTGATTTATGAATCCACATGTATTTCAATTTCAACTTTTAATTAAGTCTCTAAAATTGAAATTGAAATTGAAATAATAATTAAAAAGATCTCAATTTCAACTTTTATGTAATTAAGTTTCTAAAATTGAAATTGAAATTGAAATTGAAATAATAATTAAAAAGATCTCAATTTCAACTTTTATGTTATTTCGAGATGGATTAACTTAATTTGTTCAAATCCTTAAAAAGATCTCAAAATTAACATGTAGCAATGAATTCTCAAATTTTTCCATCCAAGCATGGTATGAAAGACTTCCAATCTTTTTATACATTTGATCAAAGGTTAGGGAAGTGGTTTATAATTCCTATTAACTTGGTTCACGGACCTGAAATTCGTAACTCATCTGACCCTGCGCAATACTAAAACATGGATCATTTCTTTACTTTTTAAATTTTGTGGATCTTATCTTCATCATCTTTATTTCTCAATGTTCTTGTTTTTCTTCTTGAGAGTCAAGTTCACTCCATAATTTTTTACTTTTTCGAAATACATCATCCTAGAAAATTTATTTTTCTAATTTAGTCCTATAATATTGCTTTCTTTGAAAGCTGAGTTCTAAGTATATATTCTCAATTTAAAGGATTATGTGCGCTTCACCTGCTTATTCTGGCGAAACTATGAATTTTTCGACAAAAAAAGATTAAATCTTCTAAACTAAAATTAAAAAAGTAAAAAGTATAGAGAAAAAAAGTTTTTTGGTAACATAACTTTCTTGTAATCCCTTTTTTGTCCCAAAAAAATTATGTTTTCAATTTTGGTCCCATAACTATCTCGATTGTACAATTTTGGTCTCATTTTCGCCGAAAAACATAAAATTTTGTCATTTTTTATCACACACAAGTCACATGCCAGTTAAAATTGGGGTTTCCTGAGCTCGTAGTTGACGTGGACGTTAAAAAATTATTTTTTCCGCACTTGGGGGAAATTTTCTTGTTCTTTTTAATTTTTTAAAAATTTAACTATTATTTTAACAGTCAATGTCCACATCAGATACGAGCTCAAAAACCCTCATTTTTAACTGATATGTGACTTGCACATGACTGAAAATGATAAAATTTTAAATTTTTCAATTCAAATGAGACCAAAATTGGACAATCGAGATAGTTAGGGATCAAAATTGGATAGTTAAATTTTTTGGGATAAAAAACGAATTACAGGAAAGTACTTATGGGACCAAAAAACTTTTTTTTTCTCAAAAACTATAAGACTAGAAATAGAATAGACCCTAAATAACCGGACTAATTTTGAAAATTTTCCCTAGATTAAAATTAAGAATAATATTATTACTTAGATATCAATATTAATCAATCTAAAAAAATCATAAGATAAATAATATAAAAGATAAAAAAAAAAAAGGTCTCCCCACAATTACTAAAAAATTTCAATAATGTTATTAAACATATCAATTATCTCAAAATCCATGTTGAATCAGAATAAGTAACATTTTAGTACAGAGATTATCTTGCGTGAGATCGTTTCAATCTTATTTTTTTAGACGAATTTAATTTTGCCACATGACTAGTCCAATTACCAATTTGACCACAGCTAAAACTGCCCAAACCCCAACCGTGCATATAAGACCCTTTTTTCATCCTTGAGTAATTTCCCCTCCCCACTTTCTCTTTCGGAACGAACACTACAAAAAATGTGGTGTTTAACGATGGATTGTAGCGACGGATTCAGAGACCGTCGATATTAGCGATGGTTTTGGCGACGACATCAGTCAAATAGTCAAAGTCACCGAATTAAGTGATGATTTTCATAACCGCCGCTATTAGCGACGGACTAGCGACGGTTTAGTGACAGATAATTCAAACCGGGTCGAATCAGGGAGTTTAGCGATGGTTAAAGTCGGACCCGGAGCACGAAGCATCTCGGCACTTGGCCCACCGCCCAGGCCAAGTTTAGCGACGGTCATTTGAATATAGCGACGGTAAAAACCGTCGCTAATCCGTCACTAAATTCAATTATATAAACTCCCACCGAAACATTACGTATTTTTTTTTTTCTTAAATAGCATATTCGCCGCCCCGCCGCCATACGCCGCTTTACGTTGTCGCCATACGATCATTCGGTGCATTTGAAGAGCTTAAATTCTTCAATTTGCTTCTTTTTCAATTTTTAACGTTTATTTTTCTAATTTTTAACCGTTTATTTTCTCGTATTATATATATATATATATATATATATATATATATATATATATATATATATATATATATATATATATATATATTAGATTAATTTGGATATTATTTCGATGTAATTATAATTTCGATATTATTAGATTAATGTTAGATTAATTATTTATGTTAGATTAAAGTTAGATATATATATATATATATATATTAGATTAATTATATATATCCATGTTAGTTTAATTAGTCAATTACGTATATGCATGCTAAATTAATTAGTCAATAATTTTATGTAATTAGATTAGTCTGGTTAATTAGGAAATTAATCTACGTACATGTTATATTATGAGATTATGTTTATGTAATTATTTTATTATGTGATATATATATATATATATATATATATATATATATATATATTAGAATTGTTAGATTGTTGGTTGACTAGGATGAGTTTAAAATAATACAGTCGAAACTCTATCAAAATTTTGGCGCGATTTTAATTAATTGTTTTAATTAATTAATTTATGTCAAATTATTTGATAGTTAGATTGTTAGTCAATGTGTTAGGAATTAGAATTGAAATTTGTTGGTTGACTAGAAGATGAGTTATATATAATATAGTCGAGAGTCTGTCCAAATTTGTTGGTTAATTAAATTGTTAGGCAAAAAATGTTATGAATTTGTTTTATATAATGCAGATGAGTACTAGTGGACGTTCCAGTGACAGTGGTCGCGGCAGTGGCAATGGTGGTGGTCGAGGCAGTGGTGGTGGCCGAGGAAGTGGTAGGACTTGCTTTATATGTGGCACGCCAGGTGGAAGGATGAAGGGCAAGGTATGACCCAGGAGATGGACCCCGGCGTCTGGGCGTCGATTGTGGCTGTTTGGAGCGATCCCGCATACCAAGAGATGTGCCGGAAGAATCACCAAAATCGCCTTTGAAGGAGGAGGGCGACGACGGCAAGGCGACGTGAGACGACAGCCGGTTGAAGGAGTAGGGCGACGCGGCGGCGGTAGAGGAAAGAGGATGATGATTAATTGGGGGAGAGGGCGGAGATTAATAATGTCGAATTGGTGGGAGAAAGCTAGAGACGATTAATTTGGGAGAAGGGCGATTTGGGGGGGAGAAGGGCGATTTGGGGGAGCTTATAATGAACACGTAGGTTCTGGAATATTTCGATCGCGATTTAATTTGAGTGTATATATAAAAATATTAACCGAGCTATTGCACAGCGGTTGGGAACCGCTGTCCAAGGTGTTCTTTTGGACAGCGGATCGAAACCGCTGTCTAAGTGTGTTTCAATAGCGATTTGAAACCGCTTTCCAAGTTATGTTCTTGGACAGCGATTATGAACCGCTGTCTTTTTTTTTTTTTTTTTAATAAAACCGCTCTCCAAGCTATATCTTGGAGAGCTGTTCGAAAAAAGGGCTGTCCAAGTGGAGCTCTCCAAGCTCAAATGTGTAGTAGTGATTGCTGCTGGAGGAGACCAGCCCGGAGCGCGGCGTCGGAGGGGACCGTCCGACGGAGAAGATGTGCGGAAGAGAGGTTAGGGTTTAGGACCGATTTGGACTTGATACCATGTGAGGGTAATTGAATATCACCGTTAATGAGGTGATTGAGAATTTTCCACTATGTATATACGTCAGTACAATTACAATAGAATAGACCTAGTATTAGGGAAAATAATAAAAGAATAAATACAAAAATCTATTGTAAAAATACATAGTCAAACACTGTCCATAATACGATTGTGCATGATGTTTGTTACACTATTATATAATACAAAAACACTACCTGCCTTGACCTGATTTTGCAAGCAGAATTATTTATTACAACAAATATTAAAATTGAAGTTTATACATAACATATAAGGCATCCATCATGGGGTTCTAATTAGGATAAACCTCAATCAATGACCTCACACCAAACGCAGGAGTAATCTTATAGCTAGTGAAACCAGCTTTAATAAAAAGCTTTTCAAATTCTCGCTCACTTCTTTCTATCCCGTTATAATACGACATCACTATCATGTCGCAATGGAGTTGATCTTCTATAATTGTTTTGTCACCTTTTTCGTCGATGTCCACAACCATGTCGATGATCATTACCTTCCCTCCTTCGTCCTTGCTCGGAATAGCGTCTTTGCATTTTTTCAAAATTTTGACACATGCCTCATCGTCCCAGTCGTGCATTATCCACTGGTTTTTTGTTTCATGCATGTTAGTATTGTTTCCAAATAATATGGCAAGTTTTCATCGGGACAGATTTAGAACTTTGCTCTAAGTTTGACTAAAAGAACTTTTAATGTATGGAATTACAAATATCAAGTGGATTTCATTCAAGATTAGATGTTATATGCATCATTCATTTGTATATATTGGGACAAATATTTTTTTAAGCCCGTAAGTATAAGGATGACAATTTAAGAACAATAAGTTTCAGTATGACAAAAGTAAGACAATAAGTTTTTGTTCGGCAATATTAGGCCTATAAGTTTTGAGTTTTCTGCAAAAATAGGCCCCAAAGTCTTAAGGTTTTGCAAATTTAGGTCCTTCAATGTGGGAATAATGGCGTATATTTGCCAAAAGAAAAGGTTAATGGCCTATTTTTGCCCAAAAAAAAAAGGTTAATGTCCAATTTTTTGTCAAACTTAAAACTCATTGTCCTTATAAAATTGTCAGTTATTAGCCTTAAAAAATATATATATCAAAGAAGGTATTATGTCAAAATCAAAATTCACATCCAATTCATACCTTGAGAATAATAGCATCGCAATGAGGTACACTCTCAAACATGTCACCTCTAACAAAGGTCAAGTTATCAGACCCTTGCAAGCCTTCCACAACATGTGGAAGGTCAAGCACAATGCATTTCACGTCGAATGCATCGGCTATAGCCCTAGCCGTCGACCCGGTGCCACCATCAACATCCACTAACAACCTGATCCCCTCGAACGCGTGCTTGCAATCCCTAACAAGTACGTCTGTCACGAGCCCTGAGTCACTTTCCATGGCCTCATGGAACAAGCCACTCAGCCTCGGCTCGTGCCCTATTTTCTCCCATATAGTTTCGCCATGGGCTACTTCAAAAGGCGTGATACGGCCATCATTCTCGAGCCATTCGCTCATATGGTACCACGGCTTCATCATGAACTCCGGGTCCAATATGAGTTGCAAGAATGGCGCTATTGTCAGAGGACCGCCTTTCAAGAGTAGACGTGAAGCCGGGGTGAGCTTCTTCTTCTTTATCAGAGTTGTTGAGTTTGACGAAGATTTTGGAATGGACTAAAACGCGCATCAAACGACGGATGCATTGGGATTTGTCCTTGTTGATAGGGAGGGATTGGACTAATAAGGAAAGTGATATAGGTTTTCCATAATTATGGATAATATCGGGTATACCTAATTCAACGGCGTATTTTAGTGAAATTGAATTTATGAAGGAGAAAATGTGATTCCACACGTGAGCTTGAGCTTCAAGGAGATGCCTTGTGGAAAGCTCTCCGTGGTTACCCAATGCGATATCTTCATTGATAAATGCCATTAATTGATCAATCTATATTGCAATTTGCGTTTATTAATATTGTATATATGTGTATATGATCATGTAAAATTTGAGGGTACTATTTATAATGTCGTAACTTCTAATTGTGTAAGTAACATTAAATTTGACACTCTATCACCAAACACATGTAGCTATGAATTAAAAAAGTTTACGTGTAATTCCTGGTATCATAAGCGTCATATATATGACGCTTGCAATAATAATAATGCAACAAATGGTGTAACTTGTTCATCAATATATAATAATTAACATAATTTGGTTTCATGATGGTGTAACTTGTTCATCAATATATACTATACTAATTAACAAAAGACAAAAACTCGTGTGAACCCGAGTTCACCGTGAACTTGATTTTTTTAGTATCACTGTTATGTATAAAAACTATCACTACCATGCATAAAAATTATCACTATTATACATAAAAGCTATCACTGTTTAAAAAATATTTTATATGTGTGCATAACAGTGATAGTTTTTACACATAACAGTGACATAGTTCATGTATAGACTTGGTTCACAAAAGTGTTACTCTTAACAAAATTTGGTTTCATGAGCATCTTATGACGCATCAAGCTTCAGAAAATAGATTAACGACATATATATTCACTAATACACATTTGGGCTTGGACAGCTGTGAAAAATGACCTTGGAGAGATGTTATAACCGCTCTCCAAGTAACAACTGTCCAAGCTTGGACAGCTGATAAAAAACCGTTGTCCAAGAAATCGCACTTGGACAGCGGTTTTGAACCGCTGTGCAAGATTGCAGCTTAGACAGCGGTTTTCAACCGCTGTCCAAATTCCTCCCATGGACAGCGGTTTTCAACAGCTGTCCAAATTCCTCCCTTGGACAGCGGTTTTCAACCGCTGTCTAATATTTTTTTTTTTTAAATCGATTTTTAGGCACGGACCCACCAAGCATCTCATATATAAGCCACCAAGTCTCCCAATTAATTGAGGCAATTATTCGCTCCCATAGGGGACCGAACACGGGACCTTGGGCGCTTGAGCGGGGATCAATTCCGCTCGGGCACTTGCTTTCTTGCGTTTACTTAATGAAATTAATTCTATATGTTCTAAAAATCGTTTTTTCTTACAATTTTTTTTTTAAATTCTTTATTTCAATTATCCTATTTATTAATTCAATCACATTTTTATATAATAATTTTTTTATATAAATTTAAATTTAAATTAAATTAAATTAAAATTATATTTTTTACTTGTACTTTTTTTAACTACCTTTCTTTTAAACTTGTAATACTTTTCCTTCTAAACAATTAATACTTTTCTATCAAAATAAATAATATTTTTCTTTAAACAAGTAATACTTTTTCATCTAAACAAAGTAATACTTTTCTTTAAACAAGTTATATATTTCTATCTAAATAAGTAATACTTTTCTATTTAACAAAGTAATACTTTTCTATCTAAACAAATAATACTTTTCTATTTAAACAAGCAATACGTACTTTTCTATTTAAATAAGTAATATTTTTCTTTAAACAAGTAATACTTTTTCATCTAAACAAGTAATACTTTTCTTTAAACAAGTTATACCTTTCTATCTAAACAAGTAATATGTTTCTATTTAAACAAGTAATACTTTTCTATTTAAACAAGTAATAGTACTTTTCTATCTAAATAAGTAATACTTAGACAAAATTGAATTAATTTATAAGAATATTAAATATTATAGGTATTAATTTATAAGAATTAATAGTGATACAAATTCGTAAGTGTAATATTATGAATTTAATATTATGAACAAGTTTTACATAAGGGTTTGTGTTAATCTCATTATATAAGACGAATATTAAAAATAAATAACACGAGAATTTAAAGAATAAAATATTTGAATTGTACATAAAAAGAATTTACAAAAACAAAAAAATAAAACAAAAAATAAACGTTTTACAAAAAAAAATAATTAATTCACTTGGAGAGCGGTTATGAACATATATAAAATGTTGACAATCTATAATTTGAAAACATATAATATTTAGAGTTACAAACAAAAAGTTTTTTATCTGAAACAATATTAAAATTGTTCTCGACGAGTTCTCATATTTTGAAAGTGGTTTAAAATGTCATTGCAGCTCATTTTGCCAGTGTTTTCATTGCTTAGTTTGACAACATACTTCCGTTTGTACACCTATGGACGGATCCAAAATTTTATCCCGAGGGGGACACAATTTTCTATTGAGTCAGGGCGAAATGAGAAATTTTACAATTTTAAAGCATAAATATAAAATTTTCTATATATAGTACAAAAAAATTAAACCACAATGGCTAGACCTGTCCCTATCTACACCACCATGCTATGTAATATAGATATGATAAATTTTATTTTGTAATGCGAAAATCTTGAATGATGCATAATTTATTAAAATTTTATTATGATCACTCATATCATACTTCCTTATTTACACTTGTTGTTATGGATCAATCATTAATCATATATGAACATGGATATATGAATGGGGGGAAATTGAAGAGGGGTATAATTTGATGGATAATAAAATAATTGAAGCAAAAATATGCAAATTAAATACAATAATATAATTCTTATATATATTATAAGAATTATTTGCCAAAAAAAGAGGGTATGCAAGTGGCATATATAGATCCGCCTCTGACCACAAATAGTACATGTACAGCTAATAAAGTCTTTCCTTCTTCACGTCGCGTGTCCTTCCTTATTGTTCGACTCTGCCCGGCTTCCGGACGGCGACTTAGTCTTTTCCTTAGGTCGCCCTATAATTATAAAGATGCCTTGTGAATTATACTTTGGCGTAGCTAGTGTAAATTGCAGACTTGATCCCAAGAGATTGGGTCTTTTAAGTGTGTCCAGACTTATAACTGCATTATATTTTATTATTAGAATGATTAGAAATTTGAATTAAAATTCATTAATTTTTAAAAAATAAATACACATTTCATTTTCTTTGCATCTTTAATTTTCCTCTCACGATTCGTTCCTCTCAAATTTAGTTTATTGTTAGAGTTTGTTTCCTTTTATACATTTGGTGTCATATTTGTAATCCAGTTATTTGGACCCAATAACGAAATTTCAGCCTACTGGGTACATTAAATTCAGTATTAAAGATCTGGTTTTCACTGCAAAGTTTTAATTGGGCCAAAATCTAAATTTATTTGGGCCAATAGCAAGATTTCGCCAAACACAATCATAGGTCAGAAATCTGAAAATTATTTGGGCCCATAAAACAATTTTGCCCACAAGCCCATTATAGCTTTCAAGATTTTGTAGTGAAGAGATCTTGAATTTAAGTGGACCCATATAAATATCCGTCGACACCATCATATAATAATTTTTTTCATCAATTAAATTCATGAAATTTCTCAAAACATTATTCACAAAAGTTTTAACATTTTACCATTGAATAACCACTCCAAAATACAAAGAACTGAACATTAACTACTCCATAGTGCTAACACCAGAAGTAATTTTATTTTTAATAAAAATATTCAGATAGCAAATTAGGGGAATAGTATTTTTTAAGAACGGTAACTTAGGGATTATGTTTTAAGGACAATAATTTTGCGTGTTTGAAAATGTAGGACAATATATTTAAAAACTTGTAAATATAGGACAATATGTTTTAAAATGTATAAATATAAGACAATGTGTTTTAAAAATATGTAAATATACGTAGGACAATTGAACCCAAACCTCACATGATATTTCAGCCCGATTTGGGCTTATTCGGACTCAATTGTCCTACATTTACAGATTTTAAAACACATTATCTTATATTTACATATTCTAAAACATATTTTTCTACGTACATTTTCAAATCCGTAGAATTATTATCCTTAAAACACAACCCCAAAAAAATATTGTCCTAGAAAAACATTTTTCCCAGCAAATTAGGTACACAAATCCAATCGTCACGGAAACACTTCGATTACAGACCTTAATCCTAAAATTGGAGTAATCTTGTAAGTTTTAAAGCCAGAATAGTAAAAGAGGTTGGCCCATTCCTTTTGTGTCCTTTCTTTCCCTGTAGTTACAGTCATCATCAGCATGTCCATGAAAAATTGAGTTTCAGTTGCGCATTTATTTTCTTTTTGGTCATCCACAACCATATCCACAATAATCACTTTTCCACCATTTGGAATGATTGCTTCTTTGCATTTCTTCAATAATTTAATACTAGCTTCATTAGTCCAGTCGTGAAGTATCCACTGTTAATATGTCACAAATTATTTAGTGATTTTGAAAGCGATGAAAAAAATTAAGCACTAATAGGGCACAAAGACATGCACTACCAAAACAAAATTGACTACGGAATTTTTTCAACATGGCTATAGAGTTTTCAATAAAAATAATTTCTTCTTAAATAATAAATATTGTCTATAAGTTGCCTACGTATTTTTTCTAATCATGTAGACATTTTCATTCCTCAAATTATCTATAAATATATTTCCTACAAAAATTGCCTACAAACAAATTTGCATATAATTATGAATTTCATTTACATAGGCAATATGTTTGTAGATAATTTGATGATTGAAGATGTCTACATGATTAAAAAAATATGTAGATAAATTATTGTTTCGTAGGCAATCCTCTCTATTTAAGACGAAATAGTTTTACTAGAAATTTTATAGTAATATTAAAAAATTATATAATTAATTCTTTATTTTCTTGTAATGAAGGTAAATTGTTGTAATCATGTGTATAGAAAATTTAAAAAAATATATCAAACTTGCATTGTAATGTCTCATACATAAAATGGAATATAATTTATACAATGTGACTTATAAGTTCATTACCTTCCGTCCAATCACATTTAAAGAGAATATTGATTGAAATATCAAAATAAATTTTTTTCTCAGAGTAATTTACACAAGTCTCCCATTTAAAATGTGTAAATGTAACTTGTAAACAAGTTGTAACTGTGTCATCGAAACTATTCTATATGCATATTACTGACTTGTGGGAGTCATTAAATATAACAAAAAACCTATTTTCCCTATTTTTGGAGTGCTAACTTTTCTTTTCTTTTTTTTAAATATATTGGATGAAATCTTATATATTCAAGGAATTTTTTTTTTTGAGAAAGTTGTCCACTTAATTATTCGGATCTTACTCTAAAATTTTCTATAAAATGTAGTGTGGGTTGAAGACTGGGAAAAATATATTTTTTGTTAGGACAATAAGTTAGGGGTTTATGTTTTAAGGACAATAATTTACGAACTTGAAAATATAGGGTAATATATTTTAAAATATGTAAATTTTGGGCAAGATATTTTAAAATCTGTAAATGTAGAACAATCAAACCAGAATAAGTCCAAATCGGGCTAAAATGTCACATGAGATTTAATTTGTGGTTGTTCGGGCCAGATTGTCCTACACATACAGGATTTTAAATCATGTTGTCATATATTTATAAATTTTAAATCATATTATCCAATGATTTCAAAACCGGTTCGGACCGGCCGGTTCGACCGGTTGAACCGGGAACCGGACCCGGAACCGGTCCGAACACCCCCTAAGAACCGGTTTATAGGTTAAACCGGTCAGAACCGGTCAAAACAGGTTCGACCGGTTCAACCGGTTTTTTTTTTAACTTTTTTTTAAAATTTTAAAGTATTAATTATTTAGGTAAAAAAAATTATTATTTTTAATACCAATCAATTTTTCACTAATGTAAGGATCTAAACCCCCACCCCTTTTATATTACTACATCTCACATATTTTTAGTACTTATTCGATGTGGTATAGGATGTTTAGGTAGAATTTAGATCCACCTCCACTCCCTTTTATATTAATTACTCTATCTCACATCTTTCTTAATACTTATTCAATATGGGATGGGAGATCCATAAAGTCCACCTACTCTCTCTTTTATATTACTCCATCTCACATCTTTTTTAATACTTATTCGATGTGGGATAGGAGATCCATAAAATCTACCTCCTATCCCTTTTATATAACTTCATTTTACATTTCTTCTAATACTTATTCGATGTGGGACAAATCTTTTCCCCTTTTTATATTATTTTTCTCACATTTCATCTAATACTTATTTAATGTGGGACAAAATCTCTTTCTCAAGAAAACCAACACGTTTATATTATTTTTATGGTTCAAGTTTGATTAATTAAATTTAAATATTAATATTATAAGTCCATTGATGAATTAGTCATTTTAAAAAAAATAGTAAATATAAAAAATATTAAAAAAAATAGACATAAATCATTTAAACGGTTGAACCATTGAGTTAAACCGGTCCGACCGTTGAACCCGAGTTAAACCCGTCCGATTTGAACCGATTTGTCCGATTCGATCACCTATTCGGTTATGAAAACACTGATATTATCCTATATTTACAATTTTAAAAACATATATATCGTCATATATTTTCAAACCGCCCGTAATATTATTGTCCTTAAAATACAATCCCTAAAGTTACTATACTAAAAAAACATTATTCCCACTGAAGACTTGAAGTTCCATATACTCATGAATCACCTAATATAGTGCTCATACATTTTTTTCTAAAAACAGTTATGACATCGAATCTCTCTGTTTCTTTCAAATTAACGTGTTTATATATATTTAATTTTTTTTTTTGGGAACAAACAAAATTTTATTAAAATGAAAAAATCAAGAGAGCACAAGAAGTACCCTCAAGAGCTTTAGAAGTTACAATAGGAAAGTTATACTAATTGGGGATTTTACTAAAAGTTACAAGTGCAATACAAATCTTCAACGGCACAATCACACATGCATTATGTATTAGTAAAATGAAATAAATATGGAGATGAAATATATATGCGTTGCAATTGAAATTACACAATGTGTACCTTGAGGAAAACTGCATCAGCATGAGGAATTGACTCAAACATGTCTCCCCCTACATAACTCAAATTCTCAAACTCTTTCATGCCACCAACAACATGTGGAAGATCAAGAACAATACATTTCAACCCCGGAAAAGCGTCGGCAACCGCCTTCACCACCATCCCGGTGCCGCCTCCGACATCCACCATCGTTTCCAACCCCTCAAACACTTGCTTACAATGTGAGATAAGTATACTAGTCACAAACCGAGCGTCACACGCCATACCCTCATTAAACAAAATATTCCAACTCTGTTTTTCCCCTGCATACTCCCAAATATCCTTACCATTTTTGGTGACAAATGGAGATGATAATTCGTTACAAAACCTTTCACTCATATGATGGAACGGGTCCACCAAAACCGGGTCGAGCATTGCAAGCGCAAAAGGTGCGAGGCTTAACGCCTCGTTTTTAAGCAAGAGGCGCGAAGCGCGTGTGAGACAATAACCCTCGTCCTCTTCCTTAGAAATTTTGACCTTGTCGAAGAATTTGGAATGGACTAAAATTCGCATGAGACGATGGAGACCGTCGGATTTTGCTTCGTTTCAATCTTGTCAATTATCTCAAAATCCATGTTGAATCAGAATAAGTAACATTTTAGTACAGAGATTATCTTGCGTGAGATCGTTTCAATCTTATTTTTTTAGACGAATTTAATTTTGCCACGTGACTAGTCCAATTACCAATTTGACCACAGCTAAAACTGCCCAAACCCCAACCGTGCATATAAGACCCTTTTTTCATCCTTGAGTAATTTCCCCTCCCCACTTTCTCTTTCGGAACGAACACTACAAAAAATGTGGTGTTTAACGATGGATTGTAGCGACGGATTCAGAGACCGTCGATATTAGCGATGGTTTTGGCGACGGCATCAGTCAAACAGTCAAAGTCACCGAATTTAGTGATGATTTTCATAACCGCCGCTATTAGCGACGAACTAGCGACGGTTTAGCGACAGATAATTCAAACCGGGTCGAATCAGGGCGTTTAGCGATGGTTAAAGTCGGACCCGGAGCACGAAGCATCTCGGCACTTGGCCCACCGCCCAGGCTGAGTTTAGCGACGGTCATTTGAATATAGCGACGGTAAAAACCGTCGCTAATCTGTCACTAAATTCAATTATATAAACTCCCACCGAAACATTCTGACGCTGTTTTTTTCTTAAATAGCATATTCCGCCGCCGCCGCCATACGTCGTTCGTTGTCGCCGCCCTGATCATTCGGTGCATTTGAAGAGCTTCGTACCGTTGCGTTCTTCAATTTTCCGATAATTTTTCTAATTTTTAACCGTTTATTTTCTCGTTTTATATACCGTACATGCGTGTATATATATATATATATATATATATATTATATTAATTTCGAAATATATATATATATATATATATATATATATATTAGATTAATTATATATATCCATGTTAGTTTAATTAGTCAATAACGTATATGCATGCTAAATTAATTAGTCAATAATTTTATGTAATTAGATTAGTCTGATTAATTAGGAAATTAATCTACGTACATGTTATATTATGAGATTATGTTTATGTAATTATTTTATTATGTGATATATATATATATATATATATATATATATATGTTAGAATTGTTAGATTGTTGGTTTACTAGGATGAGTTTAAAATAATACAGTCGAAACTCTATCGAAATTTTGGCGCGATTTTAATTAATTGTTTTAATTAATTAATTTATGTCAAATTATTTGATTAGTTAGATTGTTAGTCAATGTGTTAGGAATTAGAATTGAAATTTGTTGGTTGACTAGAAGATGAGTTATATATAATATAGTCGAGAGTCTGTCGAAATTTGTTGGTTAATTAAATTGTTAGGCAAAAAATGTTATGAATTTGTTTTATATAATGCAGATGAGTACTAGTGGACGTTCGATGGGATTAAGTCGTCGGCGGTGGCAATGGTGGTGGTCGGCGAAGGTGGTGGCGAGGAAGTGGTAGGACTTGCTTTATATGTGGGCACGCCAGTGGAAGGATGAAGGGCAAGGTATGACCGGAGATGGACCCTGCGTGCAAGGCGTCGATTGTGGCTGTTTGGAGCGATCCCGCATACCAAGAGATGTGCCGGAAGAATCACCAAAATCGCCTTTGAAGGAGGAGGGCGACGACGGCAAGGCGACGTGAGACGACGGCCGGTTGAAGGAGTAGGGCGACGGCGACGGCGGCGGCGGTAGAGGAAAGAGGATGACGATTAATTGGGGGAGAGGGCGGAAATTAATAATGTCGAATTGGTGGAAGAAAGCTAGAGACGATTAATTTGGGAGAAGGGCGATTTGGGGGGGAGAAGGGCGATTTGGGGGAGCTTATAATGTACGCGTAGGTTCTGGAATATTTCGATCGCGATTTAATTTGAGTGTATATATAAAAATATTAAACAAGCTATTGCACACAAATTGGGAACCGCTTATCCAAGGTGTTCTTTTGAATGGGATCGAAACCGCTGTCTAAGTGTGTTTCAATAGCGATTTGAAACCGCTTTCCAAGTTATGTTCTTGGACAGCAATTATGAACCGCTGTCTTTTTTTTTTTTTTTTTTAATAAAACCGCTCACCAAGCTATATCTTGGCTTGGAGAGCTGTTCGAAAAAAGGGCTGTCCAAGTGGAGCTCTTCAAGTTCAAATGTGTAGTAGTGATTGCTGCCGGAGGGGACCAGTCCGAAGCGCGGTGTCGGAGGGGACCGTCCGACGGAGAAGATGTGCGGAAAAGAGGTTAGGTTTAGGACCGATTTGGACTTGATACCATGTGAGAGTAATTGAATATCACCGTTAATGAGGTGATTGGGAATTTTCCACTATGTATATACGTCAGTACAATTACAATAGAATAGACCTAGTATTAGGGAAAATAATAAAAGAATAAATACAAAAATCTATTGTAAAAATACATAGTCAAACACTGTCCGTAATACGATTGTGCATGATGTTTGTTACACTATTATATAATACAAAAACACTACCTGCCTTGACCTGATTTTGCAAGCAGAATTATTTATTTCAACAAATATTAAAATTGAAGTTGATACATAACATATAAGGCATCCATCATGGGGTTCTAATTAGGATAAACCTCAATCAATGACCTCACACCAAACGCCAGGAGTAATCTTATAGCTAGTGAAACCAGCTTTAATAAAAAGCTTTTCAAATTCTCGCTCACTTCTTTCTATCCCGTTATAATACGACATCACTATCATGTCGCAATGGAGTTGATCTTCTATAATTGTTTTGTCACCTTTTTCGTCGATGTCCACAACCACGTCGATGATCATTACCTTCCCTCCTTCGTCCTTGCTCGGAATAGCGTCTTTGCATTTTTTCAAAATTTTGACGCATGCCTCATCGTCCCAGTCGTGCATTATCCACTGGTTTTTTGTTTCATGCATGTTAGTATTGTTTCCAAATAATATGGCAAGTTTTCATCGGGACAGATTTAGAACTTTGCTCTAAGTTTGACTAAAAGAACTTTTAATGTATGGAATTACAAATATCAAGTGGATTTCATTCAAGATTAGATGTTATATGCATCATTCATTTGTATATATTGGGACAAATATTTTTTTTAAGCCCGTAAGTATAAGGATGACAATTTAAGAACAATAAGTTTCAGTATGACAAAAGTAAGACAATAAGTTTTTGTTCGGCAATAGTAGGCCTATAAGTTTTGAGTTTTCTGCAAAAATAGGCCCCAAAGTCTTAAGGTTTTGCAAATTTAGGTCCTTCAATGTGGGAATAATGGCGTATATTTGCCAAAAGAAAAGGTTAATGGCCTATTTTTGCTCAAAAAAAAAGTTAATGTCCAATTTTTTGTCAAACTTAAACTCATTGTCCTTATAAAATTGTCAGTTATTAGCCTTAAAAAATATATATATCAAAGAAGGTATTATGTCAAAATCAAAATTCACATCCAATTCATACCTTGAGAAGAATAGCATCGCAATGAGGTACACTCTCAAACATGTCACCTCCAACAAAGGTCAAGTTATCAGACCCTTGCAAGCCTTCCACAACATGTGGAAGGTCAAGCACAATGCATTTCACGTCGAATGCATCGGCTATAGCCCTAGCCGTCGACCCGGTGCCACCACCAACATCCACTAACAACCTGATCCCCTCAAACGCGTGCTTGCAATCCCTAACAAGTACGTCTGTCACGAGCCCTGAGTCACTTTCCATGGCCTCATGGAACAAGCCACTCAGCCTCGGCTCGTGCCCTATTTTCTCCCATATAGTTTCGCCATGGGCTACTTCAAAAGGCGTGATACGGCCATCATTCGCGAGCCATTCGCTCATATGGTACCACGGCTTCATCATGAACTCCGGGTCCAATATGAGTTGCACGAATGGCGCTATTGTCAGAGGCGCGCCTTTCAAGAGTAGACGTGACGCCGGGGTGAGCCAATAGCACGCATTTTCTTCTTCTTCTTCTTTATCAGAGTTGTTGAGTTTGACAAAGATTTTGGAATGGACTAAAACGCGCATCAAACGACGGATGCATTGGGATTTGTCCTTGTTGATAGGGAGGGATTGGACTAATAAGGAAAGTGATATAGGTTTTCCATAATTATGGATAATATCGGGTATACCTAATTCAACGGCGTATTTTAGTGAAATTGAATTTATGAAGGAGAAAATGTGATTCCACACGTGAGCTTGAGCTTCAAGGAGATGCTTTGTGGAAAGCTCTCCGTGGTTACCCAATGCGATATCTTCATTGATAAATGCCATTAATTGATCAATCTATATTGCAATTTGCGTTTATTAATATTGTATATATGTGTATATGATCATGTAAAATTTGAGGGTACTATTTATAATGTCGTAACTTCTAATTGTGTAAGTAATATTAAATTTGACACTCTATCACCAAACACATGTATCTATGAATTAAAAAAGTTTACGTGTAATTCCTGGTTTCATAAGCGTCATATATATGACGCTTGCAATAATAATAATGCAACAAATGGTGTAACTTGTTCATCAATATATAATAATTAACATAATTTGGTTTCATGATGGTGCAACTTGTTCATCAATATATACTATACTAATTAACAAAAGACAAAAACTCATGTGAACCCGAATTCACCGTGAACTTGATTTTTTTAGTATCACTGTTATGTATAAAAACTATCACTATCATGCATAAAAATTATCACTATTATACATAAAAACTATCACTGTTTAAAAAATGTTTTATATGTGTGCATAACAGTGATAGTTTTTACACATAACAGTGACATAGTTCATGTATAGACTTGGTTCACGTTGTTACTTTAACAAAATTTGGTTTCATGAGCATCTTATGACGCATCAAGCTTCAGAAAATAGATTAACGACATATATATTTGTCCTATTTTTTTTCTGTCAAATGGTGATTTGAACTCATGACCTTACGGCATAGACAGTGATTTTTTTATCACTTGATTTATTCTACTTCGTCATGAAAAGGCATATTTGTGTATTTGAGATACCTAACAGTAGATATTAATGAAATGTCTTCATTTATTTATTTATTATACAACGTACGTCTCTCTTTGTTGTCAATTTCAAGAGTTTAAATGCATTGCATGCGAGCCCACTTATTCACATCCATAGAATTAGTGCATGCACATGCAGTGCCAGCTGTGGTACGTACACTCAAAACATGTGTTGATAAATCACAAACTTCCAGAAACGTCAATTGATCTAGTAGAACACCATTATGCATGTGTATTGTGTAGAGGATTTGGGTATAATATGTTCCCAAGTTAGCTAGTAAATAGAGAGTTGAAAACCACATACAAATTAATATGGAAATTATTAAATTTAAATGCACTGTGCGATTATATAATGTAATTTTAACCCAATTTCGACTTGATTGGATCCTGAAACGAATGCCAAGTTAGCAATCCATTATACACAACAAAATGCAATAATACAACTCACTGGTCACTCTCATGCGCGCATCAGGTAAAATGCATAATGCAGAAGGACCACAAACAGTGGCGGATCCAGAAATTATAAACAGGGTATGCACCATTATAAAAAATATTAAAAAAAATCAAAATCATTCAATTCAAAATGCAAAGCAAGATCTTAAAAAAATAGTAACATAAATAAAATGTTGACAATCTATAATTTGAAAACATATAATATTTAGAGTTACAAACAAAAAGTTTTTTATCTGAAACAATATTACAATTGTTCTCGACGAGTTCTCATATTTTGAAAGTGGTTTAAAATGTCATTGCAGCTCATTTTGCCAGTGTTTTCATTGCTTAGTTTGACAACATACTTCCGTTTGTACACCTATGGATGGATCCAAAATTTTATCCCCAGGGGGACACAATTTTCTATTGAGTCAGGGCGCCAAATTTTTAAAATTCTAATGGGGCGAAATGAGAAATTTTACAATTTTAAAGCATAAATATAAAATTTTCTATATATAGTACAAAAAATTTAAACCACAATGGCTAGACCTGTCCCTATCTACACCACCATGCCATGTAATATAGATGTGATATAGGTTTTCCATAATTATGGATAATATCGGGTATACCTAATTCAACGGCGTATTTTAGTGAAATTGAATTTATGAAGGAGAAAATGTGATTCCACACGTGAGCTTGAGCTTCAAGGAGATGCTTTGTGGAAAGCTCTCCGTGGTTACCCAATGCGATATCTTCATTGATAAATGCCATTAATTGATCAATCTATATTGCAATTTGCGTTTATTAATATTGTATATATGTGTATATGATCATGTAAAATTTGAGGGTACTATTTATAATGTCGTAACTTCTAATTGTGTAAGTAATATTAAATTTGACACTCTATCACCAAACACATGTATCTATGAATTAAAAAAGTTTACGTGTAATTCCTGGTTTCATAAGCGTCATATATATGACGCTTGCAATAATAATAATGCAACAAATGGTGTAACTTGTTCATCAATATATAATAATTAACATAATTTGGTTTCATGATGGTGCAACTTGTTCATCAATATATACTATACTAATTAACAAAAGACAAAAACTCGTGTGAACCCGAATTCACCGTGAACTTGATTTTTTTAGTATCACTGTTATGTATAAAAACTATCACTATCATGCATAAAAATTATCACTATTATACATAAAAACTATCACTGTTTAAAAAATGTTTTATATGTGTGCATAACAGTGATAGTTTTTACACATAACAGTGACATAGTTCATGTATAGACTTGGTTCACAGAAGTGTTACTCTTAACAAAATTTGGTTTCATGAGCATCTTATGACGCATCAAGCTTCAGAAAATAGATTAACGACATATATATTTGTCCTATTTTTTTTCTGTCAAATGGTGATTTGAACTCATGACCTTACGGCATAGACAGTGATTTTTTTATCACTTGATTTATTCTACTTCGTCATGAAAAGGCATATTTGTGTATTTGAGATACCTAACAGTAGATATTAATGAAATGTCTTCATTTATTTATTTATTATACAACGTACGTCTCTCTTTGTTGTCAATTTCAAGAGTTTAAATGCATTGCATGCGAGCCCACTTATTCACATCCATAGAATTGAAGCATGCACATGCAGTGCCAGCTGTGGTACGTACACTCAAAACATGTGTTGATAAATCACAAACTTCCAGAAACGTCAATTGATCTAGTAGAACACCATTATGCATGTGTATTGTGTAGAGGATTTGGGTATAATATGTTCCCAAATTAGCTAGTAAATAGAGAGTTGAAAACCACATACAAATTAATATGGAAATTATTAAATTTAAATGCACTGTGCGATTATATAATGTAATTTTAACCCAATTTCGACTTGATTGGATCCTGAAACGAATGCCAAGTTATCAATCCATTATACACAACAAAATGCAATAATACAACTCACTGGTCACTCTCATGCGCGCATCAGGTAAAATGCATAATGCAGAAGGACCACAAACAGTGGCGGATCCAGAAATTATAAACAAGCTATGCACAATTATAAAAAATATTAAAAAAAATCAAAATCATTCAATTCAAAATGCAAAACAAGATCTTAAAAAAATAGTAACATAAATAAAATGTTGACAATCTATAATTTGAAAACATATAATATTTAGAGTTACAAACAAAAAGTTTTTTATCTGAAACAATATTAAAATTGTTCTCGACGAGTTCTCATATTTTGAAAGTGGTTTAAAATGTCATTGCAGCTCATTTTGCCAGTGTTTTCATTGCTTAGTTTGACAACATACTTCCGTTTGTACACCAATGGACGGATCCAAAATTTTATCCCGAGGGGGACACAATTTTCTATTGAGTCAGGGCGCCAAATTTTTAAAATTCTAATGGGGGCGAAATGAGAAATTTTACAATTTTAAAGCATAAATATAAAAATTTTTATATATAGTACAAAAAATTTAAACCACAATGGCTAAACCTGTCCCTATCTACACCACCATGCTATGTAATATAGATATGATAAATTTTATTTTGTAATGCAAAAATCTTGAATGATGCATAATTTACTAAAATTTTATTATGATCACTCATATCATACTTCCTTATTTACACTTGTTGTTATGGATCAATCATTAATCATTTATGAACATGGATATATGAATGGGGGGAAAATTGAAGAGGGGTATAATTTGATGGATAATAAAATAATTGAAGCAAAAATATGCAAATTAAATACAATAATATAATTCTTATATATATTATAAGAATTATTTGCCAAAAAAAGAGGGTATGCACTTGCATACCCTTTGGCATATATAGATCCGCCTCTGACCACAAATAGTACATGTACAGCTAATAAAGTTTTCCTTCTTCACGTCGCGTGTCCTTCCTTATTGTTCGACTCTGCCCGGCTTCCGGACGACGACTTAGTCTTCTCCTTAGGTCACCCTATAATTATAAAGATGCCTTGTGAATTATACTTTGGCGTAGCCAGTGTAAATTGCAGACTTGATCCCAAGAGATTGGGTCTTTTAAGTGTGTCCAGACTTATAACTGCATTATATTTTATTATTAGAATCAGGGACGGACCCAAAAATTTTACCGAGGGGGGCCCAATTTATAACATAGTGTAGCTAAATGCACTTTATAATTTTTATATATTTTCGAAAATTATTTGGACTAAACATCTTTATATTAACAGAGTCGAATACATTTATATGTATATTGAAAATGTGAATTATACATATTCTTTCTCTATTTTGTTAACCCTTTCTCACCTAAAAATCAACATTTTATTTATAGAGTGTTGATTTTTACAAGGATTAGTAATAGTGGTGTCATGTTGAAACATGATGCACATAATACTTTGTTTAAAGAGAGCATAACATTATTCTGTATGAGATAGTTTTATACATGATATAGGGTATAATCTATAACACAAATAATACTCATTTTTTCCAAAATATTAGGCGTTAATACACAATTTATGTTTTTTTTTTCTTATGAGGCTATACATCAAAAGGTGTGTCTTAATTATAAGTATATATATATAAGAAATTCAAGTGGGGTCAGGGGGGCCCAGTGACCCCCCTCGCTCCAAGGTAGGTCCGTCGCTTTAGAATGATTAGAAATTTGAATTAAAATTCATTAATTTTAAAAAAATAAATACACATTTCATTTTCTTTGCATCTTTAATTTTCCTCTCACGATTCGTTCCTCTCAAATTTAGTTTATTGTTAGTTTTTGTTTCCTTTTATACATTTGGTGTCATATTTGTAATCCAGTTATTTGGACCCAATAACGAAATTTCAGCCTACTGGGTACATTAAATTCAGTATTAAAGATCTGGTTTTCACTGCAAAGTTTTAATTGGGCCAAAATCTGAATTTATTTGGGCCAATAGCAAGATTTCGCCAAACACAATCATAGGTCAGAAATCTGAAAATTATTTGGGCCAATAAAACAATTTTGCCCACAAGCCCATTATAGCTTTCAAGATTTTGTAAAGAGATCTTGAATTTAAGTGGACCCATATAAATTGAATAGAGTTATTATTATTTTTATTTTTTTTGACAGATTGAATAGAGTTATTTGAAATACAAAGAATTTGGATATGAATGAATATAATATTCCATGAATTTAAAATCGCCTATTTCAAAATTCTTTATTTCTCTTCTAATAAAAAAAAAATTCTTTATTTGGATTCATTAAAGGATTTCCGCTCACCGTTTAGAGATAAAATTAATTGAACTTTTAAACGTTAATATACAATTCTGATAGATTCACGTTATAAATAAAAAAGATAGAAGTGATAGAGAAATATTTACATGCATGAGAGATATATCACGAAAAATGAGGAAGAGAGATATGGCTCGAAAAAAAAATGTACGAGATAAAATGAGAGAGAGTTAAGGGAGTAAGGTGAAAAAAGTAGAGATTGTGAGTTAGGAATTAATTATAAATTCTCCTTTTAGAAAATGAATTGGTTTTGAAATTGATTCTACTTATTCCTGCAATTACTAATAAAAATCATAATTTCAAATTCCGGGATCCGAAATCCTAAATTCTGAAATCCCACCATTTTTTTTTTAATTTCAATTTGGATTATGAATTTAAATTCCTTCCGTTATCCGAACACAGCCTTGACGATTTTGGCCCGTAATAAATATCCGTCGACACCATCATATAATATTTTTTTTCATCAATTAAATTCATGAAATTTCTCAAAACATTATTCACAAAAGTTTAACATTTTACCATTGAATAACCACTCCAAAATACAAAGAGCTGAACATTAACTACTCCATAGGGCTAACACCAGAAGTAATTTTATTTTTAATAAAAATATTCAGATAGCAAATTAGGGGAATAATATTTTTTAAGAACGGTAACTTAAGAATTATGTTTTAAGGACAATAATTTTGCGTGTTTGAAAATGTAGGACAATATATTTTAAAACTTGTAAATATAGGACAATATGTTTTAAAATTTGTAAATATAGGACAATATGTTTAAAAAATATGTAAATATACGTAGGACAATTGAACTCAAACATAACATGATATTTCAGCCGGATTTGGGCTTATTCGGACTCAATTGTCCTACATTTACAGATTTTAAAACACATTATCTTATATTTACATATTCTAAAACATATTTTTCTACGTACATTTTCAAATCCGTAAAATTATTATCCTTAAAACACAACCCCAAAAAATTATTGTCCTAGAAAAACATTTTCCCAGCAAATTAGGTACACAAATCCAATCGTCACGGAAACACTTCGATTACAGACCTTAATCCTAAAATTGGAGTAATCTTGTAAGTTTTAAAGCCAGAATCGTAAAAGAGGTTGGCCCATTCCTTTTGTGTCCTTTCTTTCCCTGTAGTTACAGTCATCATCAGCATGTCCATGAAAAATTGAGTTTCAGTTGCGCATTTATTTTCTTTTTGGTCATCCACAACCATATCCACAATAATCACTTTTCCACCATTTGGAATGATTGCTTCTTTGCATTTCTTCAATAATTTAATACTAGCTTCATTAGTCCAGTCGTGAAGTATCCACTGTTAATATGTCACAAATTATTTAGTGATTTTGAAAGCGATGAAAAAATTAAGCACTAATAGGGCACAAAGACATGCACTACCAAAACAAAATTGACTACGGAATTTTTTCAACATGGCTATAGAGTTTTCAATAAAAATAATTTCTTCTTAAATAATAAATATTGTATATAAGTTGCCTACGAATTTTTTCGAATCATGTAGACATTTTCATTCCTCAAATTATCTATAAATATATTTCCTACAAAAATTGCCTACAAACAAATTTGCATATAATTATGAATTTCATTTACATAGGCAATATGTTTGTAGATAATTTGATGATCGAAGATGTCTACATGATTAAAAGAATATGTAGATAAATTATTGTTTCGTAGGCAATCCTCTCTATTTAAGATGAAATAGTTTTACTAGAAATTTTATAGTAATATTAAAAAATTATATAATTAATTCTTTATTTTCTTGTAATGAAGGTAAATTGTTGTAATCATGTGTATAGAAAATTTAAAAAAATATATCAAACTTGCATTGTAATGTCTCATACATAAAATGGAATATAATTTATACCATGTGACTTATAAGTTCATTACCTTCCGTCCAATCATATTTAAAGAGAATATTGATTGAAATATCAAAATAAATTTTTTTCTCAGAGTAATTTACACAAGTCTCCCATTTAAAATGTGTTAATGTAACTTGTAAACAAGTTGTAACTGTGTCATCGAAACTATTCTATATGCATACTACTGACTTGTGGGAGTCATTAAATATAACAAAAAACCTATTTTCCCTATTTTTGGAGTGCTAACTTTTCTTTTCTTTTTTTAAATATATTGGATGAAATCTTATATATTCAAGGAATTTTTTATTTTTTTTGAGAAAGTTGTCCACTTAATTATTCGGATCTTACTCTTATTTTTCTATAAAATGTAGTGTGGGTTGAAGACTGGGAAAAATATATTTTTTGTTAGGACAATAAGTTAGGGGGTTATGTTTTAAGGACATTAATTTACGAACTTGAAAATATAGGGTAATATATTTTAAAATATGTAAATTTTGGGCAAGATATTTTAAAATCTGTAAATGTAGAACAATCAAACCAGAATAAGTCCAAATCGGGCTAAAATGTCACATGAGATTTAATTTGTGCTTGTTCGGGCCAGATTGTCCTACACATACAGGATTTTAAATCATGTTGTCATATATTTATAAATTTTAAATCATATTATCCAATGATTTCAAAACCGGTTCGGACAGGCCGGTTCGACCGGTTGAACCAGGAACCGGACCCGGAACCGGTCCGAACACCACCTAAGAACCGGTTTATAGGTTAAACCGGTCAGAACCGGTCAAAACAGGTTCGACCGGTTCAACCGGTTTTTTTTTTAATTTTAAACTATTAATTATTTAGGTAAAATAAATTATTATTTTTAATACCAATCAAATTTTCACTAATGTAAGGATCTAAACCTCCACTCCTTTTATATTACTCCATCTCACATATTTTTAGTACTTACTCCTTTTATATTACTCCATCTCACATATTTTTAGTACTTATTCGATGTGGCATAGGAGGTTTAGGTAGAATTTAGATCCACCTCCACTCCCTTTTATATTACTCTATCTCACATCTTTCTTAATACTTATTCAATGTGGGATGGGAGATCCATAAAGTCCACCTACTCTCCCTTTTATATTACTCCATCTCACATCTTTTTTAATACTTATTCGATGTGGGATAGGAGATCCATAAAATCTACCTCCTATCCCTTTTATATAACTTCATTTTATATTTCTTCTAATACTTATTCGATGTGGGACAAATCTTTTCCCCTTTTTATATTATTTTTTCTCACATTTCATCTAATACTTATTTAATGTGGGACAAAATCTCTTTCTCAAGAAAACCAACATGTTTATATTATTTTTATGGTTCAAGTTTGATTAATTAAATTTAAATATTAATATTATAAGTCCATTGATGAATTAGTCATTTTTAAAAAAAATAGTAAAATATAAAAAATATTAAAAAAAATAGACATAAATCATTTAAACGGTTGAACCGCCGGTTGAACCGGTCCGACCGGTAGAACCGCTGACCGGTGATTTGTCCGGTTCGATCACCGGTTCGGTTATGAAAACACTGATATTTTCCTATATTTACAATTTTAAAAACATATATATCGTCATATATTTTCAAACCGCCCGTAATATTATTGTCCTTAAAATACAATCCCTAAAGTTACTATACTAAAAAAACATTATTCCCACTGAAGACTTGAAGTTCCATATACTCATGAATCACCTAATATAGTGCTCATACAATTTTTTCTAAAAACAGTTATGACATCGAATCTCACATCTGTTTCTTTCAAATTAACGTGTATATATATATATATATATATTTATTTATTTTTTTTTATTTTTTTTTGGGAACAAACAAAATTTTATTAAAATGATCAAGAGAGCACAAGAAGTACCCTCAAGAGCTTTAGAAGTTACAATAGGAAAGTTATACTAATTGGGGATTTTACTAAAAGTTACAAGTGTAACACAAATCTTCAACGGCACAATCACACATGCATTATGTATTAGTAAAATGAAATAAATATGGAGATGAAATATATATGCGTTGCAATTGAAGTAACACAATGTGTACCTTGAGGAAAACTGCATCAGCATGAGGAATTGACTCAAACATGTCTCCCCCTACATAACTCAAATTCTCAAACTCTTTCATGCCACCAACAACATGTGGAAGATCAAGAACAATACATTTCAACCCCGGAATAGCGTCGGCAACCGCCTTCGCCACCATCCCGGTGCCGCCTCCGACATCCACCATCGTTTCCAACCCCTCAAACACTTGCTTACAATGTGAGATAAGTATACTAGTCACAAACCGAGCGTCACACGCCATACCCTCATTAAACAAAATATTCCAACTCTGTTTTTCCCCTGCATACTCCCAAATATCCTTACCATTTTTGGTGACAAATGGAGATGATAATTCGTTACAAAACCATTCACTCATATGATGGAACGGGTCCACCAAAACCGGGTCGAGCATTGCAAGCGCAAAAGGTGCGAGGCTTAACGCCTCGTTTTTAAGCAAGAGGCGCGAAGCGCGTGTGAGACAATAACCCTCGTCCTCTTCCTTAGAAATTTTGACCTTGTCGAAGAATTTGGAATGGACTAAAATTCGCATGAGACGATGGAGACCGTCGGATTTTGCTTCGTTTATGGGGAGGGCGTCGGCTAGGTCAGAAAGTGTCATTGGCTTGCCGTGATTGTGGATCACATCGGGTATACCTAATTGAATTGCACATTTTAGGGACATTGAGTTTATGAAATTGAAAATGTGGTTCCAAATGTGAGTTTGAGCATCTAGAAGCTCTTGTGTGGATGAATTTACTTCATTAGGCAATGCCATTTTTGGGGTATGTCGGATTTTTGTTTCATGTGATATGAAGTTTCAATCGCTACTACTTATAGAAACATATAGCTAAAGTTTCAGGAAAAATAAATATAATTTCAGACATTTAGGTAGATTGTACCAGATCCGATACAAGATCAACTTGATTCCACTTTTCCACTTGTTACATTAATTTTTAAGATATTTAACTTGTACATATATATAACTAGTACGTGACCTCACAAATTTCGTGGGACAATTTTAAAACGAAATAATCTAGTTGAATTTGATTTTACGTAGATTAACGTGGTTTCGCCATATAGACTAGGTTTACTTATATATATTATTTATAAGATATAGATCAATCGCTAATATTTTTTAAGTAGTAGCCGTTTTATGCATCGATTTTTGGAACGAAGTACATGATACCGAACAAGAGTGAAGTTTACTTGATTGCTTCTGTTTGATAATTGAAATCAACTTTTTAGTGACTAAAAAATTGGAATACGAGTTTCATGTGTTTTTAAGTCTTTCTCAACTTGCTATCTTGAAAATATATAATTCTTTTAAAATAAGACAACCACTTATACTACCTCAGTCCACCAATTTTATGCATGTTTAACTTTTTTTACGAACGAGTTTTGTATTAGTAATTGAAATGATAAAGTGACTTTTAAGGAGGGGTATGATAGATGAGGGAATCATACCCCTACTTAAAAGTCACTTTATCATTTCAATTACTAATACAAAACTCGCTCGAAAAAACACATTGAAAAGTCAAACAAGCATAAGATTGGTGGACGGGGAGAGTATGAAACAGTCTCATACATAAAACGGAGTACAAACTAGCACAATCAACATCATCTTCTCCCAAAATGTTAAAGCGTCAAATATGCATTTGAAACATAATAAATCCAACTTATTTCCTAATTAGTATGGTTGGAAACTTGTATATATCTACTATATATATACATTTATAATTAGACGAGACATTGTTACCAACTTGATTATATATAGTGCTATTTATTTTCTTCTGTTAAATGACGATATAAAAAAAGAGAAAGTCTTGTGTGAAATATTGTACACTAGTGTTATGTGCAATACAACATAAATAAGGCAAAAGTTGCCTAAATTTTTATGGTCGGGACAATGGTCGTCGAGAACGCAGGCGCCGAGGCCGGGCGGGCGTAGCGAGGCAAGGGTTCGAGGTTTACATAACAACTTGATGTGTTACTACATGAACAAAAGAGTGTTACCCTATAAGCAAAAGAGTGTTACTACATAAACAAAAATCAGTACAAACGCATAAACAAAACCAGAACAAACGGAAAAGAAATTCTCAGTCCAAAATTACAAATTTACAAAACAACTTGATGTGTTACTACATGAACAAAAGAGTGTTACCCTATGAGCAAAATAGTGTTACTACATGAACAAAAACCATTACAAACTCGAAAAATATCATCAATAAAAGAGTGTTACTACATGAACAAAAATCAGTACAAAACGCATAAACAAAACCAGAACAAGCGCGAAAAGAAATCCCCAGTCCAAAATTACAGATTTAAAGAACAACTTGATGTGTTACTACATGAATAAAAAAATATTATCATATGAGCAAAAAAGTGTTACTACATGAACAAAAATAAAAAAATTAGTGTTTCCATTCCATCTCTGTAAGAACAGTACCAGCAGATAACACAAACTTACAACAACATTTCACAGACGCACACACACTACCGATATCCATTAATATGGTTCAAGTACATGAATTAGTTGATAACAATGAGAAAATAGAGAAGAATAACAAGAAATCCAAGTTTTGCATCAACGATAACATGGATGTAGTATCCATTATACCATTGCGCTCCGGTCATTATTTCCGCGTTTAAGATTTATCTAGTCATTACACTAATCCAAGTTTCACCAAATAGTTTTCCGTTAATTAATGATTCTCGTCCTAGAATTATCCATAAACTGAATTCATGAACCATGGAATCAAACAATGATTTTATGTAACCAGATTCTTCAGATAAATCATACGCAGGATTGTTACATTGCCAAGATAAAAAGTATTGAATCTCTCTCTTTGATCAAGATAATATTGAATGTACGGCGGATGTAAGGTTAAAATTAACGAACCATCAGAATTTGTCTGAAATTATTCAATGATTGCAGCAATCTCTGGTCAAGACATAAACGAATTTATAATTTTAACTCTTCAACATTGTTTCATTTTAATTAAATTAACGTACATTTTAGTTATAAAAGTGAATCATATACCAATTCTTCGTGGATTAAAATTAATCAATAATGCATTAATTATCGGAATATGAAGAATATGGTGTAATGATTCTGAATCATACGCTTAAAGTGACCATGATAAAATAAATTATTTTAAATGTTCTAAATCAGCCATTACAGCAAAATAGTTTTTCAGAGATAATCCCAATAATTCCCATCAGAGTACCTTCAAAATCAAGCAAGGATATTAATATGTCTGAGAATGGTGACATATTCAATGTCGTTTCCACACGCAATCCTATAATAATTTCTCCCACCATATCAAAGAATGATGGATCATTCATCATACCGGAATGGTCAGAAAGACGTTGCACTGATCTCGTTAGCCGCCCTGACGCATTCGCCACATCTATATTTCCTCTCTCATTTATAGATGTCTTTTTCCGACAAAGTTAATTGCACTGGTTTCAGAATTGCAACCCGCCTTGAGAGATATTGCTGTAATCAATCCAGTCTACTAAGATTCAACCATTTCACCTGGGTCATGAAGATGCATTGCCAATCAACTGGAATTTTGAACCCATCCACTGAACTGAGTCCACGAAATACGGATCAATCGATAATCAACATCATCCTATATAACGTTTTTAATCGCCGTCCATAATGGGCCCATTCTTTTCGCCTTTGTGGAATAACTTCGGATAGAGATTCCGGTTCAGCGAACCCTTTCGAATTCAATCAGTTTCGAAAACCAGTTCGTATGGAGATAATCATCCTTCCAAGATCTTGTTATTCATCCTGATATACTGCTTCTGGAGTCTTTTTTATTCGATTTCATCGTCTGAAAGATCATAATGTCATCAACGGCCTGACATTAAACTGTTGATCAAACCCCACAAGATCGTTATACAGATCAAAAACATTAATTATCGATGTTCATCGAACACTTTGTTAAAAAGATTTTTTTACCAATGAAACCCTGTTGATCTTCATCAAGATTTCTGCTATGTTGGATTTTAAAATAAAATTGATCATCATATAATACGATGATTATACATAAAAGTTTCCCCAGTTAATCTATCCTTTTTCTGGTATGAACCTTTACCACCAATTGGTTGTTTGAATCCTTTCCCACCCATTCTTTTTTTCTCTCTTATATACCCATTTTGATCTGATAATAATAATGTCTGATTATGACTCTAGATACATAAACAATCATTTCATATTTATAATGAGATTCCTTATCTTATGCTGATCAGTCTGTCCATCCAAGTTCGGTGACTTCCATTAACTTTTGTCTTCCCAAGTAAAACGAGATCGTTTGGTATATCATCTAGCATGAAGCCAGCAATCACTCATTGATGGAATCACTTCGGTTTTCGGTTCTTCAAAATCTGAAAATAATGAACGAATTTATCTAGTGGTAATGATACAATCTCTTTTGTTTTCCTCAGATATCTTAATTCCAGATCTACCGGCTTCATAGGCCTGATAATTCTAAATTCCCTACAGATTCACATAGTTTATTCGGGTCCACAATTTCAGAGCCAGAACTGACTGGATAACCAAGTCTAGAAGGATGACTGCACTGAAGATCCAGATAATGATATTCAACCATTTTAAAGAATTTGTTTTAACCCTAGATACAACTTATTTAGATAAATAGTTCAAACTGAGACTAATTTTTAAGATTTTTTTGATCCTTAACTTAGAATTTCTTCATTATAAGAAAATGAATCAGACCAGTAACATCACAACCTCTTGTTAAGGATATTGATATACATCATAATACCTCTAATACCATTTATTCTCTTGGCTCCTGGGTCACATCTGATCACCTCCAAATATGGATTCAGAAAGGATCTGATCGAACTGGACGCCCAATAATCATCTTTACCAACCAATCTTTATCAGATGACCAATCTAGATGCCAAAGAAGTTATATTTTGTCACGCCATGAAATATTGAAGCGAGATTTACACTATAGAGATTTATCACGTCATTCTTTATTAAAGAAACTTCAGTAGTCTTGAATTCATCAGAATCAAAAGTAATTTTTCAAATCAAAGAGATAATCAAAATGTATTCATAGTACCTGCCAATCACGACTAAGATTAATGTTCATCACAGAATAATATTCACGATGAGTATTGCAATGTTCGCATTGTAACGCGATATGATCTTAACGGTCAACTGATTAAAGGCTGATCCAGATCAACCAATTTTAATGAGAACAAGTTTCAAGGAGAGACCATCTTTCTTCCTTGAGGGAAATGCAAACTCCATTATCCTTTCAAATTTCGATCTTCTCGATACACAAGATTCCTCATCTGCATTTCGCACAATATTGTTTTCTGTCCCCTCTCTTTATCCATTCTCAGTTTTTATCATCAGAGACCAAAATAAATTAGTCAGTCAAACAAATGCTCACAAAACCAAGTAGATGGCACTAACGACTGAGTCTCCCTAGACTAATCAGACTCAAACTCAGTTTAGTTGGATGTGTCTTGAGATTTAACTCACGTATTTGCCCTCCCACCAATGCATATATAGATCTGTCTATCCGATACTTGTACAAACCATCAAAGAGATGATTATAATTTTCACCACAGCTCATATTAATGATTTCATGATTTAAAATGAACTGAATAAATGTCTATATTTATAATAAAGACATATATATTCGATCACAAATAATAAAATCAAAAAAAATGATTCAAAACATTATTGGTGGGTCATATATATTCCAAGAAACAAAGAAATTAGCCATAAACATCTGATTATTAGTTGGCTCCTTATCAATATAAATTTATATAAAGACATGGTATATCAATTTTGAGAATGATTATTATTTTGATCATCATTGTAGGGCCAGAATAACCTTAATCTATTCAGAAACTGCTGATCATTCCAATCAAAAGAATCAAAATAAATGAAATAAATCAATCAATTGATCCCAATCAATGAATTATTAGTAATTGAATAGAGATTTGAACAAATTAAAATGATAAAGATAAATCAAGATAAAATAAACATATTAAATTATATCCAACGGTTTTTATTGATCCATTAAAGATCAGACTTTCTCCCACTTATTTCTAAAATACTTCGCTTTTAATGCACATCAGACGCAAAGTCACACATATTTTCGATTTCAAGAAATGGCAACCTTTGAGTGATGCCACGATTCACAGCAGATAGGTTTCAGATCCATCATCCTGAGGCGATTTAAGATCATATGCTGGTTCGCTCAAGTACTGATACAGTACCGGTTCGATTTCAACTTTAATTTTTTCATGAGCAATTTATTTATAAAATAAATGTCTGGATCAATCAGTCGGCCATACTGATCAAAAACCCAAACAACATTATTCATCATGATTTTCAAATAAACAAATCCAAATCAATTTGAAAAAAATAGAATCTTGATATCATTATCCAATTTCAACCAAATTGACTTCATTCCATGTTGTAATTATATCTGTTTAGGGGGAATATTAAATCATAAACTTAATTCTTTAATTATTACTGTTTAAATCAATCCCAATAATTCAAATAATAATTGCAACAAATATATCACGCTTGACAGAAAACAATGAAACCCATTGAATTAATATGAACCTACCTCTTTGACTAATTAACCAAAAGATCAAGTATCAACATACTAAACAATTAAAATAAAATAAATTACACCATCAGATTTTACATTCTTCCAAAGACATTTAGAATTTTGTTTAACCAAATTCACTCCCCTATTTACAGAGACATCAATTCAAGAGAAAATCAAGACTTTTTCTTGATCACAAAACTTTTAAATATGATTTCATATCTTCTTTTTCCCATAAATTAAAATACAACCTCCCCATAATATCATAGTATTATTTTCAAAAATACAAAAGAATCTGATTGGAGACTCTGGACTTACATATTTTGATTTTCCCAAACGATGAAAAATCTTCAATAAAAATTTCAACATCACTTATGAATAACAAGTGGGAGATTTTGAATTTAATATAATCAGATTCAAGTCATATATCTTCATCTAAACAAAACGCAAAGAAAATTCTTTTCCTCTTTATCCACAATTTTGTAAAATTATAAATAAACAAATATTATTTTGTCAGAATTGTTATTTTTGTTAATTGTATCATTTTGGTTAAATACCAGCCTTTGAGAATTTATAAGACGAATTTTGGTCGAATCAATATCTAATATCGAGTCAACAGCATCCAGTTAATTAATCCTTCACCATATAATTAATATCATCTATCTTTAATCATGGTTGCCAGTAAATTTCATTATGGCTCCTTGCCACACATTTTCCCGTGGTGTTTAAGATTATTCAATATTAATGAGAATCAAGTTTCTAAATAGCTTTCCACATTGAAATATTTTGTCTCGGTCGAGAAAGTCTGCTCAAACACAATTATACTGAACTGAATTTACTGGTGATTTGGTATGATAAAATCCATAGTAGAACTCTCAATGCAAAAAATCAAATGTTGATTTGCACAACACTGCATAAACTTAAAATCACACATGACTTAATAATGATTGCCCAAGATAAAAAGTATTGAATTCTTCGATTCGCCACCATGAAGCTGCCAATAGCTACAATCCCATGATCTGGCTTGAGGATAATGTTGTAAGAAATGTAATCACTGAGTTCACCAAGCCAGCTCAAGAATTAGGTCTATTCATGTCAGAGATTAGGCTTGATTAGTAAAATCTTTTAATAAACTGAGACCGAGCTGCACCTCAACCACCATGGAAGTTGTTCATTTCAATTAGGTTTTAAATTATGACTTTTTAGGTTACAAGTAGACTGTTAATTTGAATCTTCTCATGATCCAAGATTACCAATTAATGCATTTAATTATTGAATATATGAAGATTCAATCATATTAATAATGATAAAACAATTATTTCAGCAGAATAAACTGAAATTCATAATGCAGGATTATACAGTAAACCAGAATCCCAAGATTCACGTTGACCTGGATCAGCCATGAAGCAGTTCTTCCTCCCGCTACGTTTAGTCAATACAATAGTATGTTTCCTTGTCATACAATTGCACATAATAACCGACAATATCAAAGTTTTGTCATAAAAAACGACGAGATGTTGAAATTTCAAAAACACTCATAAAAGTAATTCGACCACAACGACGAGGGAGAAGCTGATTAGTGAATTGTCCATATGGCCTCAGGTGCCGGCATATAGTGCTGGATGAAATGGACCTTGTCCAAGATTGTGTTTTTCTCTCCTAGGTTTTGTCCGCTAATGGTGCCTGAGTTTTGGTATTGATTTCTCCCAACCATATCTTCTGGTCATGAACTCTACTATTTCAGAAGTTTGTTGTGTTTTGCAGTCCGATTCATCTGACGGTACCATGGAAGTTATATGTGGTGCTGGGTCTCAGAGATCTCTTCGTCGTTTCACCAATTAACGGCGGACATATCCGACTTTATATTAAATCTGATGAGGAATCGGCCCACTGATGATGATGGAAACACTTTTGACAGATTTATGTTGAGATTACAGCGCCATTGATCCATCCCACACCGAGATCAAATCGTCAAACGATTTCGTTGTTGAAATGAATTATACAATCGTGCAGATCATATCGCGATGAAATATTACCGGTGGCTCTGCCGCCATCGCAGATTTATTTGAAGACCAACCATTCAGCTCAATACTTCAATTCACCATTTCGAGTTCAACCATGGTTTCCAATCGGTTATTAATCAACAGAAACAGATACTTCCACGGTATTGACACCAAAGATTGGCCACACAGAATATTCTGTCAGATACAACCACTTGACAGATCGCTTAATAATCCCAGAACGCCCTTTCTTTCATCTGAGACCAAATAAACTCTTACTGATTCTGAAACCACCTTGATTCATGATCTTCCAAACCCCAATCCATATAATAACCCATCCCATCTAACCATACATTCACTGCTTCTATCTAAGGATGGTCCTTTGATCCTCAAACAACTCCAACCTCTCCTTCAATCACTTTCAACCAAACTTCCCTCGCCAAACCCAATTGCTTCACCCTATTTCAACAAGACCACTTCAGAGCAATGAATACTACCTGTTTAAAGCAAAACCCTCAAGAAAATTTGTAATGACAAAGGAAGCTGAAGAAAACCTGTCTTAGATGGAAATAATATTAAAACTTGTAGACCTTTATCCTTTCTGACAAACCTCCTGTTCTCCTGAAAAACCAAAACACATCATAATTCCCCTTCCCGCGAGTCTTACATCGAATCAAATCAAAAGATAATAGACAGGTTTTTCAGTCTCCTTTCCATCCTAATGAGAAGATGAATCCATACAGAGAATCAGCGTCTTTATCTGGCCAAATCCCATCGGTTAAAGCAAGATAATAAATTGGTTGCGGTCTCCAAAGGCAAGTCGATTAGTACTTTCAGAAGAGGATATCATTATCACTATTGCGCGTTTATTTCAACACTGAACAACAGTCGCGTGCATTTCGTAATCATGTGTTGGTAGAGCTGATGTCTCAAAGGAGCTTGGATTGAGTTCGTATAACTTCACACGATCCTACCCAGGCCTGCTTTGAAGCGACTATGAAATTTCATAATGACCTAATTCGAATTTAAACGTCAGAGCAATGCAACGGATGCTTCGATGCAATTTGAGTTCTTCATTGTTCACATGATTTGGGGTACGAGGGAAAAATTCACTTGGAGCGCTATTTGTGCACCTTTCACCAACGAAAGCGAGGCCGTGATCCATTTCAGCGATAATGCCATTCAAGTATCTTTCCCATGGTTCATTATATTCATGGCCTCGCCCACTCGGACCATCACCGTGGTGCATCCATTGGCAAATCAAACTGAATCGCGAAAGGCAAGCTTCCGGAGCCCGAGGTTTTATGGATCCGCAAGTCCTGATTGCGAAGGTTGATAAAAGAAAAACCGAACTCGTCGGGCCTCCCTACTATTGATTCCCCGGCATGGTTGGCTCGTATGTCTGGGTGGTGGTGACTCAAACCTATTCATGAACGGATCAAAGAAAACCAAACCATAATATTCAACTCACCATCACCTCCAGCAGCAAAAGTTGATGGATTCTCATGCCCAAATCGGGCTTATCAGATAAGTCAACATCGCTTAACAGCTGTTAAACAACATTGGCACCGTGATAGAGCAACTTTCTTTCCACTTTATATGCCTTTCAGATAAAGTCATAAGAATCATATCGTCAATCATTTATTTACCTTTATTTCAAGACCTAAATAACTTGTGTCATTATCTATTTCATTTCTTCTAAACCTTTTTGATGTCAGCCTCGCCATATACCAAGGTGTTTCTAAAGTAATCCAAACAAAGTACCTCAGAATTTGAAGCAGCACGTCAAAGGTCTTTCACGCCAGAGATCCGAAAGACTGGTTATTATGCAGTTCATCAGATAGAGTCCTGCTTTTCTTTCTTAAATTTTGCATATTGTTATCTTGATGTCACTCATTGCGTGCTTAAATTTCAACACGTTGACGGATACAACTTATCATATTTCAAAAGCGATAATCATAATCTCACACTTCATTAGTCTTCAGTGCATTATCAGGTATGAATTCGGGCTGTTACCAAATGTATTAATGGTTTGTGTTGTTTCCCCAAAGATATTGATCTCGAGCATTGAAGCGAATCCGTTTATGTTAAGCATCAACTGGCAGGAAAAATGCACTTATGTCCAGTTTAATACGGCAAGCGTTGATGAATTGAGTGAAAATTTAATAGTCATTACAGCGTGAATTTTCCTTCCCATTGGTCATTGAGAAAATGCATTTCATCATTGATTGCTCAATGGGCTCATGTCGTTCTTTATAAGTAAAGTAGATCCTTTCCTCTACTTTACCATTCATTCGCTTCAGTTTCACAGAGTCGCAGAAACTTTAGTAAAACCATATATGCGGTAGCAAGATCGCCCCACAATTCAACATTTAGTTATTGTTAACGATATTGCTTTCAGTACAAACAAGAGAGGCCACCACTGAAATTAGTAAACTGTTCTATGGAACGTGATTCCCCATCGGGTTCAAACCATGATAAGAGTGGCATCGGTTTTTAGCCCAAATGTCGTACTTTCATGGTCAAGTCGGCGAGCCGTAGTCTGTTTACGGAGATATTCTCATCTTCCTTATCGCTCTAAAATCCATGTCATGATTCTGGAAATAGAACGGAATTTCTCTTTAAGAGATCTGCATCAATCAAATTGTGCTATTAGACTACACTATGTCCTCGCTTTTAAGCTTTCTTGATGACATGTTACGATCCTGAATCAGTAGGCATAGACTGCCTTCAAATCAGAGTGACAAAGTCAAAGAGGGAACTGATGATATTTGGTTCTGTGGATTTGATTTGTTTCAAGAATTCTCATCCTCATTTCAATGATTTATTGTTGTTATTAATTGACCCTGATTGAAGAAATTTGTCATATTTCTGTAGACAACCTGATTTTCCTTATTTATTAATTCTTCATTATGGGTATAAGGGACTATCGTATTGATTGAGTAAAGAAAATACCACTTACTTTTTTTTTGCCGTAATTTTCACCGAAAGATCCTGGAATCCTCCTATTGAGGGTATAATTTATCCCAAGTGGGGTGAGACAAAATCTACCGCTAGCAATGTTAACATTAATATTAATTATTCAGTACATAATAAAAAGTATACAATCCAGTCATCTAAATATATATATATATATATATATATATATATGTGTGTGTGTGTGTGTGTGTGTCTTGATTAAAACTATCCATTTTAATGTTACTTAGTATCTATTTGCAAACTCAATTCAAATTGTATTAACATTTATTTTTTATAAAAATTGTACTCCCTTCGTCCCAGTCTTAACCGTTGGGTTACTGTGTGCTCGAGTTTTAAGAAAAAATGATAAAGTGATAAAGTGTTGGGAGTAGAAAGAGTTGTTTATTAGTATTTTATGTGATAAAGTGATGAATACACTACTACACATTTAAGCTTGCACAGCTCCACTTGGATAGCCTTTTTTTCAAATAGCTCTCCAAAATATAGCTTGGAGAGCGGTTTTAATAAAAAATATTAAAAAAAAATAGACAGCGGTTCAAAACCACTGTCCAAGAACCAAACTTAGACAGTGGTTATGAACCACTGTGTGTTGATACCAAAAATATGAACAACGGCTGAATGTCTTATGTGGCCAAGTTTGGCATCAAACTAGTTAATGATTTGGGGGGATTATGAATTAATGAGGAGCAAAGATAATGTCCTTCATTAATTGTGGATGATTGGTTTTAAAAGCATGAGGGAATAAACATTAAATTTGCAAGAGGGGATTGGGCCAAAGGCCTCTTTTTGGCTTCTTTGAGCCTTGTAATAAATGAAGAAGTTGGAACCCTTTAATGAGTCCTTACTACAAGTATTTATACTTGATACACTACGGGAGTAGACCCCTAGATCCTATTGACTAGGTCATTAATGCCACTTTAGCCAAAATCCTGGTTTAGAGCCGGCCCAAATACAGTCCTAATTAATGCTCTTTGTCTCTGTTCGCCAGATCGAGGTCGCCGGGGCTTTTTCTGAGGTCGCTGGCGTTGCCCTCGAGGTCGCCCGCCGCGTTCTTTCCCGATCAGTGATTCTGTTCCTGTGACTCGGGAGACCTTCAGGGCACAAGCTTCCTTTTGAGGAAAGTCACCCCTATCTCAGAGGCCCGGAGGGCGCAGATAGATCGGGCGCCAAGCGCCGGGTTCTCAGGCTGCCTGCGGATCCCAGAAACCGAGGCTTCTTGAGAGCTCTTTCATCGAGAGGTCGGGACCACCTTCTGACCTCGCCCTTAGAGCCATCCCGAGGTCTGTTGGGATTATACTAGAAAGTATGCTTTTACTTTGTATAATCAAAACTGAATTTCGGACTTATTTACTGAAATAAATTGTTTATCACTGATACTTTAAATATCATTGAATGTTACATATATTTACTGCATAACTGTTCAATAAATAGTACGCTTTTACATTGTAGTTAATTTAGTGATACCGCATCACGTAAGATTAAATTAATAAATCCCTTGTAACTAAAAGTACACCATTCACGACTTGGATGGAAATGAACAATCCATCGTGAAAGGTTGAAGTGTAAGGCTCGGATTGGCTTGTCTTGACCAAGAGATTACACTAGTGCATGACTGATGCCTTCAATAGGACCCTCTGGAGGACAAATTCTTCGAATCCGAACAAGGAAGAATTAGACCTCGGTGGTTCGTTATTTCTTAATCTTCGCTCCTTAAATAGGATCACGTGTGGTTGGTAACTATTGCTTTGACTTATCATGGGTAGAGAATCAACGAGATTCAATACTTTTTATCTTGGGCAATATTATTGGTCACATGTGATTGCTAAGATTTAATACGAGAATCGTGTGCAAGTACGCTTTGTTCGATTTGGCCCTTTGGGAGGTTCATAAGCTTTATCATACCAAATCTTGCAAGTGGAATTAGTTTCCCAGATGGATAATAATGTTGAACCGCTCCTTGACCAAGACACAAAATATATTAATTAATGGAAAGCTATTTCATGGCTTGAATTAATTAATGGGCTAGATAATCTTAAACACGGAAATAATAATCGGGAGCCATATTGACCGTAATATGGGTTAAGATGGATAGTGCAATATTAATTATGTAGTGGATTAATTAATATTTATGGGCTTGAATAATATTGTGGCTCAATATTGATAATTCAAGATCCATTGGAAGGTCCAATCTTAATTCTCCTAAAGGCCCCCTAAGTAGCCCAACATATAGTCCAATAACTGAAAAGGTGTTTAAAAATAAAATAAATATTGTTGCTTATTTTTTCCATTATTTTCGAAATTTATGGATAAAAAGGGGAGAAAGATTTTCTTTTGAATTTTGTTATGGAATGAAGATATGTATTCTTGGAATACAAGATTATCTCATTAAATTCAAGAAATCTCCCACTTGGTTATTCATGAAGAAAATTTTGAAATTTTTGAAATATAAAGGGCAAGAAAGATTTTCTTGATTTTCTTGGAAAAATATTATGGAAGATATGTATTTTTTGAAATACAAGAATATCTCATAAATTCAAGAAGATCCAAATCTTGGATTCTTGCCTATAATTTCAAAAAATATCCCATAACAAAAGAGTATGTGGGATTTTGGGAATATTATAATTATGGGAAAAAGAATATAGGAGATATATTCAAGATTTCTTGGAGATCAAGAAAAGATTTTCCCACATTATTTTTTTGCCCAAAAATTTTCGACCACCCTATGCTCTATAAATGGGGATGACTCTTTCATTCCCAAGACAATTCCATGTCTTTGAAAAAATAAGAAATCCACAAAGGTGGTGCAACATAATTTATTTTCCTTTTGTTAATTGTTCGCAAGCGTCCTACCAACGGATAAATTTTAGTAAGGATTAAGGGAATACTTGGGAAGTTCTTTTTGGTGAGTCTAATCAACCAAGCCATTGTCATCCCAAGAGGACGCTCACGTAAACTCTTAGAATTCGCATCGTAGGATTTACGTGAATTAATTATATGCATGATTTGTTGTCGATTATTATTTGAATTAATATAGGATTAATTCATGCTAGTAATAATTATAAAAATTAAATTTGTATTTAAATATTCACCCCGAATAGATCTGTGCAACTTATTCCCCAACAAGGTCTTCTCCGGGTCGCCCGGGTCGCACATCCTTCTTTCCGACCACCGAACTCGCCTCATGGTCCGGGCTCGGTTTGAGCTTGCCCAAACCCGGGAGTTCGATATCACTCCCCACGCTAGGACCTCCGCCAACCTTAAACATTCGCTGAACTCACCAGGCGTGGAAGCTCGCTTCGCCCTTTAATATTTCGCGACACAACAATTGCCCCCTAGGTCGCTGGGTCGGCATTCAAATGAGACGGCTCGGTGATCGACAATCGCGGTCGACTTCCTCGTCGTCGCCACGCCCCCGAATTCGAAAGACGCTTTTATTTCGAGGACGGCCGCCACGACGCGTTTGGGGCCGCTTTTGCGCATAACGATGGCGCGGCTCACGCCACGGATCCAAACGTCGTGACACACGAAGGTCCTCAAACCGCGAGATCCACGCTACCTCTAAATGGGCTTATTTATGAATTCTCCTCATTTCACATTTGCAATTTCGCCTCATCTTTCCCCGCACGAAGTTCTCGCCAGGAGTCCGCTCGCCGCCAGAGTTTCGTACCGAGATTTTCATGTAATAACCCCTCCTCCTTGATCTTCTTACGGATTCCCAATAAGAAATTGGCTCATGACACCTCCGGAGATATCGCCGTTCCGCCACAAGCCGGCCGAGCGCTCAAAAACGGCTTAATTCGGAGATCCCCATCTTGACGGTCCTCCTGCCCGCCATCGCGATGAAATGGGCTACGACAAGCCCGATTCGACTTTTCATCTGGCGTCTCAGAGATTTATGCCGTGATGGTGACGATGATGACTTCGCGGAGCGGCGCTGCCCTGCAAGGGCGATGTTGGTTTACGGATTCGCCACTCTGACCGACCTCCACGGTAAATGGTCTTCACCGGGGTGCAGGACACACCGGATCTCCGAGCTCTTTATGCTCGACCGTCATTTCTCTGCCAAGAAGAGTGTTTTAAACTTCCCCAATGACTCACGGAGAGAAGTAATGGAGTCGGAGGAGATTTTATCTGCGGTCACAATGATTGAGCAGCCGGATGTCGACTTTAGAGGTGAAAATATATCCATGACGTGCTCATTTCGTCTCACCTCGACGGTAGGGCCGATCACCTCGACAGAGTGTGGGCTATTAATCAAGGCGACATGGATGCCGGCGTGCGCTTTCCTCTCCACCCGAGGATTAGCGAGATCCTGAACCGGTGGGACATCGCCCCGACCCAAATCACGCCGAATCCAAAGTGGAGTACGCTTAGTCGGACTCGACCGTTTCGGTCGATTCAAATTTCGCATTTCCCGGCCTCTTATAAATATTTTATGCCAACAAATCTCCCCGTCTGCTGATTCACTTAATATTGACGTAATTTGAATATCAAATGAATCGCCGTTGTATATAATTAAAAATAAAAATAAAAATTCATTTTAGTCCTTTAGAAAGATGGGGACATGACCATAAGGAAAAAAACAAAATTCTCCAGAAAAAAAAAATGATATTTTACTTTAAAAATTGTTAGTATAATTCCTCAAAAAAAAATGTTAGTATAAAGAATTCAGGAGTACATCAAACTGCGACGCGTGTTCTGACGGGCATTTATATAGATAGGGACATCATAGGATAAAACAAGAACTCTCGTAGTAGAAATTATGAAGAAAAACACAATTTCAATTATAGAGATGAATCACCAAAAAAAAAATTATGTTTTTTACATTTTTATAATCATTACTTTTTTTATTATAGTAATATAAAAAATCACATTTTAAATTTTCAATTCTATCATGTGCTATTTTTCGCCACTCATGCATGCATGCATGGCTTACGTCAAACACAAAAATTTATATGAATTCATGTTCACGTGAACTTAATTTTGTTCAAGTTGAAAATACTACTATTTAGAAAGCACTCAGTTAAGTTTTGAATTGGAACCTTGCAAAAAAACAAGAAATAAAACAAAATAAACACAATTTTACACTAGAGATGAGTTTATAAATAATCTAACATAAAAATAAAAGTTTTTTTTTTATCACAAAATTTATAATCATTCTTATTTAGCCAAGAGAATATAATTTTTTCCAACTTTATCCTTTTTTTTTATTCTTTCATTATTTTAGTTTGTACCATCATATACATCTCGTATCAACATTATTTCAGTCCGTACCACCCTTCAATTAACCTCATACCACTATCATTTCAAAGAGAAACATCGCTTCGTTTCGCATCACCATTCTATTAGCCCAGACATTATTACTCCCTGCATTATTAACTTATTTCAATCTCGTACCACTCTTATTTTAACACCTTATCACCATTATTTTAACCCGTACCATAATTTAATTCAACTCGTACCATTATTTTTAAATCTATATACCACAATTTAATTAATTTTGTACTGTAATATATTAACCCCGTATCACCATTTAATGAAACCCGTACCATATTTTCTTTTAATTTTTTGTTGATTTTATTAAGGGTATAATTGTCTAAAAAATTATTCTCTTGGCTAAAAAATAATAAAATAAAAAACCTTAATAGAAAAGAACTTTTTAAATGAGAATGGACTAAAAATTGGGGTTTTCTCTTTATTTACGGTATGACGTCGGGCACCTACGTACATATACCATATTTTGAGCTAATTGGTTCAAAATTTAAAATAAGCACGTATAATATCAAAACAATTCCACAAATTTACATTTAAATTATCAATTATCTTATACAATTAATCCATCTATCATCCTTACTCTGAATCATTGCAATCGCAACTTCTCTATAACCACACTAAATTTGGCAAACAGTGACCTCGTTAAATCTCGTCAATTAAGTTCCAGCCCGATAAATTTCGGTTTGATTCTCCTGTTTTACTTTTCGGATTTCATTAGTATTTTATTATGTTGGATATTTAACTCATGGATCCAGAATATAATGGTTCGTTGGATATTTTTTATTATTCCACATGTTATTCGTACATATTATATAATACGAAGTGACAATTATGAAATAGGTGATCTCATTCCGATAAACTTAAACATCAAAGTATCTTTGTCGTGAATGTACATATTCAGGAATGCATTATGACAAATTTATCAACCCTTCTTTATTAATAACCCAAACGACACCGTTACATACATCACCACATGCAGTATTAAAACACGACGTAAAATAAAAACATTACTCATTTCACACCGTAATTTTAAAATATTCAAACATGCAAATTAATATTAATTCCAACTAATTACGGAAAAACCTCGATGACGGACCTCAATCCCAAAACAGGCGTAATCTTGTAGCTTTTGAATCCAGCAGCTAAGAATAGCTTCGCCCACTCTTTCTCTGTTCTCTCTCCTCCCTCATTCCGTGTCATCAACAGCATGTCGAAAAAGTACTTTGTTTCAGTCGATTCGTGACTGTCTTTCTGATTATCCGCCACTATTTCCACGATAATCACTTTTCCACCGTTGTTCTTGCTCGGAGTTATTGCTTCTTTGCAATTTCTCATTAGCTTAACACCAGCCTCATAGTTCCACATGTGAAGATTCCACTGTTGTACATAAATAAAATACAATTATATATACATAAATACAATTATATATACATAAATGATTAATGAATTAAATAGATCGATCTATACGTACGTGGTGTGCAATGAATTTTATGTATTTGATTAAGAAAGTAAAAATTGAAGAATTTAGAGTTTTAGATGTGCATCGTAATTAGATATTTCTTTTTCTTAGGTGTGAATAATTCAATTGTTTAGATCTTCACTATCTGAAATTTTAAAGTTTTGGGTTCGAGATACGGATATGAAATATTTATTCTCTCTTGTGGTGGTCCCCCTCATTTGGGTGGTGGTCACTGGTCCCTCTCTTGTAGGGTTATGTTCCAGTTCGATTCTAATTCTTGATTTAATTGCGATTTGGTGATCTCCTTCTTGTAGTGGTTGCGATTTCGGTCTACAACGAGATAAAATGATGTTGTCATGTGTCCAGTGCTAGATGCACTACAAAAAACGAAATTAGCGACAATTACAAGAACCGTCGCAAATAGCGACGGTTTTTACGATAGTTACGGTCCAATGGTCAAAGTCAACAGTTTTAGCGACGATTTAGAGAACCGTCGCAAATAGCGACGGTTTAAGCTACGGTTTTAGCGACGTTTTGGACTAACCCCTTTAACGACGGTATTAGCAACGGTTTTTGCGACGGATTTAGCGAGGGTTTTTTTAGCGACGTTTTTTTTTTTTTCAAATTTAAAAAAAATAAAAATAAATATTAATTATGAATTTTTTTTTATGTTTCAGGATTATACTAGGTTTTTTAATTGTTGTTAATGCACCTTAATGTATATTTAATATATAGTCACTTGGAGAAGAGTTCCATCCTAATCGTAGTCGATCTATTTATTTTTAGGAGTTTTAATTCATAGTATATTTAAATTTAATTCATAAAAAGTATATTTAAATATATATATTACTTGTTTAAAAAAAGTATTACTTGTTAAATGAAAAATATTACTTGTTTAAATAGAAAAGTAGTACTTGTTTAAATGAAAAGTAGTACTTGTTTAAATAGAAAAGTAGTACTTGGTTAAATGAAAAGTATTACTTGTTTAAATTAAAAGTATTGTTTAAATAATAGAAAGTATTACTTGTTTAAATTAAAGGTATTACTTGTTTAAATGAAAAGTATTACTTGTTTAAATAGAAAAGTAGTAGTTGTTTAAATAGAAAAGGAGTACTTGTTTAAATGAAAAGTATTACTTGTTTAAATAGAAAAATATTACTTGTTTAAATAGAAAAGTAATACTTATTTAAATGAAAATGAGTACTTATTTAAATGAAAAGTACTATTTGTTTAAATGAAAGGTATTACTTGTTTAAATGAGAAGTAGTACTTGTTTAAATGAAAAGTAATACTTGTTTAAATGCAAAGTATTACTTGTTTAAATAGAAAGTATTACTTGTTTAAATGAAAAGTATTACTTGTTTAAATAGAAAAGTAGTACTTGTTTAAATAGAAAAATAGTATTTGTTTAAATGAAAAGGAGTACTTGTTTAAATGAAAAGTATTACTTTTTAAAATAGAAAAGTATTACTTGTTTAAATAGAATAGTAGTACTTGTTTATATACAAAAGTAGTACTTGGTTAAATGAAAAGTATTACTTGTTTAAATTAAAAGTATTACTTGTTTAAATAATAGAAAATATTACTTGATTAAATGAAAGGTATTACATGTTTAAATGAAAAGTATTACTTGTTAAATGAAAAATATTACTTGTTTAAATAGAAAAGTTGTAGTTGTTTAAATAGAAAAGTAATACTTGTTTAAATATAAAAGTATTACTTGTTAAAATAGAAAAGTATTACTTGTTTAAATGAAAAGTAGTACTTGTTTAAATGAAAAGTAGTACTTATTTAAATAGAAAAGTATTACTTGTTTAAATAGAAAAGTATTACTTGTTTAAATAGAAAAGTTGTACTTGTTTAAATCGAAAAGTAGTACTTGTTTAAATGAAAAGTCGTACTTGTTTAAATGAAAAGTATTACTTCTTAAATAAAAAGTATTACTTGTTTAAATAGAAAAGTAGTACTTATTTAAATAGAAAATATTACTTGTTTAAATGAAAAGTAGTACTTGTTTAAATTGAAGGTATTACTTGTTTAAATAGAAAGTAGCACTTGTTTAAATAGAAAAGTAGTACTTGTTTAAATGAAAAGTATTACTTGTTAAATTAAAAGTATTACTTGTTTAAATAGAAAAGTAGTACTTATTTAAATAGAAAAGTAGTACTTGTTTAAATGAAAAATAGTACTTGTTTAAATGAAAGGTATTATTTATTTAAATGAAAGGTATTACTTGTTTAAATGAGAAGTAGTACTTGTTAAAATGAAAAGTAATACTTGTTTAAATGAAAAATAGTACTTGTTTAAATAGAAAGTATCACTTGCTTAAATGAAAAGTAGTACTTGTTTAAATAGAAAAGTTGTACTTGTTTTAATGAAAGGTATTACTTGTTAAATGAAAAGTATTACTTGTTTAAATAGAAAAGTAGTACTTGTTTTGTTGCGAGTCGTTTTATATGGAGAATATTATGTGGCTAATTCGATGACAACTCACAAACAAAATATGTACGTGTAGAATATACTGTAAATAAGAGGAATTTGTTGACCCAGTTCGTCATGAAATGACTACTCTGGGGGCGTTCCAAGCCAGGGATGTAGTATTGCGAGTTTTACACGTACAATATTTGATACATCTCATGAAGATGAATAGCTATGATTGAAGATGATTTGTAGAGTTGGTATATGAGTGCTAGGGTTTTTGTGTGCATGGATGAACTCTGGAATTTATGTGAACCTTACCCCTCTAGGAAATTTCTGAACCTTACCCCTCTGGGAAATTTTTTGTCCCCCTGTCTCTTGTTGTTTTTTCTTCTATTTATAGCACTTTGACAAGCATGAAAGCCGGTTTGCGTAAGCATGAAATGGTTTGGCAAGCATGAACCGGAGACTTCGCCCATGCAAGAACTCATGTAATGTCTTTACCACGTTTCCAACTTCGTCTTCCGGTTGATCTTTGCATTTGCTTGTCTATAAGGCACTTTTTTTGGTCGCCCAAATCAATCTTTTGCTTTCATTGAATGCTTTGTTCGCCCCCATTAAACCATATCAATTTTATGCCGAATATTGTCCTCATCGAGTATGTCCGAGTCCTTCAGATGTCTCGAGCATCGAGCATACTGACCCCTCCGGGTTGTCTGAGCCTTCAGATGTCTGAGCCCTCAGGATGTCTTGAGCATCGAGCATCTTGACCCCCTTCAGGATGTCCGCGAGCATCGAGCATCTTGACCCTCAGGTGTTCGAGCCTTCGGGATGTCGAGCCCTCGGGATGTCCGAAAGTCGAGCATCTTGACCACGAGGTCACTTGACTTCGTGCTATCGATTTCTTCTTTCCTGATCTGAGTGGCGAACATACCTGTTTGCTAGGTAAGTCTGGCGAACATACTTCATAGGCGAGCATACTCGCATGGTTGACAAGTGGCGAGCTGGCGAACAAACGTGTTTGTTCGTCAAGCTTCGTGCACACTTATCCATTGAGTGTGGTTATTTTAATAATTGAATATTACACGTGTCCTCCGACGTGTTCGATTAATACTGAGTAATTATATCGAACACAACATGTTTAAATAAAAAATAGTACTTGTTTAAATAGAAAAATATTACTTGTTTAAATAGAAAAGTAGTATTTGGTTAAATAAAAAGCATTATTTGTTTAAATTAAAAGTATTATTTGTTTAAATAAAAAGTATTGCTTGTTTAAATGAAAAATAGTACTTGTTTAAATAGAAAATATTATTTGTTTAAATAAAAAGTAGTATTTGCTTTAAAAAAATGAATTTGTAGGACGTATACAATTTGAAAAGAATATAATCATTTATTTATAATTTATAAAGTAAAAAATATATATAATTAGTATTTTAAAGGTTATTAGATAGTCAAATTAAATAAATGAAATAAAAAAATAAAAAAAAATGTAAAAAAAAAGAATTAAAAATAAATAAATAAATATAATTTTAATATAATACAATTTAATTTAAATTTATAAGTAAATAAAAATTATAATTATTATATTAAAATGTGGTTAAATCATTAAATTAGATAATTGAAATAAAGGATTTAAAAAAATTGAAAAAAATAATAATTTTTAGGACATATAGAATTTATTTCATTAAGTAAACGTAAGAAATGTGTAGATTGTGAGGTGGAGATATTGAGGGTGGAGATTGTGAGATTCTTTATCATTTTAAGATGTGCAAATTGATAAGAGACAGATCAAAAAAATAAAAAGTGTGCAAATTGTTAAGGGAGTGGAGGGAGTATCATATATGGTATTGTTTCTCTGGCTTTTACGGAGCCATACATTTTTTTATAATGGAGATATTATCTATGGAGGGTAAGAAATAATTCTATTATCCAATAATGGAATGGTTTCTAGATCGTAAATCTGTCACATTGTACATTTAATTGACTATTCATATATTCTAACTTAATTTTCTTTACTATTTTCTGAAGGCATGCAATTGAATTTTTTTTAATTGAAAACTACATTTTAATTGACATAAATAAATGGGACCAAAATTTTGTCGCGATCTTATATTTATTTTATGTTGGCAATAGAATAGAAAACGAAGGTCTGCATGTATTTTAACTATTTATATATTTTTTTTCTTTATATTTAATCCTTATTTTTTTTATCAAGCAAAAATATATGTATTAATTAGAGTACAAGGATATTTCAACCATACATTAAAATGTCAATTCAGGGCCTGAAAGATGATAAAACTATCAATCTAAGGCCTTAAAGATTTTTCCTATCGATTCAAGGCATAGAAGATAGAAAACTATCGATTCAGGGCCTGAAAGATAAAAACTATCAATTTGAGGCTCACACATTTTAAGACCATGTTTGACATTTATATTTCATATCCTTATTTCAGGTTCTTATTTTTTTTATTTTTAGGGTTTACGGTTCAAGGTTTACAGTTCAGTGGGGTTTAGGGTTCATGGTTCAAGGTTTAAGGTTCATTGTTTAGGGTTTAGGGTTTAGTGTTCATGGTTTAAGGTTTTAATGTCAAACATGACCTTAAAATTTATAAGCCTCGAATTGATAGTTTCTATCATTCAGACCCTGGATTGATGGTTTTCTATCTTCCAGGCCTTGAATCGATAAGAAAAATCTTTCAGGTCTTAAATTGATAGTTTTACCATCTTTCAGACCATGATAAAACTCCTACATTAAATGTACACTTAGGAAATTAGTAATCCTTTTCCGATTATGCTTGTTTCTTAACTATGCAGTTATTGCTATGGATTTTGGAACCAAAGCTTCGAATTTGGGTTATAACTTTATAATAAATTTTCATAAATTTAATTTTACTACACTTTTTAATGAAACCCGTGCATCGCATGAGTATTGCGCATGTTCATAATATATATACACACTCAATTATCAATTTATCATCACTTTTATCTCATACTTCCACCCACCCCCACTTGTCTCCCTTCATAGAGTGTAACATTTTCGGTTCAACTGAACCATAATTCATGTGATTGAACATATTGTTCACTTTTAATTTTGCTTAGCGAGAATCAAAGTGCAAAAAAATTACTTTTTATTTGAAGAAAATCGGAAGGGACGTTGCTTTGAGGAGGAAAATAAGAGTAATTTTATTTTACAATAAAAAGGTAAAATTGTAATGATTTAGGGTGAGTTTAGTAATATAAATTAATTTTAAAATTTTAATAGGATGTGTTTAATAGATGAGGTGTGAATGGAGGATTTTTAAGTGTGTTTAGCGGCTCCTTAATAAATATCATTGTTTATATTTTATATAATAATATAAACTTGAGAACGATAATTCAGTTTTGGGATTTTTTTTTTTTTTCTTATGCTCATTTTATAGATTAAATATTTTACAAAATAATTCTTTTGACATGCTCACATGAAAAGGTCTCATACATGAGAAAGACGGAGTACAAATTAGTACAAATCACATCCACCTCTCTCAAAATGTTAAAGTGACAATGCCCAAATTATATTTCATCTCACCGTGAAATCGTTTCACGCTAGTGTTCCTCTAATTTTTTTAAAAAACTATCTCATAAATATATTTCGTGAAAAATAATATCTAAGGAATAACACATTCAAAATATCATAAAAGTGATTTCTATAATAAAACGAACCATGTATTTCAATATTTATAATTATGATTTAGTTAAATTTTATTTAGAATATATTTTATATTTATTTATTTCAAGTTATTTTATGTTATAAATAAATAAGTTATACATAGCTATAAGTACTCTTTTGTTACAAATATTTTTTTCACATTTACAGTTTTCTCGTGTTTTAGCAAACGAGTTTTTATTAGTATATATAATAGTAAAATATTTTTTAAAGAAATATATAATAGAGAAGAGATAAGTTTATCATACCCTTCTTAAAAATTATTTTATCATTTTGAATATTAATAAATAATTTGTTTGTTAAAACAAGGGAAAAAATTATATGATAAAAAGTTTGGACAGAAAAAAGTATATATATATATATATATATATATATATATATATATTTGTCTTTTGAGACGGTTTCCAATTTATATTACCGAATATTCTCTTATAAATTAAAATATTAATGTACCTTTTCTATTTTACATATATATTTTTTTTAATAATTAACACTCCCTAAAACACTACGGAGGTGTATTGGTTGTGGACTGTAGGATTTGTTTAGACTTTCAAAGTCTGGGGGTATTCAATTCGGATTTTCAAAAGTCTTTAAAACTCCTGAGATATTCAATACAGATTTTAAAAAGTTTTAAAAATTCTTTAGGTATTCAACAGTCTATGGATTTTAATACTCTATGAATTTTCTTTTATTCTCTTCTAAAAATATAAATAGATTTCACTCTCCAAAATCTCTTCTAAAAACCAGAAATTTCTACGTATGCTCTCAGAGAACTCTGAAGACAAAAGGTCAGAAGAAAAAAAAAACCTTCGTGTTCTCCTGCCATCGCCGCCGCCCACTGTCGTCGACTGTGTCGACTTATTAATTTTTAGTAGCTTATGAGCATTTTTTAAGTATTATTAATTTTTTTTCCAAACACTATCAACCTTTTTGTGAATTTTTTTACAAACACCATCAACTTATACCATTAGAAGAAAATGAAGAATTGCCTACGAAAAATTTCAAATGGCTACGAAATTTTTCTACAAAAATAATTTGGTCCTTAAAAATTTGAAATTGCCTACGATTTGTCTACCAATTTTTTAGAATAATCTATAAAAAAAAATACCTACATAAATAATTCTCTAGGCAAACAAATTACCTACGAGCAATCTATCTACACATTTGTAATTTTCATAGGCAAATTTACCTACACAAATAATTTTCTAGCCAATTATATTTGTAGTTTAAAAATAGCCTATATAATTAGAAAATTTTGTAGGCGAATCGTAAGTAAGTCTTACTATTTAAGAACGAAATTATTTTTGTAGAAAATTTCGTACGCATGTTGGAAAAATGTTAGAAATTTTTGTAGCTAGGCAATGCACTATATTTTTATAGTATATTATTAATTAATTTTTTCATAATCATTAATTTTAATTACTTTTTAAAAGGATAATTTTTTTGCAAACACCCCCTAAAAATGTGTCGTGACACCATGCTAGATGATCGACGCGTAGCAACTAGCAAGGAGAAAGGTTCCTCACGTGACTCCACAAACAGATGCGTGGCAAGAAAATTATGTGCATGGTTCTACACGTGTTGCCATACCTCTTCTATATAACAAGCCTTCCAACATCCTTAATTTCACTCACCTCACATTTTAATTACACTAAATAATACTTCCTTCTTTCTTCTTCTCCATCTTTTTTTTCTCACTTTCAATATGTTTTCTTTTGGATATGTCATTCCTCCTGGGATATCCATTCCCTATCCTCCACTAAAGTAATAATACTTTTGATTATCAACAATACTATGTCGACTGATTTTTTGTTAAAAATAATACTTTTGTTTATCAACAATACTATATCGACTGTTTTTTTGTTAAACTATATATATATTTATTTTAATGAGAACATGCATGTTAATTATCAACAATACTATATCAACTGATCCCTTCATGCCAGCTCTTTCTTCACACTATATTTTTCTCGTGTTTTAGTTTATTAGTATTTAAAATGATAAAATAACTTTTAAAAAGGGGTATGATAGATATATATATGTCTCTCCTCTATTATATATTTTTTAAAAAAATTATTTTACCATTTCAAATACTAATAAAAAAGTCATTTGTTAAAATACGATAAAATAGTAACTTTGAATAAAGAGTTGAGGCGGAAATATTATTTTTTCCAATTATTTCTAGTGCTTTATTATGTTTTATTTCTGTTGTTTGGCGTAATGATAGAATGAATATAATATAGTCCGCTTTGTTTATTATGCAGGTGGAAACGTATGTAAAAATCATGACTATGGAGGATGAGGTGGGTACCACGTTGAATTAACAATCAATCGTGGAAGGAATATGCACTAATTAATACAACAACAATTAGTGTTACTTTCTAATGTAGTTTATGTGTTATGGTACTCATGTTTTTTTACGTTGCCGTTCTTTTCCTTTTTGTTGTTTGTAATCATGTCGAGTGAGTAATAATAAGTGGAGTTTCACCCCCATATCGTTTGTCTACTGTTGTTATTTTTGATGCATTAATATTACGATAGATAGCAAAAATAGAATTTAATTTTATCACTTATTATACTTCGAGAGCCCATCTTTCGATTTTTGAGATAAGTCCAAACTATTAATTTTTGTTGTAAAAAAAAGGACACAGACAATTGAGTTTTGCAATATAGATCCCAAACTATTAATTTTGGAGTAGGTTTAGGGTGAAAATTTTCATGTATGAAAAACTATAAAATCACCCTAAATCATGATCTATTCAGGTCGGATGAATCATCTACACCCTAAGTACTAAATAATTAGCCATAAATCATGATCTATTCGGGCCTGGTGAACCATGAACCACTCGGGCCGAGTAAATTATGAATCACTCGACTTTGTCTTACCTTCACCATATAAAGAATTTGTTTGTAAATAAAAGTTATTTTTAATTATTTAGGTAAAAAAAATTATTATTTTTAATACCAATCAATTTTTCACTAATGTAAGGATCTAAACCCCCACCCCTTTTATATTACTCCATCTCACATATTTTTAGTACTTATTCGATGTGGCATAAGAGGTTTAGGTAGAATTTAGATCCACCTTCACTCTCTTTTATATTACTCTATCTCACGTCTTTCTTAATACTTATTCAATGTGGGATGGGAGATCCATAAAGTCCACCTACTCTCCCTTTTATATTACTACATCTCACATCTTTTTTAATACTTATTCGATGTGGGGTAGGAGATCCATAAAATTTACCTCATATCTCTTTTATATAACTTCATTTTACATTTCTTCTAATACTTATTCGATGTGGGACAAATTTTTTCCCCTTTTATATTATTTTTTCTCACATTTCATCTAATACTTATTTAATGTGGGACAAAATCTCTTTCTCAAGAAAACCAACACGTTTATATTATTTTTATGGTTCAAGTTTGATTAATTAAATTTAAATATTAATATTATAAGAACATTAATGAATTAGTCATTTTTAAAAAAAATAGTAAAATATAAAAAATATTAAAAAAAATAGACATAAATCATTTAAACGGATGAACCGCGGGTTGAACCAGTCCGACCGGTTGAACCGCTGACCGGTGATTTGTCCTGTTCGATCACCGATTCGGTTATAAAAACACTGAAATTATCCTATATTTACAATTTTAAAAACATATATATTGTCATATATTTTCAAACCGCCCATAATATTATTGTCCTTAAAATACAATCCCTAAAGTTACTATCCTAAAAAAACGTTATTCCCACTGAAGACTTGAAGTTCCATATACTCATGAATCACCTAATATAGTGCTCATACAAATTTTTCTAAAAACAGTTATGACATCGAATCTCACATATGTTTCTTTCAAATTAACGTATATATATATATATTTAAATTAACGTGATTTCGCCATATAGACTAGGTTTACTTATATATAATATTTATAAGATATAGATCAATCGCTAATATTTTTTAAGTAGTCGCCGTTTTATGCATCGATTTTTGGAACGAAGTACATGATACCGAACAAGAGTGAAGTTTACTTGATTGCTTCTGCTTGATAATTGAAATCAACTTTTTAGTGACTAAAAAATTGGAATACGAGTTTCATGTGTTTTTAAGTCTTTCTCAACTTGCTATCTTGAAAATATATAATTTTTTTAAAATAAGACAAAAGCTTATACTACCTTAATCCACCAATTTTATGCATGTTTGACTTTTTTTACGAGCGAGTTTTGTATTAGTAATTGAAATGATAAAGAACTTTTAAGGAGGGGTATGATTCCCTCGAAAAAACACATTGAAAAGTCAAACAAGCATAAGATTGGTGGACGGAGAGAGTATGAAACAGTTTCATACATAAAACGGAGTACAAACTAGCACAATCAACATCATCTTCTCCCAAAATGTTAAAGCGTCAAAACCCAAAATATGTTCTGTCTCACGATAAGACCGTCTCACGCAAGTGTCACTCATAATATATTTCAGAGGAGATCTTTTCGCTCTCTACATACGCAACTACATATTATTGGAAACTGATCTACCAACCCTTGAAAATATAATCAAATTAGTGCAGCTTTTTTTTTTTTTTTTAACACTAGATAGATACATCATGAAATAAAATATGCATTTGAAACATAATAAATCCAACTTATTTCCTAATTAGTATGGTTGGAAACTTGTATATATCTACTATATACAGTGTTAGACGAGACATTGTTACCAACTTGATTATATATAGTGCTATTTATTTTCTTCTGTTAAATGACGATATAAGAAAAGAGAAAATCTTGTGTGAAATATTGTACACTAATGTTATGTGCAATACAACATAAATAAGGCAAAAGTTGCCTAAATTTTTATGGTCGTCAGCAGCGGTCGTCGTATACCGGATCATTGGCAATATCTTCAAGATTAATGGTCTCCACTGTCTGATCTTTGTGAGGCTGGCGCTGAGCCTCTTTCCGGTCGTGAGGTCGGCTTTTTCACGACCTCTCTGTCTGTGTATTCCTAGATTGAGGCATTATATTTTTTTTTTCGCTTCGGCTAACTACGAAGTTTGTGTATGGTTTGGGTTTTGGTACCCTCCTTCTAGCACCAGGGCTTGTTAAGAAGTCGCTTTTATATGGAGAATATTATGTGGCTAATTCGATGACAACTCACAAACAAAATATGTACGTGTAAAATATAATGTAAATAAGAGGAATTTATTGACCCAGTTCGTCATGAAATGACTACTCTGGGGGCGTTCCAAGCCAGCGATGTAGTATTGCGAGTTTTACACGTACAATATTTGATACATCTCATGAAGATGAATCGCTAAGATTGAAGATGATTTGTAGAGTTGGTATATGAGTGCTAGGGTTTTTGTGTACATGGATGAACTCTGGAATTTATGTGAACCTTACCCCTCTGGAAAATTTCTGAACCTTACCCCTCTGGGAAATTTTTTGTCCCCCGGTCTCTTGTTGTTTTTTCTTCTATTTATAAAACTTTGACAAGCATGAGCTGGTTTGGCAAGCATGAGCTGGTTTGGCAAGCATGGGCTGGAGACTTCGGGCCATGCAAGAACTCATGTAATGTCGCACGCTTTCCAACTTCGCCTTCCTAATTGATCTTTGCATTTGCTTGTTTATAAAGCACTTTTTTTGGTCGCCCAAATCAATCTTTTGCTCGATCAATGCTTTGTTCGCCCCATTAAACCATATCAATTTTATGCCGAATATTGTCCTCATCGAAAGTATGTCCGAGTCCTTCGGATGTCTCGGCATCGAGCATAATCGACCTTCGGTTGTCTGAGCCTTCAGGATGTCTGAGCATCGAGCATACTGATGTCTGAGCCTTCAGGATGTCTGAGCATCGAGCATACTGACCCTTCTAGTTGTCTAAGCCTTCAAGATGTCTGAGCATCGAGCATACTGACCCCTCGGGTTGTCTGAGCCTTCAGGATGTCTGAGCCCTCGCGATGTCCGGAAAGATCGAGCATACCGACCACCGAGGTCACTGGACTCAAAGCTATCCGATTTCTTCTATCCTCGATCCGAAAGTGGCGAACATACCATTGCTCATTAAGTCCGCTAACATATTTCATAGGCGAAGCATACTCGCATGGTTGACAAGTGGCGAGCTGGCGAACAAACGTGTTTGTTCGTCAAGCTTCGTGCACACTTATCCATTGAGCGTGGATATTTTAATAATTGAATATTACACGCGTCCTCCGACGTGTTCGATTAATACTGAGTAATTATATCGAACACAACAAGTTTAAATAAAAAATAGTACTTGTTTAAATAGAAAAATATTACTTGTTTAAATAGAACAATAGTATTTGGTTAAATAAAAAGCATTATTTGTTTAAATTAAAAGTATTATTTGTTTAAATAAAAAGTATTGCTTGTTTAAATAAAAAATAGTACTTGTTTAAATAGAAAATATTACTTGTTTAAATTAAAAGTAATATTTGCTTTAAAAAAATGAATTTGTAGGACGTATACAATTTGAAAAGAATATAATCATTTATTTATAATTTATAAAGTAAAAAATATATATAATTAGTATTTTAAAGATTATTAGATAGTCAAATTAAATAAATGAAATAAAAAAATTTAAAAAATGTAAAAAAAACGAATTAAAAATAAATAAATAAATATAATTTTAATATAATACAATTTAATTTAAATTTATAAATAAATAAAAATTATAATTATTATATTAAAATGTGGTTAAATCATTAAATTAGATAATTGAAATAAAGAATTTAAAAAAATTGAAAAAAAAAACAGTTTTTAGGACATATAGAATTTATTTCATTAAGTAAACGTAAGAAATGTGTAGATTATGAGGTGGAGATATTGAGGGTGTAGGATGTGTTTAATAGATGATGTGTGAATGGAGGATTTTTAAGTGTGTTTAGCGGCTCCTTAATTAATATCATTGTTTATATTTTATATAATAATATAAACTTGAGAACGATAATTCAGTTTTGGGATTTTTTTTTTTTTTCTTATGCTCATTTTATAGGTTAAATATTTTACAAAATAATTCTTTTGACATGCTCACATGAAACGGTCTCATACATGAGAAAGACGGAGTACAAATTAGCACAAATCACATCCACCCCTCCCAAAATGTTCAAGTGACAATGCCCAAATTATATTTCATCTCACCGTGAAATCGTTTAACGCTAGCGTTCCTCTAATTTTTTAAAAAAACTATCTCATAAATATATTTCGTGAAAAATAATATCTAAGGAATAACACATTCAAAATATCATAAAAGTGATTTCTATAATAAAACGAACCATGTATTTCAATATTTAAAATTATGATTTAGTTAAATTTTATTTAGAATATATTTTATATTTATTTATTTCAAGTTATTTTATGTTATAAATAAATAAGTTATACATAGCTATAAGTACTCCTTTTGTTACAAATATTTTTTTTCACATTTACGGTTTTCTCGTGTTTTAGCAAACGAGTTTTTATTAGTATATATAATAGTAAAATATTTTTTAAAGAAATATGTAATAGAGAAGAGATAAGTTTATCATACCCTTCTTAAAAATTATTTTATCATTTTGAATATTAATAAATAATTTATTTGTTAAAACAAGGGAAAAATTATATGATAAAGAGTTTGGACAGAAAAAAGATATATATATATATATATATATATATATATATTTGTCTTTGAGAGACTTCAATTTATATTACTGAATATTCTCTTATAAATTAAAATATTAATGTACCTTTTCTATTTTACATATATATATTTTTAATAATTAACACTCCCTAAAACACTACGGGGGTGTATTGGTTGTGGACTGTATGATTTTTTAGACTTTCAAAGTCCTGGGTATTCAATTGATTTTCAAAAGTTTTAAAACTCCCCGAGATATTCAATACAGATTTTAAAAAGTTTTAAAAATTCTTTAGGTATTCAACAGTCTATGGATTTTAATACTCTATGAATTTTCTTTTATTCTCTTCTAAAAATATAAATAGATTTCACTCTCCAAAATCTCTTCTAAAAATCGAGATTTCTACGATTCTCTCGAGAAACTCAAGACAAAAAAGGTCAAGAAAAAAAAAACCTTCGTGTTCTCCGCCATCGCCGCCCATTTCATTTGACTGGTAGACTTATTAATTTTTAGTAGCTTATGAGCATTTTTTAAGTATTATTAATTTTTTCTCCAAACACTATCAACCATTTTTGTGAATTTTTTTACAAACACCATCAACTTATACCATTAGAAGAAAATGAAGAATTGCCTAAGAAAAATTTCAAATGGCTACGAAAATTTTCTACAAAAATAATTTGGTCCTTAAAAAATTGAAATTGCCTACAATTTGTCTACCAATTTTTTAGAATAATCTATAAAAAAAAATACCTACATAAATAATTCTCTAGGAAAACAAATTACCTACGAGCAATCTATCTACACATTTGTAATTTTCATAGGCAAATTTACCTACACAAATAATTTCCTAGCCAATTATATTTGTAGTTTAAAAATAGCCTATATAATTAGAAAATTTTGTAGGCAAATCGTAAGTAAGTCTTACTATTTAAGAACGAAATTATTTTCGTTGGAAATTTCGTACGCATGTTGGAAAAATGTTAGAAATTTTTGTAGCTAGGCAATGCACTATATTTTTATAGTATATTATTAATCAATTTTTTCATAATTATTAATTTTAATCACTTTTTAAAAGGATAATTTTTTTGCAAACACCCCCTAAAAATGTGTCGTGACACCATGCTAGATGATCGACGCGTAGCAACTAGCAAGGAGAAAGGTTCCTCACTTGACTCCACAAACAGATGCGTGGCAAGAAAATTATGTGCATGGTTCCACACGTGTTGCCATACCTCTTCTATATAACAAGCCTTCCAACATCCTTAATTTCACTCACCTCACATTTTAATTACACTAAATAATACTTCCTTCTTTCTTCTTCTCCATCTTTTTTTTCTCACTTTCAATATGTTTTCTTTTGGATATGTCATTCCTCCTGGGATATCCATTCCCTATCCTCCACTAAAGTAATAATACTTTTGATTATCAACAATACTATGTCGACTGAGTTTTTGTTAAAAATAATACTTTTGTTTATCAACAATACTATATCGACTGTTTTTTTGTTAAACTATATATATATTTATTTTAATGAGAACATGCATGTTAATTATCAACAATACTATATCAACTGATCCCTTCATGCCAGCTCTTTCTTCACACTATATTTTTCTCGTGTTTTAGTTTATTAGTATTTAAAATGATAAAATAACTTTTAAAAAGGGGTATGATAGATATATATATGTCTCTCCTCTATTATATATTTTTTTTAAAAATTATTTTACCATTTCAAATACTAATAAAAAAGTCATTTGTTAAAATACGATAAAATAGTAACTTTGAACAAAGAGTTGAGGCGGAAATATTATTTTTTCCAATTGCTTTATTATGTTTTATTTTTGTTGTTTGGCGTAATGATAGAATGAATATAATATAGTCCGCTTTGTTTATTATGCAGGTGGAAACGTATGTAAAAATCATCACTATGGAGGATGAGGTGGGTACCACGTTGAATTAACAATCAATCGTGGAAGGAATATGCACTAATTAATACAACAACAATTAGTGTTACTTTCTAATGTAGTTTATGTGTTATGGTACTCATGTTTTTTTACGTTGCCGTTCTTTTCCTTTTTGTTGTTTGTAATCATGTCGAGTGAGTAATAATAAGTGGAGTTTCACCCCCATATCGTTTGTCTACTGTTGTTATTTTTGATGCATTAATATTACGATAGATAGCAAAAATAGAATTTAATTTTATCACTTATTATACTTCGAGAGCCCATCTTTCGATTTTTGCAAGATAAGTCCAAACTATTAATTTTTGTTGTAAAAAAAAGGACAGACAATTGACTTTTGCAATATAGATCCCAAACTATTAATTTTGGAGTAGGTTTAGGGTGAAAATTTTAATGTATGAAAAACTATAAAATCACCCTAAATCATGATCTATTCAGGCTGTGTGAATAATCTACACCCTAAGTATTAAATAATTAACCATAAATTATGATTTATTCGGGCCTGGTGAACCATGAACCACTCGGGCCGAGTAAATTATGAACCACTCGACTTTGTCTTACCTTCACCATATACAGAATTTATTTGTAAATAAAAGTTATTTTTAATTATTTAGGTAAAAAAAATTATTATTTTTAATACCAATCAATTTTTTACTAATGTAAGGATCTAAACCCTCACCCCTTTTATATTACTCAATCCCACATATTTTTAGTACTTATTCGATGTGGCATAGGAGGTTTAGGTAGAATTTAGATCCACATTCACTCCCTTTTATATTACTCTATCTCACATCTTTCTTAATACTTATTCAATGTGGGATGGGAGATCCATAAAGTCCACCTACTCTCCCTTTTATATTACTCCATCTCACATCATTTTTAATACTTATTCGATGTGGGGTAGGAGATCCATAAAATCTACCTCCTATCCCTTTTATATAACTTCATTTTACATTTCTTCAAATACTTATTCGATGTGGGATAAATTTTTTCCCCTTTTTATATTATTTTTTCTCACATTTCATCAAATACTTATTTAATGTGGGACAAAATCTCTTTCTCAAGAAAACCAACACGTTTATATTATTTTTATGGTTCAAGTTTGATTAATTAAATTTAAATATTAATATTATAGGTACATTAATGAAATAGTCATTTAAAAAAAATAGTAAAATATAAAAAATATTAAAAAAAATAGACATAAATCATTTAAACGGTTGAATGTAAATTAGGTTGAACCTGGCCCGAACTGTTGAACCGGCCGATCGGTGATTTGTCCTGGTTCGATCACCGGTTCGTTTATGAAAACACTGATATTATCCTATATTTACAATTTTAAAAACATATATATCGTCATATATTTTCAAACCACCCGTAATATTATTGTCCTTAAAATACAATCCCTAAAGTTACTATCCTAAAAAAAACATTATTCCCACTGAAGACTTGAAATTCCATATACTCATGAATCACCTAATATAGTGCTCATACAATTTTTTCTAAAAACAGTTATGACATCGAATCTCACATCTGTTTCTTTCAAATTAACGTATATATATATATATATTTAGATTAACGTAGTTTCGCCATATAGACTAGGTTTACTTATATATAATATTTATAAGATATAGATCAATCTCTAATATTTTTTAAGTAGTAGCCGTTTTATGCATCGATTTTTGGAACGAAGTACATTATACCGAACAAGAGTGAAGTTTACTTGATTGCTTCTGCTTGATAATTGAAATCAACTTTTTAGTGACTAAAAAATTGGAATACGAGTTTCATGTGTTTTTAAGTCTTTCTCAACTTGCTATCTTGAAAATATATAATTCTTTTTAAAATAAGACAAAAGTTTATACAATCTCCGTCCACCAATTTTATGCATTTTTGACTTTTTTTACGAGCGAGTTTTGTATTAGTAATTGAAATGATAGAGTGACTTTTAAGGAGGGGTATGATAGATGAGGGAATCATACCCCTCCTTAAAAGTCACTTTATCATTTCAATTACTAATACAAAACTCGCTCGAAAAAACACTTTGAAAAGTCAAACAAGCATTAGATTGGTGGACGGAGAGAGTATGAAACAGTCTCATACATAAATGGAGTACAAACTAGCACAATCAACATCATATTCTCCCAAAATGTTAAAGCGTCAAAACCCAAAATATGCTCTGTCTCACAATAAGACCGTCTCACGCAAGTGTCACTCATAATATATTTCAGAGGAGATCTTTTCGCTCTCTACATACGCAACTACATATTATTGGAAACTGATCTACCAACCCTTGAAAATATAATCAAATTAGTGCAGCTTTTTTTTTTTTTTTTTTAACACTAGATAGATACATCATGAAATAAAATATGCATTTGAAACATAATAAATCCAACTTATTTCCTAATTAGTATGGTTGGAAACTTGTATATATCTACTATATATATACATTTATAATTAGACGAGACATTGTTACCAACTTGATTATATATAGTGCTATTTATTTTCTTCTGTTAAATGACGATATAAGAAAAGAGAAAATCTTGTGTGAAATATTGTACACTAATGTTATGTGCAATACAACATAAATAAGGCAAAAGTTGCCTAAATTTTGCGGGTCAGGGCAGCGGGTCAAGTCAGGGCGCCGGATCATTGGCAATATCTTCAAGATTAATGGTCTCCACTGTCTGATCTTTGTGAGGCTGGCGCTGAGCCTCTTTCCGGTCGTGAGGTCGGCTTTTTCACGACCTCTCTGTCTGTGTATTCCTAGATTGAGGCATTATATTTCTTTTTTCTGCCTCGGCTAACTACGAGTTTGTGTATGGTTTGGGTTTTTGGTACCCTCCTTCTAGCACCAGTTGTTGCGAGTCGTTTTATATGGAGAATATTATGTGGCTAATTCGATGACAACTCACAAACAAAATATGTACGTGTAAAATATAATGTAAATAAGAGGAATTTATTGACCCAGTTCGTCATGAAATGACTACTCTGGGGGCGTTCCAAGCCAGCGATGTAGTATTGCGAGTTTTACACGTACAATATTTGATACATCTCATGAAGATGAATCGCTAAGATTGAAGATGATTTGTAGAGTTGGTATATGAGTGCTAGGGTTTTTGTGTGCATGGATGAACTCTGGAGTTTATGTGAACCTTACCCCTCTGGAAAATTTCTGAACCTTACCCCTCTGGGAAATTTTTTGTCCCCCTGTCTCTTGTTGTTTTTTCTTCTATTTATAAAACTTTGACAAGCATGAGCTGGTTTGGCAAGCATGAGCTGGTTTGGCAAGCATGGGCTGGAGACTTCGGGCCATGCAAGAACTCATGTAATGCTGCCACGTTTCCAACTTCGTCTTCCTGATTGATCTTTGCATTTGCTTGTTTATAAGGCACTTTTTTGGTCGTCCAAATCAATCTTTTGCTCGACTGAATGCTTTGTTCGCCCCATTAAACCATATCAATTTTATGCCGGAATATTGTCCTCATCGAGTATGTCTGAGTCCTTCAGGATGTCTGAGCATCGAGCATACTGACCCTTCTGGTTGTCTGAGCCTTCAGGATGTCTGAGCATCGAGCATACTGACCCCTTAGGTTGTCTGAGCCTTCAGGATGTCTGAGCATCGAGCATACTGACCCTTCTAGTTGTCTAAGCCTTCAGGATGTCTGAGCATCGAGCATACTGACCCCTCGGGTTGTCTGAGCCTTCAGGATGTCTGAGCCCTCAGGATGTCTGAGCATCGAGCATACTGACCCTGAGGTCACTTGACTCAGGCTATCTGATTTCTTCTATCCTGATCTGAGTGGCGAACATACCTGTTGCTCATTAAGTCTGGCGAACATACTTCATAGGCGAGCATACTCACATGGTTGACAAGTGGCGAGCTGGCGAACAAACGTGTTTGTTCGTCAAGCTTCGTGCACACTTATCCATTGAGCGTGGATATTTTAATAATTGAATATTACACGCGTCCTCCGACGTGTTCGATTAATACTGAGTAATTATATCGAACACAACAAGTTTAAATAAAAAATAGTACTTGTTTAAATAGAAAAATTTTACTTGTTTAAATAGAACAATAGTATTTGGTTAAATAAAAAGCATTATTTGTTTAAATTAAAAGTATTATTTGTTTAAATAAAAAGTATTGCTTGTTTAAATAAAAAATAGTATTTGTTTAAATAGAAAATATTACTTGTTTAAATTAAAAGTAATATTTGCTTTAAAAAAATGAATTTGTAGGACGTATACAATTTGAAAAGAATATAATCATTTATTTATAATTTATAAAGTAAAAAATATATATAATTAGTATTTTAAAGATTATTAGATAGTCAAATTAAATAAATGAAATAAAAAAATTAAAAAAATGTAAAAAAAACGAATTAAAAATAAATAAATAAATATAATTTTAATATAATACAATTTAATTTAAATTTATAAATAAATAAAAATTATAATTATTATATTAAAATGTGGTTAAATCATTAAATTAGATAATTGAAATAAAGAATTTAAAAAAATTGAAAAAAAAAACAATTTTTAGGACATATAGAATTTATTTCATTAAGTAAACGTAAGAAATGTGTAGATTATGAGGTGGAGATATTGAGGGTGTAGGATGTGTTTAATAGATGATGTGTGAATGGAGGATTTTTAAGTGTGTTTAGCGGCTCCTTAATTAATATCATTGTTTATATTTTATATAATAATATAAACTTGAGAACGATAATTCAGTTTTGGGATTTCTTTTTTTTTTTTCTTATGCTCATTTTATAGATTAAATATTTTACAAAATAATTCTTTTGACATGCTCACATGAAACGGTCTCATACATGAGAAAGACGGAGTACAAATTAGCACAAATCACATCCACCCCTCCCAAAATGTTCAAGTGACAATGCCCAAATTATATTTCATCTCACCGTGAAATCGTTTCACGCTAGCATTCCTCTAATTTTTTTAAAAAACTATCTCATAAATATATTTCGTGAAAAATAATATCTAAGGAATAACACATTCAAAATATCATAAAAGTGATTTCTATAATAAAACGAACCATGTATTTCAATATTTAAAATTATGATTTAGTTAAATTTTATTTAGAATATATTTTATAATTATTTATTTCAAGTTATTTTATGTTATAAATAAATAATTTATACATAGCTATAAGTACTCCTTTTGTTACAAATATTTTTTTTCACATTTACGGTTTTCTCGTGTTTTAACAAACGAGTTTTTATTAGTATATATAATAGTAAAATATTTTTTAAAGAAATATGTAATAGAGAAGAGATAAGTTTATCATACCCTTCTTAAAAATTATTTTATCATTTTGAATATTAATAAATAATTTATTTGTTAAAACAAGGGAAAAAATTATATGATAAAGAGTTTGGACATAAAAAGTATATATATATATATATATATATATTTGTCTTTTGAGACAGTTTTCAATTTATATTACCGAATATTCTCTTATAAATTAAAATATTAATGTACCTTTTCTATTTTACATATATATTTTTTTTAATAATTAACACTCCCTAAAACACTACGGGGGTGTATTGGTTGTGGACTGTATGATTTTTTTAGACTTTCAAAGTCTGGGGGTATTCAATTCGGATTTTCAAAAGTCTTTAAAACTCCTGAGATATTCAATACAGATTTTAAAAAGTTTTAAAAATTCTTTAGGTATTCAACAGTCTATGGATTTTAATACTCTATGAATTTTCTTTTATTCTCTTCTAAAAATATAAATAGATTTCACTCTCCAAAATCTCTTCTAAAAATCAGAGATTTCTACGTATTCTCTCAGAGAACTCTGAAGACAAAAGGTCAGAAGAAAAAAAAAACCTTCGTGTTCTCCTGCCATCGCCGCCGCCCACTGTCGTCGACTGTGTAGACTTATTAATTTTTAGTAGCTTATGAGCATTTTTTAAGTATTATTAATTTTTTCTCCAAACACTATCAACCATTTTTGTGAATTTTTTTACAAACACCATCAACTTATACCATTAGAAGAAAATGAAGAATTGCCTAAGAAAAATTTCAAATGGCTACGAAAATTTTCTACAAAAATAATTTGGTCCTTAAAAAATTGAAATTGCCTACAATTTGTCTACCAATTTTTTAGAATAATCTATAAAAAAAAATACCTACATAAATAATTCTCTAGGAAAACAAATTACCTACGAGCAATCTATCTACACATTTGTAATTTTCATAGGCAAATTTACCAACATAAATAATTTCCTAGTCAATTATATTTGTAGTTTAAAAATAGCCTATATAATTAGAAAATTTTGTAGGCAAATCGTAAGTAAGTCTTACTATTTAAGAACGAAATTATTTTCGTTGGAAATTTCGCACGCATGTTTGAAAAATGTTAGAAATTTTTGTAGCTAGGCAATGCACTATATTTTTATAGTATATTATTAATCAATTTTTTCATAATTATTAATTTTAATCACTTTTTAAAAGGATAATTTTTTTGCAAACACCCCCTAAAAATGTGTCGTGACACCATGCTAGATGATCGACGCGTAGCAACTAGCAAGGAGAAAGGTTCCTCACTTGACTCCACAAACAGATGCGTGGCAAGAAAATTATGTGCATGGTTCCACACGTGTTGCCATACCTCTTCTATATAACAAGCCTTCCAACATCCTTAATTTCACTCACCTCACATTTTAATTACACTAAATAATACTTCCTTCTTTCTTCTTCTCCATCTTTTTTTTCTCACTTTCAATATGTTTTCTTTTGGATATGTCATTCCTCCTGGGATATCCATTCCCTATCCTCCACTAAAGTAATAATACTTTTGATTATCAACAATACTATGTCGACTGATTTTTTGTTAAAAATAATACTTTTGTTTATCAACAATACTATATCGACTGTTTTTTTGTTAAACTATATATATATTTATTTTAATGAGAACATGCATGTTAATTATCAACAATACTATATCAACTGATCCCTTCATGCCAAACTTTCTTCACACTATATTTTTTCAGAAAGTTTTTAGTTTATTAAGATTTAAAATGATAAAATAACTTTTAAAAAGGAGTATGATAGATATATATATGTCTCTCCTCTATTATATATTTTTTTAAAAAATTATTTTACCATTTCAAATACTAATAAAAAAGTCATTTGTTAAAATACGATAAAATAGTAACTTTGAACAAAGAGTTGAGGCGGAAATATTATTTTTTCCAATTGCTTTATTATGTTTTATTTTTGTTGTTTGGCGTAATGATAGAATGAATATAATATAGTCCGCTTTGTTTATTATGCAGGTGGAAACGTATGTAAAAATCATCACTATGGAGGATGAGGTGGGTACCACGTTGAATTAACAATCAATCGTGGAAGGAATATGCACTAATTAATTCAACAACAATTAGTGTTACTTTCTAATGTAGTTTATGTGTTATGGTACTCATGTTTTTTTACGTTGCCGTTCTTTTCCTTTTTGTTGTTTGTAATCATGTCGAGTGAGTAATAATAAGTGGAGTTTCACCCCCATATCGTTTGTCTACTGTTGTTATTTTTGATGCATTAATATTACGATAGATAGCAAAAATAGAATTTAATTTTATCACTTATTATACTTCGAGAGCCCATCTTTCGATTTTTGCAAGATAAGTCCAAACTATTAATTTTTGTTGTAAAAAAAAGGACAGACAATTGACTTTTGCAATATAGATCCCAAACTATTAATTTTGGAGTAGGTTTAGGGTGAAAATTTTAATGTATGAAAAACTATAAAATCACCCTAAATCATGATCTATTCAGAATCATCTACACCCTAAGTATTAAATAATTAACCATAAATTATGATTTATTCGGGCCTGGTGAACCATGAACCACTCGGGCCGAGTAAATTATGAACCACTCGACTTTGTCTTACCTTCACCATATACAGAATTTGTTTGTAAATAAAAGTTATTTTTAATTATTTAGGTAAAAAAAATTATTATTTTTAATACCAATCAATTTTTTACTAATGTAAGGATCTAAACCCTCACCCCTTTTATATTACTCCATCCCACATATTTTTAGTACTTATTCGATGTGGCATAGGAGGTTTAAGTAGAATTTAGATCCACATTCACTCCCTTTTATATTACTCTATCTCACATCTTTCTTAATACTTATTCAATGTGGGATGGGAGATCCATAAAGTCCACCTTACTTCCCTTTTATATTACTCCATCTCACATCATTTTTAATACTTATTCGATGTGGGGTAGGAGATCCATAAAATCTACCTCCTATCCCTTTTATATAACTTCATTTTACATTTCTTCAAATACTTATTCGATGTGGGATAAATTTTTTCCCCTTTTTATATTATTTTTTCTCACATTTCATCAAATACTTATTTAATGTGGGACAAAATCTCTTTCTCAAGAAAACCAACACGTTTATATTATTTTTATGGTTCAAGTTTGATTAATTAAATTTAAATATTAATATTATAGGTACATTAATGAAATAGTCATTTAAAAAAAATAGTAAAATATAAAAATATTAAAAAAATAGACATAAATCATTTAAATCGGTTGAATGTACCGGTTGAACCGTCCGACATTCGTTGAACCGCTGATCGGTGATTTGTCCGGTTCGATCACCGGTTCGTTTATGAAAACACTGATATTATCCTATATTTACAATTTTAAAAACATATATATCGTCATATATTTTCAAACCACCCGTAATATTATTGTCCTTAAAATACAATCCCTAAAGTTACTATCCTAAAAAAAACATTATTCCCACTGAAGACTTGAAGTTCCATATACTCATGAATCACCTAATATAGTGCTCATACAATTTTTTCTAAAAACAGTTATGACATCGAATCTCACATCTGTTTCTTTCAAATTAACGTGTATATATATATATATATATATATATTTAGACCATATAGACTAAGTTTACTTATATATAATATTTATAAGATATAGATCAATCTCTAATATTTTTTAAGTAGTAGCCGTTTTATGCATCGATTTTTGGAACGAAGTACATTATACCGAACAAGAGTGAAGTTTACTTGATTGCTTCTGCTTGATAATTGAAATCAACTTTTTAGTGACTAAAAAATTGGAATACGAGTTTCATGTGTTTTTAAGTCTTTCTCAACTTGCTATCTTGAAAATATATAATTCTTTTTAAAATAAGACAAAAGCTTATACTACCTCCGTCCACCAATTTTATGCATGTTTGACTTTTTTTTTTGAAAGGCGAGTTTTTGTATTAGTAATTGAAATGATAAAGTGACTTTTAAGGAGGGGTATGATAGATGAGGGAATCATACCCCTCCTTAAAAGTCACTTTATCATTTCAATTACTAATACAAAACTCGCTCGAAAAAACACTTTGAAAAGTCAAACAAGCATTAGATTGGTGGACGGAGAGAGTATGAAACAGTCTCATACATAAAACGGAGTACAAACTAGCACAATCAACATCATATTCTCCCAAAATGTTAAAGTGTCAAAACCCAAAATATGCTCTGTCTCACGATAAGACCGTCTCACGCAAGTGTCACTCATAATATTTTTCAGAGGAGATCTTTTCGCTCTCTACATACGCAACTACATATTATTGGAAACTGATCTACCAACCCTTGAAAATATAATCAAATTAGTGCAGCTTTTTTTTTTTTTTAACACTAGATAGATACATCATGAAATAAAATATGCATTTGAAACATAATAAATCCAACTTATTTCCTAATTAGTATGGTTGGAAACTTGTATATATTTACTATATATATACATTTATAATTAGACGAGACATTGTTACCAACTTGATTATATATAGTGCTATTTATTTTCTTCTGTTAAATGACGATATATAAAAAGAGAAAATCTTATGTGAAATATTGTACACTAATGTTATGTGCAATACAACATAAATAAGGCAAAAGTTGCCTAAATTTTGTGGGTCAGGGCAGTGGCTCAGGTCAAGGCGGTGGGCATGGTTCGGGCAGTGGGTTCAGGTTTACATAACAACTTGATGTGTTACTACATGAACAAAAGAGTGTTACTCTGTGAGCAAGAGTGTTACTACATGAACAAAAACCAGTACAAACGCATAAACAAAACTAGAACAAACGGAAAAGAAATTCTCAATCCAAAATTACAAATTTACATAACAACTTGATGTGTTTCTACATGAACAAAAGAGTGTTATCCTATGAGCAAAACAGTGTTACTACATGAACAAAAACCAGTACAAACGCGAAAAATATCATCAGTAAAAGAGTGTTACTACATGAACAAAAATCAGTACAAAACGCATAAACAAAACCAGAACAAGCGCGAAAAGAAATCCCCACTCCAAAATTACAGATTTAAAGAACAACTTGATGTGTTACTACATGAATAAAAAAATGTTATCATATGAGCAAAAAAGTGTTACTACATGAACAAAAATCAAAAGAAGCGCAAAAAAAAAAATCATCAATCCAAAATTAGTGTTTCCATTCCATCTCTGTAAGAACAGTACCAGCAGATAACACAAACTTACAACAACATTTCACACACGCACACACACTACCGATATCCATTAATATAATGCAAGTACATGAATTAGTTGATAACAATGAGAAAATAGAGAAGAATAACAAGAAATCCAAGTTTTGCATCAACGATAACATGGATGTAGTAGTCGAAATCGCCCTCGGAGGCTACAGAAGGCTCTATACTATGTGTGTCAAATTGGTGCTCCGCCGGAGGCTACTGTGCCACCGCGACTGGACTCGCCATGAAGTGGAGCTGTCCTTGTCATTGTTTTGTGTCGATTATTACGAAAGGGTGTTTCCTTGTCATACAATTGCACATATCAATTGTATGCAATATTGCATATAAGTTTTTGTCATAAAAAAATGATGCATGTTGAAACAAAATAATTCCCATAAAAGCAATTCGAATTACTAAATTGATGGGGGAGAAGTTTTTAAAATTTTCGACACATTATAATTGACATATGTCCACCGCAATTAAAGCTATATATATATGTTGTAGATAGGAAATGTAGGACCCTTAAGTCCAGTACTAGGGTTTTTCTCTCTGAGAAAAACTCTTAGGGTTTTGAGTCCTGTCGTCTAGGGTTTGAGTTTTTGGTCGTGTCATTGATTTCTCCCTGAAATCTATTTGTCTTCTTCGTTTCTAATCCCCCATTTATTTCTTGTGTGGTTTGTTGTGTTTTTGCAGGTCCGATTCGTCCGTGACGAGTTCTTTGCTAGTATTGATTCTGGGGTTTGTGGTTGGACATGTGGAAAGTGGTCTGTATATCTCCCTTCGTTCGTCTCTACCACCGCCACCAATGGCGGATCCGTTATCTGACTTATGCGCATCTTTAAATCTCGATGAGGATAATGGGGCCCCGATCACAATTGTTGATGATGTGGAAACATCTTTTGACGGATTTCATGTGTTGATTGGCAGAGTCATGGCCCCGAGATCCATCCCACACACTGAGATCGAATCTCTGTTCCGGAATATTTGGACGCCGAAATAATCTGTTGTTTGGAAGCCGCTGGACGATAACGTGGTGATCATATCGTTTACAGCTGAAGCCGATTACTTGAGGGTTCTAAAGGGATGTCCATGGCTTTTCGATCGGTACTTATTTGATATTGAAAAGGTTGATCCCAAATCCATTCCGGCTCAATTTCAACCACTCTCTTGTCCTTTCTGGGTTCAAATCCATGGGCTTCCAATTGGCTTATTGAATCTGACCTTCGGCCAAATAGCAGGAAATGACATTGGAAAGTTTGTAGAGGCGGATACGGATAAGGACAGCAGTATGCTTGGCCGGTTTATGCGGATAAAAGTGGAGTTATTTCTTGAAAAGCCATTGAGACGACACATTGTCGTCACTCAACGGGGTATTGACACCAAATATCCTATTACGTATGAAAGGCTGCCATTATTTTGTTTCTTCTGTGGACGCTAAATCACTCGGACAGAGATTGTGACACAAAACTCATGAATGGCGCTTCCGTACCAACTGTTCTGCCATATGGAAACACCCTTCGTGCCACTGCGAATGCAAATCCTTTCTTCGTTCCTAGACCAAAGCCATCCAAAATTCACTCTACGGATTCGGAAACTCACTCCCCGGATTTCGCAAACATCTCTCGACAAACTCATACGCCCCCCACACTAGCTAAATCCCCAATCCATACTAATAACACATCCCCATCTACTGCTCGAACCACACATTCACCGCTCGCTCCCCTATCTATTCCGCTTGCCACTGCTCCTCTCCTCGCTCACACTTCGTCCACATCCACCACCGCTTCATCCCCTCTCAAAACAAATACCTCCAATAACCCCACAATCACTCCAACCTCCTCCTCTCACACCCCTATGGACATGCTTCCTGTCCCAACTGCAATCACTAAGCCTGCTACATCTCAGCCCCCTTCAATCCAAAATTCCCGCCAAACCCACTCCCACTCGCACCTCACCTACTTCCCCCACTTAGGACCACTTCCTGGTGGATATACCAATAACCACTACCCATGCAAAAGCAAAAACCTCAAGAAAATTTGTACGGACAAAGGAAAAAGCCATGAAAAATCCTTGCCCGATGGAAATTAAGCCAACCAAGCGAAAACTTGTTGACCTCGATCCTCTGGACACAAACCCTCCCACCCTCCTGAAAAAACCAAAAAACACATCACACCCCTTCCCGGAGTCTTGCACTGAACCAAACTCTGAAAATACTCAAACGGCGGCGACTGTATGCTCTTCCCAGTCCCGCCGATCCCAATGAGTATATTAAGCTGGAACTGCCGTGGGTTGGGGAACCCACGGACAGTTCAGGAACTTGGCGGTCTTATCCTCTCAAAATCCCCATCGGTTGTGTTTTTCTGTGAGACAAAATGCAACTGGCGTTCTATTGATAGTCTGAAGAATAAACTTGGTTTCTTTGGTGTGTCCTCCCAATGTGTTGGCAAGTCGGGGGGATTAGCACTTTTGTGGAAGAGGGATATCAATGTTTCCCTCCGTCATATCTCTAATAGGTTCATTGACGCTGATTGCACTATTTCAGGTGTGCATTTCAAAATCACAGGTGTTTACGGTGAGCCGGATGTCTCAAAAAGAAGAAGAGCTTGGATTGAGTTCAGACAACTTCACACGGATCCCCTCACTTCGTGGCTCTGTTTTGGTGACTTCAATGAAATTTTGTACCAATCGGAATTTGAGAGTCGGAATGTTCGAGCAAGCTGGCAAATGGATGCTTTCCGAGATGCACTTGAGTTCTGTCACCTACATGATTTGGGGCATGTAGGTAGGAAATTCACTTGGGAGCATTTACCTGTCGCACCTTTAATCCAACGAGCAAGGCTGGATTGATTCATTGCCAATGCCATTTGGAAAGACATCTTCCCATGGTTCACCATATCTCACGCGGCCTCGCTCCACTCGGACCATCACTGTGTGCACATCCAGTTTGGCAAATCAAATCCGAATCTCCAAGAATGGCGCAGTGGCAAGCCTTTCAGATTCGAGGCTTTATGGATCCGCAAGTCTGATTGTGAAGAAGTGATAAAGAAAAACTGGAACTCTGAAGCTGGCTCTCTCCCGGAGATTATTGATTCCTGTGTTGTTGGCCTCATGTCTTGGGGTGGTGGTGACCTTAAACTCATTCATGAACGGATCAAAGAACTGAAAACTGAGCTACATAATATCTCCAACTCAGTCATCACCTCCGCAGCCCGTCTAAAGTTGATGGATCTCCAGGCCCAAATCAGTTTCTATTAGGAGCAAGTCAACATCATTTGGAAGCAGCGTGCTAAACAACATTGGCACCGTGAGGGAGATAAGAACTCTTCTTTCTTCCACTCATATGCCTCTTACAGAAATAAGAAGAATCATATCGCTCAACTCACTGATGACTCGGGTATTCTTAAGACTGAGAAGAAGGACTTGGAAGCCATTATTCATTCTTACTTCGCAAACCTCTTTTGATACCACCTCCCCTCTTGACTCTAATATACGGCAAGCTCTAAGCAGAATCCGGCACGGGTGAGGAGGTTTGGAAAGCACTCAAGGCCATGCACCATTTCAAGTCTCCAGGCCCTGACGGTATGAGTCCTGTTTTCTTTCAGAAATTTTGGCATATTGTTGGTCTTGATGTCACTCATTATGTGCTTAAATTTCTAAATACGTGCAAGATGGATAGGATAGTAAACAAAACCTTCATTGTTTTACTTCCTAAAGTTGATAATCCCACTGCTGTGTCTCAATTTCGCCCTATTAGTCTTTGCAATATTGTGTATAAATTGGCCACTAAATGCATTGCTAATCGTGTTCGTGTTGCTCTCCCCGTGATTATATCCGAATCTCAGTCGGCTTTTGTTCCTGGCCGATTGATCTCGGACAATGCGCTCATTGCTTTTGAAACTCACCACTATGTTAAGCATCGATCTGCGGGAAAATACACTTATGTCCGTGAAGCTTGACATGAGCAAGGTGTTTGATAGAATTGAGTGGAAATTTGTTGAAGTCGTGCTCGTTGCTATGAATTTTCCTCCCTACTTGGTTGCCCTCATTATGAAATGCATTTCCACGGTTCAGTTTGCTTTCATGCTCAATGGGTCGGCGTTCGGGTCTCTGGTTCCTCGGAGAGGTATAAGGCAAAGGGATCCCCTTTCCCCTACCTCTTTATCATCTGCTCCGAAGTTTTCTCGTGTCTCTTACAGGAGTTGCAAACCTGTGGAAAAATCCATGGTATTAAGGTAGCAAGATCGGCCCCGGCAATCTCACATTTGTTATTTACGGATGACACGTTGCTTTTGGGCAAGGCCACAATTGAAGAGGTCACTCACCTGAAATTTGCAATCTCGTTCTATGAACGCATCTCGGGTCAACTTGTGAACTATGATAAGAGTGGCATTGTCTTTAGCCCAAATGTGGCACCCGAAATTTCTCAAGGCATTCTTCAAGTTCTGGGTATGAGCCGAGTCTCGTCGCATGGTAGATACCTTGGCCTTACTTCGGTGTCAAGCCGAAAAAAATCCGAAGTGTTTGCGGGTATTCTTGAGTCCATCCGTCGTCGTGTGGAAGGATGGAATGGGAAACTTCTCTCGAAAGCAGGTAAAGATATCCTCATCAAATCAGTTCTTCAGGCTATTCCATCTTACACCATGTCCTGTTTTAAGTTTCCGGATGGCGTTCTTCATGATATCACATGTGAGTGGCCTCTTCAATTGTGGCCTTGCGACATCGATTCTTTCCTTAAGTGATCCGTGCCCGCAGCGATGGTTCAAAAACTTGGTTGATAAAGGCGGGTTTGATGTCGAGTCGTTTGGAATGCTTGCATATTACCTTTGGTTTCACATGAATAAAGCTATATTTGTGGGGACAAAAATTGATGTGTTCTCTCTGATTGCTCTTGCCACTCATACACATAGGGACTTTCAGGACGCACACAAATGGCCAGAACGATTCGCTTCATCACTACTCTCTCGTTCTTGGATTCAACCCCCGGAGAAATGTTACAAGGTTTGTTTTGATGGATCAATTTCGGTAGCTAATTCGTGCTCGGGCAGTGGGATTTTTATTGAAGATGAAGATGGAGCCTTTATTTTTGGGGCGAGCCGAAGCTTTTTTGGCATCCGAGATCCTCATCTTGCTGAAACTTTAGCTCTCCGAGAGAGTTTGATCACTATTTCGCTCTTGGGATTGCAACCGGTTGCTATTGTGGGTGATGCTCAATTTGTTATTCTGGAAGCTCTGGGTGAATCCTCATGCCCAGCGCACTGCATTCCTATTATGGAAGAAATTTGTGACCTCCTCAAGTCTACTCCATGTCTCGGGGTTTTTTGGAAGAGACGTACATTAATTTTGGAGATGGGAAAGACGCCAAAAAAAAAATTAAAAATTAAAACGACTTTCTAAATGTGGTCCTCTTAATTAAATGAAAATATCGATCTTTGGTTGATTTCTCATTCATTTTGCTCAGGTTTCCCGGGAAAAAAAAATTATCTTCCTTTTCCAATTTGGTCTCCAACTCCCAAGTCATTTATTATATAAATTGTTATTGATTTGTTCAAATTTTGGAATAAAGTAGAAAAAAAAGTTATTTGGGGAGGTATATAATGGTAAAGATGTTTACTTATTTTAAATCATATTACTCCGTACCAAATATGACCTAAGTGAATTGATTATTTTTTATTCCCATTAATTCTAGTATTTTATTCCCTACATTAATTTTGGAGATGGGAAAGACGCCAAAAAAAAAAAAAAAAAATTAAAACGACTTTCTAAATGTGGTCCTCTTAATTAAATGAAAATGGGCCGGGACACCAAATATTCTCATTCATTTTTCTCAGGTGGGCCGGGAGAAATGGATTATCTTCCTTTTCCAATTTGGGCTCCAACTCCCAAGTCATTTAATGTAAATAAATTGAATGGCCATTTTACTATTCTTACTGAATGTTGGCCGAAAAGTTTAGGTAACGGGCCTATATTATATATTTAACTTCAAAATTCCCTCTTTCAATGTTTCTAGTTTTAATTGAAAAAAAAAAACGAAATTAAAAAGAATAAAAAAATATCTTATTTTGACGTATTCTCAATGTTCCTGGTACGAACATAACACAAATTACATCCAATTCGACACGGTAATGGAATTATTATTTCCTTACGAATTTGGGGGAAATGTTCAAAATATATTTTTTTTTTTTTATTTATATTTTTAGTTATATATAAAGTTTTTTGATAATATTTTTTTTAATAATAAACTTTAGATATTTTATATTTGCACAAAATATATCAATTTTTATTGTAAAATATTTCACAATACATAAATACACATATACATTTTGTCATTTTTAATAAACAAACTTTAAAACCACAATAATAGCATAGAAGAAATAATATACAATACTATATAATTTTGTTATTATTATAATAAAAAAATCGCATACCAAATCAAGAATTTACAACACCAAAGATGTGGTTGAAATATGTTCAAATCCCTTAAAATTTAAAATTTATAATAATTTGAAATTGAAAAAATAAAAACAAATTAGTGAATAATCAATAAAAAAATTAAAAATTTAAAAAGAAAGTAAAAATTGGCTTAAAGGGCGTGAGAGAAACCAATTCCAAATTTCCTAGTGGTCACTACTGTAGTACATGGAGACATCATAACATAAAGTAAAAAAGTAATGTATTGCGACACATGTCCTAAAGGTCACTAAACACAGTAAATTTTTTTTTAACATCATAACATAAAACAAAATTCTCAACAGAAAATAGTTTCTAGTTTTTAGTTTAAAAAAAAAAAATAAAATTATTAAAATATATAATTTTAAATAAAAAATACAGGGTGACACTCTGTCCTGGTAGACATATGGTCATTTCTTGTATTTTAAATTCTTTTTACTTGGGGACACCACAATATACAGTTCTTTTAAATAAGAAAAGCTAGTATGATATCCCCCATAAAATTTTTCTCAGATAGATTTCCGTTTAGATTCCAATCAGTTATAACGTAAAACTTTTTTTTTTTTTGAAATGAAAGTTTAAAATTTAAATAAACCAATATATTTATATCTGTTAAAGTATTAAAAGTATTTAAAAATATTAATTTAAAACATGAAAATTTTATAATGAACTAAAAGGCGTTAAATGCTAATGATTTTAATATAAACATGCATATAAAGACAAATTGTTTTGTCCAAAAGCCGTCATATTAATATGGTCAATTTATTAATTAAAAAAATAAAAAATTATCAAAATATTTTATAATTTTAAATAATTTCAAATAATTTATTAGAGGGTGAAATTAAAATAATTTTGCTTGCAAAAGAATGATTACATTTTTACGAATACTCATTCAGAAAATGTTTTTTTCATTGTTGATTTATAATTCTAAGAATTGAGAATTTGACAATTATCATTGAAGCGAAACGCGAAATGTTTATCTTTATAAAAATCTTTGTTTTTTAACATTAATTTGGGTATTGTTTTATCCATTTTTGAATGAAAATTTTTTAATATTTTTTTAATAAGAAATAAATATAATTTCTTGTGTCCTAGTGGGCTGGTGGTCATTTAATGTACCACATATATCATCCAAATATTCAGAATAATGAAAAGTATTTCGCCCCCCAGGATTTAATTTCCGTTTAGGGGGCCAATTAATAGTAACGTAAAAGATGAAATAAAAGTATAAATATAAATAAAAATATATAAATATATTAAATATTATTTTAAACTATCCATTTTAATTACTAAAATATCATTTAAATTGCAAATTCTTTTCAACTCTTCATTTCAAATTGTATTAATATTTTTATTTTTATAAAATTTTAATCATTCAAAAATTTATCCCTTTTACGTTCGTTAAGTAGTAACTTTTATGAATTTCATTATTTTTTCCATTGTTGATTAATTCTAAAATTGAAAATTTGAAAAAAATTATAATTTTGTCTTTCATAATCTTTGTAATTAATTTATTAAGATTTTATTTTTGAATGAAAAACATAATTTTTTTAATAAGAATAAATTAATTAATTTTAATTTTTTTTGTTTGCATATATCATCCAAATGCACATGAATAATGATTTATTTCCTATTTAATTGTCAAGTTCAAGATGATATTATGCTTTTTCCAATTTTATTAAATTTATTTTATTTATATAAATTCTAAAAAAAATATTTTAAAATCTTATGTCATTTGTCAAAAGGTAATTTCAAAAAAAATTATTTTGCAGTCTTAAAATTAAAAAAAAATTATAATTTCCATTTTGGAATCTTCAAAAAATTGAATTTCAAGAACAAACAAAAAAATATTTTTCTTTAATGATCAAAAATATAATTAAAATATATATTATGATTATTTATTTTAAAATTTGGTTTATATATTTTCTAAAAAATATTATTAAGTCATACTTAATAATCCATATGCATGTCCAAAAGGTAATTTCAAAATCCCTACTTTGGTCCTTGAAAAATTTTTATCAAACCCTAGTAATTAATGATTTGGGGGATTATGAAATATTAATTTGTTTTTGGGATAATTGGTTGTAAAAAGATGATTCTAGTAGATAGGAAAAACTCAAGAAACATTTGTAAATTCTAACCCCAAATAATTGGTTGTCTATTGTATTTATCCTCCTACATGTTCGAGGGTATTGTATTTATCCTCCTTAATTTATCCCAAGTGGGGCGAGACAAAATCTACTGCTAGCAATGTTAACATTAATATTAATTATTCAGTACATAATAAAAAGTATACAATCCAGTCATCTAAATATATATATATATATATATATATATATATATATATATATATATATATGTCTTGATTCAAACTATCCATTTTAATGTTACATAGTATCTATTTGCAAACTCAATTCAAATTGTATTAACACTTCTTTTTTTATAAAAATTGTACTCCCTCCGTCCCAGTCTTAACCGGTGGGTTACTGTGTGCTCGAGTTTTAAGAAAAAATGATAAAAGTGATAAAGTGTTGGGGGTAGAAAGAGTTGTTTATTAGTATTTTATGTGATAAAGTGATGAATACACTACTACACATTTAAGTTTGCACAGCTCCACTTGGACAGCTTTTTTTTTTTCAAACAGCTCTCCAAAATATAGCTTGGAGAGTGGTTTTAATAAAAAATATTAAAAAAAAATAGACAGCGGTTCAAAACCATTGTCCAAGAACCAAACTTAGACAGTGGTTATGAACCACTGTGTGTTGATACCAAAAATATGAACAACGGCTGAATGTCTTATGTGGCCAAGTTTGGCATCAAACTAGTTAATGATTTGGGGGGATTATGAATTAATTGTGGATGATTGGTTTTAAAAGCATGAGGGAATAAACATTAAATTTGCAAGAGGGGATTGGGCCAAAGGCCTCTTTTTGGCTTCTTTGAGCCTTGTAATAAATGAAGAAGTTGGAACCCTTTAATGAGTCATTACTACAAGTATTTATACTTGATACACTACGGGAGTAGACCCCTAGATCCTATTGACTAGGTCATTAATGCCACTTTAGCCAAAATCCTGGTTTAGAGTCGGCCCAAATACAGTCATAATTAATGCTCTTTGTCTCTGTTCGCCAGATCGAGGTCGCCGGCGCTTTTTCTGAGGTCACTGGCGTTGCCCTCGAGGTCGCCCGCCGCGTTCTTTCCCGATCAGTGATTCTGTTCCTGTGACTCGGGAGACCTTCAGGGCACAGGCTTCCTTTTGAGGAAAGTCACCCCTATACTGTAGCCGCCGGAGGGCGCAGATAGGCTGCCGCGGCGCTCGGGGTTCTGTTCCGCCTGCGGATCCCGGAAACCGAGGCTTCTTATGAGCTCTTTCATCGAGAGGTCGGGACCACCTTCTGACCTCGCCCTTAGAGCCATCCCGAGGTCTGTTGGGATTATACTAGAAAGTATGCTTTTACTTTGTATAATCAAAACTGAATTTCGGACTTATTTACTGAAATAAATTGTTTATCACTGATGCTTTAAATATCATTGAATGTTACATATATTTACTGCATAACTGTTCAATAAATAGTACGTGTTACATTGTAGTTAATTTAGTGATACCAGATCACAGAAAATTAAATTAACAGTCCCTTGTAACTAAAAGTACACCATTCACGACTTGGATGGAAATGAACAATCCATCGTGAAAGGTTGAAGTGTAAGGCTCGGATTGGCTTGTCTTGACCAAGAGATTACACTAGTGCATGACTGATGCACTGAATAGGACCTACAGGAGGACAAATTCTTCAGAACTGAACAAGGAAGAATTAGACCTCAGTGGTTCGTTATTTCTTAATCTCCGTTCCTTAAATAGGATCACGTGTGGTTGGTAACTATTGCTTTGACTTATCATGGGTAGAGAATCAACGAGATTCAATATTTTTTATCTTGGGCAATATTATTGGTCACATGTGATTGCTAAGATTTAATACGGAGAATCGTGTGCAAGTAAGCTTGTTCGATTTGCCCCCTTGGGAGGTTCATAAGCTTTATCATACCAAATCTTGCAAGTGGAATTAGTTTCCGGTATGGATAATAATGTTGAACCGTTCCTTGACCAAGGACAAAAGATATTAATTAATGGAAAGCTATTTCAAAGGCTTGAATTAATTAATGGGCTAGATAATCTTAAACACGGAAATAATAACCGGAGTCATATTGACTGTAATATGGGTTAAGATGGATAGTGCAATATTAATTATGTAGTGGGATTAATTAATATTTATGGGCTTGAATAATATTGTGGCTCAATATTGATAATTCAAGATCCATTGGAAGGTCCAATCTTAATTCTCCTAAAGGCCCCCTAAGTAGCCCAACATATAGTCCAATAACCTAAAAAAAAGTTTTAAAATAAAATAAATATTGTTGCTTATTTTTTCCATTATTTTAGAAATTTATGGATAAAAAGGGAGAAAAGATTTTCTTTGAATTTTGTTATGGAATGAAGATATGTATTCTTGGAATACAAGATTATCTCATTAAATTCAAGAAATCTCCCACTTGGTTATTCATGAAGAAAATTTTGAAAATTTTGAAATATAAAGGGCAAGAAAGATTTTCTTGATTTTCTTGGAAAAATATTATGGAAGATATGTATTTCTTGAAATACAAGAATATCTCATAAATTCAAAAGATCCAAATCTTGGATTCTTGCCTATAATTTGAAAAATATCCCATAAAAAATGTGGGATTTTGTGGAATATTATAATTATGGGAAAAAAAGAATATAGGAGATATATTCAAGATTTCTTGGAGATCAAGAAAAGATTTTCCCACATTATTTTTTTTGCCAAAAATTTTTTGACCACCTATGCTCTATAAATAGGGATGACTCTTTTCATTCCCAAGACAATTCCATGTCTTTGGAAAAATTAGTAAATCCACAAAGGTGGTGCAACATAATTTATTTTCCTTTGTTAATTGTTCGCAAAGCGTCCTACCACCGGATAGTCGAAAGTAAGGATTAAGGGAATACTTGGGAAGTTCTTTTGGTGAGTCTAATCAACCAAGCCATTGTCATCCCAAGAGGTACGTTCACGTAAACTCTTAGAATTCCGCATGCGTAGGATTTACGTGAATTAATTATATGCATGATTTGTTGTTGGATTATTATTTGAATTAATATAGGATTAATTCATGCTAGTAATAATTATAAAAATTAAATTTGTATTTAAATATTCACCCCGAATAGATCTGTGCAACTTATTCCCCAACAAGGTCTTCTCCGAGTCGCTCGGGTCGCACATCCTTCTTTCCGACCACCGAACTCGCCTCATGGTCCGGGCTCGATTTGAGCTTGCCCAAACCCGGGAGTTGGATATCACTCCCACGCTCGGGGACCTCGCCAACCTTAAACATTCGGTTGAACTCACCAAGTGTGGGAGCTCGTTCGTCCCTTAATACTTCGCACACAACAATTGCCCCCCAGGCCGCGTGTCGAGCATTCAGCTTGGGAGGGGGCCTGGTGATTGACAATTGTGTCGATTTCTGGTCAGGTCGCGATGCCTTCCCCGAATTCGAGAAGACGTTTCCTATTTCGAGGCGGCCAGCTACGACGTGCCTAGGCTGCTTTTGCAGGCGTAATGATGGCGCGTGCCTCCCATGCGCTGGATCCAAACGTCGTGACACACGAAGGTCCTCAAACCGCGAGATCCACGCGCCCTAGCCAGTTTCTATTTAAGGGGGAATTCTCCCTCATTTCTCACTTTTGCACTTTCGCTCTCATCTTTCCCCTGCACGAGTCTCTGCCGTGAGTCCGTTCGCCGTCGCCAGAGTTTCAGAAGACCGAGATTTTCATGTAATAACCCCCCTCCTCCTTCGATCTTCTTATGGATTCCCAGTCAAGAAATCTGGCTTCGCACACCTCCTCCGGAGATATCGTCGTTCCGCCGCCGCCGGCCGGGCTGGGAGCGCCGCCGTCAAACGTCCCACTCCGTGGGGAGATCCCCATCTTTGACGTGTCCTCCGGTTCCGCCACTCGCGATGAGCTGGGCGGCGATGCCTCCGATTCCGACTCCTTCTACTCCGATGTCCTCCGTGAGGATGATGCCGTGGATGGTGACGATGATGACTTGCGGAGCGGCGCCGTCCCCGGCGCGATGGTGGTTTATGGATCTCTGGCCACTCCTCGCCCGACCGGGACCTCCTAGCCTTGCGGCCTGTCAATGACACAGGGGTGCGAGGGACTTACCGATCTCAAAGAGCTCCATATGCGGCCCGAAGCTTGCCCCTCGGGCGTAAAGAATATCTTCATAACTTCCCCTACCGGCGACACGGCGGCGGCGCCTGAGAAAAAAAGGCAAGACGAAGTCGGAGGAGATTTTATTCATGGCCGGCGAACTTCCCAGCTCGATTGAGGAGGCCGAGTTGGACCTTTTCAGAGAGTGGTACGAGGTCCCGCAGGACGTTCATTTTTGGGTCTCGACCCTTGATGAGAGGGCCGATCAGCCTCCGACAGGGTGTGTGGCTATTAATCAAGGCGACATGGATGCCGGCGTGCGCTTTCCTCTCCACCCGAGGATTAGCGAGATCCTGAACCGGTGGGACATCGCCCCGACCCAAATCACGCCCGAGCGGTGAAAGACGCTAGTCGGACTCGACCGTGTTTAAGTCGATTCAATTTAGGCATTTCCGGCCTCTTATAAATATTTTATGCCAACAAATCTCCCCGTACAGTGATTCACTTAATATTACGTAATTTGAATATCAAATGAATCGCCGTTGTATATAATTAAAAATAAAAATAAAAATTCATTTTAGTCCTTTAGAAAGATGGGGACATGACCATAAGGAAAAAAACAAAATTCTCCAGAAAAAAAAATGATATTTTACATTAAAAATTGTTAGTATAATTCCTCAAAAAAAAAGTTAGTATAAAGAATTCAGGAGTACATCAAACTGCGACGCGTGTTCTGACGGGCATTTATATAGATAGGGACATCATAGGATAAAACAAGAACTCTCGTAGTAGAAATTATGAAGAAAAACGCAATTTCAATTATAGAGATGAATCACCAAAAAAAAAATTATGTTTTTTACATTTTTATAATCATTACTTTTTTTATTATAGTAATATAAAAAATCACATTTTAAATTTTCAATTCTATCATGTGCTATTTTTCGCCACTCATGCATGCATGCATGGCTTACGTCAAACACAAAAATTTATATGAATTCATGTTCACGTGAACTTAATTTGTTCGTTATGAAATACTACTATTTAGAAAGCACTCACTTAAGTTTTGAATTGGAACCTTGCAAAAAAACAAGAAATAAAACAAAATAAACACAATTTTACACTAGAGATGAGTTTATAAATAGCTCAAACATAAAAATAAAAGTTTTTTTTTTATCACAAAATTTATAATCATTCTTTTTTAGCCAAGAGAATATAATTTTTTCCAATTTTATCCTTTTTTTTATTCTTTCATTATTTTAGTTTGTACTATCATATACATCTCGTACCAACATTATTTCAGTTCGTACCACCCTTCAATTAACCTCATACCACTATCATTTCAGTCTGTAAACATCGTTTCAGCCCGTACCACCATTCTATTAACCCGTATTACTATTACTCCCGTACCACACTTATTTCAATCTCGTACCACCCTTATTTTAACACCTTACCACCATTATTTTAATCCGTACCATAATTTAATTCAACTTGTACCATCATTTTTAAATCTATATACCACAATTTAATTAATTTTGTACTATAATATATTAACCCCGTATCACCATTTAATGAAGCCCGTACCATATTTTCTTTTAATTTTTTGTTAATTTTATTAAGGGTATAATTGCCTAAAAAATTATTCTCTTGGCTAAAAAAGAATGAAATAAAAAACCTTGATAAAAAAGAACTTTTTAAATGAGAATTGACTAAAAATTGGGGTTTTCTCCATATTTACGGTATGACGTCGGGCACCTACGTACATATACCATATTTTGAGCTAATTGGTTCAAAATTTAAAATAAGCACGTATAATATCAAAACAATTCCACAAATTTACATTTAAATTATCAATTATCTTATACAATTAATCCATCTATCATCCTTACTCTGAATCATCGCAATCGCAACTTCTCTATAACCACACTAAATTTGGCAAACAGTGACCTCGTTAAATCTCGTCAATTAAGTTCCAGCCCGATAAACTTCGATTTGATTCTCCTGTTTTACTTTTCGTATTTCATTAGTATTTTATTATATTGAATATTTAACTCATGGATCCAGAATATAATGGTTCGTTGAATATTTTTTATTATTCCACATTTTATTCGTACATAGAATATGAAGTGACAATTATGGAATAGGTGATCTCATTCCGATAAACTTAAACATCAAAATATCTTTGTCGTGAATGTACATATTAAGGAATGCATTATGACAAATTTATCAACCCTTCTTTATTAATAACCCAAACGACACCGTTACATACATACATCACCACAAGCAGTATTAAAACACGACGTAAAATAAAAACATTACTCATTTCACACAGTAATTTTAAAATATTCAAACATGCAAATTAATATTAATTCCAACTAATTACGGAAAAACCTCGATCACGGACCTCAATCCCAAAACAGGCGTAATCTTGTAGCTTTTGAATCCAGCAGCTAAGAATAGCTTCGCCCACTCTTTCTCTGTTCTCTCTCCTCCCTCATTCCGTGTCATCAACAGCATGTCGAAAAAGTACTTTGTTTCAGTCGATTCGTGACTGTCTTTCTGATTATCCGCCACTATTTCCACGATAATCACCTTTCCACCGTTGTTCTTGCTCGGAGTTATTGCTTCTTTGCAATTTCTCATTAGCTTAACACCAGCCTCATAGTTCCACATGTGAAGATTCCACTGTTGTACATAAATAAAATACAATTATATATACATAAATAATTAATGAATTTATCATTGTAAATAATCCGGGTTACATGATTTAAGAAATCAAGCTAAAAAGATTCAAAAATTATACACATATGTTTACTTATATAATTAATTTCACGTTACATGTACAATAATGTTGAGGGAAATTAAATAAATAGATTCAAAAATTATTTTTAGATGAGACGGAATATGTTTTCCTTATATAATTTAAATTTCACGTTGATTCTACCACGAGTGAGGGGGAGTGTTGAGAGAAATTAAATAAATAGATTATTCTTAACAATGCCAAATAACAATGCCAATTAACATGTAACGCGCGTACCTTAAGGAAAACAGCATCAGCCTGAGGAACGGACTCAAACATGTCCCCGCTCACATATTTCAAATTTTCCGACTCCTCCAATCCCTCCACAACATGCGGAAGCTCGAAGCACACACACTTCAAGCCGGGAATGGCGTCGGCGATTCCCTTGGCCACCATCCCCGTCCCTCCCCCGACGTCGACCATCGTCCTCAGCCCCTCGAACACGTGCCTACACTCCTTCGCCAGTATACGCGCCACTAGACGCGCGTCGCTCGCCATCGCCTCGTTATACGAGTCATTACAATTCTTATCAATCCCGGCGTACTCCCAAGTGGTCATCCCCATTCTGGTGAAAAACGGGGACGGGAGGTCGTTTTTGAACCACTCGCTCACGTGCTGGAACGGCTCCGTCACCAGCGGGTCCAGCCAAGCCGTCACGAGTGGGGCCATCGTCAGCGTCCCGTCCCTGATCAGCAGACGGGACGCTGGCGTCAGGCTGTACGCGTCCTCGTCCATCCCCTCGACCCTGTCGAAGAACTTGGAGTGGACGAGGATGCGCATCAGCCGGAAAAGGCCGCGCGTCTTGGCCCTGTTGATAGCCAGCGCGTCGGCGAGGTCAGAGAGCGACATCGGCTTGCCATGCTTGTGGATAGCGTCGGCGATTCCCAGCTGGACGGCGCTTTTTAGCGCCATCGAGTTGATGAAGTTGAAAATGTGGTTCCATACGTTAGTTTGAGCATGGAGGATTTCTTGTGTGGATAGGTCAACTCCGGCTCCGTTGGTCAACGCCATTCTTTTTTGCTTTTGTTTTGCAAAGAGAGATGGAATTTTTTGCTTGGTGGTTTGAATTAAACAACCGTTTGCATACTGCCTATTTATAGGCGTGGAGTGATGAAATTAGCTTTCAATAATCGACACCTCAATTATTTGAAGGATTTTATTACATATTTTCGGTGAGAAATAATTTTTTTGTGTATAATAATCAGTCCAACAATAGTTATAATAAGAATTTTGAATCGATATGTGCAAGATATTTTTTAATATCATCGATCGAGTGATTGTATCATGGGAATAGCGTGACAAATTGTCAGATGGCTGAATTTGGACGCCATGCATGTTCAGTTCTTTTAGGAGGACGATGAATACAGAGGAGGGCAGTAATGGTATTTAATTAATATATACATTATGGTGGAGCACGTGGCTAAAATATGACAAAAAAATTATATGAGTCTTATTTTGATCATATAAAAAAATAAATATATATATATTTTTTATATGATTCGTAAATTTATAATTCTATTCAAATTATATTTTACAGTAAATGGGTCTAAATATTAAAGTAAAATTTCGTCTTATATACTTGATCGTGTTACCTACACAATATTTTCTTTAGAAATTCAGATGTCAACTTTTTATATATATATATATATATATATATATATATATATATATATATAAAAGGTTAGTAGGTCTAATAATTAATATTTATTATTTTCATTTAAAAAATTTATATTCCTACATATATTACTATAGATATTATATAAGTCAAACGAAAGTGTAGTTTACTTCTTTATTAGTTTGTTCATGTATAACATATAAATTAAAGAGGACACGTGTTTCATATCATCGTGTACTTTTACACTAATGTAATTTCTTCCCCCATGATATTTTTTTCTTTTACGAAACCACCCGTAATTTTTCTTTAACGGTATCCTACATATCGTGTAAAATTTTCAGCCATAAACATATATAAAAATCTGTCGCATAATTCGTTATATTTTTTGTCAGACCCAAACTTTAAAAGAAAGAAGAGAAAACGTAGTCATTACCCTCCTTACAAGTCACAGCAAAAACTTGCAGAAATTTGTCATCTAGCAAAAAATACAGAGATTTAAAAAACAGGCAGCACCACAGCGCAACAAACTTCGATCCCCAGAAAAGAGCCACGTCGCCTCACGTGTCGCGATAAAAGCTCACTGACTAAAACCCCCCTTTTGTGGTGTTGCCATTGCGGTACGGTTTCGAAACGATAGTGAGACGAAAATATATGTCATGTGTTCGATGGTAGGAGGAATTTAAAAATGTAATTGATAGCACGTTTAGTTGGGGTAATGGAAGGGGTAATGATAATTAATTTTATTAATAGTGTTTGACAGTTTTGATACACCCTAAATGAGAATAGAATTAAATAATTGATTACCCTACTTCTATTACATGATTTCACTCATGTAATCATTCATTCTACCCTCCTAAGATAATACACATTGTTAATTTCTAATAAACAGCAATAATGCAAACTCATAGTGATTGACCACTCGACATCATACCCATTGTCTTTTAAAAAAAAATAACAATAGAACATACAATTACACGTGGGGCAATTTGAGATTCGTTTTCATATCATCATGGATTAAGAAAAGATAATATTTCCAACACTATCTCCCAAACCTATAACAACATTACACCTAAAATCAATTTAGAGATACATATTTGAATTCGTGTTTGGTTTGATTGTTCCTTGGAGCAAGTGTATGGCCAGATAACTTCACTAAATTAAGTGATGATGAAATTAAATTAGTCAATTTATTAACCAGTTGCTTTCAACTCATCTCACTAGAATTGGTATCTTATGTGGTTCAGCACATTCATAATATTTTTGTTTGGTATATCAAAATCAGTATATTATTTTGTCCAGAAAGCTGATTGGAGCCTGGACATATAAATTTTATTTTAACATTAGTACATCGGTTGCAATTTTACTATACTTTTTATTTGGACTGATAAATTTAGGTCATGATTATATTTAAATTAATATATTAAAATTAATTTAAGATCGAATTAACCTAATTCATAAAATATGATATTGAACCCAGTTTAGGCTCATTATGTGCGTTGCACGTCATGACATTGAGTCCATATTAAATCAATTCGGGATAAAATCAATCTTAAATAGAGACACTTAATGATATTGTCTTCAATTTGTTAGCTAAAATAAAGAATATCTTAAAGTAGAAGATAATAATATTAAATGGTGTAAAGTTGGTAAAGTGTGTTTGGTGGATGGAAATCTATATTTTAAAAGCGGAAGCGACGATCGGACCGGACAACCTTAGCGCTTTCGGTCAGACCGGGATCAACCGAGTCTGATCGTTATTAAAACAGTTGAACCGATATGACGTCATAATTATATATATTTATTATTAATTAAAGTATTAATTTAACTTTTTTTATTAGAGATTGGCATGCCCAAGCCCAACTACCCATCAGCAAAACCCTACTTATCCAAACTGTACATCTGCCTCCTCCAAATCAATTGAACGGCGTGCCAGATTAATTGCTCTGCACATAAAATGGAGTTTCACACTCAATACCCCAACATCTCTCCTCACTGTACGACTGCATTGTTTCATCATTTTGGAAGAGTTGCTACCCTGCGTAGATGAGACTCATGAGAGTACGCCGGCAGGAGAGGAACAGCGCGCTGCCAGATTTTTTTTTTTTTTTTATAAAAATACAGTCGAACCGGCGACCGACCGATTAAACCGGCCACCAGTTCGTACCGCTTTTTACCGTTTCCAGCGGTTCGTGGCCGAGCGAGCGGTCCAATTTGTCGAAACGGGCCGGTAACCTCGTCGGATAGCGGTCGGACCGGTCCGATCCATTTTTTAAAACATAGAGGAAAATAATAGTACTAAATGGTGTAAAGTGGATTTGATAGAGAGAAATAATAGTATTAAATAGTATTGAAAAGTGTTTTATTTCCTTTTTTAGGAAATGACCAAACAATTAAAATTATGACAGATGGAGTACGTAATTAGCTTTGGATATTTGAATTTTTTTTTTTTTATAAAATATAGTTGAACCGGCGGCCGACCGATTAAACCGGCCACCGGTTCGTACCGCTTTTTACCATTTCCAGCGGTTCGTGGCCGAGCGAGCGGTCCAATTTGTCGAAGCGGGCCGGTAGCCTCGTCGGATAGCGGTCGGACCGGTCCGATCCGTTTTTTAAAACATAGAGGGAAATAATAGTATTAAATGGTGTAAAGTGGGTTTGATAGAGAGAAATAATAGTATTAAATAGTATTGAAAGGTGTTTTATTTCATTTTTAGGAAATGACCAAACAATCAAAATTAGGACAGAGGGAGTACGTAATTAGCTTTGGATATTTGAAAAATTTTTTGTACAAATTTCATGGAATTCGTAAAAAAAAATTATTGCAGTTTTTTTTTCTTTTGAAACAGCTCGTCTAAATTCTTCATTGAAATTTAAAATTACACACTATTCAGCAACGGGAAATAAAGTACTAAATTAAAGAAAATTCCCTAACTTTAGGAAATTTTATTGAAATAAAAAGGTAATTGTTCAATAATTAAAAATAATCAAAGCACGTAAAATGAGCTAATATTGTGCGAGAACTGAGAACAACTCAGTATAGTTCGACCTTTTTCTCGTTTCAACTATAAAATTCACTTCTTGAAATAAGTTTATTACTTGAAGAAAAGCATGTAATATTGTTTTTTGGTAATTTGAAAAAGTGATACTCCCTCAGTCCCCCAAAAGTATGCTCAGTGGGCTGAAACATATTTTACGGAAATGTAGATTAAATATATTTATGGGCACAATTTTTTTTATTTTCATCATCCAACAATCACTTAATTACTCAAGTTATCATTATACTTTACTCACAATCAATTATGTTATTTATAAATTGACTTAATTTACGTTTTCGTAAAATATATTTTAACCCTATGAGCATACTTTTGGGGGACGGAGGTAGTACATTTTTAGTAATTATTGTTTTCCTTTTGTAGAAGAGTATGTCTAGTGTGAAAATTTTCATGTATGAAAATCTATAAAGTTGCCCTAAATCAATCATCTACACCCTAAACACTAAATAATGAACCCTAAATTATGACATATTCGGGTCGGGTGAACCATGAATCACTTGGGCCGAGTGAATCATGAACCACTCAATTTTGTCGTACCTTCATCAATTACATAATTTAATTGTAAATTAAAGTTTTTTCATGTATGAAAATTTTCATACTAGACTTTGTCATGATTTAATTCGTGTTCTTTTACATAGTAACTGGAAAAATCGATAATAACATTAGTGTAGTTTCGAATAATTGTATTAAGCTTGTGTATCATAAGCTCAATAATAGACCTGAAACGGCCCATTTCAAATTTTACAAAGCATATTTGTAATTTTAATTTTTAAATAAAGTATTTTGGATGTTTGATGTTTTCGATTTGTCATCACAACTTTTATATATTTAATTCTTTTCTAATTTTGGTTAAACCTGTGATTATATAAGAGTAACACTTGTGTGCAGTGTGCACCAATTACATGAAATGCAATTGGTGTAATTGAGTTTAATTTTAACTTGAATGAATTATCTACATTTTAAACAATAAATTATGAACCCTAAATCATAATATATTCGGACCGAGTGAATCATGAATTACTCGGGCCGAGTGAACCATGAATCACTCGGGCTGGGTTTGGGTCAGGGCCAATTAAAAAAAAATGAATTGAAATCCAATTGCATCAAATTAAAATTGGTGCAAATGGTGCACGAGAGAATTTGTCAATATATAATTAGTATTATCTTTTTTTAAGGAATTCATTTCCCCCTATTTAATTTTTTTTTCAAATTTTAACTAGCGATATTCATTGTTCTATCCTAGACTGAATATTGAATAAAATTCTATTTTTTGAAATAATTCGAACACCACACAAAAAAAAAAAGATCGATCTATACGTACGTGGTGTGCAATGAGTTTTATGTATTTGATTAAGAAAGTAAAAATTGAAGAATTTAGAGTTTTAGATGTGCATCGTAATTAGATATTTCTTTTTCTTAGGTGTGAATAATTCAATTGTTTAGATCTTCACTATCTGAAATTTTAAAGTTTTGGGTTCGAGATACGGAGATAAAATATTTATTCTCTCTTGTGGTGGTCCCCCTCATTTGGGTGGTGGTGGTCCCTCTCTTGTAGGGTTGCGGTTCCGGTTCCAGTTGCAGTTTCGAATTGCAGTTTCGGGTGATCTCCTTCTTGTGGTGATTGTGATTCCGGTCTACAACGAGATAAAATGATATTGTCATGTGTCCAGTGCTAGATGCACTACAAAAAAGAAATTAGCGATAGTTACAAGAACCGTCGCAAATAGCGACGGTTTTTACGATAGTTACGGTCAAATGGTCAAAGTCAACAGTTTTAGCGACGGTTTAGAGAACCGTCGCAAATAGCGACGGTTTAAGCTACGGTTTAGCGACGTTTTGGACTAACCCCTTTAACGACGGTATTAGCAACGGTTTTTGCGACGGATTTAGCGACGATTTTTTTTTTTTTTCAAATTAAAAAAAAAATAAAAATAAATATTAATTATTTTTTTTTTTTTTATGTTTCAGGATTATACTAGGTTTTTAATTGTGTTTAATGCACCTTACTGTATATTTAATATATAGTCACTTGGAGAAGAGTTCCATCTGACCGTAGTCAGATCTATTTCGAGGAGTTTACGGTATAAAATTTAATTCATAATATATTTAAATATATATATTGACTAAAAGTAGTACTTGTTTAAATAGAAAAGTAGTACTTGTTTAAATGAAAATATTACTTGTTAAATGAAAAATATTACTTAAGTTTAAATACAAAAGTAGTACTTGTTTAAATAGAAAAGTAGTACTTGTTTAAATGAAAAGTAGTACTTGTTTAAATGAAAAGTAGTACTTGTTTAAATAGAAAAGTAGTACTTGGTTAAATGAAAAGTATTACTTGTTTAAGTTAAAAGTATTGTTTAAATAATAGAAAGTATTACTTGTTTAAATGAAAGGTATTACTTGTTTAAATGAAAAGTATTACTTGTTTAAATAGAAAATTAGTAGTTGTTTAAATAGAAAAGTAGTACTTGTTTAAATGAAAAGTATTACTTGTTTAAATAGAAAAATATTACTTGTTTAAATAGAAAAGTAGTACTTATTTAAATGAAAATGAGTACTTATTTAAATGAAAGGTATTATTTGTTTAAATTGAAGGTATTACTTGTTTAAATGAGAAGTAGTACTTGTTTAAATGAAAAGTAATACTTGTTTAAATGCAAAGTATTACTTGTTTAAATAGAAAGTATTACTTGTTTAAATGAAAAGTATTACTTGTTTAAATAGAAAAGTAGTACTTGTTTAAATAGAAAAGTAGTACTTGTTTAAATGAAAAGGAGTACTTGTTTAAATGAAAAGTATTACTTGTTTAAATAGAAAAGTATTACTTGTTTAAATAGAAAAGTAGTACTTGTTTAAATACAAAAGTAGTACTTGGTTAAATGAAAAGTATTACTTGTTTAAATTAAAAGTATTACTTGTTTAAATAATAGAAAATATTACTTGATTAAATGAAAGGTAAAAGGAGTACTTGTTTAAATGAAAAGTATTACTTGTTTAAATAGAAAAGTATTACTTGTTTAAATAGAAAAGTAGTACTTGTTTAAATACAAAAGTAGTACTTGGTTAAATGAAAAGTATTACTTGTTAAATGAAAAATATTACTTGTTTAAATAGAAAAGTTGTAGTTGTTTAAATAGAAAAGTAATACTTGTTTAAATGAAAAGTATTACTTGTTTAAATATAAAAGTATTACTTGTTTAAATAGAAAAGTATTACTTGTTTAAATGAAAAGTAGTACTTGTTTAAATGAAAAGTAGTACTTATTTAAATAGAAAAATATTACTTGTATAAATAGAAAAGTATTACTTGTTTAAATAGAAAAGTAGTACTTGTTTAAATCGAAAAGTAGTACTTGTTTAAATGAAAAGTCGTACTTGTTTAAATGAAAAGTATTACTTCTTAAATAAAAAGTATTACTTGTTTAAATAGAAAAGTAGTACTTGTTTAAATAGAAAGTATTACTTGTTTAAATGAAAAGTAGTTCTTGTTTAAATAGAAGGTATTACTTGTTTAAATAGAAAGTAGCACTTGTTTAAATAGAAAAGTAGTACTTGTTTAAATGAAAAGTATTACTTGTTAAATTAAAAGTATTACTTGTTTAAATAGAAAAGTAGTACTTGTTTAAATAGAAAAACAGTACTTGTTTAAATGAAAAATAGTACTTGTTTAAATGAAATGTATTATTTATTTAAATGAAAGGTATTACTTGTTTAAATGAGAAGTAGTAATTGTTAAAATGAAAAGTAATACTTGTTTAAATGAAAAATAGTACTTGTTTAAATAGAAAATATCACTTGCTTAAATGAAAAGTAGTACTTGTTTAAATAGAAAAGTTGTACTTGTTTAAATGAAAGGTATTATTTATTTAAATGAAATGTATTACTTGTTAAATGAAAAGTATTATTTGTTTAAATAGAAAAGTAGTACTTGTTTAAATGAAAAATAGTACTTGTTTAAATAGAAAAGTATTACTTGTTTAAAAAGAAAAGTAGTATTTGATTAAATAAAAAGCATTATTTGTTTAAATTAAAAGTATTATTTGTTTAAATAAAAAGTATTGCTTGTTTAAATGAAAAGTAGTACTTGTTTAAATAGAAAATATTACTTGTTTAAATAGAAAGTAGTATTTGCTTTAAAAAAATGAATTTGTAGGACGTATACAATTTGAAAAGAATATAATAATTTATTTATAATTTATAAAGTAAAAAATATATATAATTAGTATTTTAAAGATTATTAGATAGTCAAATTAAATAAATGAAATAAAAAATTAAAAAAAATGTAAAAAAAACGAATTAAAAATAAATATAATTTTAATATAATACAATTTAATTTAAATTTATAAATAAATAAAAATTATAATTATTATATTAAAATGTGGTTAAATCATTAAATATGTATTAATTAGAGTACAAGGATATTTCAACCATACATTAAAGGAAAAATGTCAATTCGAGCCGAAAGATAATAAAAACTATCAATTTAAAGCGCTTTAAAGATTTTTTCTTTATCGATTCAAGGCATAGAAGATAGAAAACTATCGATTCAGGGCCTGAAAGATAAAAACTATCAATTTGAGGCTCACACATTTTAAGACCATGTTTGACGCTTATATTTCATATCCTTATTTTAGGTTCTTATTTTTTTTATTTTTAGGGTTTACGGTTCAAGATTTACAGTTCAGTGGGGTTTAGGGTTCATAGTTCAAGGTTTAGGGTTCATTGTTTAGGGTTTAGTGTTCAGGGTTTAGGGTTTTAATGTCAAACATGACCTTAAAATTTATAAGCCTCGAATTGATAGTTTCTATCTTTCAGACCCTGGATTGATAATTTTCTATCTTCCAGGCCTTGAATCGATAGGAAAAAAAATTTCAGGTCTTAAATTGATAAATTTATCATCTTTCAGGCCATGATAAAACTCCTACATTAAATGTACACTTAGGAAATTAGTAATCCTTTTCCGATTATGCTTGTTTCTTAACTATGCAGTTATTGCTATGGATTTTGGAACCAAAGCTTCGAATTTGGGTTATAACTTTATAATAAATTTTCATAAATTTAATTTTACTACACTTTTTAATGAAACCCGTGCATCGCATGAGTATTGCGCATGTTCATAATATATATACACACTCAATTATCAATTTATCATCACTTTTATCTCATACTTCCACCCACCCCCACTTGTCTCCCTTCACAGAGTGTAACATTTTCGGTTCAATTGAACCATAATTCATGTGATTGAACGTATTGTTACTTTTAATTTTGCTCAAGCGAGAATCAAAGTGCAAAAAAATTACTTTTTATTTGAAGAAAATGGGAAGGGAAGTTGCTTTGAGGAGGAAAATAAGAGTAATTTTATTTTACAATAAAAAGGTAGAATTGTAATGATTTAGGGTGAGTTTAGTAATATAAATTAATTTTAAAATTTTAATAGAATGTGTTTAATAGATGAGGTGTGAATGGAGGATTTTTAAGTGTGTTTAGCGGCTCCTTAATTAATATCATTGTTTATATTTTATATAATAATATAAACTTGAGAACGATAATTCAGTTTTGGAATTTCTTTTTTTTTTCTTATGCTCATTTTATAGATTAAATATTTTACAAAATAATTCTTTTGACATGCTCACATGAAAAGGTCTCATACATGAGAAAGACGGAGTACAAATTAGTACAAATCACATCCACCTCTCTCAAAATGTTAAAGTGACAATGCCCAAATTATATTTAAATCTCACCGCTAAATCGTTTTCACGCTAGTGTTCCTCTAATTTTTTTAAAAAACTATCTCATAAATATATTTCGTGAAAAATAATATCTAAGGAATAACACATTCAAAATATCATAAAAATGATTTCTATAATAAAACGAACCATGTATTTCAATATTTATAATTATGATTCAGTTAAATTTTATTTAGAATATATTTTATATTTATTTATTTCAAGTTATTTTATGTTATAAATAAATAAGTTATACATAGCTATAAGTACTCCTTTTGTTACAAATACTTTTTTTTTTTTACGAACTTTCCGTGTTTTTTAAAAAAACCAGTTTTTATTAGTATATATAATAGTAAAATATTTTTTAAAGAAATATGTAATAGAGAAGAGATAAGTTTATCATATCCTTCTTAAAAATTATTTTATCATTTTGAATATTAATAAATAATTTGTTTGTTAAAACAAGGGAATAAATTATATGAGTTTGGACAGAAAAAAGTATATATATATATATATATATATATATATATATATATATATATATATTTTTTATTTGTCTTTTGCGACAGTTTCCAATTTATATTACCGAATATTCTCTTATAAATTAAAATATTAATGTATCTTTTCTATTTTACATATATATATTTTTTTAATATTTAACACTCCCTAAAATACTACGGAGGTGTATTGGTTGTGGACTGTAGGATTTTTTTAGACTTTCAAAGTTTGGGGGTATTCAATTCGAATTTTCAAAAGTCTTTAAAACTCCTGAGATACTCAATACAGTTTTTAAAAAGTTTTAAAAATTCTTTAGGTCAACAGTCTATGGATTTTAATACTCTATGAATTTTCTTTTATTTTCTTCTAAAAATATAAATAGATTTCACTCTCCAAAATCTCTTCTAAAAACCAGAGATTTCTACGTATTATCTCAGAGAACTCTGAAGACAAAAGGTCAGAAGAAAAATAAAAACCTTCGTGTTCTCCTGCCATCGCCACTGTCGTCGTTTTCGGTCGGATTTCTTCGCCACCGGCAGAATCTTCAGCTGAGAAAGTCGACGAGGGGTTGCTGGAGTACATCGCAAGTGAACCGAAACATATGCAGTCAATAATAGAAGAAGCAAAGGGCAGCGATAAAGCGCATTAAAAGCGTATGTGATCTTTCTTTTTTTTTCAGATCTTTTTCTCATAGACGGGATATGATCTGTACATTTTTTTTTGGGAATAATGAGGGGTTATTAATTTCTGGAATTAAATTTGATTTTGAATTGAAGTTTTGGCCGGGGGGACCCGTTTAGTGAGTTTTTTTTTTAAAATTTCGAGTCATTTTCAGTGCCAAAATATATGAAAATTCATGTAAATTGATAAAAAAAAATGTATTTCACAATCTTGCTAAGTTTATGAAAATCCATGTAAATCAATAAAAAAAGTCATCCAAACTCTATTTGAAGTCTATATATTTTCTAAATTTACATACTTTTTAAAATAAAAAAAAAATCAATAAAATCTCAATTGAATACACTTAAAGTATCGACGTAAATTAGAAAGAAAATATTTCTAGTAGCGACATAAACACACGTACACTAATATGTGTCGACTGTCGACATAAAAAATTAGAAAATAAAAATGTCTAGTGGCCACATACGGACACGTGTATTGTGTACGATATTAACAAGTTCGGCATTATTTTAAATAAAATAAGTGATAAATTTTATATAGTACGTGTTAATAATTAAAAAAAAAAAAAGTTTTGATGCGAATTATGTCATTTTCTATCCATGGGTACTGATCAATGATGTCTTCCACATGATCTGTTTCTTGCTTTTCTGTGAGTGGCCATTTTCTTGCAACCCATCACTCTCAACTTTTAACAATATCCTTTGTGGAAATTATTAAAGGAAGAAAAGAGATTGGTTGATTATTTAATTTGCAATATTTCATTTAAAAAAAATAATCAAATTATATATATGATATACCGTGCAATTTAAATGCATTTATAAATAAGATATTGTTAAATGATCACTCACCCCAAAGTGATAGGGGCAGTTCAATCATTTTACATGATAAAATGACTGATATATTCTTAATAAAATAAGTGATAAATTTTATACTCCCTCCATTTTTTAATTGATATCATTCTGGGGATTTTTAGAACATATATTTTTTTTTTGTTTGAAATTTCGTACGCATGTTGGAAAAATGTTAGAAATTTTTGTAGCTAGGCAATGCACTATATTTTTATAGTATATTATTAATCAATTTTTTATAATTATTAATTTTAATCACTTTTTAAAAGGATAATTTTTTTGCAAACACCCCTAAAAATGTGTCGTGACACCATGCTAGATGATCGACGGGTAGCAACTAGCAAGGAGAAAGGTTCCTCACGTGACTCCACAAACAGATGCGTGGCAACAAAATTATGTGCATGGTTCCACACGTGTTGCCATACCTCTTCTATATAACAAGCCTTCCAACATCCTTAATTTCACTCACCTCACATTTTAATTACACTAAATAATACTTCCTTCTTTCTTCTTCTCCATCCTTTTTTTCTCACTTTCAATATGTTTTCTTTTGGATATGTCATTCCTCCTGGGATACACATTCCCTATCCTCCACTAAAGTAATAATACTTTTGATTATCAACAATACTATGTCGACTGATTTTTTTTTAAAAATAATACTTTTGAAAGAATAGTAACTTTGAACAAAGAGTTGAAGCGAAAATATTATTTTTTTCAATTATTTCTAGTGCTTTATTATGTTTTATTTTTGTTGTTTGGCGTAATGATAGAATGAATATAATATAGTCCGCTTTGTTTATTATGCAGGTGGAAACGTATGTAAAAATCATCACTATGGAGGATGAGGTGGGTACCACGTTGAATTAACAATCAATCGTGGAAGGAATATGCTCTAATTAATACAACAACAATTCCCAATGAATCCACCTCTCACCTTATCCCTTCTCATCGGTAGTGTTACTTTCTAATGTAGTTTATGTGCTATGGTACTCATGTTTTTTTACGTTGCCGTTCTTTTCCTTTTTGTTGTTTGTAATCATGTCGAGTGAGTAATAATAAGTGGAGTTTCACCTCCATATCGTTTGTGTACTGTTGTTATTTTTGATGCATTAGTATTACGATAGATAGCAAAAATAGAATTTAATTTTATCACTTATTATACTTCGAGAGCCCATCTTTCCATTTTTGCAAGATAAGTCCAAACTATTAATTTTGTTGTAAAAAAAAGGACACAGACAATTGACTTTTGCAATGTAGATCCCAAACTATTAATTTTGGAGTATGTTTAGTGTGAAAATTTTCATGTATGAAAAATTATAAATCACCCTAAATCATGATTTATTCAGGCCGGGTGAACCATCTACACCCTAAGCACTAAATAATGAGCCATAAATCATGATCTATTCGGGCCTGGTGAACTATCAATCACTCGGATCGAGTAAATTATGAATCACTCGATTTTGTCTTACCTTCACCGTATACAGAATTTATTTGTAAATAATTTTTTTTTCATGTATGTAAATTTTCATACTATAATTTGTCTTAATTTTGTCGTAAAAAAAAGGGCACCGACAACTTTAAAGACAAAACAAGATTTTATTTTCATCACCTCATATATATATTTCTAGTAGCGACATAAACACACGTACACTAATATATGTCGACTGTCGACATAAAAAATCAGAAAATAAAAATGACTAGTGGCCACATACGGACACGTGTATTGTGTACGATATTAACACGTTCGGCATTATTCTAAATAAAATAAGTAATAAATTTTATATCGTAATTGTTAATAATTAAAAAAAAAATATGCGAATTATGTCATTTTCTATCTATGGTTACTGATCAATGATGTCTTCCACATGATCTGTTTCTTGCTTTTCTGTGAGTGGCCATTTTCTTGCAACCCATCACTCTCAACTTTTAACAATATCCTTTGTGGAAATTATTGAAGGAAGAAACGAGATTGGTTGGTTATTTAATTTGCAATATTTCATTTAAAAATTTGAAATACAAAGAATTTGGATATGAATGAATATAATATTCCATGAATTTAAAATCGCCTATTTCAAAATTCTTTATTTCTCTTGTAAAAAAAAATAAAAATTCTTTATTTGGATTCATTAAAGGATTTCCTCTCACCGTTTAGAGATAAAATTAATTCAACTTTTAAACGTTAATATACAATTCAGATAGATTCACGTTATAAATAAAAAAGATAGAAGTGATAGAGAAATATTTATATGCATGAGAGATATATCACGAAAAATGAGGAAGAGAGATTTGGCTCGAAAAAAAAATGTACGAGATAAAATGAGAGAGAGTTAAGGGAGTAAGGTGAAAAAAGTAGAGATTGTGAGTTAGGAATTAATTATAAATTCTCCTTTTAGAAAATGAATTGGTTTTGAAATTGATTCTACTTATTCCTGCAATTACTAATAAAAATCATAATTTCAAATTCCGGGATCCGAAATCCTAAATTCTGAAATCCCACCATTTTTTTTTTAAATTTCAATTTGGATTATGAATTTAAATTCCTTCCTTTATCCGAACACAGCCTTGACGAAAATTTTGGCCCGTAATAAATATCCGTCGACACCATCATATAATAATTTTTTTCATCAATTAAATTCATGAAATTTCTCAAAACATTATTCACAAAAGTTTAACATTTTACCATTGAATAACTACTCCAAAATACAAAGAGCTGAACATTAACTACTCCATAGTGCTAACACCAGAAGTAATTTTATTTTTAATAAAAATATTCAGATAGCAAATTAGGGGAATAATATTTTTTAAGAACGGTAACTTAGGGATTATGTTTTAAGGACAATAATTTTGCGTGTTTGAAAATGTAGGACAATATATTTTAAAACTTGTAAATATAGGACAATATGTTTTAAAATTTGTAAATATAGGACAATATGTTTTAAAAATATGTAAATATACGTAGGACAATTGAACTCAAACCTCACATGATATTTCAGCCCGATTTGGGCTTATTCGGACTCAATTGTCCTACATTTACAGATTTTAAAACACATTTTCTTATATTTACATATTCTAAAACATATTTTTCTACGTACATTTTCAAATCCGTAGAATTATTATCCTTAAAACACAACCCCAAAAAATTATTGTCCTAGAAAAACATTTTTCCCAGCAAATTAGGTACACAAATCCAATCGTCACGGAAACACTTCGATTACAGACCTTAATCCTAAAATTGGAGTAATCTTGTAAGTTTTAAAGCCAGAATCGTAAAAGAGGTTGGCCCATTCCTTTTGTGTCCTTTCTTTCCCTGTAGTTACAGTCATCATCAGCATGTCCATGAAAAATTGAGTTTCAGTTGCGAATTTATTTTCTTTTTGGTCATCCACAACCATATCCACAATAATCACTTTTCCACCATTTGGAATGATTGCTTCTTTGCATTTCTTCAATAATTTAATACTAGCTTCATTAGTCCAGTCGTGAAGTATCCACTGTTAATATGTCACAAATTATTTAGTGATTTTGAAAGCGATGAAAAAAATTAAGCACTAATAGGGCACAAAGACATGCACTACCAAAACAAAATTGACTACGGAATTTTTTCAACATGACTATAGAGTTTTCAATAAAAATAATTTCTTCTTAAATAATAAATATTGTCTATAAGTTGCCTACGTATTTTTCTCTTATCATGTAGACATTTTCATTCCTCAAATTATCTATAAATATATTTCCTACAAAAATTGCCTACAAACAAATTTGCATATAATTATGAATTTCATTTACATAGGCAATATGTTTGTAGATAATTTGATGATTGAAGATGTCTACATGATTAAAAGAATATGTAGATAAATTATTGTTTCGTAGGCAATCCTCTCTATTTAAGACGAAATAGTTTTACTAGAAATTTTATAGTAATATTAAAAAATTATATAATTAATTCTTTATTTTCTTGTAATGAAGTTAAATTGTTGTAATCATGTGTATAGAAAATTTTAAAAAATATATCAAACTTGCATTGTAATGTCTCATACATAAAATGGAATATAATTTAATATACCATGTGACTTATAAGTTCATTACCTTCCGTCCAATCATATTTAAAGAGAATATTGATTGAAATATCAAAATAAATTTTTTTCTCAGAGTAATTTACTCAAGGTTCCCATTTAAAATGTGTAAATGTAACTTGTAAACAAGTTGTAACTGTGTCATCGAAACTATTCTATATGCATATTACTGACTTGTGGGAGTCATTAAATATAACAAAAAACCTATTTTCCCTATTTTTGGAGTGCTAACTTTTCTTTTCTTTTTTTTAAATATATTGGATGAAATCTTATATATTCAAGGAATTATTTTTTTTGAGAAAGTTGTCCACTTAATTATTCGGATCTTACTCTTAATTTTTCTATAAAATGTAGTGTGGGTTGAAGACTGGGAAAAATATATTTTTTGTTAGGACAATAAGTTAGGGGGTTTATGTTTTAAGGACAATAATTTTTACGAACTTGAAAATATAGGGTAATATATTTTAAAATATGTAAATTTTGGGCAAGATATTTTAAAATCTGTAAATGTAGAACAATCAAACCAGAATAAGTCCAAATCGGGCTAAAATGTCACATGAGATTTAATTTGTGCTTGTTCGGGCCAGATTGTCCTACACATATAGGATTTTAAATCATGTTGTCATATATTTATAAATTTTAAATCATATTATCCAATGATTTCAAAACCGGTTCGGACCGGCCGGTTCGACCGGTTGAACCGGTAACCGGACCCGGAACCGGTCCGAACACCCCCTAAGAACCGGTTTATAGATTAAACCGGTCAGAACTGGTCAGAACCGGTCAAAATAGGTTAGACCGGTTCAACCAGTTTTTTTTTTTTTACTTTTTTTTTTTAATTTTAAACTATTAATTATTTAGGTAAAAAAATTTATTATTTTTAATACCAATCAATTTTTCACTAATGTAAAGATCTAAACCCCCACCCCTTTTATATTACTCTATCTCACATATTTTTAGTACTTATTCGATGTGGCATAGGAGGTTTAGGTAGAATTTAGATCCACCTCCACTCCCTTTTATATTACTCTATCTCACATCTTTCTTAATACTTATTCAATGTGGGATGGGAGATCCATAAAGTCCACCTACTCTCCCTTTTATATTACTACATCTCACATTTTTTTTAATACTTATTCGATGTGGGGTAGGAGATCCATAAAATCTACCTCCTATCCCTTTTATATAACTTCATTTTACATTTCTTCTAATACTTATTCGATGTGGGAAAAATCTTTTCCCCTTTTTATATTATTTTTCTCACATTTCATCTAATTCTTATTTAATGGGACAAAATCTCTTTCTCAAGAAAACCAACACGTTTATATTATTTTTATGGTTCAAGTTTGATTAATTAAATTTAAATATTAATATTATAAGTACATTGATGAATTAGTCATTTTTAAAAAAAAATAGTAAAATATAAAAAATATTAAAAAAATAGACATAAATCATTTAAACGGTTGAATCGCCGGTTGAACCGGTCCGACCGGTTGAACCGCTGACCGGTGATTTGTCCGGTTCGATCACCGGTTCGATTATGAAAACACTGATATTATCCTATATTTACAATTTTAAAAACATATATATCGTCATATATTTTCAAACCTCCCGTAATATTATTGTCCTTAAAATACAATCCCTAAAGTTACTATCCCAAAAAAACATTATTCCCACTGAAGACATGAAGTTCCATATACTCATGAATCACCTAATATAGTGCTCATACAAATTTTTCTAAAAACCGTTATGACATCGAATCTCACATCTGTTTCTTCCAAATTAACGTGTATATATATATATATATATATATATATATATATATATATATAGATTAACGTGGTTTCGCCGTATAAACTAGGTTTACTTATATATAATATTTATAAGATATAGATCAATCGCTAATATTTTTTAAGTAGTAGCCGTTTTATGCATCGATTTTTGGAACGAAGTACATGATACCGAACAAGAGTGAAGTTTACTTGATTGCTTCTGCTTGATAATTGAAATCAACTTTTTAGTGACTAAAAAATTGGAATACGAGTTTCATGTGTTTTTAAGTCTTTCTCAACTTGCTATCTTGAAAATATATAATTCTTTTTAAAATAAGACAAAAGCTTATACTACCCCCGTCCACCAATTTTATGCATGTTTGACTTTTTTTACGAGCGAGTTTTGTATTAGTAATTGAAATGATAAAGTGACTTTTAAGGAGGGATATGATAGATGAGGGAATCATACCCCTCCTTAAAAGTCACTTTATCATTTCAATTACTAATACAAAACTCGCTCGAAAAAATACATTGAAAAGTCAAACAAGCATAAGATTGGTGGACGGAGAGAGTATGAAACAGTCTCATACATAAAACGGAGTACAAACTAGCACAATCAACATCATCTTCTCCCAAAATTTTAAAGCGTCAAAACCCAAAATATGCTCTGTCTCACGCAAGTGTCACTCATAATATTTTTCAGAGGAGATCTTTTCGCTCTCTACATACGCAACTACATATTATTGGAAACTGATCTACCAACCCTTGAAAATATAATCAAATTAGTGCAGCTTTTTTTTTTTTTTAACACTAGATAGATACATCATGAAATAAAATATGCATTTGAAACATAATAAATCCAACTTATTTCCTAATTAGTATGGTTGGAAACTTGTATATATCTACTATATATATACATTTATAATTAGACGAGACATTGTTACCAACTTGATTATATATAGTGCTATTTATTTTCTTCTGTTAAATGACGATATAAAAAAAGAAAAATCTTGTGTGAAATATTGTACACTAATGTTATGTGCAATACAACATAAATAAGATAAAAGTTGCCTAAATTTTGCGGGTCAGGGCAGCGGGTCAGGTCAAGGCGCCGGATCATTGGCAATATCTTCAAGATTAATGGTCTCCACTATCTGATCTTTGTGAGGCTGGCGCTGAGCCTCTTTCCGGTCGTGAGGTAGGCTTTGTCACGACCTCTCTGTCTGTGTATTCCTAGATTGAGGCATTATATTTCTTTTTTCTGCCTCGGCTAACTACGGGTTTGTGTATGGTTTGGGTTTTTGGTACCCTCCTTCTAGCGCCAGTTGTTGCGAGTCGTTTTATATGGAGAATATTATGTGGCTAATTCGATGCCAACTCACAAACAAAATATGTACGTGTAAAATATACTGTAAATAAGAGGAATTTGTTGACCCAGTTCGTCATGGAATGACTACTCTGGGGGCGTTCCAAGCCAGGGATGTAGTATTGCGAGTTTTAGACGTACAATATTTGATACATCTCATGAAGATGAATCGCTAAGATTGAAGATGATTTGTAGAGTTGGTATATGAGTGCTAGGGTTTTTGTGTGCATGGATGAACTCTGGAATTTATGTGAACCTTACCCCTCTGGAAAATTTCTGAACCTTACCACTCTGGGAAATTTTTTGTCCCCCTGTCTCTTGTTGTTTTTTCTTCTATTTATAGCACTTTGACAAGCATGAGCTGGTTTGGCAAGCATGAGCTGGTTTGGCAAGCATGGGTTGGAGACTTCGGGCCATGCAAGAACTCATGTAATGCTGCCACGTTTCCAACTTCGTCTTCCTGGTTGATCTTTGCATTTGCTTGTCTATAAGACACTTTTTTGGTCGTCCAAATCAATCTTTTGCTCGACTGAATGCTTTGTTCGCCCCATTAAACCATATCAATTTTATGCCTGAATATTGTCCTCATCGAGTATGTCTGAGTCCTTCAGGATGTCTGAGCCCTCGTCTCGATGTCTCGAGCATCGAGCATATGTCCGACCCTCGGGTTGTCTCGAGCCTTCAGATGTCTGAGCCCTTCGGGATGTCTCGGGATGTCATCGAGCATACTGACCCTGAGGTCACTTGACTCAGGCTATCTGATTTCTTCTTTCCTGATCTGAGTGGCGAACATACCTGTTTGGTCAGTAAGTCTGGCGAACATACTTCATAGGCGAGCATACTCGCATGGTTGACAAGTGGCGAGCTGGCGAACAAACGTGTTTGTTCGTCAAGCTTCGTGCACACTTATCCATTGAGCGTGGATATTTTAATAATTGAATATTACATGTGTCCTCCGACGTGTTCGATTAATACTGAGTAATTATATCGAACACAACATGTTTAAATAAAAAATAGTACTTGTTTAAATAGAAAAATATTACTTGTTTAAATAGAAAAGTAGTATTTGGTTAAATAAAAAGCATTATTTGTTTAAATTAAAAGTATTATTTGTTTAAATAAAAAGTATTGCTTGTTTAAATAAAAAATAGTACTTGTTTAAATAGAAAATATTACTTGTTTAAATAAAAAGTAATATTTGCTTTAAAAAAATGAATTTGTAGGACGTATACAATTTGAAAAGAATATAATCATTTATAAAGTAAAAAATATATATAATTAGTATTTTAAAGATTATTAGATAGTCAAATTAAATAAATGAAATAAAAAAATTAAAAAAAATGTAAAAAAAACGAATTAAAAATAAATAAATAAATATAATTTTAATATAATACAATTTAATTTAAATTTATAAATAAATAAAAATTATAATTATTATATTAAAATGTGGTTAAATCATTAAATTAGATAATTGAAATAAAGAATTTAAAAAAATTGAAAAAAAAAAACAATTTTTAGGACATATAGAATTTATTTCATTAAGTAAACGTAAGAAATGTGTAGATTATGAGGTGGAGATATTGAGGGTGTAGGATGTGTTTAATAGATGATGTGTGAATGGAGGATTTTTAAGTGTGTTTAGCGGCTCCTTAATTAATATCATTGTTTATATTTTATATAATAATATAAACTTGAGAACGATAATTCAGTTTTGGGATTTCTTTTTTTTTTCTTGTGCTCATTTTATAGATTAAATATTTTACAAAATAATTCTTTTGACATGCTTACATGAAACGGTCTCATACATGAGAAAGACGGAGTACAAATTAGCACAAATCACATCCACCCCTCCCAAAATGTTCAAGTGACAAAACCAAATTATATTTCATCTCACCGTGAAATCGTTTCACGCTAGCGTTCCTCTAATTTTTTTAAAAAACTATCTCATAAATACATTTCGTGAAAAATAATATCTAAGGAATAACACATTCAAAATATCATAAAAGTGATTTCTATAATAAAACGAACCATGTATTTCAATATTTAAAATTATGATTTAGTTAAATTTTATTTAGAATATATTTTATATTTATTTATTTCAAGTTATTTTATGTTATAAATAAATAAGTTATACATAGCTATAAGTACTCCTTTTGTTACAAATATTTTTTTCACATTTACGATTTTCTCGTGTTTTAGCAAACGAGTTTTTATTAGTATATATAATAGTAAAATATTTTTTAAAGAAATATGTAATAGAGAAGAGATAAGTTTATCATACCCTTCTTAAAAATTATTTTATCATTTTGAATATTAATAAATAATTTATTTGTTAAAACAAGGGAAAAAATTATATGATAAAGAGTTTAGACAGAAAAAAGTATATATATATATATATATATATATATATATATTTGTCTTTTGAGACAGTTTTCAATTTATATTACCGAATATTCTCTTATAAATTAAAATATTAATGTACTTTTTCTATTTTATATATATTTTTTTTAATAATTAACACTCCCTAAAACACTAAGGGGTGTATTGGTTTATGGATCAGATGATTTTTTTTTAGACTTTCAAAGTCTGGGGGTATTCAATTCGGATTTTCAAAAGTCTTTAAAACTCCTGAGATATTCAATACATATTTTAAAAAGTTTTAAAAATTCTTTAGGTATTCAACAGTCTATGGATTTTAATACTCTATGAATTTTCTTTTATTCTCTTCTAAAAATATAAATAGATTTCACTCTCCAAAATCTCTTCTAAAAATCAGAGATTTCTACGTATTCTCTCAGAGAACTCTGAAGACAAAAGGCCAGAAGAAAAAAAAAACCTTCGTGTTCTCCTGCCATCGCCGCCGCCCACTGTCGTCGACTGTGTCGACTTATTAATTTTTAGTAGCTTATGAGCATTTTTTAAGTATTATTAATTTTTTTTCCAAACACTATCAACGCTTTTGTGAATTTTTTTACAAACACCATCAACTTATACCATTAGAAGAAAATGAAGAATTGCCTACGAAAAATTTCAAATGGCTACGAAATTTTTTTACAAAAATAATTTGGTCCTTAAAAAATTGAAATTGCCTACTATTTGTCTACCAATTTTTTAGAATAATCTATAAAAAAAATACCTACATAAATAATTCTCTAGGCAAACAAATTACCTACGAGCAATATATCTACACATTTGTAATTTTCATAGGCAAATTTACCTACACAAATAATTTCCTAGCCAATTATATTTGTAGTTTAAAAATAGCCTATATAATTAGAAAATTTTGTAGGCAAATCGTAAAAATAAATCTTCTTTTATTTAAGAACGAAATTATTTTCGTTGGAAATTTCGTACGCATGTTGGAAAAATGTTAGAAATTTTTGTAGCTAGGCAATGCACTATATTTTTATAGTATATTATTAATCAATTTTTTCATAATCATTAATTTTAATCACTTTTTAAAAGGATAATTTTTTTGCAAACACCCCTAAAAATGTGTCGTGACACCATGCTAGATGATCGACGCGTAGCAACTAGCAAGGAGAAAGGTTCCTCACGTGACTCCACAAACAGATGCGTGGCAACAAAATTATGTGCATGGTTCCACACGTGTTGCCATACCTCTTCTATATAACAAGCCTTCCAACATCCTTAATTTCACTCACCTCACATTTTAATTACACTAAATAATACTTCCTTCTTTCTTCTTCTCCATCCTTTTTTTCTCACTTTCAATATGTTTTCTTTTGGATATGTCATTCCTCCTGGGATACCCATTCCCTATCCTCCACTAAAGTAATAATACTTTTGATTATCAACAATACTATGTCGACTGATTTTTTGTTAAAAATAATACTTTTGATTATCAACAATACTATATCGACTGATTTTTTGTTAAACTATATATGTATTTATTTTAATGAGAACATGCATGTTAATTATCAACAATACTATATCAACTGATCCCTTCATGCCAGCTCTTTCTTCACACTATATTTTTCTCGTGTTTTAGCTTATTAGTATTTAAAATAATAAAATAACTTTTAAAAAGGGGTATGATAGATATATATATATATATATATCTCTCCTCTATTATATATATTTTTTTAAAAATTATTTTACCATTTCAAATACTAATAAAAAAAGTCATTTGTTAAAATACGATAAAATAGTAACTTTGAATAAAGAGTTGAGGCGGAAATATTATTTTTTTCAATTATTTCTAGTGCTTTATTATGTTTTATTTTTGTTGTTTGGCGTAATGATAGAATGAATATAATATAGTCCGCTTTGTTTATTATGCAGGTGGAAACGTATGTAAAAATCATCACTATGGAGGATGAGGTGGGTACCACGTTGAATAAACAATCAATCGTGGAAGGAATATGCACTAATTAATACAACAACAATTAGTGTTACTTTCTAATGTAGTTTATGTGTTATGGTACTCATGTTTTTTTACGTTGCCGTTCTTTTCCTTTTTGTTGTTTGTAATCATGTCGAGTGAGTAATAATAAGTGGAGTTTCACCCCATATCGTTTGTGTACTGTTGTTATTTTTGATGCATTAATATTACGATAGATAGCAAAAATAGAATTTAATTTTATCATTTATTATACTTCGAGAGCCCATCTTTCGATTTTTGCAAGATAAGTCCAAACTATTATTTTTTGTTGTAAAAAAAAGGACACAGACAATTGACTTTTGCAATATGGATCCCAAACTATTAATTTTGGAGTAGGTTTAGGGCAAAAATTTTCATGTATGAAAAACTATAAAATCACCCTAAATCATGATCTATTCTATTCGAATTGAACCATCTACACCCCAAGATTAAATAATGAAATCATAAATCATGATCTATTTAGGCTTTCAGTGAATCATGAAACCACCTTGATCGAAAGAAACCACTTAATCACTTCGGACTTTTGTCTTACCTTCACCATATACAATATTTATAAATAAAAGTTATTTCATGTATGTAAATTTTCATACTAGATTTTGTCGTAAAAAAAAGGGCACTGACAACTTTAAAGACAAAACAAGATTTTATTTTCATCACCTCATATATATATTTCTAGTAGCGACATAAACACACGTACACTAATATGTGTCGACTGTCGACATAAAAAATCAGAAAATAAAAATGACTAGTGGCCACATACGGACACGTGTATTGTGTACGATATTAACACGTTCGGCATTATTCTAAATAAAATAAGTGATAAATTTTATATAGTACGTGTTAATAATAAAAAAAAAAAAGTTTTGATGCGAATTATGTCATTTTCTATCCATGCGTATTGATCAATGATGTCTTCCACATGATCTGTTTCTTGCTTTTCTGTGAGTAGTCATTTTCTTGCAACCCATCACTCTCAACTTTTAACAATATCCTTTGTGGAAATTATTAAAGGAAGAAAAGAGATTGGTTGATTATTTAATTTGCAATATTTCATTTAAAAAAAATAATCAAATTATATATATGACATACCGTGCAATTTAAATGCATTTATAAATAAGATATTGTTAAATGATTATTCACCAAAAGTGATAGGGGTAGTTCAGTCTATTAAGGATAATTAATTTATATATTAAGGATAATTAATATGTAATTAATAGATTAGATCTTGGTCATTATTGGTCATTAATATGTAATTAATAGATTAGATCTTGGTCATTATTGGTCATTAATTCTTGGTCATTATTGTTGTAATTGTATCCTTATTTATAGTGGAATTCTTACAATCACCTCATAAACGGTGATATTCTAATTATCATCACATGGTATCAAAGCCTAAACACGATCCTAATCCTACTTTTCTGCTGCCGCCGATCATCTCTTCCGTTCACCGGCTCTCTTCGTTGGACTGGTCCCCTCCAACTCCTCGATTGATTTCCTGGGCGAGGTCCCTCCAAAGATTATCGTTGTCTCGCAAATATTCTCGCTCGCAACCCCACGCTCGGGTTTTTCAATGGCGGATCATCCTCTTCCACCACCGATTCGCTCCCTGTCAATACCATGCTCTCAATGGTACCGATCAAACTTGAACCCTCTACTTACTTGATGTGGTATCGTCAAGTCATTCATATGGCCGAGTGCTTCGACCTAATGGATTTCTTGATGGATCAGTCGTGGCCCCATCCCCTACAATCACGATTGATGGTGCCCATCAACCAAATCCGGCGTTTCTTGCGTGGCGTATGAAAGACAAGAAATTACTCAAATATCGCCTTCACGCCGCCATTCATTCCGGATCAAGCAGATCGGAGGTTCTAGATTGTCAAACCTCTCATTCGGCTTGGTCGACGCCGGGGCCGGCGTTCTCCGACTCATCCGCTTCTCACACCCATCGCCTACGCGAGGAGTTGCTTTCTTCTAAGGGTGATCTCTCGGTGGACCACTATGGCCGAAAATTTAAGAACTTGTGTGATCAACTTTCGGCAATTAGTCGCCCTATTGATGAAACTGATAAAAGCCATTGGTTCTTACGAGGGTTAGGCATTCAATTTGCCTCGTTTGTTATTACTTTCGAATGGCGCTAACCACATTGCTGTGTTTAGCCAGACTTGCTTCATCAAGCTCGCCCCAGTTTGAGATGATGTTGCGTCTTTATGGAAGGTGGTTCTCCATCTTTCTACGGCTTTCTTCGCTTCAAACCCGCAATGGTCGTGCGGTGGTGGCCGCTCGGTGGACAAGGTCACTAAAGGGCGACTCCGGTTTCTCTTCGCAATCGGGGTTCAACAACGAGGCCAAAATTTTCAAAGACTCTAACAATCGTCCATGATCTCTGAGGTTTCGTGGTAATTCGGGTAGCAAAACCGGATGTCGGGGAAAAAAAAGGGGTCGTCGTACCTATACTCCTCGTTGTCGATATGCGGCGGTGAACATTATCTTGAATAAATACCCTCAATTTATTGATGCTCGGAATCTTTTTTACGCCAATCTTGCTCGGGCCTTTAATCACTCATGTCGATTTACGATTCCACTCTGATTGGTATTTGGACTCGGTGCTTCGCTGTAGCATATAATGAATCGACATCTACTCTTGAATCCTTCTGGACCCTTACATCGGTAATCGGTTACATTATTGTTGGTAATGGTTACGCTTTAAATATTTCGCGATATTGACACTTCTAAATTATCCGGGGATGTTAAATTGTTGGATGTATTGGTTGTGCCACATATTACTAAGAGCTTATTGTCTATTTCTAAGTTGACTGTTGATTACCCTGTTGACGTTGTGTTCTCTGATAAGTTCTTTGCCATTCAGAACCGGGTGACAAAGAAAATTATGGCTCAGGGAAGGGTTGATAAAGGTTTATATTTGCTTGATCGGGTGTCTCTCGGCTTAGTTGCAAACAATTAGGAATAAAGACTTGAAGGCCGCTTTTTGATTTGTGGCATCTTCGTTTGGGGCATGTCCTGCTTTACTATTATTTCTTTATTGCAAAAGATAGGCCAATTATCTATTACTTTTTATTAATGACTCCTACACTTTGTTCCTCTTGTCGGTTGGGTAAAGCAAACGTGTACCTTTTTCTCGTTGAATGAAAAACGTGTTGATCGCAAAGATTGACTTAGTCCATTGTGATCTGTGGGGCCCGCCCCCATTATTTCGTCTGATGGGTTTAAATATTATGTCGCTTTTGTGGATGATCATTCTCGTTTCTCTTGGATTTATCCCCTTCGTGCTAAGTCTGAATTTTATGATATTTTGGTGAAATTTCATGCTTTTGTCTGCACTCAGTTTTCGAGAAAAATCAAGGTTTTCCAAAGTGATGGTGACACAGAATTTGTGAATTCTAGAGTCCGTGAATTTATATCACTACATGGCATTCTTCATCGCCTCTCGTGTCCATACACTCCCTCGGCCAGAATGGGGCGGGCGAATCTGCAAACATAGACATATTTCTCAAAATGTCTTTCTATGTTATTTCATTCACATGCTCATGTATCGTTGTGGTTTGATGCTTTTGCCCATCGCAGCTTTATGTTATTAATCGTCCCGCCCTCATCTGTCTTGCCTAACAAGTCTCCCTTTGATCTTCTTTTTTGGATCAATTCCAAACTATGCCAATTTAAACCGCTTCGGTTGTCGAGTTTATCCATTTTTGAGGACTATATTTGAACACAAGTTGACACCCAAAAGTCGGTCTTGCAGATCTTTCTTGGGTACAATAAAGACACATAAGGGATTTCGTTGCCTCGATCCAAACTACTTCTCGGGTTTTCTTATCGAGGCATGCTCAATTTGATGAACTATGTTTTCATTTCTCCGAGAACTCGCGTGCGCAACACCGATTTCCAATTTGATTTCTCAAGTTTTTTTGGATGGTACTATCATCGTGCCCATGCCTCTGCCGCCATCCATCCGTCCCGTGTCATCGCCGCCTGTTTCTCGTCCTCACATCATTCCTTTGGATGATGAGAACAGCCTCCCATCGCATCTGGCACCTCGAAGACCGCCGCCGCCTAACCCAAATTTCACCGTTGGCACCACCTTAGCCGATCCGCCCCGAGACCCGCTCTCTGTTGCGGTCCCCGATCCACCGGGTCCGGTCGGCGGGGCCGTCCATCCTATGGTGACGCTTGTTCGTCTTGAAGTGTTCAAACCTCGTTACTTGTTGATCTTTCTTGACCTTTTGCCTATCCTCTCTCGATCGCTAGCTCACGAACTAGAGGTTTCAAATCCGCTGCCAAATCTCCAGAATGGTTGTCTGCTATGCAGGAAGAGATCGATGCTCTACGTCAAAATAATACGTGGGATCTTGTACCTTGTCCTTCACGTACTAATATTGTTGGTTCGAAGTGGGTTTTTCGGACCAAGTTTCATTCCGATGGTACTATTGAGCGTCATAAAGCTCGCCTCGTGGCACAGGGGTTCACTTTCGTTTCGGGGCCGATTTTCATCATACATTCAAATTGATCGTCAAGTCTCACATTGTTCGAAAGTTATTCTTGCTCTTCTTTGTGCAATCTCGAAGTCGTTGCATCGGTTTAGATGTCAAGAATGCATTTCTCAATGGATTTCTTGACAAACCGGTTTTCATGGCTCAACCTCCGGGATTTGTTGATCCACGCTTTCCTATTCAGTTTGTCGGCTAAAGAATGTGTTGTATGGTCTGAAACAAGCCCCTCTTGCTTGGTTTCAACGATTTAGTACATATCTCTTCAGCTTGGGATTTGGCCAGAGTCGATCTGACTCATCTTTGTTCTATCTCGTTCTAGGTACTTCTATTCTCTATCTACTCTTATACGTAGATGATATAATTATCACAGGAAATGATGGTGACATGCTCAAGACATTCATTACAGACGACGCATAAGAATTTGCTATTAAGGATTTGGGGCGTCTTAACTATTTCCTTGGTCTTGAGGTCTCGTGACACTTCGGATGGTCTTTTTTGTTGGTCGGGCCAAATATCTTTCGACATTTTGGAACGGGCAAAACTATTGATTCCAAACCGCTTTCCACCCCTCGCTCACCGGAGAGGTTTTGGTAAGTGATGGCCCACCGCTTCCACGATCCCACTTTATACCGCTTTTTTTAGTCGGGGCCCTTCAAGATTTGACTATTACCCGCCTCGGATTTATCGTATCTTTGTGAATGTTGTTAGTCAATTTCTTCACTCACCGACAGATGATCATTTTAATGTTGTTAAGCGGATTTTACGTTATGTGAAGTGAAGGCATCCCACTTTGGCTTATCCTTTACTCGACATTCGAGTCTGGCTTGTCATTGGGTACTCGATCTTGATTGGGCCGTTGCATTGAAACCGCACGATCCACGTGGGTTACTCAATTTTTTGGCGAAATCTCATCTCTTGGTGTCTGAAACAACCTACAGCTGGCTCGCTTCGAGTTGTGAATTTGAATACCGTATATGGCAATGCAATGCATGGAAATTGTTTGGCTCACCAATCTTCTCGATGAGCTCCGGTCAAAATCTCCAATCGTCTCGAACTCTTGTGTGACAACAAGAGTGCTATTTTTTATCGGTCGAAATCCGGTTGCTCACAAAAGAGCAAAACACATTGATCCGGACTACCACTTTGTTCGTGAACTAGATCCTCCTAAGATTTCCACACGTTTTGTTCCATCTCATCTTCAGCTTGCAGATATTTTCACCAAGAGTCTGCCTCGACCTGCTTTTGAGCTTCTTCGATCCAAGCTTCGGGTTTGTCTTCACCCCACGCAACGCTTGCGGGGGGTATTAAGGATAATTAATATGTAATTAATAGATTAGATCTTGATCATTATTGGTCATTAATATGTAATTAATAGATTAGATCTTGGTCATTATTGGTCATTAATTCTTGGTCATTATTGTTGTAATTGTATCCTTATTTATAGTGGAATTCTTACAATCACCTCATAAACGGTGATATTCTAATTATCATCACACAGTCATTTTACATGATAAAATGACTGCTATATTCTTAATAAAATAAGTGATAAATTTTATACTCCCTCCATTTTTTAATTGATATCATTCTGGGGGTTTTCAGAACATATATATTTTTTTTTACAAAATTAACCTTAATTAATATTATTTAAAGAGAAGGTATTGTGTGCACCACTTTCACCGTACATTGCTATTATTATTGTTGGTAAGAATCAATTTATTTATAATTAAAGTATTAATCCTTACCAACAATAATAATAGTGGTGTACGGTGAAAGTGGTGCACACAATACTTTGTCTTATTTGAAGTTACCATGATAAGGATAAATATGAGATAAAGGGGAAGAAAATATACCAGAACGATATCTATTATAAAAATATTTTAAAAAACTAAAAAGACATCTAAATAAAAATGAAAGGAGTACTATTTTTTCATTAAGAATACAAAATTAATTAACAGTATTCACCGGGTGAATCACTTACACGTAAAAATGTACAATTTATTTCATTGAAATATGTAATATATTCAGTGTAAAATAAATTAAACATTTTAGTGTAAATAAATTGAACAATACTGTAAAATAAGTTGCACGATGCACCTAATGCATACAAAATTTTATATTTAAAAAATTATATTTTTTTCTCGGTTCAAAAAATATTGCACCCTTCTATTTTTCATACAAATTAGTAAAATATAATTTATTATGCTCATAATTCTAAAATTACCTATAAATTTTAAATATATTTTATTTATTGAGTACAAAATAATAATGTCTAATCTCAATGTACGAGATATTAACACGTTCGGCATTATTCTAAATAAAATAAGTGATAAATTTTATATCGTACGTGTTAATAATTAAAAAAAAAAAGTTTTGATGCGAATTATGTCATTTTCTATCTATGGGTACTGATCAATGATGTCTTCCACATGATCTGTTTCTTGCTTTTCCGTGAGTGGCCATTTTCTTGCAACCCATCACTCTCAACTTTTAACAATATCCTTTGTGGAAATTATTAAAGGAAGAAAAGAGATTGGTTGATTATTTAATTTGCAATATTTCATTTAAAAATTTGAAATACAAAGAATTTGGATATGAATGAATATAATATTCCATGAATTTAAAATCGCCTATTTCAAAATTCTTTATTTCTCTTCTTAAAAAAAATAAAAATTATTTATTTGGATTCATTAAAGGATTTCCGCCCACCGTTTAGAGATAAAATTAATTGAACTTTTAAACGTTAATATACAATTCAGATAGATTCACGTTATAATTAAAAAGATAGAAGTGATAGAGAAATATTTACATGCATGAGAGATATATCACGAAAAATGAGGAAGAGAGATTTGGCTCGAAAAAAAAATGTACGAGATAAAATGAGAGAGAGTTAAGGGAGTAAGGTGAAAAAAAAAAGAGATTGTGAGTTAGGAATTAATTATAAATTCTCCTTTTAGAAAATGAATTGGTTTTGAAATTGATTCTACTTATTCCTGCAATTACTAATAAAAATCATAATTTCAAATTCCGGGATCCGAAATCCTAAATTCTGAAATCCCACTCCAAAATACAAAGAGCTGAACATTAACTACTCCATAGTGCTAACACCAGAAGTAATTTTATTTTTAATAAAAGTATACAGATAGCAAATTAGGGGAATAATATTTTTTAAGAACGGTAACTTAGGAATTATGTTTTAAGGACAATAATTTTGCGTGTTTGAAAATGTAGGATAATATGTTTTAAAATTTGTAAATATAGGACAATATGTTTTAAAAATATGTAAATATACGTAGGACAATTGAACTCAAACCTCACATGATATTTCAGCCCGATTTGGGCTTATTCGGACTCAATTGTCCTACATTTACAGATTTTAAAACACATTATCTTATATTTACGTATTCTAAAACATATTTTTCTAAGTACATTTTCAAATCCGTAGAATTATTATCCTTAAAACACAACCCCAAAAAATTATTGTCCTAGAAAAACATTTTTCCCAGCAAATTAGGTACACAAATCCAATCGTCACGGAAACACTTCGATTACAGACCTTAATCCTAAAATTGGAGTAATCTTGTAAGTTTTAAAGCCAGAATCGTAAAAGAGGTTGGCCCATTCCTTTTGTGTCCTTTCTTTCCCTGTAGTTACAGTCATCATCAGCATGTCCATGAAAAATTGAGTTTCAGTTGCGCATTTATTTTCTTTTTGGTCATCCACAACCATATCCACAATAATCACTTTTCCACCATTTGGAATGATTGCTTCTTTGCATTTCTTCAATAATTTAATACTAGCTTCATTAGTCCAGTCGTGAAGTATCCACTGTTAATATGTCACAAATTATTTAGTGATTTTGAAAGCGATGAAAAAAATTAAGCACTAATAGGGCACAAAGACATGCACTACCAAAAAAAAATTGACTACGGAATTTTTTCAACATGACTATAGAGTTTTCAATAAAAATAATTTCTTCTTAAATTATAAATATTGTCTATAAGTTGCCTACGTATTTTTCTCTTATCATGTAGACATTTTCATTCCTCAAATTATCTATAAATATATTTCCTACAAAAATTGCCTACAAACAAATTTGCATATAATTATGAATTTCATTTACATAGGCAATATGTTTGTAGATAATTTGATGATTGAAGATGTCTACATGATTAAAAGAATATGTAGATAAATTATTGTTTCGTAGGCAATCCTCTCTATTTAAGACGAAATAGTTTTACTAGAAATTTTATAGCAATATTAAAAAATTATATAATTAATTCTTTATTTTCTTGTAATGAAGGTAAATTGTTGTAATCATGTGTATAGAAAATTTTAAAAATTATATCAAACTTGCATTGTAATGTCTCATACATAAAATGGAATATAATTTAATATACCATGTGACTTATAAGTTCATTACCTTCCGTCCAATCATATTTAAAGAGAATATTGATTGAAATATCAAAATAAATTTTTTTCTCAGAGTAATTTACTCAAGGTTCCCATTTAAAATGTGTAAATGTAACTTGTAAACAAGTTGTAACTGTGTCATCGAAACTATTCTATATGCATATTACTGACTTGTGGGAGTCATTAAATATAACAAAAAACCTATTTTCCCTATTTTTGGAGTGCTAACTTTTCTTTTCTTTTTTTAAATATATTGGATGAAATCTTATATATTCAAGGAATTTTTTTTTTTTGAGAAAGTTGTCCACTTAATTATTCGGATCTTACTCTTAATTTTTCTATAAAATGTAGTGTGGGTTGAAGACTGGGAAAAATATATTTTTTGTTAGGACAGTAAGTTAGGGGGTTTATGTTTTAAGGACAATAATTTACGAACTTGAAAATATAGGGTAATATATTTTAAAATATGTAAATTTTGGGCAAGATATTTTAAAATCTGTAAATGTAGAACAATCAAACCAGAATAAGTCCAAATCGGGCTAAAATGTCACATGAGATTTAATTTGTGCTTGTTCGGGCCAGATTGTCCTACACATACAGGATTTTAAATCATGTTGTCATATATTTATAAATTTTAAATCATATTATCCAATGATTTCAAAACCGGTTCGGACCGGCCGGTTCGACCGGTTGAACCGGTAACCGGACCTTAACCGTCCGAACACCCCTAAGAACCGGTTTATAGATTAAACCGGTCGAATCGGTCGAATCCCAGGTCAAAAAGTTAGGTTAGGCCAGGTTCAACAGGATTTTTTTTTTACTTTTTTTTTTAAATTTTAAACTATTAATTATTTAGGTAAAAAAAATTATTATTTTTAATACCAATCAATTTTTCACTAATGTAAGGATCTAAACCCCCACCCCTTTTATATTACTCTATCTCACATATTTTTAGTACTTATTCGATGTGGCATAGGAGGTTTAGGTAGAATTTAGATCCACCTCCACTCCCTTTTATATTACTCTATCTCACATCTTTCTTAATACTTATTCAATGTGGGATGGGAGATCCATAAAGTCCACCTACTCTCCCTTTTATATTACTACATCTCACATTTTTTTTAATACTTATTCGATGTGGGGTAGGAGATCCATAAAATCTACCTCCTATCCCTTTTATATAACTTCATTTTACATTTCTTCTAATACTTATTCGATGTGGGACAAATCTTTTCCCCTTTTTATATTATTTTTCTCACATTTCATCTAATTCTTATTTAATGGGACAAAATCTCTTTCTCAAGAAAACCAACACGTTTATATTATTTTTATGGTTCAAGTTTGATTAATTAAATTTAAATATTAATATTATAAGTACATTGATGAATTAGTCATTTTTAAAAAAAATAGTAAAATATAAAAAATATTAAAAAAAATAGACATAAATCATTTAAACGGTTGAATCGCCGGTTGAACCGGTCCGACCGGTTGAACCGCTGACCGGTGATTTGTCCGGTTCGATCACCGGTTCGATTATGAAAACACTGATATTATCCTATATTTACAATTTTAAAAACATATATATCGTCATATATTTTCAAACCTCCCGTAATATTATTGTCCTTAAAATATAATCCCTAAAGTTACTATCCCAAAAAAACATTATTCCCACTGAAGACATGAAGTTCCATATACTCATGAATCACCTAATAGTGCTCATACAAATTTTTCTAAAAACCGTTATGACATCGAATCTCACATCTGTTTCTTTCAAATTAACGTGTATATATATATATATATATTTAGATTAACGTGGTTTCGCTGTATAAACTAGGTTTACTTATATATAATATTTATAAGATATAGATCAATCGCTAATATTTTTTAAGTAGTAGCCGTTTTATGCATCGATTTTTGGAACGAAGTACATGATACCGAACAAGAGTGAAGTTTACTTGATTGCTTCTGCTTGATAATTGAAATCAACTTTTTAGTGACTAAAAAATTGGAATACGAGTTTCATGTGTTTTTAAGTCTTTCTCAACTTGCTATCTTGAAAATATATAATTCTTTTTAAAATAAGACAAAAGCTTATACTACCTCCGTCCACCAATTTTATGCATGTTTGACTTTTTTTACGAGCGAGTTTTGTATTAGTAATTGAAATGATAAAGTGACTTTTAAGGAGGGGTATGATAAATGAGGGAATCATACCCCTCCTTAAAAGTCACTTTATCATTTCAATTACTAATACAAAACTCGCTCGAAAAAATACATTGAAAAGTCAAACAAACATAAGATTGGTGGACGGAGAGAGATGAAATAGCCTCATACATAAAACGGAAAGACAAACTAAAAGACAATCAACATCATCTTCTCCCAAAATTTTAAAGCGTCAAAACCCAAAATATGCTCTGTCTCACGCAAGTGTCACTCATAATATTTTTCAGAGGAGATCTTTTCGCTCTCTACATACGCAACTACATATTATTGGAAACTGATCTACCAACCCTTGAAAATATAATCAAATTAGTGCAGCTTTTTTTTTTTTTTTTAACACTAGATAGATACATCATGAAATAAAATATGCATTTGAAACATAATAAATCCAACTTATTTCCTAATTAGTATGGTTGGAAACTTGTATATATCTACTATATATATACATTTATAATTAGACGAGACATTGTTACCAACTTGATTATATATAGTGCTATTTATTTTCTTCTGTTAAATGACGATATAAAAAAAGAGAAAATCTTGTGTGAAATATTGTACACTAATGTTATGTGCAATACAACATAAATAAGATAAAAGTTGCCTAAATTTTGCGGGTCAGGGCAGTGGGTCAGGTCAAGGAGCCGGATCATTGGCAATATCTTCAAGATTAATGGTCTCCACTATCTGATCTTTGTGAGGCTGGCGCTGAGCCTCTTTCCGGTCGTGAGGTAGGCTTTGTCACGACCTCTCTGTCTGTGTATTCCTAGATTGAGGCATTATATTTCTTTTTTCTGCCTCGGCTAACTACGGGTTTGTGTATGGTTTGGGTTTTTGGTACCCTCCTTCTAGCGCCAGTTGTTGCGAGTTGTTTTATATGGAGAATATTATGTGGCTAATTCGATGACAACTCACAAACAAAATATGTACGTGTAAAATATACTGTAAATAAGAGGAATTTGTTGACCCAGTTCGTCATGGAATGACTACTCTGGGGGCGTTCCAAGCCAGGGATGTAGTATTGCGAGTTTTAGACGTACAATATTTGATACATCTCATGAAGATGAATCGCTAAGATTGAAGATGATTTGTAGAGTTGGTATATGAGTGCTAGGGTTTTTGTGTGCATGGATGAACTCTGGAATTTATGTGAACCTTACCCCTCTGGAAAATTTCTGAACCTTACCCCTCTGGGAAATTTTTTGTCCCCCTGTCTCTTGTTGTTTTTTCTTCTATTTATAGCACTTTGACAAGCATGAGCTGGTTTGGCAAGCATGAGCTTTAGCAAGCATAAATTTGGAGACTTCGGGCCATGCAAGAACTCATGTAATGCTGCCACATTTCCAACTTCGTCTTCCTGGTTGATCTTTGCATTTGCTTGTCTATAAGGCACTTTTTTTGTCGTCCAAATCAAACTTTTGCTCGACTGAATGCTTTGTTCGCCCCATTAAACCATATCAATTTTATGCCTGAATATTGTCCTCATCGAGTATGTTTGAGTCCTTCAGATGTCGAGCCTCGGATGTCTCGAGCCCTCGGGATGTCTCGAGTTGTCGAGCCTTCATGATGTCTCTCGGGATGTCCGAGCATCGAGCATATCTCGACCCCCGGTTGTCTGAGCCTTCAGAATGTCTGAGCCCTCAGGATGTCTAAGCATCGAGAATACATCCTCAGTTGTCGAGCCTTCGTGATGTCCGTCCGAGCCCTCAGGATGTCTGAGCATCGAGCATACTGACCCTGAGGTCACTTGACTCAGGCTATCTGATTTCTTCTTTCCTGATCTGAGTGGCGAACATACCTGTTTGCTCGGTAAGTCTGGCGAACATACTTCATAGGCGAGCATACTCGCATGGTTGACAAGTGGCGAGCTGGCGAACAAACGTGTTTGTTCGTCAATCTTCGTGCACACTTATCCATTGAGCGTGGATATTTTAATAATTGAATATTACACGTGTCCTCCGACGTGTTCGATTAATACTGAGTAATTATATCGAACACAACATGTTTAAATAAAAAATAGTACTTGTTTAAATAGAAAAATATTACTTATTTAAATAGAAAAGTAGTATTTGGTTAAATAAAAAGCATTATTTGTTTAAATTAAAAGTATTATTTATTTAAATAAAAAGTATTGCTTGTTTAAATAAAAAATAGTACTTGTTTAAATAGAAAATATTACTTGTTTAAATAAAAAGTAATATTTGCTTTAAAAAAATGAATTTGTAGGACGTATACAATTTGAAAAGAATATAATCATTTATAAAGTAAAAAATATATATAATTAGTATTTTAAAGATTATTAGATAGTCAAATTAAATAAAATAAATAAAAAAATTAAAAAAAATGTAAAAAAAACGAATTAAAAATAAATAAATAAATATAATTTTAATATAATACAATTTAATTTAAATTTATAAATAAATAAAAATTATAATTATTATATTAAAATGTGGTTAAATCATTAAATTAGATAATTGAAATAAAGAATTTAAAAAAATTGAAAAAAAAAACAATTTTTAGGACATATAGAATTTATTTCATTAAGTAAACGTAAGAAATGTGTAGATTATGAGGTGGAGATATTGAGGGTGTAGGATGTGTTTAATAGATGATGTGTGAATGGAGGATTTTTAAGTGTGTTTAGCGGCTCCTTAATTAATATCATTGTTTATATTTTATATAATAATATAAACTTGAGAACGATAATTCAGTTTTTGGGATTTTTTTTTTTTTTTTTTTTATGTGCTCATTTTATAGATTAAATATTTTACAAAATAATTCTTTTGACATGCTTATATTTAAAACGGTCTCATACATGAGAAAGACGAAAAGACAAATTAGCACAAATCACATCCACCCTCCCAAAATGTTCAAGTGACAAAACCAAATTATATTTCATCTCACCGTGAAATCGTTTTCACGCTAGCGCTGCCTCTAATTTTTTTAAAAACTATCTCATAAATACATTTCGTGAAAAATAATATCTAAGGAATAACACATTCAAAATATCATAAAAGTGATTTCTATAATAAAACGAACCATGTATTTCAATATTTAAAATTATGATTTAGTTAAATTTTATTTAGAATATATTTTATATTTATTTATTTCAAGTTATTTTATGTTATAAATAAATAAGTTATACATAGCTATAAGTACTCCTTTTGTTACAAATATTTTTTTTTTTTACATTTACGATTTTCTCGTGTTTTTTAAAAAACGAGTTTTTATTAGTATATATAATAGTAAAATATTTTTTAAAGAAATATGTAATAGAGAAGAGATAAGTTTATCATACCCTTCTTAAAAATTATTTTATCATTTTGAATATTAATAAATAATTTATTTGTTAAAACAAGGGAAAAAATTATATGATAAAGAGTTTAGACAGAAAAAAGTATATATATATATATATATATATATATATATATATTTGTCTTTTGAGACAGTTTTCAATTTATATTACCGAATATTCTCTTATAAATTAAAATATTAATGTACCTTTTCTATTTTATATATATTTTTTTTAATAATTAACACTCCCTAAAACACTAAGGGGGTGTATTGGTTGTGGACTGTATGATTTTTTTAGACTTTCAAAGTCTGGGGGTATTCAATTCGGATTTTCAAAAGTCTTTAAAACTCCTGAGATATTCAATACATATTTTAAAAAGTTTTAAAAATTCTTTAGGTATTCAACAGTCTATGGATTTTAATACTCTATGAATTTTCTTTTATTCTCTTCTAAAAATATAAATAGATTTCACTCTCCAAAATCTCTTCTAAAAATCAGAGATTTCTACGTATTCTCTCAGAGAACTCTGAAGACAAAAGGTCAGAAGAAAAAAAAAAAAAAAAAAACCTTCTCCCCGCCATCGCCGCCGCTTGCCATCGTCCGCCGATCGGTTTCGACTTATTAATTTTTAGTAGCTTATGAGCATTTTTTAAGTATTATTAATTTTTTTTCCAAACACTATCAACGTTTTTGTGAATTTTTTTACAAACACCATCAACTTATACCATTAGAAGAAAATGAAGAATTGCCTACGAAAAATTTCAAATGGCTACTAAATTTTTTTATAAAAATAATTTGGTCCTTAAAAAATTGAAATTGCCTACTATTTGTCTACCAATTTTTTAGAATAATCTATAAAAAAAAAATACTACATAAATAATTCTCTAGGCAAACAAATTACCTACTGAGCAATATATATATCTACACATTTGTAATTTTCATAGGCAAATTTACCTACACAAATAATTTTCTAGCCAATTATATTTGTAGTTTAAAAATAAATTTATATAATTAGAAAATTTTGTAGAAAGAAATCGTAAAGTAAATTTACTATTTAAGAACAAAATTATTTTCACGGAAATTTCAGACGCATGTTGGAAAAATGTTAGAAATTTTTGTAGCTAGGCAATGCACTATATTTTTTTATAGTATATTATTAATCAATTTTTTTCATAATCATTAATTTTAATCACTTTTTAAAAGGATAATTTTTTTGCAAACACCCCCTAAAAATGTGTCGTGACACCATGCTAGATGATCGACGCGTAGCAACTAGCAAGGAGAAAGGTTCCTCACGTGACTCCACAAACAGATGCGTGGCAACAAAATTATGTGCATGGTTCTACACGTGTTGCCATACCTCTTCTATATAACAAGCCTTCCAACATCCTTAATTTCACTCACCTCACATTTTAATTACACTAAATAATACTTCCTTCTTTCTTCTTCTCCATCCTTTTTTTCTCACTTTCAATATGTTTTCTTTTGGATATGTCATTCCTCCTGGGATATCCATTCCCTATCCTCCACTAAAGTAATAATACTTTTGATTATCAACAATACTATGTCGACTGATTTTTTGTTAAAAATAATACTTTTGATTATCAACAATACTATATCGACTGATTTTTTGTTAAACTATATATGTATTTATTTTAATGAGAACATGCATGTTAATTATCAACAATACTATATCAACTGATCCCTTCATGCCAGCTCTTTCTTCACACTATATTTTTCTCGTGTTTTAGTTTATTAGTATTTAAAATGATAAAATAACTTTTAAAAAGGGATATGATAGATATATATATGTCTCTCCTCTATTATATATTTTAAAAAAAAAAAAATTACCATTTTAAATACTAATAAAAAAGTCATTTGTTAAAATACGATAAAATAATAACTTTGAACAAAGAGTTGAGGCGGAAATATTATTTTTTTCAATTTCTTTATTATTTTTTATTTTTGTTGTTTGGCGTAATGATAGAATGAATATAATATAGTCCGCTTTGTTTATTATGCAGGTGGAAACGTATGTAAAAATCATGACTATGGAGGATGAGGTGGGTACCACGTTGAATTAACAATCAATCGTGGAAGGAATATGCACTAATTAATACAACAACAATTAGTGTTACTTTCTAATGTAGTTTATGTGTTATGGTACTCATGTTTTTTTACGTTGCCGTTCTTTTCCTTTTTGTTGTTTGTAATCATGTCGAGTGAGTAATAATAAGTGGAGTTTCACCCCCATATCGTTTGTCTACTGTTGTTATTTTTGATGCATTAATATTACGATAGATAGCAAAAATAGAATTTAATTTTATCACTTATTATACTTCGAGAGCCCATCTTTCGATTTTTGCAAGATAAGTCCAAACTATTAATTTTTGTTGTAAAAAAAAGGACACAGACAATTGACTTTTGCAATATGGACCCTAAACTATTAATTTTGGAGTAGGTTTAGGGTGAAAATTTTCATGTATGAAAAACTATAAAATCACCCTAAATCATGATCTATTCAGGTCGGGTGAACCATCTACACCCTAAGTACTAAATAATGAGTCATAAATCATGATTTATTTTGGTCTGATGAATCATGAACCACTCGGGTCGAGTAAACCATGAACCACTCGACTTTGTCTTACCTTCACCATATACAAAATTTGTTTGTAAATAAAAAAAATTTCTTGTATGCAAATTTTGATACTAGATTTTGTCTTAATTTTGTCGTAAAAAAAAGGGCACCGACAACTTTAAAGACAAAACAAGATTTTATTTTCATCACCTCATATATATATTTCTAGTAGCGACATAAACACACGTACACTAATATGTGTCGACTGTCGACATAAAAAATCAGAAAATAAAAATGACTAGTGGCCACATACGGACACGTGTATTGTGTACGATATTACCACGTTCGGCATTATTCTAAATAAAATAAGTGATAAATTTTATATAGTACGTGTTAATAATTAAAAAAAAAAAGTTTTGATGCGAATTATGTCATTTTCTATCTATGGGTACTGATCAATGATGTCTTCCACATGATCTGTTTCTTGCTTTTCCGTGAGTGGCCATTTTCTTGCAACCCATCACTCTCAACTTTTAACAATATCCTTTGTGGAAATTATTAAAGGAAGAAAAGAGATTGGTTGATTATTTAATTTGCAATATTTCATTTAAAAATTTGAAATACAAAGAATTTGGATATGAATGAATATAATATTCCATGAATTTAAAATCGCCTATTTCAAAATTCTTTATTTCTCTTCTTAAAAAAAATAAAAATTATTTATTTGGATTCATTAAAGGATTTCCGCCCACCGTTTAGAGATAAAATTAATTGAACTTTTAAACGTTAATATACAATTCAGATAGATTCACGTTATAATTAAAAAGATAGAAGTGATAGAGAAATATTTACATGCATGAGAGATATATCACGAAAAATGAGGAAGAGAGATTTGGCTCGAAAAAAAAATGTACGAGATAAAATGAGAGAGAGTTAAGGGAGTAAGGTGAAAAAAGTAGAGATTGTGAGTTAGGAATTAATTATAAATTCTCCTTTTAGAAAATGAATTGGTTTTGAAATTGATTCTACTTATTCCTGCAATTACTAATAAAAATCATAATTTCAAATTCCGGGATCCGAAATCCTAAATTCTGAAATCCCACTCCAAAATACAAAGAGCTGAACATTAACTACTCCATAGTGCTAACACCAGAAGTAATTTTATTTTTAATAAAAGTATACAGATAGCAAATTAGGGGAATAATATTTTTTTTTGGAACGGTAACTTAGAATTATGTTTTAGAATGATTTTTTTGCATGTTTGAAAATTTAGGATAATATGTTTTTAAATTTTGTAAATATAGAATAAATATGTTTTTTTCCCAAAATATGTAAATATCATTAGGACAATTGAACTCAAACCTCACATGATATTTCAGCCGATTTGGAACTTATTCTTTTCTTTAATTGTCCTACATTTTCAGATTTTAAAACACATTATCTTATATTTTTCTCTTATCATGTAGACATTTTCATTCCTCAAATTATCTATAAATATATTTCCTACAAAAATTGCCTACAAACAAATTTGCATATAATTATGAATTTCATTTACATAGGCAATATGTTTGTAGATAATTTGATGATTGAAGATGTCTACATGATTAAAAGAATATGTAGATAAATTATTGTTTAAGTAGTAATCCTCCCTATTTAAAGAATTTAAATAGTTTTACTAGAAATTTTATAGTAATATTAAAAAAATTATATAATTAATTCTTTATTTTCTTGTAATGAAGGTAAATTGTTGTAATCATGTGTATAGAAAATTTTAAAAATAATATATCAAACTTGCATTGTAATGTCTCATACATAAAATGGAATATAATTTAATATATCATGTGACTTATAAGTTCATTACCTTCCGTCCAATCATATTTAAAGAGAATATTGATTGAAATATCAAAATAAATTTTTTTCTCAGAGTAATTTACTCAAGGTTCCCATTTAAAATGTGTAAATGTAACTTGTAAACAAGTTGTAACTGTGTCATCGAAACTATTCTATATGCATATTACTGACTTGTGGGAGTCATTAAATATAACAAAAAACCTATTTTCCCTATTTTTGGAGTGCTAACTTTTCTTTTCTTTTTTTAAATATATTGGATGAAATCTTATATATTCAAGGAATTATTTTTTTTGAGAAAGTTGTCCACTTAATTATTCGGATCTTACTCTTAATTTTTCTATAAAATGTAGTGTGGGTTGAAGACTGGGAAAAATATATTTTTTGTTAGGACAGTAAGTTAGGGGGTTTATGTTTTAAGGACAATAATTTACGAACTTGAAAATATAGGGTAATATATTTTAAAATATGTAAATTTTGGGCAAGATATTTTAAAATCTGTAAATGTAGAACAATCAAACCAGAATAAGTCCAAATCGGGCTAAAATGTCACATGAGATTTAATTTGTGCTTGTTCGGGCCAGATTGTCCTACACATACAGGATTTTAAATCATGTTGTCATATATTTATAAATTTTAAATCATATTATCCAATGATTTCAAAACCGGTTCGGACCGGCCGGTTCGACCGGTTGAACCGGTAACCGGACCCGGAACCGGTCCGAACACCCCCTAAGAACCGGTTTATAGATTAAACCGGTCAGAACTGGTCAGAACCGGTCAAAACAGGTTAGACCGGTTCAACCAGTTTTTTTTTTTTTACTTTTTTTTTTAAATTTTAAACTATTAATTATTTAGGTAAAAAAAATTATTATTTTTAATACCAATCAATTTTTCACTAATGTAAGGATCTAAACCCCCACCCCTTTTATATTACTACATCTCACATATTTTTAGTACTTATTCGATGTGGCATAGGAGGTTTAGGTAGAATTTAGATCCACCTTCACTCCCTTATATATTACTCTATCTCACATATTTCTTAATACTTATTCAATGTGGGATGAGAGATCCATAAAGTCCACCTACTCTCCCTTTTATATTACTCCATCTCACATATTTTTTAATACTTATTCGATGTGGGGTAGGAGATCCATAAAATCCACCTCCTATCCCTTTTATATAACTTCATTGTACATTTCTTCTAATACTTATTCGATGTGGGACAAATTTTTCCCCCTTTTTATATTATCTTTTTTCACATTTCATCAAATACTTATTTAATGTGGGACAAAATCTCTTTCTCAAGAAAACCAACACGTTTATATTATTTTTATGGTTCAAGTTTGATTAATTAAATTTAAATATTAATATTATAAGTACATTGATGAATTAGTCATTTTTAAAAAAAAAATAGTAAAATATAAAAAATATTAAAAAAATAGACATAAATCATTTAAACGGTTGAATCGCCGGTTGAACCGGTCCGACCGGTTGAACCGCTGAGCGGTGATTTGTCCGGTTCGATCACCGGTTCGGTTATGAAAACACTGATATTATCTTATATTTACAATTTTAAAAACATATATATTGTCATATATTTTCAAACCTCCCGTAATATTATTGTCCTTAAAATACAATCCCTAAAGTTACTATCCTAAAAAAACATTATTCCCACTGAAGACTTGAAGTTCCATATACTCATGAATCACCTAATATAGTGCTCATACAATTTTTTCTAAAAACCGTTATGACATCGAATCTCACATCTGTTTCTTTCAAATTAACGTGTATATATATATATATATTTAGATTAACGTGGTTTCGCTGTATAAACTAGGTTTACTTATATATAATATTTATAAGATATAGATCAATCGCTAATATTTTTTAAGTAGTAGCCGTTTTATGCATCGATTTTTGGAACGAAGTACATGATACCGAACAAGAGTGAAGTTTACTTGATTGCTTCTGCTTGATAATTGAAATCAACTTTTTAGTGACTAAAAAATTGGAATACGAGTTTCATGTGTTTTTAAGTCTTTCTCAACTTGCTATCTTGAAAATATATAATTCTTTTTAAAATAAGACAAAAGCTTATATTACCTCCATCCACCAATTTTATGCATGTTTGACTTTTTTTACGAGCGAGTTTTGTATTAGTAATTGAAATGATAAAGTGACTTTTAAGGAGGAGTATGATAGATGAGGGAATCATACCCCCCTTAAAAGTCATTTTATCATTTCAATTACTAATACAAAACTCGCTCGAAAAAACACATTGAAAAGTCAAACAAGCATAAGATTGGTGGACGGAGAGAGTATGAAACAGTCTCATACATAAAACGGAGTACAAACTAGCACAATCAACATCATCTACTCCCAAAATGTTAAAGCGTCAAAACCCAAAATATGCTCTGTCTCACGATGAGACCGACTCACGCAAGTGTGACTAATAATATTTTTCAGAGGAGATCTTTTAGCTCTCTACATACGCAACTACATATTATTGGAAACTGATCTACCAACCCTTGAAAATATAATCAAATTAGTGCAGCTTTTTTTTTTTTTTTTAACACTAGATAGATACATCATGAAATAAAATATGCATTTGAAACATAATAAATCCAACTTATTTCCTAATTAGTATGGTTGGAAACTTGTATATATCTACTATATATATACATTTATAATTAGACGAGACATTGTTACCAACTTGATTATATATAGTGCTATTTATTTTCTTCTGTTAAATGACGATATAAAAAAAGAGAAAATCTTGTGTGAAATATTGTACACTAATGTTATGTGCAATACAACATAAATAAGGTAAAAGTTGCCTAAATTTTGCGGGTCAGGGCAGCGGGTCAGGTCAGGGCGCCGGATCATTGGCAATATCTTCAAGATTAATGGTCTCTACTATCTGATCTTTGTGAGGCTGGCGCTGAGCCTCTTTACGGTCGTGAGGTAGGCTTTGTCACGACCTCTCTGTCTGTGTATTCCTAGATTGAGGCATTATATTTCTTTTTTCTGCCTCGGCTAACTACGGGTTTGTGTATGGTTTGGGTTTTTGGTACCCTCCTTCTAGCGCCAGTTGTTGCGAGTCGTTTTATATGGAGAATATTATTTGGCTAATTCGATGACAACTCACAAACAAAATATGTACGTGTAAAATATACTGTAAATAAGAGGAATTTGTTGACCCAGTTCGTCATGAAATGACTACTCTGGGGGCGTTCCAAGCCAGGGATGTAGTATTGCGAGTTTTAGACGTACAATATTTGATACATCTCATGAAGATGAATCGCTGAGATTGAAGATGATTTGTAGAGTTGGTATATGAGTGCTATGATTTTTGTGTGCATGGATGAACTCTGGAATTTATGTGAACCTTACCCCTCTGGAAAATTTCTGAACCTTACCCCTCTGGGAAATTTTTTGTCCCCCTGTCTCTTGTTGTTTTTTCTTCTATTTATAGCACTTTGACAAGCATGAAATTTGGTTTTGGCAAGCATGGGGTTTTAGCAAGCATGGGTTTTGGAGACTTGGGCCATGCAAGAACTCATGTAATCTTTGCCACACATTTCCAACTTCGTCTTCCTGGTTGATCATTGCATTTGCTTGTCTATAAGGCACTTTTTTGGTCGTCCAAATCAAACTTTTGCTCGACTGAATGCTTTGTTCTCCCCACTAAACCATATCAATTTTATGCCTGAATATTGTCCTCATCGAGTATGTTTGAGTCCTTCAGGATGTCTGAGCCCTCAGGATGTCTGAGCATCGAGCATACTGACCCCTCAGGTTGTCTGAGCCTTCAGGATGTCTGAGCCCTCAGGATGTCTGAGCATCGAGCATACTGACCCCTCAGGTTGTCTGAGCCTTCAGATGTCTGAGCCCTCAGGATGTCTAAGCATCGAGCATCTTGACCCGCCGGGTTATTCGAGCCTTCGGGATGTCTGAGCCCCGGGATGTCCCGAAAGACGAGCATCTTGACCCTGAGGTCACTTGACTCAGGCTATCTGATTTCTTCTTTCCTGATCTGAGTGGCGAACATACCTGTTTGCTCAGTAAGTCTGGCGAACATACTTCATAGGCGAGCATACTCGCATGGTTGACAAGTGGCGAGCTGGCGAACAAACGTGTTTGTTCGTCAAGCTTCGTGCACACTTATCCATTGAGCGTGGATATTTTAATAATTGAATATTACACGTGTCCTCCGACGTGTTCGATTAATACTGAGTAATTATATCGAACACAACATGTTTAAATAAAAAATAGTACTTGTTTAAATAGAAAAATATTACTTATTTAAATAGAAAAGTAGTATTTGGTTAAATAAAAAGCATTATTTGTTTAAATTAAAAGTATTATTTGTTTAAATAAAAAGTATTGGTTGTTTAAATAAAAAATAGTACTTGTTTAAATAGAAAATATTACTTGTTTAAATAAAAAGTAATATTTTCTTTAAAAAAAAATGAATTTGTAGGCATAATATAATTTGAAAAGAATATAATCATTTATTTATAATTTATAAAGTAAAAAATATATATAATTAGTATTTTAAAGATTATTAGATAGTCAAATTAAATAAATGAAATAAAAAAATTAAAAAAAATGTAAAAAAAACGAATTAAAAATAAATAAATAAATATAATTTTAATATAATACAATTTAATTTAAATTTATAAATAAATAAAAATTATAATTATTATATTAAAATGTGGTTAAATCATTAAATTAGATAATTGAAATAAAGAATTTAAAAAAATTGAAAAAAAAAACAATTTTTAGGACATATAGAATTTATTTCATTAAGTAAACGTAAGAAATGTGTAGATTATGAGGTGGAGATATTGAGGGTGTAGGATGTGTTTAATAGATGATGTGTGAATGGAGGATTTTTAAGTGTGTTTAGCGGCTCCTTAATTAATATCATTGTTTATATTTTATATAATAATATAAACTTGAGAACGATAATTCAGTTTTGGGATTTCTTTTTTTTTTTCTTATGCTCATTTTATAGATTAAATATTTTACAAAATAATTCTTTTGACATGCTCACATGAAACGGTCTCATACATGAGAAAGACGGAGTACAAATTAGCACAAATCACATCCACCCCTCCCAAAATGTTCAAGTGACAAAACCAAATTATATTTCATCTCACCGTGAAATCGTTTCACGCTAGCGTTCCTCTAATTTTTTTTAAAAACTATCTCATAAATACATTTAAGAAAAAAATAATATCTAAGGAATAACACATTCAAAATATCATAAAAGTGATTTCTATAATAAAACGAACCATGTATTTCAATATTTAAAATTATGATTTAGTTAAATTTTATTTAGAATATATTTTATATTTATTTATTTCAAGTTATTTTATGTTATAAATAAATAAGTTATACATAGCTATAAGTACTCCTTTTGTTACAAATATTTTTTTCACATTTACGATTTTCTCGTGTTTTAGCAAACGAGTTTTTATTAGTATATATAATAGTAAAATATTTTTTAAAGAAATATGTAATAGAGAAGAGATAAGTTTATCATACCCTTCTTAAAAATTATTTTATCATTTTGAATATTAATAAATAATTTATTTGTTAAAACAAGGGAAAAAATTATATGATAAAGAGTTTGGACAGAAAAAAGTATATATATATATATATATATATTTTGTCTTTTGAGACAGTTTTCAATTTATATTACCGAATATTCTCTTATAAATTAAAATATTAATGTACCTTTTCTATTTTATATATTTTTTTTTTAATAATTAACACTCCCTAAAACACTAAGGGGGTGTATTGGTTGTGGACTGTATGATTTTTTTAGACTTTCAAAGTCTGAGGGTATTCAATTCGGATTTTCAAAAGTCTTTAAAACTCCTGAGATATTCAATACATATTTTAAAAAGTTTTAAAAATTCTTTAGGTATTCAACAGTCTATGGATTTTAATACTCTATGAATTTTCTTTTATTCTCTTCTAAAAATATAAATAGATTTCACTCTCCAAAATCTCTTCTAAAAATCAGAGATTTCTACGTATTCTCTCAGAGAACTCTGAAGACAAAAGGTCAGAAGAAAAAAAAAAAAAAAAAAAACGTTCTCCTTGCCATCGCCATGCCCTTCATCGTCATTTATCGTGTTTTACTTATTAATTTTTAGTAGCTTATGAGCATTTTTTAAGTATTATTAATTTTTTTTCCAAACACTATCAACGTTTTTGTGAATTTTTTTACAAACACCATCAACTTATACCATTAGAAGAAAATGAAGAATTGCCTACGAAAAATTTCAAATGGCTACTAAATTTTTTTACAAAAATAATTTGGTCCTTAAAAAATTGAAATTGCCTACTATTTGTCTACCAATTTTTTAGAATAATCTATAAAAAAAATACCTACATAAATAATTCTCTAGGCAAACAAATTACCTACAAGCAATATATCTACACATTTGTAATTTTCATAGGCAAATTTACCTACACAAATAATTTTCTAGCCAATTATATTTGTAGTTTAAAAATAGCCTATATAATTAGAAAATTTTGTGAAGAAATCGTAAGTAAGTCTTCTTATTTAAGAACAAAAATTATTTTTAAGTTGGAAATTTAAATGCATGTAGGAAAAATGTTAGAAATTTTTGTAGCTAGGCAATGCACTATATTTTTATAGTATATTATTAATCAATTTTTTCATAATCATTAATTTTAATCACTTTTTAAAAGGATAATTTTTTTGCAAACACCCCTAAAAATGTGTCGTGACACCATGCTAGATGATCGACGCGTAGCAACTAGCAAGGAGAAAGGTTCCTCACGTGACTCCACAAACAGATGCGTGGCAACAAAATTATGTGCATGGTTCTACACGTGTTGCCATACCTCTTCTATATAACAAGCCTTCCAACATCCTTAATTTCACTCACCTCACATTTTAATTACACTAAATAATACTTCCTTCTTTCTTCTTCTCCATCCTTTTTTCTCACTTTCAATATGTTTTTTCTTTTGGATATGTCATTCCTCCTGGGATATCCATTCCCTATCCTCCACTAAAGTAATAATACTTTTGATTATCAACAATACTATGTCGACTGATTTTTTGTTAAAAATAATACTTTTGATTATCAACAATACTATATCGACTGATTTTTTGTTAAACTATATATGTATTTATTTTAATGAGAACATTTTAATTATCAACAATACTATATCAACTGTCCTTTCATGCCACTCTTTTCTTCACACTTTTTTTTATTAGTATTTAAAATGATAAAATAACTTTTTAAAAAGAAATAGATATATATATGTCTCTCCTCTATTATATATTTTTTAAAAAAATTATTTTACCATTTCAAATACTAATAAAAAAAATCATTTGTTAAAATACGATAAAATAAAGAACTTTGAATAAAGAGTATATTATTTTTTCCAATTATTTCTAGTGCTTTATTATGTTTTATTTTTGTTGTTTGTGGCGTAATGATAGAATGAATATAATATAGTCCGCTTTGTTTATTATGCAGGTGGAAACGTATGTAAAAATCATGACTATGGAGGATGAGGTGGGTACCACGTTGAATTAACAATCAATCGTGGAAGGAATATGCACTAATTAATACAACAACAATTAGTGTTGCTTTCTAATGTAGTTTATGTGTTATGGTACTCATGTTTTTTTACGTTGCCGTTCTTTTCCTTTTTGTTGTTTGTAATCATGTCGAGTGAGTAATAATAAGTGGAGTTTCACCCCATATCGTTTGTCTACTGTTGTTATTTTTGATGCATTAATATTACGATAGATAGCAAAAATAGAATTTAATTTTATCACTTATTATACTTCGAGAGCCCATCTTTCGATTTTTGCAAGATAAGTCCAAACTATTAATTTTTGTTGTAAAAAAAAAGGACACAGACAATTGACTTTTGCAATATAGATCCCAAACTATTAATTTTGGAGTAGGATGTCCAAACTATTAATTTTTGTTGTAAAAAAAAAGGACACAGACAATTGACTTTTGCAATATAGATCCCAAACTATTAATTTTGGAGTAGGATTAGGGTGAAAATTTTCATGTACGAAAAACTATAAAATCACCTTAAATCATGATCTATTCAGGTGGGGTGAATTATCTACACCCTAAGTACTAAATAATTAGCCATAAATCATGATCTATTCGGGCCTGGTGAACCATGAACCACTCGGGCCGAGTAAATTATGAACCACTCGACTTTGTCTTACCTTCACCATATACAGAATTTGTTTGTAAATTAAAGTTATTTTTAATTATTTAGGTAAAAAAATTATTATTTTTAATACCAATCAATTTTTCACTAATGTAAGGATCTAAACCCCCATCCCTTTTATATTACTCCATCCCACATATTTTTAGTACTTATTCGATGTGGCATAGGAGGTTTAGGTAGAATTTAGATCCACCCCCACTCCCTTTTATATTACTCTATCTCACATCTTTCTTAATACTTATTCAATGTGGGATGTGAGATCCATAAAGTCCATTTACTCTCCCTTTTATATTACTCCATCTCACATCTTTTTTAATACTTATTCGATGTGGGGTAGGAGATCCATAAAATCTACCTCCTATCCCTTTTATATAACTTCATTTTACATTTCTTCTAATACTTATTCGATGTGGGACAAATTTTTTCCCCTTTTTATATTGTTTTTTCTCACATTTCATCAAATACTTATTTAATGTGGGACAAAATCTCTTTCTCAAGAAAACCAACACGTTTATATTATTTTTATAGTTCAAGTTTGATTAATTAAATTTAAATATTAATATTATAGGTACATTAATGAATTAGTCAATTAAAAAAATAGTAAAATATAAAAAATATTAAAAAAAATAGACATAAATCATTTAAACGGTTGAACCGCCAGTTGAACCGGTTCGACCGGTTGAACCGGTGACCGGTGATTTGTCCGGTTCGATCACCGGTTCGTTTATAAAAACACTGATATTATCCTATATTTACAATTTTAAAAATATATATATCGTCATATATTTTCAAACCGCCCGTAATATTATTGTCCTTAAAATACAATCCCTAAAGTTACTCTCCTAAAAAAACATTATTCCCACTGAAGACTTGAAGTTCCATATACTCATGAATCACCTAATATAGTGCTCATACAATTTTTTCTAAAAACAGTTATGACATCGAATCTCACATCTGTTTCTTTCAAATTAAGGTGTATATATATATTTAGATTATCGTAGTTTCGCCATATAGACTAGGTTTACTTATATATAATATTTATAAGATACAGATCAATCTCTAATATTTTTTAAGTAGCAGCCGTTTTATGCATCGATTTTTGGAACGAAGTACATTATACCGAACAAGAGTGAAGTTTACTTGATTGCTTCTGCTTGATAATTGAAATCAACTTTTTAGTGACTAAAAAATTGGAATACGAGTTTCATGTGTTTTTAAGTCTTTCTCTACTTGCTATCTTGAAAATATATAATTCTTTTTAAAATAAGACAAAAGCTTATACTACCTTAATCCACCAATTTTATGCATGTTTGACTTTTTTTACGAGCGAGTTTTGTATTAGTAATTGAAATGATAAAGTGACTTTTAAGGAGGGTATGATGATTTCAATCATCTACTCGAAAAAACACATTGAAAAAACAAATAAAAAAAGATTGGATGAAGAGAGAGTATGAAACAGTTTCATACATAAAACGGAGTACAAACTAGCACAATCAACATCATCTTCTCCCAGAATGTTAAAGCGTCAAAACCCAAAATATGTTCTGTCTCACGATGATTCCGTCTCACGCAAGTGTCACTCATAATATTTTTCAGAGGAGATCTTTTCGCTCTCTACATACGCAACTACATATTATTGGAAACTGATCTACCAACCCTTGAAAATATAATCAAATTAGTGCAGCTTTTTTTTTTTTTTTTTTAACACTAGATAGATACATCATGAAATAAAATATGCATTTGAAACATAATAAATCCAACTTATTTCCTAATTAGTATGGTTGGAAACTTGTATATATTTACTATATATATACATTTATAATTAGACGAGACATTGTTACCAACTTGATTATATATAGTGCTATTTATTTTCTTCTGTTAAATGACGATATAAAAAAAGAGAAAATCTTATGTGAAATATTGTACACTAATGTTATGTGCAATACAACATAAATAAAGCAAAAGCTGCCTAAATTTTGTGGGTCAGGGCAGCGGTCAGTCAGGCGAGGGCGCGGGCGCGGGCAGGGTGGGCATGGCGCGGGCAGTGGGTTCAGGTTTACATAACAACTTGATGTATTACTACATGAACAAAAGAGTGTTACCCTATGAGCAAAAGAGTGTTACTACATGAACAAAAACCAGTACAAACGCATAAACAAAACTAGAACAAACGGAAAAGAAATTCTCAATCCAAAATTACAGATTTACATAACAACTTGATGAGTTTCTACATGAACAAAATAGTGTTATCCTATGAGCAAAACAGTGTTACTACATGAACAAAAACCAGTACAAACGCGAAAAATATCATCAGTAAAAGAGTGTTACTACATGAACAAAAATCAGTACAAAACGCATAAACAAAATCAGAACAAGCGCGAAAAGAAATCCCTAGTCCAAAATTACAGATTTAAAGAACAACTTGATGTGTTACTACATGAATAAAAAAATGTTATCATATGAGCAAAAAAGTGTTACTACATGAACAAAAATCAAAAGAAGCGCAAAAAAAAAAAATCATCAATCCAAAATTAGTGTTTCCATTCCATCTCTGTAAGAACAGTACCAGCAGATAACACAAACTTACAACAACATTTCACACACGCACACACACTACCGATATCCATTAATATAATGCAAGTACATGAATTAGTTGATAACAATGAGAAAATAGAGAAGAATAACAAGAAATCCAAGTTTTGCATCAACGATAACATGGATGTAGTAGTTGAAATCGACCTCGGAGGCTACAGAAGGCTCTACACTATGTGTGTCAAATTGGTGCTCCGCCGGAGGCTACTGTGCCGCCGCGACTGGACTCGCCATGAAGTAGAGCTGTCCTTGTCATTGTTTTGTGTCGATTATTACGAAAGGGTGTTTCCTTGTCATACAATTGCACATATCAATTGTATGCAATATTGCATATAAGTTTTTGTCATAAAAAAATGATGCATGTTGAAACAAAATAATTCCCATAAAAGCAATTCGAATTACTAAATTAATGGGGGAGAAGTTTTTAAAATTTTCGACACATTATAATTGACATATGCCCACCTCAATTAAAGCTATATATATATGTTGTAGATAGGAAATGTAGGACCCTTAAGTCCAGTACTAGGGTTTTTCTCTCTGAGAAAAACTCTTAGGGTTTTGAGTCCTGTCGTCTAGGGTTTTGGGCCAGGAGAAATGGATTATCTTCCTTTTCCAATTTGGGCTCCAACTCCCAAGTCATTTAATGTAAATAAATTGAATGGCCATTTTACTATTCTTACTGAATGTTGGCCGAAAAGTTTAGGTAATGGGCCCATATTATATATTTGCTTCTTGGTTCCCTCTTTCAATTTGCTTCCATAAATAATTGAAACCTCCCGTCAAAAGAAAATAAATAAATAATACGTGTTTGGCTTCCAAATATTCTCATTTTTCATTTCAAATATAATTAGCCAATTAAAAAAAGTATATTTAATTAATTTTGTATAAATAATGCATATAATTAAAATCAATTGAACAATTATAAAGTGATATCAATTTCAAGCAATTAATAATTACATCGACCATTAGAAAAATAAATGGGTTTTTTTTTTTAATTAAGTGAACAGATGAAGCCTAAAGAATACCCATGCACGAAAGAACTTAATATATATCCCGTGAGATAAAAACTTGTGTCATTGTTATATATAAAAAAAATCATTGCTATAAATAAAAATTATCATTGTCATATATAAAAATTATTATTATTAAAAAAATAAAATATTTTCAAAAAAATTATAATTTTTGAGTAACATTTGTGTGTATTAATTGCACAAGATACAATTGGTGCAATTGGATTCAATTTTAATTTGGATGAATCATCTACATCCTAAACACTAAATTATGACTCCAAAATCATGACCTATTCGGATCGGGTGAACCATGAATCACTCGGGCCGAGTGAACTATAAACTACTCAAAATTGAAATCTAATTGCATCAAATCAAAATTGTTGCAAATGGTGCACAGGAGAATTGCCAAAATTTTTGTGCACAATAATATCATAATAGTTTTGTGCATAAGAGTGATGAAATTTATGTATAAATCTGATTCAAAGAGCTGTTACTCACCTTTTGAGCTTTGGAAGTTCAATTAAACTTTATCTGATTCACATATTGACGCACATCTCAAAAAAGATTAATCTACACATAATTATCAACCCCCTAACAAACACCTAGAAAAAGACATGAATAGATTATAATTAATTTGTCACCCATTAATTAATTACAAAAACACTCGAAATTGAATATAGAAGATAAAAATAATGGCCTTCATCAAACGTATCACACGGAACAATAATTTTACAACAAAAACTCATATAAGACGATCTTATGTATTTGACGTCTTCATAACACAAACTACATTCAATCCTCCTAAATTATTAAAACGTAAATGTTCAAATTATATTTCGTTTCACCCAGGGGCGAAACCAGGATCTAGGAGTAGGGGGGCCAATATAAAGTTTACCCCACTAATTTTTTTTAATAATAAACTTTAGATATTATAATAAAAATTAGCTTAAAGGGCGTGAGAGAAACCAATTCCAAATTTCCAAGCAGCCCATTTCAAATAAAAATAAAATATTATAAATGAACTTGACATTACAAAATACATTGAACTGCAAAGTGAAAAGAATATATATATAATATGTAGTAAAACAAAAAAATATTGGGAGGGGCTTTGTCCGTCACTAATTTCACCATGAGACCGTGTCATATAAATTTGTTATATTTTTTTTATTATGATACGCAAAAGAGAGATGGAGATAAAGTGTAGCATATACCATCTGACTTTCAAATATGCGAAATCTTGAAGTTGTGATAAATTGGATATGAATCTACGAGACATAGACAAGGAGCAAATCATGGGCATCTTTTATTTATTTTTCTTTATTTTGAATAGCAGTAATGTATTGCGACACATGTCCTAGTGGTCACTACTGTAGTACATGGAGACATCATAACATAAAACAAAATTCTCAACAGAAAAGGTTTCTAGTTTTTAGTTTAAAAAAAAAACGAAATTATTAAAATATATACTTTTAAATAAAAAATAGGGGACACAGTAATGTGACATATGTCTCAATGTTCCTGGTACGAATTTGGGGGCCTCACTATTCTTGGAATTTTAAATTCTTTTACTAGTATATACTCCTATAATTTTTTTATTTATATTTTTAGTTATAATAAACTTTTTTGATAATATTATATGATATCATAATATGAAAATATTCATCTCTCTTGAGATAGAATTCTAGGTCGATTCCTATCAATGGTCATTTGCACTTTTTTGTTGATAGGTGATTAGTTCTCCCTAATTTAGGATGTACATACAATAAATCTAATTTCTGTATAATATTCCGGAAATTATATGAAAAATATTAACTACTTTGGTCACATGATGATCTTATAAATACATGAACTAAAAGGCGTGGCCTTCAATCACTAGACTCACACGTTTTACGAGATCAAACATGCATATAAAGACAAATGGCCATTGCTTTAGTCCAAAAGCCGTCATAAAGAATTATGGTCAATTTATAAATTTAAAAAAAAAAATTGGAAAAAATATTTTATAATTTTAAATAATTAAATAATAATTAGAGGGTGAAATTAAAATAATTTTGCTTGCAAAGAGAATGATTACATTTTTAGTGAATACTCCCTCCGTCCCATTTTCTTTTGCACACTTTTTATTTCGCTCCATCCCATTTTATTTTGCACATCCCAAATATAAAAAAGAATCTTACAATCTCCACCCCACAATCTCCACCATTTATCCCTTATAAAAAATCAATAAAACATACAAAAAATATTTTTTTAATATATGTGCCGATCAAAGTGTGTAACATCAAATAGAATGGAGGGAGTACATCGTAAAAATTGAATACACTTTTAATGGTAATATAATATATAAATAAAAGATACAGGAGTGACACCTGTCCTGGTAGGCTGGTGGTCATTTAATGTAGTACATAGAAAGATGGGGACACCACAATATACAGTTCTCCTAAACAAGAAAAGCAAGTACCCCTCGCCCCCAGGAACGGAGTCAGATTTCCGTTTAGGGGGCCAATTAGTAGTAACGTAAAAGTACGGAAATAAAAGTTTAAAATAAAAAATAAACCAATATATTTATATAATTAAAGTATTAAAAGTATTTAAATACGCATTTAAAAGTAAAATTATAATACATTTAAATTGTAACATTCATTTTCAACTCTTCATGTTTTGTAAGCGTTACATAATATTTTTATTAGCTGAAAAAAAAATTATCAGTATATACAACAAAACAATCATTCAAAAATTTATCACCTTTACGTTCGGTTAAGTAGTGAACTCTTTATGAATTTCATTGTAGAAAATGTTATTTTCATTGTTGAGCTATAATTCTAGGAGAATTGAGAATTTGACAATTATCATTGAAGCGAGTGCGGAATGTACTTTGAATTATCTTTGTAATTAATTTGGGTATTTCTTATATCCATTTTTGAATGAAAATTCCTTTTTTCGATATTTTTTTTTAATAAGAATACAATATAATTTCTTGTAGCAGTCATCTTTTGCGCAAGACCACATATATCATCCAAATGCACATGAATAATGAATTATTTCCTATTTAATTGTCAAGTTCAAGATGAACAACTAAGATTTGTTCCAACATATAAGTGTGATTAAATATTATTTTATTCTACATATAAATGTGAATTACTAAAATATCCTTGAAATATTTTAAAATCTCAGGGGGGGCTCAGTGCCCTCCCTGTACCCTTCCTCACTTCGTCCTTGCTCGTCCCTTACCATTTTGCACACTTTTTATTTTGGTCCGTCTTTTATTATTTTGCACATCTTAAAATAGAAAAAAAAATTATAATTTTCACCCTCATAATCTTCACCCTTCATCTACTTTGAAAGTCAACAAAACACCAAAAAATTATTTTTCTTTAATTTGTGTGCCCACATGGGGGTGCAAAATGATTAGGAACAGAAGGAGTATGATATTATGCTTTTAATTTTAGATTTATTTGGTTTATATATTTTCTAGTAAAAATATTATTATGTCATACTTACACAATCCATGTGCATGTCCAAAAGGTAATTTCAAAATCCCGGACTTTGAAGTCCTTGAAATTATAGTGGACTGGACAAATTTCGTAATTTGAATTTCTAAGATTTTCAAATGCTAATGATCAAATAAAATTAAAATATATGACTATTTGTTTTGGGACTTTATTGGGTAGGATGATGTAAAAGATGATTCTAGTATATAGTCGAAAAACGATCATACGCTTAGGCCCTCTTTGTATAGACGATCTAACCCCAAATAATTGGTTGTCTAGTTCCCTGGACGAGGACTCAAGATACATGTTCAGTTCGAATACAAAATTATATTTATCCTCCTATTGAGGGAATAATTTATCCCAAGTGGGGCGAGACAAAATCTATCGCTAGCAATATTAACATTAATATTAATTATTCAGTACATAATAAAAAGTATACAATCCAGTCATCTAAATATATATATATATATATTCAAACTATCCATTTTAATGTTACTTAGTATCTATTTGCAGACTCAATTCAAATTGTATTAACACTTATTTTTTTATAAAAATTGTACTCCCTCCGTCCCAGTCTTAACTGGTGGGTTACTGTGTGCTCGAGTTTTAAGAAAAAATGATAAAGTGTTGGGGGTAGAAAGAGTTGTTTATTAGTATTTTATGTGATAAAGTGATGAATACACTACTACACATTTAAGCTTGCACAGCTCCACTTGGACAGCATTTTTTTTCAAACAGCTCTCCAAAATATAGCTTGGAGAGCGGTTTTAATAAAAAATATTAAAAAAATAAACAGCGGTTCAAAACCACTGTCCAAGAACCAAACTTAGACAGTGGTTATGAACCACTGTGTGTTGATATCAAAAATATGAACAACGGCTGAATGTCTTATGTGGCCAAGTTTGGCATCAAACTAGTTAATGATTTGGGGGGATTATGAATTAATGAGGAGCAAAGAGAATGTCCGTCATTAATTGTGGATGATTGGTTTTAAAAGCATGAGGGAATAAACATTAAATTTGCAAGAGGGGATTGGGCCAAAGTCCTCTTTTTGGCTTCTTTGAGCCTTGTAATAAATGAAGAAGTTGGAACTCTTTAATGAGTCCTTACTACAAGTATTTATACTTGATACACTACGGGAGTAGACCCCTAGATCCTATTTACTAGGTCATTAATGCCACTTTGGCCAAAATCCTGATTTAGAGCCGGCCCAAATACAGTCCTAATTAATGCTCTTTGCCTCTGTTCGCCAGATCGAGGTCGCCGGCTTCCTTTTGAGGAAATTCACCCTATCAGAGTGGGAGGGCGGATAAGGCGCACGGCTTTCGGGTTACGGCGCTGCGGATCCCAGAAACCGAGGCTTCTTGCGAGCTCTTTCATCGAGAGGTAGGAACCACCTTCTGACCTCGCCCTTAAAGCCATCCCGAGGTCTTCTCCGGGTCCCTCGGGTCGCACATCCTTCTTTCTGACCACCGAACTTCGCCTCGTAATTAGGTCCTCGGTTTGAGCTTGCCCAAACAGGAGTTGGATATCACTCCCGCGCTCGGGGACTTCGCCAACCTTAAACATTCGGTTGAACTCACCAAGTGTGGAAGCTTCGTTCATCCCCAATACCGCCGCGCACAACAATTGCCCCAGGGGCCAGCGTGTAGAGCATTTCGGCTTTCGGGAGGGCACAGTGATCGGCTAATTATTAACGACTTAGTCGTCGTCGCGATGCCTTCCCCATATTCGAAAGGCGTTTCCCTATTTCAGGGCGGACCCTACGGCGATACTGAGGCCGCTTTGCGGCGCGTAATGATGGCGGCGTGCCTCCCACGCTTACCGGATCCAAACGTCGTGACCTGAAAAGGTCCTCAAACCCCGAGATCCACGCATACTACCGATTTCCCATTTAAGGGGGAATTCTCCTCATTCTCCCTTTTGCACTTTTCGCTCTCGTCTTTCCCATCTTCTGTCTGCGTGAGTCGAATTCGCCGTCGCCCGAGTCCGTTTGAAGACCGAGATTTTCATGTAATAACCCCCGCCATCGCCCGATCTTCTTATGGATTCGGTCGAAATCAAATCGTACACCTCCTCTCCGGAGATATCGTCGTTCATTCGCCCGGCCAGGCGGTTTAGCCGCCCGTCAACGTCCCCACTCCGTGGGTAGATCCCGTCTTTGGCGTGTCCTCGATTCCGCCACTCACGATGAGTGGGCGGCGATGCCTCGATTCCAACTCATTTTCTCTCGCGTCCTCCATGAGGATGATGTAAATGGATGGTGGCGATGATGATATGAGCGGCGACCATCCCCGGCGTGATGGTGGTTTATGGATATCTGGCCACTCCTCGCCCGATCGGGACCTCCTCCACCTTGCAGCTATTCGACACGAGGGTGCGAGGGACACGCCCGATCTCAAAAGCTCCCTTATGCGGCCGAAGCTTGCCCCTCGGGCTTAAGCTTCAAGAATATCTTCGTAACCCCCTACCGGACTGGCGGCCTACTGCCGAAAAAAGGCAAGGCGAAGTCGGAGGAGATTTTATTCATGGCGGCGAACTTCCTTTCGATTGAGGAGGCGAGTTGGACCTTTTCGAGAGTGGTCGAGGTCCCATGGGGACTTTCATTTTTGGGTCTCGACCCTTGATGAGAGGGCCGATCAGCCTCCAACAGGGTGTGTGGCTATTAATCAAGGCGAGATGGATGCCGGCGTTCTTGCTTTCCTCTCCACCCGAGATTAGCGAGATCTGAACAACCGGGACATCGCCCGACCCAAATCACGCCCGAGCGGGTGGAGATGCGCTAGTCCGGACTCTAACCATGTTGGGATCGATTCACTTGAAACCATTTCCAGGCAGTCAACGAGATTCTCTCGTTAACGAACATCGTGGGGGCTAACGCCGAAGGGGATGGTTGGTATTATGTGTGGGCTCGTCCCCACAATAAGATAGTGGAGGATGTTCCGAATAAGGTGGACGGGTGGAAATTGCGATATTGGTGGGTCTCAGGGGCGGCGTAGTCGGTGGAGAGATTCCGGCGGGGTAGTCGGATTAATATTGGGGCCAGAGTTAACGCCGCCCAAAGTAAGTTCGATATTTTTTTCCGCTTTCTAGGTCGCTGATTTGACTTCGCTTTCTTTTTGCAGCTAAAACGTCGGAGGAGCCGCTCTTATCAAATTTTTTGGCCCGTACTACGTGATGTGTAGAAAGGATCTGCCCCACAGGTCGCTGAAAGTCTTGGGGACCACTGAGTCTCTCAGCAGCTCGGGCTTGCTAATTGGTCCCAATCATCTTCGGGTCTCGAACCCTCGAGGTATTTTCCTTTTCTCCCAGTGGCTCTCGTAGATTCATAGCTCGGCTGACTTCAAATTTGTTGACAGTGGCACCTCCCCTCAATCTTACCATTGTCCCGACCCCTACCGAGATTGAAATTATGTCGGCCTCCAATCCCGCCACTCTGAAGAAAGAGAGGATCGGCATTTCGAGGCAAAGCGCAAAAAAAAAGGTGGAAGAGGCTGCCCGAAAATCGCTAAAGCGTCCTGACGAAGCGGACCTCGAGAACCAATAAGTAGGGGGGCCGAGATCGCCCATCACCTTGGCCCATGATCTACTAACTGTTCATCCCTTACACGAGGTCATACGTCGGACCCACAGCGGTAAGAGGCTCATCCAATCTGCCGACCATGAGCCACGCCGAGATCCCTCCCAAAGGGAGTTGAATGGGACGAACCTGTACGCCTCGAGGCGCCGCCCAAGGAGCCCCCTTGGCCAAAGCCGCAAATCCTCGGAGGAGGAGCGATCGAAAAGACGACCCGACCTACGCAGGATGGGGCGACTACCGTAAAGCTAAGATCTTACTTTTTTTGTGTAATTATACCTCCCTCGATCAATTATCTCTATATTTTAATACTTGTAAATCTCGTGGACACCGCCGACCGCCACACGCTTAGATACGAGCTACCTCCGCTCGCCACCTCGATTCTCTGCCCGGTCTTCCGCACTATCTGTCGCTGGGCTTGGTCAGCCTGCCAGTCGTGGACGCTCGGCATGGAGAATGTGGTCGAGGGGGTCGGGCCCGTTGGTAACATCCGGATGGCCATGGTGTACGTGGGCCGGCTGACGATGACGATGATGAAGGCCTCGGAGATTTTCACCCACCGACGAAATAGTCCGATTGCCTTCGAGGAAAAACAAAGAAAGTGCAGAAAGCCCGGAGGAGTCGCTGGATACCAAGAACACTACCCTCGGGGTGATCGAGGGTCTCAAGATCCTGCTGGATGGCTCGGGAGTGCGAATCCGAGATCCGGAGACCCTTGGGGCGGGATGGACGCAGAGCTAAAGTGCTAGCCAGCCGACGGAGGTCAATTTTCTCGGAAGGTCGAGCCGATGCTACGAGGTGTTCTGCGAGAAGGACGAAAGCAACACCGTTCGTGGTCAATCTCAAGGAGAAAGATCAGAGATCGCCGCCGATCGAGAGGACAACACCGCCTTTGACGGGGTTCGGGTAACTTCAATTGGCCGAGGCTACGGGCGGTTCAGCATTCGCCACTCGCTTTTTTCCCCGAGGGGTCAGCCCTCAAGAAGGCCCCGTCGCAGAATCGCCGCTTTCTTCGACCCAAACCCAGCCAAGCCCGGGGGCTCCTTTCCGATTGCCGATTTGGGGCCGGATGGGTTCGGACGGCTTCGCCAGGACATCACACCCCAGATTTGTTCGATCCGGCTTTGATCCTGTCCAGCTTGGCCGGGGACCAGGGGGGACCCAGGGACCCAATGGTGGAGGAATGCCAGAGGGAGGGAGACAAGGTGGAGGGGTCGAACCCCGGGAGGGAGCTCCAGCTGGATGAGGGCGATCAAGCCATGGGCCAGGCCCAAGACTGAGTCCGCTAGCTCTGAGGGGCTTTGAGAATGTATCTATTTTTCTTTTCTTTTTGAGTCACTTCGCCCTAAGGGGCTTATCCTTGTACCCGCTTTAATTTTCAATGAAATGAATTTTACTCATAAGGTCGCTTCCCATTGCTTATCTCGCTCAATAGTGTCATCTAAATTGATTGCGACTAGGCGATCTCAACAACCGACTTTCAACTTGTGAATATGTCTAAGTTATTTATCTTGCTTTAGGGTGTCGTCTTAATTGATTGCGACTTGGCGTTCATAATAACCGACTTTCAACTTGTGAATCTGTCTAAGTTATTTATCTCGCTTTAGAGTGTCGTCTTAATTGATTGCGACTTGATGATCTTAATAACCGACTTTCAACTTGTGAATCTGTCTAAGTTATTTATCTCACTTTAGGGTGTCGTCTTAATTGATTGCGACTTGGCGATCTTAATAACCGACTTTCAACTTGTGAATCTGTCTAAGTTATTTATCTCGCTTTAGAGTGTCGTCTTAATTGATTGCGACTTGGCGATCTTAATAACTGACTTTCAACTTGTGAATCTGTCTAAGTTATTTATCTCGCTTTAGTGAGGAGCGCGCGCTTGGTTACCTTTGGTCATTTCCTAGACTTCCTAGGAAACCTGTAGACCCATGTTTCACTTTTTCGAGCTTTTTTTCTTAGAACAAAATTGGAAACAGGGACATAGATGGGAAAATTGGAACTTTGTATTTATGTAGGATGAAGATACTACTTTTATAACCGAAGTAAGTTCCTATTAAAAATACGTAATTGAGCTAGCGGGGAGCTCTTACTGATAATACTTCTTTAAGAAAGTCTCGTTCCATGGGTATTGCGTTGGGGTGCCGTCGATATTTTCTAGCTCGTATGCTCCGTTGGGCAGAATTTTTGCGACCCGGAATGGTCCTTCCCACGTCGGGCAAAAAGGACCATTACTCCCACTCTGCACTCTCTTAAGGACGAGGTCGCCCTTGCGAAACTGGCGGACTCGGACCTTTGAGTTGTAGTATTTCTCAAATCTCTGCTTGTAAATCCAGTTGCGAATGTTCGAGTTTACCCGCTTTTCTTCGAGCAGGTCGAGGTTGACTTCTTGAGCTCAGTCGTTTTCCTCGCCGATGGTTTGCAATGTCCGATATGTCGGGAATTGGACTTCGGCTGGGATGACTGCCTCCGACCCAAAAGCGAGCGAGAAAGGTGTCTCGCCGGTTGAACTCCTGCAAGTGGTCCGATATGCCCAAAGTATCTCGAGGAGCTTACTCGCCCAGGTGCCCTTGGCACCCTCGATCCTTATCTTGAGGGTGCGCTTAATTATCTTGTTGACGGCCTCGACCTGATCGTTTGACTGCGGGTGATATGAGGTTGAGAATAGCTTTGTGATTTTCCACCTCTCGAAGAAGGTCCTCACCTCCCATCCATCGAACTGTGGTCCGTTGTTCGACATGATCGCCATTGGGAGCCCGAACCTACAGATAATATTCTTCCATATGAACCTTATTATGGCTGATTGGTTGGTACTTCTCAGGGCCTCTGCTTCCGCCCATTTGGTGAAATAGTCCACTGCGACGACGGCGAACTTGACTGAGCCTGGTGCCGTCGGTAGAGGGCCGATAAGGTCGATTCCCCATTTCGTAAAAGGCCAAGGACTATAGATCGGGGTTAGTTCCTCTGGGGCGACCTTGATCTTTGGGGCGAAAATCTGACATCGCTTATAGGCCTTGGCATATTCGAGGGCGTCCCGTTTCAGGGTTAACCAGAAATATCCTTGTCGCAGAATCTTGTGCTCGAGGGTGTAGCCTCCCCCATGGCTGCCACACACCCCCTCGTGGATTTCTTTCATGATCCCTCTGCCGACCTCCGGGGTAACACATTTTAACAAAGGGAGCGCGAAACCTCGCTTATACAGTTGATCGTCGATGATTGTATACCGACTCGCTCTCACTTAAAGTTGCCGGGCTTCGACTCTATTTTCAGGGAGCTCATCGTTTCGGATGTACTTCATGATCGGGGTCATCCAATCATCCCTCCCTGGGTCGACCTGTGCTATGATGGCCTGGCTGCCCAATGGGGCGGCGATCCGAATGATCGTGATATCGGACATATCGGTGCCCCCCTCGAAGGTCGCTAGCGTAGCTAGAAAGGCTCGCTGAGTGTTTTCCTTCACGGGGATCTGGCGATGTTGACCGACTTTCGAACCCGAGATCAACTCGGCGATCTGGCGATACACAACCATCTGCTCGTTTCTCGCCTCGTATTCGTCTGTCATCTGGAAAGCAACCAATTGCGAGTCACAGAAAATGTTCAGCCGCCGAACTCCTATCGCCATCACCATTTCTAGCCCATTGATCAGAGCTTCATACTCGGCCTCATTGTTTGTGGTCCGAAAATTGAACTGTATTATCGTGGTGAACGATTTCCCCTTGGGTTGATTAAATGCGACTCCGCCCCTTCATTTATAAGTTGACAAACCGTCGATGTACAGTTCCCATGGTTGTCTTACTGTTCTAACCTGCTCGGTTGGGAACATTAGCTCCACGAGGAAATCCGCCAGGGCTTGTGCCTTTATTGTTGTCTGAGGTGCATAAGTTACTCCAAACTGACCGATCTCAATTGACCACTTGAGGCATCTTCCTGCTGTGTCGGGTCTGTGGAGGATTCGTTGCAGCGGCAGCAAAGTCAGGACCTCGCTTGGTGATCGAAAAAGTAAGGGCGGAGTTTTCTGACGCTCATGACGAGAGCGTAAGCCAGTTTTTCCAAAGACGGGTACCTTAACTCGGCATCATTTAGGGGTCGACTCACAAAAAAAGATCGGCGGCCGATCTTGCCCTCGGCTTCGGACCAATATGGTGCTTAGGGCGGTCTCGGAGGCCGCCAAATATAAGTACAGCGTTTCCCCCGGGATTGGCTTGGCCAGGATTTGGGTGTCTGACAGGTATTTCTTGATATTCTCGAACGCGAGCTGGGCGGTCCATTTGAACTTTCATTTTCTGATTGTATAGAAGAAAGGTTTGCATTTATCTCCCATGCGCGAGATGAATCGATTCAACGCGGTTAAACGCCCTGTTAATCTCTGCACCTCCTTAATGCTCCGGGGCGTACTCATATCTTGGATCGCCTTGATTTTGCTCGGGTTTGCTTCAATCCCGCGTCGGCTTACCATATGCCCCAGGAACTTTCCTGACTCCACGCCAAAGTTGCACTTCTTGGGGTTCAACTTCATCTTGTATTGCCTTAGAATGTCGAAAGCTTGAGCGAGATGCCCCAGGTGGTCTTCTTTCTTCTCGCTTTTTACTACTAGGTCATCTATGTAGACCTCCATGGTCTTCCCGATCTGTTCTGCAAACATGCGATTGACGAGCCTTTGATAGGTCGCCCCGGCATTCTTCAGCCCAAATGGCATGCACTTCCAACAGTATACGTCCTTCTCTGTTAAGAAGGAAGTGTGATTCTGATTGTCCTCGTGCATAGCTATCTGGTGATACCCGGCGAAAGCGTCCATGAAGGACATCACTTCATGCCCCGAGGTGCCATCGATTAAATGGTCAATATGCGGCATGGGGAAGTGATCCTTGGGACACGCCGCATTCAGATCAGTGAAATCGATGCACAACCTCCACGAATTATTAGCCTTCTTTACAAAAACCGCGTTTGCTACCCACTGCGGCTTGTCGGCCTGCACAATGAGCTTGTTATCTAGGAGTTTCTTGACCTCGTCGGCCAAAGCGGTATATTTTTCTGGTCCAAATTTCCTTCTTTTCTGGGAGACGGGTCTCCTACTGGGGTCGATATTGAGCCTATCGCAGGCAACCTCGGGATCGATACCGATCATGTCCTCGTGCGACCACGCAAAGACATCTAGGTTTTCCTTGAGGAACTCGATCATTTGACCCCTCATCTCGCTTGGCAAAGTCGTGCCGATGATTACTTCCATATCGGGCCGTGACCCGTTGATCGGGACCCTCTCTAATTCTTCAATGGGCGTGGCTCGCTGCCCTTGGGCTCGTCTGGGATCGTCGATTGGCTCATAACCCAACCTGGGCTCTATATTCGGCAGCTCGGGTAGACCCACGGTTCGATTTGCCCCCTCTACGCCGTCTGCGACCTTAATCTTTTTGCTAGACTCATTCTCGTGTACCGAAGTTTGGTCGCATGGTCGGTCCCGCGAGGTCATCATTACTGTCTCCATATCGCACGCTATATGGGTGGTACCCAGATTTGGTTCGGCCTACAACATACATCCTCTGGACATCGCTTGGTTCCCTTTTATCGTTCCCACGGCCCCTCCTGGGGTGGGGAACTTTATGCAGTAATAGTGTGATGATGTGGCCACTCCGAACTCGTGTTAAAAAGGTCTCCCCAGGAAACCATTATATGTTAAGGGTAGGTCGATTATAATGAAATCGAGCTGGCGAGTTGCCTTTATCTCGGGATCCTTATCCAAAACCAGCTCGACAGCCAGGCGAATGATCCCGTAGGGCCTAACCGTGGAATCCCCAAACCCTTTGATGACGATATCGCATGGTTCTACGTAATCCCCGAAGCTCCCAATCTGATCCAGGGCGTTTTTAAATAGTATGTTGCAAAAAGATCCGTTGTCTATCAGCAGACGATGGACCATTACCCCCATGATTTTGGTTGAGATTACGATCGGATCATTGTTGGGGTACTGCACACCATGATTGTCCTCGTCAGAGAAAGTAAGTGAGTTAGATGCCCCAGCGGTATGGTTGATCGGGCAACATATTTGATGGACATTGCCCATGGCGCGCAATTCATCCTTCCGTCATCGGCGAGAGAGATTCAAGGATGGGAGGATTCCACCGATTACGTCTCCCATCGGCGCGATCATCTGGACGGCTCTTCCCGCTGCATTGTTCGGAAAAGGAGGGACCTGCCGATGCCGTTTGCCGAGGGATTTGCCTGAGGCGAAGCTTGCTATTGGTTGTTTCCTTGCCATTTCTTGACGAACTCGTCCAATTTGCCCTCCTCGTACAGCTTCCACAACTGTCTCAGTAGGTCGCGGCACTCGCTCGTGTTGTGGTCGATGCTCTCGTGATAATGGCAGTATTTGTTCGGATTCATCTTCCTGTCCGTCTTCGCGATCTTCCTGGGTTCTTCTAGCAGCTTCTTGTCTTTGATCTGGTTGAAAACTTCATTGGGGGTGGTGCTTAGGACCTCCATCAACCTGACCTCAATCTCGCCCCCGAAGGATTTGAAGTTGTCCCCGAGTCGCATGGCCAGCATTTCGGCCTTGCTGATGTGGTTACCCGCTTTCCACCAAAACTCGGCGTACGAGCTCGAATACTCCTTGTACATCAACTTCCACAACTTTGTGTTCAGGCGCAGACCTCGGACTGCCCCCATGACCTTGGCTTCGTCTCCCATAGGCTCGCCTTCTAGCAGAAGATTATCGACCCGTTCGATGTAATCGCGATCCGACTCGGTGGGGCCCTGTTGGACATTAGAAAAGATCTGCTTGGCTGATGGTCTCGGCGCCATTGTGGCGAAATGGTTGAGGAAAAGGGTGGCCAATTGGAGAAACGACTCGATGGAGTTCGGGGGGAGAGCCTTGAACCACCGGTATGCCTGGTCGCCCAAGGTGAGCGGGAAAAGGCGACATCTTGTTGCCTCCGTGGCTCCCATCGAGGTCATGTGATCGGAGAACTTCCCAAGGTGAGTGGCCGGGTCTGAGCTCCCTTTTTTTCTGACTAATGGAGGTCGCGGTGATCTTAAGTTGGGCTGGCGCGAAAATAATAGCCGGGACTAAGGGCAAAACCGGGACCAGGGCCTAGGTACCTGGCCCGACCTTCTGATTCATCTGGTCTTGTAGCCCCTTGAGGGTCCTTTTGATGGATTCGAGCTGATCGTCCCCGGTGTTGTGAGGTAGGTTAGGCTCTGAAATGCCCAATCGATCGTGTACGGACACCCTCTGTCTCCCGTTTCCCCGAGTTGGGACTTGGTTCTCGACCTCGAACGAGTTCTCCAATTTTTGCCTGACTGAGAAAGAGTCGGACTCGGTGATCGCGTGTCGAGCTCAAGGCCTGCGCGGAGCATCGCTCCCCAGTATGTCGAAGACGGACTCGACCTGCTGTGACTGCTGGGAACTCCCCCTTCTCGGTGATGGGGTTTCTTCTCGCTGGTCGCAGCGTCCCCCGAGTCATTGGAAACCGGGTGCGGTGAGGCTAGTTTTAGCTGGTTTGTTTTGAGGCCTTGCGCCCTCGCCCATTTTCCTCTTCCCTCGGGAACCGGAGCTCCGGTGGGATTCCGCCCGACGATATGGTCCGCTGCGGTCGCTCTCCAGATCGAGCTGGGGGCATTTGAGGATTCTGACGGCTTCCCGGAGGTCTTCTGGGGTTCGGATATCGGCCAGGTTCTTGAGGGGACCTTCGGAGCTAGACGTGGCCTCCCTTCGATGGCAGGATGCCTGTGCCCCGGCAGAGGCAATATCGGGTTCGGGGATCCCCTTCCCCGTCGGTGAAAGGGAAAACGGTAGGATGTTTCAAAAATGAATCTGGGAATTCACTAGTGAAAGGACATCCTTCTTCTAGCGCCAATTGTTGATACCAAAAATATGAACAACGGTTGAATGTCTTATGTGGCCAAGTTTGGCATCAAACTAGTTAATGATTTGGGGGGATTATGAATTAATGAGGAGCAAAAAGAATGTCCTTCATTAATTGTGGGTGATTGGTTTTAAAAGCATGAGGGAATAAACATTAAATTTGCAAGAGGGGATTGGGCCAAAGGCCTCTTTTTGGCTTCTTAGAGTCTTGTAATAAATGAAGAAGTTGGAACCCTTTAATGAGTCCTTACTACAAGTATTTATACTTGATACACCATGGGAGTAGACCCCTAGATCCTATTTACTAGGTCATTAATGTCACTTTGGCCAAAATCCTGGTTTAGAGCCGGCCCAAATACAGTCCTAATTAATGCTCTTTGTCTCTGTTCGCCAGACCGAGGTAGCCGGCGCTTTTTCTGAGGTCGCTGGCGTTGCCCTCGAGGTTGCTCGCCGCGTTCTTTCCCGATCGGTGATTATGTTCCTGTGACTCAGGAGACCTTCAGGGCACATGCTTCCTTTTGAGGAAAGTGACCCCTATACTGTAGCCGCCGGAGGGCGCAGATAGGCTGGCGCGGCGTTCGGGGTTCTGTGCCGCCTGCGGATCCCGGAAACCGAGGCTTCTTGCGAGCTCTTTCATCGAGAGGTCGGGACCACCTTCTGACCTCGCCCTTAGAGCCATCCCGAGGTCTTCTCCAGGCGCTCAGGTCGCACATCCTTCTTTCCGACCACCGAACTCGCCTCATGGTCCGTGCTCGGTTTGAGCTAGCCCAAACCCGAGAGTTGGATATCACTCCCACGCTCGGGAACCTCGCCAACCTTAAACATTCGGTTGAACTCACCAAGTGTGGGAGCTCGTTCGTCCCTTAATACTTCGCACACAACACTGTGCAAAGCTCCTTAGAGAGCGGTTATGAACCGCTGTCCAAGGAAAAGATTGGACAGCGGTTTCGAACCGCTGTGTAAGGGTTATAACTCTATATACTCGATCCCCATCTCATTTTCTCCCATTTCGTCCATTGTACTCACTCTCCCCCCTCTCTGCTCAATCTCGCTCCTCCGACCCACCGTTCTCCCGTCGCCGCCTGCCGCTGTCCTCCCCTGCCACCACCGCCGCCGTCGCCGCTTTCCTCTCTGCACGATTTATCACACACTGCAAAGCAATTACCGATCGTCATAATCGCGAGGTAATTATGTCGCTTATTATTCCACTTCACCTGTATTATTAGTTATTGGTTATTTGATTTTTTTCACTTTTTTTAACCTTTTATTTTAATGAATATTTGCTCAGTTTTGTGCATTTCTCGAATAAATATGAGTTGCTTGATCTTGATAACCTGGGTTCTTGATTTATCTCGTGGGTTTACATTTTGCGTATTTACAGTTCATGTTTCAGAGTATCTATTACTCAACGAATTTGTGTGTGCTACACCGAATTACTGGGTTAGATGGTGTTACTCCAACTCTTAGATGTATGTATATATGTGAGAATCTAATTTGTAGCATTCACATAAAAACTCTTGTGATGCATTGTTATAGCTATTCATTTAGATCTCATGTGGTGTCTCGGACCCATATATTTAGCTCCATTCGAGTTGTGGAATTAATGCCTTTCCGTTTATGCAAATTTTGCTGTAGGTGCGTTATTTTATTGGCCTTAATCTTAAAAGGAAATCAGTGCCATTGTTTGTGTGAAATTTGTAATCTGCAAAATTCCTGTTCCGTTTTGGTTAAAGTAAATTAAATTCTGATTTAGTGGGGGATCACAACCGGCTGATTGCAATATAGAGTCATCATTATCCAAGTGTTCTTCTAGGTACATATGTGTATGTATATGGATGCATATGAATGTGTATGTATATGGATGCATATAAATTAAATGATCATTCTTTACCATGTAAGTCAATTTATCGATTTATTTAAATTATTATTGATTGAATAAAAATTCATACTATCTAACTATATTGATTGATCGTTGTTTGCAGTTTGTCTATGAACGTCCACTCCATTATTACTCCAACAAAAGAATGGAGAAATGGAAAAACAATTTGAATTTTATTTTTACAATCGATTCTTGTATTCTATGCAATTATTATAATAATTTTTGGTAGCATGTAATTAACTTATATATTTGTGATGATATTTCATGTTTTTTGTGTATTAATTAATTGATGTGTATGTTTATTTATTTGATATTTTGATGTTGGACGTATATATATTATAGTGGTATAGGTTTTGCTTTTTGAGTTTAATTTTGTATAAACAGGATTTTTAAAATATAAAAAAATTATTAAAAAAATAGTTCTTGGACAGCGGTTGAATATCCAATATTATAAAAAAATTATTAAAAAAAATATATTAGACAGCGGTTGAAAACCGTTGTCCAAGTAAATCAATTTGAACAGTTGTTGCAAACCGCTGTCTAAGCTTCAATCTTGCACAGCGGTTAAAAACCGTTGTCTAAGCTTCAATCTTGCACAGCGGTTTCATAACAGATGTCTAAGCTTAGACAGCTATTACTTGGACAGTCTTTATAACCGCTGTCTAAGATCTTTTTTAACAGTTGTGCAAAACCAAATCTGTATTAGTGATAGTTGAGGGTAGAAAGAGTTGTTTATTAGTATTTTATGTGATAAAATGATAAAGTGGGTATTTCCATTTAAGGAAGTTAAGATTAGGACGCCCAAAATGAAAAGAATGCAGTTAAGATTGGAACGGATGTAGTATTTAACAATTTTAAAAATAAATAATTCTACTGCACTTTTTAAAGTTTTAAAATACACACTTGATCCTACCATAGTTTAATTCATTCAATCCTGTAATGCAAACGAGAATTTATCGTTGTTTAATAGCGCAAAAACCATATGAGAGATATGCTCGAGACGGTGCATTTTCAACAAAGGGGATATATGTACGACCTTCTCATGTCCACTTCGTCCGATGATCCTGTTATGCATTTCCCTTGGCAGACACTGTGGTGGAAGGTGATTCCGAAGAAAGTTTCAGCTTTTGGATGGAAAGTTGTTCACGAAAGAATTCCAACTAAAGATAACCTGTTGAAAAGAGGCATCTGTGTTGGGATTGTTGGAGCTTGAGTGAAACGGGGATGCAGCGCGCGGGAGGCACTCGACCAGTGCTTGGGGTCGAGCACTATTGCTCGGTCGAGCACCCCCGCTATCGCCCCATACGATGCTTTCGACCATATGTGAGCTCGGCGAGAACCGCCGACCAATGCCCGTGGTCGGCGGTTCAGGCCCTCAGACTGTGGTTTAGGGTTTTTTGCCCAAGTCTCATATTTAAATACTTTTGACTTATTGTAATTGTTATATCACTCATATCACACGAAAATAGTAGATCTTCTGGCTTGGTAGTGCCTCCAGACGTAGTCATTCCTGACGAACTGGGTAACCAAATTTGTGTTTCTTAATTTCTGCTTTCATTATTTTCTCCATAATTGTTGTTTAAATCCTAACAATTGGTATCAAGAGCATCTGGTTCAAGGGATCTGGTGGGAGCAATTATGATGGCTGAAGGGAAATCGTCTGTTGAGAAGTTTGATGGAATGGATTTTGGATTCTGAAAATTGCAGATCGAGGATTATCTGTACGGTAAAGATCTGTATCAACCTTTAGGTTCACAACCTGAAGATATGAAGGACGACGAGTGGAAGTTTACCTATACGGTAAAGATCTGTATCAACCTTTAGGTTCACAACCTGAAGATATGAAGGACGACGAGTGGAAGTTGCTGGACAGGAAGGCGATGAGTGTGGTTCGTCTGTCGCTATCCAGGAACGTCGCCCTCCATACAGTGAAAGCAAAAACCACAAAGGAGATGCTGGAGATTTTGACTGAGATGTATAAAAAACAATCTGCAGCGAACAAGGTTCATCTGATGTGGAGTTTATTCAACCTGAGGATGGCGGAGGATACTGTGGTAGCCAATCATCTCAACGAGTTCAATATGATCATAGCCCAATTGAGCTTGGTTGAGATTGATTTTGATGATGAAGTTCAAGCCCTAATTTTGTTGTCTTCTTTACCAGAAAGTTGGGTGAGGCGGTAGCAATGTTAGTGCTTCGGCGGTAAAAGTGAAACTTAAATTTGATGAGGTTAGAGATCGATCATGGCGAAGAAATTCGTAGGAAAGAATTGGGTGTAGCCGGGGATCGACCTTGAGTGCTGGAAACAGAGGCAATCTGAATCGAAGGGAAGCGAAATCGGGGTAGATCAAAGTCAAGGGGCAAAGATAAGCCCAAGAAGGACAAGAGTCAAGTTGAGTGCTACAATTGTCATGAACTTGGTCATTACAAAAGGGAGTGCAAGGCACAAGCAAAGGCACAAGGGAATGCACCAAAGAAGAATGACAACTCAGCAAACGCCGTCACTGATGAGGGCTCAGATGCATTGATCTTGGCGTAAGGCGATCCATTAGAATCGTGGGTGTTAGATTCTCGAGCATCGTTCATTAGATGCGGCCCGTCTTGACATAATGGAGAAGTATACTTCCAGGAACTTTGGGAAGGTTTATCTTGGTGATGATGAGCCTTTGGAAATCAAAGGGAAGGGGAATGTTTAGATTAAGACACCAAATGGGACTGTTTTGCAGTTGAAAGATGTGAGACATATTCCTGGATTGAAGATGAATTTAATTTCAGTTGGGCAGCTTGATGATGAGGGCTACAAGGTGACTTTTGGATGTAACGCGTGGAAGATATCAAAAGGTGCAATGGTAGTGGCTCGAGACAATAAAGAGGGAACGTTGTATATGACAGGCAACACCCGGGATAGCATTGCTCTTGCAAGTGAAAAAGGGAATGCAGATTTGTGGCATTGTCGTCTTGGCCACATGAGTGAGAAAGGGATGAAAGTTATACGTTCAAAGGGCAAACTGCCAGACCTCAAGACAGTTGACATCGGGTTATGCGAGGACTGTGTATTCGGAAAGTAGAAAAGGGTGAGTTTTTCGAAGGGAGGCAGGACCTTGAGGAAGCAGAAGTCGGAGTTAGTCCACAGCGACTTGTGGGGTCCAAAGACCATGACATCCCCTTGGTGGGCGTCATATTACATGACTTTCATTGGCGACTTTCTGAGGAAGGTGTGGGTTTATTTTTGAAAAATAAGTCTGATGCCTTTAATCTTTCGGGAAGTGGAAGGCCACTTGTAGAAATCAAATGTGTCTCAAAGTGAAGTGTTTGAGATCAGATAATAGTGGAGAGTACGAGCTCCGTGAGTTCAAAGAATTCTGTGAGGCGGATGGAATTCAAATGGAGAAAATCGTGAGAGGAACCCCCCAGCAGAACGGTGTGGCAGAACGTATGAATAGAACCTTATGTGAAAGTGCTAGAAGCATGAGATTGAAGTGTGGGCTGCCAAAGATGTTTTGGGCAGAGGCAGTTAACACTGCAACTTACTTGATAAACAGAGGACCCTCAACTCCCTTGGAAAATGGCATACCAGAGGAGGCATGGTCGGGTAAGGAGGTAAATTTGTCCTTTCTTCGAGTATTTGGGTGTGTTTCATATGTTCATGTTCATGCTACTAGTAGAAGTAAATTGGATGCTAAATCTGTTAAATGTACATTTATTGGATATGGCGGTGATGAATTTGGCTATCGATTTTGGGACGAGGAAAATCGAAAGGTAATTTGTAGTCGAGATGTCGTATTTAATGTTGGGATAACATATGCCAGGATCTATCGGGATGACCTCATAAACACAAATTTAAATTAACAATTATTACTAGCATGAATTTACCTAAGTGAATTCAAATAATAATCAATCCAACAACAACATGCAAATAAAATTTCACGTAAAAGATCCTAGCATGCGGAATTTCTAGGAGTTTACGTAAACGTACCCGTTGGAGAGACGGTCTGAGACAGACAGGATCAAGTGTCTGGATACCCACCAAAATTCTTTCTCAAGTATTCCCAAGTCCTCGTCCAATAACCCCGGTGGAAGGTTCTCCGATAAACGATTTATAAAATAAGGAAAATAAAAATATTGTTGCACCACCTTTGTGGATTTCTAATATTTCCAACACATGGAACACTAATTGGGAATGAAAAAATCATCCCCTATTTATAAGATGAGGGGGCTCGAAAATTCCAACCACAATTAGGGCTAGGAAAGATCTTTTCTTGATCTCCAAGAAATCTTGAATATATCCAATATATTCTTCTTTCCATGTGTATTTTTCCACAAAAATCTCACACCCTTATTTGGCCTATTTTTTTCGAAAACTTTCAAGAAGATTTGCAAGATTGAATCTTTCTTAAACTTATGAGATATTCTTGTATTCCAAGAATACATATCTTCCATAAAATCTTTCCAAGAAAATCAAGAAAATCTTTCTTCCCTTTCTTACTTATTATTTTCAAAATTTTCCCTATTAAAGAAACCAAGTGGGAGTTTTCTTGAATTTATGGGATAATCTTGTATTCCAAGAATACATTATCTCCTTTCCATGAAATCTTTTCAAGAAAAATCTTCTCCCTCTTTTCTTTAATTATTTTCGAAAATTGAGGAAATATTGCAACAATAAATTTATTTTATTTTAAACACCTTTTATTTATTGGACTATAATTTGGGCTACTTGAGGGGCCTTTAGGAGAATTAAAATGGACCTTCCAATGGACTTCTAAATTCCAATATTGAGCCACAATATAATTCAGCCCATTAATATTAATTAATACCACTATATAATTAATATTGCACTATCCAATCTTAACCCATATTACGGTAATATGGCTCCCGGTTATTATTTCCCGTGTTTAAGATTATTTAGTCCATTAATTAATTAAGCCACTGAAAAGCTTTATATTAATTAATATTTTTATCCTTGGAGTAAGGACAGCCCAGCTTTATTATCCATATCGGAAAATTAATTCTACTTGCAAGATTTTGTATGATAAAGGTTCCGAGCCCACTAAGGAGACCAATCAAGCAAGACTTTTGCAAGCACACGATTCTTTGTATTAATTTAGCAACTGTCGTGCAATTAATATTATTGCCCAAGATATAGGGTATCGAAGTCGCAATGATTCTCTTCCCATTTATAAGTCAAAACAATAACTACTAATCACACATAGTCCTTATTAAGTGACAGAGATTAAGAAATCAACAACCACTTAGGTCTAACTCTTCATCCCTTAAGTCAGTGCGAATGAGTTTATCCTCTCTGTAGGTTCGCTTCAGCGCATCGAATGCAATAGTGTAATCTCTTGGTCAAGACAAGCCAATCTGAGCCTTACACATCAAGTTCTACCAATAGATTGTTCGGATCTATCTAAGTTGTGAAACACGCACTCGTATACAAGGAACTGTTAACGTGATCTTCTGTGATCTGGTATCACCACGTTAACTACAATGTAACGCTTGCTACGAACGGTTTGCAATAAATATATATAACATTCAATCATATTTAAAGCAACAGTGATAAACAATTTATTTCAGTAAATAAGTGTTTAATACATAGGTTATACAAAGTAAAAGCATACTTTCACGTATAACCCCAATATTTAATGAGTAGGTGTTGTACAAAGACAGGTTGGGGATATCCAAAGACGGTGGTTCTGAGACTCAGGTTGTGGAGTTAGACATTCCAAACTCAGGTGGGAGCAAGGAGGTTCAAGATGATCAGGTGATTGTTGAGGAAGAACCAAGTACACCACCACCAACAATTCCGCTGCGGAGATCCACGAGAGAACGGAGATCTCCTGATAGGTATTCACCTTCTCTCCATTATTTATTGTTAACTGATGGTGGTGAACCTGAATGTTATGCAGAGGCTATACGTAGTGAACAAGTGAACAAGTGGAAACTTGCGATGGATGATGAGATGAATTCGTTGATGACCAACGAAACCTGGAAACTAGTTGAGCTCCCTAAGGGCAAGAAAGCACTGCATAATAAGTGGGTTTACAGAATCAAAGAGGAGGCTGATGGAAGCAAACGCTTCAAGGCAAGACTGGTTGTGAAGGGGTTTCAGTAGAAACATGGTATTGATTATACTGATGTTTTTACTCCAGTTGTGAAGCTAACTACCATTCGGTTAGTTCTGAGTTTGGTGGCTGCAGAAAATTTCGTGTTAGAACAGATGGATGTGAAAACAGCCCTTCTTCATGGTGACTTAGATGAGGACATCTACATGAAGCAACCGGAAGGATACTTGTCAAAGGGGAATAGTGAGCTTGTTTGCAAATTGAAGAAGAGCTTGTATGGTTTGAAACAAGCTCCATTACAGTGGTACAAGAAGTTTGATGGGTTCATGCACGAGATTGAGATCAATAGGTGTGAAACTGACCATTGCTGTTACTTCAAGAGGTATGACGGCGGTTATATCATTTTGCTATTATATGTTGATGACATGTTGATAGCAGGCTCTAGTGCTCGGGAAGTGAGCAAGTTGAAGAAAAAAATTTCTGAAATGTTTGCTATGAAGGACCTTGGTGAGGCCAAGCAAATCTTAAGTATGCGAATCGATCGTGATAAGGTGGCAGGAAAGTTTGTATCTTTCACAGGCTGAATACATAAAGAAAGTCTTGGAGAGATTTAGTATGGAAGATGCAAAGCCAGTTCGGGTCCCGTTGGAAAGCCAGTTCAAGCTATCCAACAAGTAGGGGTGAAAACGGATCAGATATTTTCCGACCGATCCGGAGCCGAATCCGGTCGGTATCGAATTCGGTATAAAAAGTTGGTATCCGGGCGGATACGGATAGTTGACTTCGGATTCGGAATACATAATATCCGACCGTATTCGAGTTTTATCATATTTTATCGGATATTATCCAGATATATTATCCGGATATCCGGATTTTTTTAATTTTTTTTTAATATTAATTTATTAAAACATTTGAATTCAATTGATATCCAATCCTTCATTCCTTCCCAAAACCCTTCTTGGTTTTCACTCGGCCGCCACTCAGCTCTCCTTCTCCAGTTCTCCCTTTCGTTTTCACTTTTCACCGGCCGGCCACTGCACCCCCGGCCGGCTAGCCCCGTCGTCGACCGGTCGTCCCTCTCCTTCTCCCTTCCTTTTCGAACCGGACATTCAGGCTTGGTTTGAATCGGTTTGCCGATCTGACTAACGAATAACGACAAGTACCGGAAAACCTATTCGGGGACGAAACCCGATGACAAGAGGCGGTTTTCTCGGAAACTGAGCGACCGGTATAAACCGAGAGTCGGCGATAGCTTGCTGGATTCAATTGATTGGAGAGAGAAAGGCGTCGTTGTCCCTGTTAAAGACCAAGGCAGCTGTGGTAAATCTCTTTTACTTTTTTTTCTCTTTTACTTTTCTTTTCTCTGTCTCACTTCAATTGCACGGGCTAAAGTTGATTTCTGGCTTGTACTTGGCGTAGGGAATTGTATTTATTCAATAAGATTGTTTTAGCTGTAGATTATATATCTTGGTGGTTGTACATTTTGTGGAAATTAGATCATTTCAGGCTTTAAGAATGGTCAGTTGACCTTTAATTTTGAGATATATTTTTTATTCTGAGAAGTAATCATTATCTGTTATTCTTGTTTTTTGTAGTATTTGGCTGCACATTTTATCCTAAATTACAGAGATGCTATCAAGTAACACATATTTGGGGTTTCAAGGAAATAAATATGATGAAGCAAACAATCTTTGACATACATGAAACACGTTCTTCTTTTCTACGCAACACAATATTTAGTGTTGATTGCTTTATTCATGCTTGGGTATAATATTATATATGTCTTCTTAGGCGTTATGTTGTGCTGGAGCGGTGATGGTTAGGAATGATATAGTTTTTAGTTTTCATATTATCCGTTCGAATCCGGCCCGGATTCGTCCGATATCTGTCTCGTATCCGTATACCGAATATTCTGAATTCGTATCTGAATCCGGCTTTTCCGTATCCGACTCCGAATTCGAGAAAAAAATATGGTTTAGGATACGGTATAAGCACTATCCGTCCGTATTCGATCAGTTTTCACCCCTAACAAGGACTCACCTAGTAGCGAAGAGGAGCGGACCTACATGCAAAACACTATGTATGCTTCAGCAATTGGCAGTTTGATGTATGCCATGGTGTGTACAAGACCAGACATTGCACAAGCGGTGGGCGTTGTTAGCCAGTTTATGGGCAATCAGGATAAGCAGCATTGGGAGGCAGTGAAGTGGATCCTTAGGTACTTGAGAGGTACTACTAAACAAGCTTTGTGCTTTGAGGGCAAAAGCGTTGAGTTGGCAGGATATGTTGATGCAGACTTGGCATCAAATGATCTCGACAAAAGGAGGAGTACAACCGGGTATGTGTTTACTTATGGTGGTACAACAATTTCTTGGGCTTCTAAGTTGCAGAAGATCGTAGCTCAGTCCAATGCAGAAGCAGAGTAAGTTGCAGTTACTGAGGCTAGCAAAGAAATGGTTTGGTTGCAGAATCTTTCGTGTGAGTTGGGGAAGGAGCAAAAGGATAGTATTCTGTATAGTGACAGTCAGAGTGCTATTCACTTGGCAAAGAATTCGGCCTTTCACTCGAGGACGAAGCATATTGAGTTGAGGTATCATTACATTCGTTACCTCATTGAGAACAAGATCTTACAGCTAATGAAGATCCAAGGAAGTGAGAACTCTGCTGACATGTTGACTAAGGTTGTGACCTTAGAAAAGTTGAAGTTATGCATGACTTCAACTGGCCTTGGAAACTGAGATGAAGGTCCGGCACTACTACCAGTGAGAGAGACCATTGAAACGGAGGAGACAAGTTACAGTTGGAGTCAGTCTCCAGGTGGGAGATTGTTGGGATTGTTGGAGCCTGAGTGAAACGGGGATGCAGCGCGCGGGAGGCACTCGACCAGTGCTTGGGGTCGAGCACTATTGCTCGGTCGAGCACCCCCCCTATGCAGCGCCCGCACAGCGCTCGACCATATGTGAGCTCGAGCAGAACCGCTCGACCAAGGCCCGTGGTCGAGCGATTCCGAGGCCCTGTACGCGGATTTAGGGTTTTGGCCCAAGTCTCATATTTAAATACTTTTGACTCATTGTAATTGTTGTATCACTCATATCACACGAAAATAGTAGATCTCCTGGCTTGGTAGTGCCCCCAGACGTAGTCATTCCTGACGAACTGGGTAACCAAATTTCTGTTTCTTAATTCCTGCTTTCATTATTTTCTCCATAATTGTTGTTTAAATCCTAGCAATCTGTGATGGAGTTGGTGCAGACTTGTGTCCGTAATGTTTGGTAGTTCCTGAATCTCCTAAGCGTCTTATCATTTCGTGCCCTTTATCATTGGTGGTCTGGGAGGCGATCGCGCGGTAGCTGGGTGTCTGATCAGCTATGTTGCGAACATTGGTGAGCATTTTATTGAGTTTGTTCTATCGAAACGAAATAAGGTGAGAAGAAAGGTTGTGCGTGTCGTGTGGCAAAGTACCATTTAAAAATTTTGGAATGACCATAATAGTTTGATTTTCAAAGATAGTATTTACTCGTTGGAAGAGCTTATTGATGGCATCAAGTTTAGCTCGTAGAAGTGGATTCGGTCTCATTATCCATCTTATTTCACTGTTACGTATCACAGTTGGGTTTGTGATCAACTGCTAAAGTGTTTACCTTCTAAAATGTAATTGTGCTCCAATTATATATCGGTTTGAATTTCTGAGTACCTCTTGTACTCATTTAATATATTTTATTTTTACTTTTAAAAAAAAGGTTATAAGAGAGAGAATATGTGCGACGGGGTGAATTAAAAAGGTGAAAGTGGAGAAACTATAAACTTATGAACTGCTATCGTGGAGTTCTTCTACACTACCGACTCAAACGTTTCCTGTAAGGGCATTTTAAATGGTTTTAACTTCATAAAAATATTTACACATTTCTTATGCATGCGTCACATCAGGTGCTACGCCAAAATTAAAGTATTAATAGTTACACAAACATTTTGCCATAACATTATTTCTTAACTCACTATGAATTCACTTTATCTATGATAAAATAATTTTAATACACGTGTAAGTTACATTTTGTTTCAAAAGTAGGCCTTGAGTGCAAATTTGTATAGATGAAAATTTATAAAATTGTCCTAAATCAACCAACTACACCTTAAACACTAAATAATTAACCCTAAATTATGATCTATTTGAGCTGGGTGAACCATGAACTAGTCGGGCCGAGTGAACCATGAACCACTTAATTTTGTATTACATTCATCAATTATAGAATTTGATTGAAAATTAAAGTTTTTGCATATATACAAATTTGCACACTAGACTTTGTCCTGCTTCTCGTTAATGAATTTTGAGATTGTATTTACAAGCCTCTTATAAATATTTTATGCCAACAAATCTCTCCATATAGTGATTCACTTAATATTGATGTAATTTGAATATCAAATGAATCGCCGTTGTATATAATTAAAAATAAAAATAAAAATTCATTTTAGTCCTTTAGAAAGATGGGGACATGACCATAAGGAAAAAAACAAAATTCTCCAGAAAAAAAAATGATATTTTACTTTAAAAATTGTTAGTATAATTCCTCAAAAAAAAATGTTAGTATAAAGAATTCAGGAGTACATCAAACTGCGACGCGTGTTCTGACGGGCATTTATATAGATAGGGACATCATAGAATAAAACAAGAACTCTCGTAGTAGAAATTATGAAGAAAAACGCAATTTCAATTATAGAGATGAATCACCAAAAAAAAATTATGTTTTTTACATTTTTATAATCATTACTTTTTTTATTATAGTAATATAAAAAAATCACATTTTAAATTTTCAATTCTATCATGTGCTATTTTTCGCCACTCATGCATGCATGCATGGCTTACGTGAAACACAAAAATTTATATGAATTCATGTTCACGTGAACTTAATTTGTTCGTTATGAAATACTACTATTTAGAAAGCACTCAGTTAAGATTTGAATTGGAACCTTGCAAAAAAACAAGAAATAAAACAAAATAAACACAATTTTACACTAGAGATGGGTTTATAAATAGTCTAACATAAAAACAAAAGTTTTTTTTTGTCACAAAATTTGTAATCATTCTTTTTTAGCCAAGAGAATATAATTTTTTCCAACTTTATCCTTTTTTTTTATTTTTTCATTATTTTAGTTTGTACCATCATATACATCTCGTACCAACATTATTTTAGTCCGTACCACCCTTCAATTAACCTCATACAACTATCATTTCGGTCTGTAAACATCGTTTCAGCCAGTACCACCATTCTATTAACTCGTATTACTATTACTCTCGTACCACACTTATTTCAATCTCGTACCACCCTTATTTTAACACCTTACCACCATTATTTTAACACGTACCATAATTTAATTCAACTCGTACCATCATTTTTAAATCTATATACCACAATTTAATTAATTTTGTACTATAATATATTAACCCCGTATCACCATTTAATAAAGTCTGTACCATATTTTAACACGTGCCATAATTAATTATTCTCTTGGCTAAAAAATAATGAAATAAAAAACATTGATAAAAAAGAACTTTTTAAATGAGAATTGACTAAAAATTGGGGTTTTCTCTATATTTACGGTATGACGTCGGGCACCTACGTACATATACCATATTTTGAGCTAATTGGTTCAAAATTTAAAATAAGCACGTATAATATCAAAACAATTCCACAAATTTACATTTAAATTATCAATTATCTTATACAATTAATCCATCTATCATCCTTACTCTGAATCATCGCAATCGCAACTTCTCTATAACCACACTAAATTTGGCAAACAGTGACCTCGTTAAATCTCGTCAATTAAGTTCCAGCCCGATAAACTTCGATTTGATTCTCCTGTTTTACTTTTCGTATTTCATTAGTATTTTATTATATTGAATATTTAACTCATGGATCCAGAATATAATGGTTCGTTGGATATTTTTTATTATTCCACATTTTATTCGTACATAGAATACGAAGTGACAATTATGAAATAGATGATCTCATTCCGATAAACTTAAACATCAAAATATCTTTGTCGTGAATGTACATATTAAGGAATGCATTATGACAAATTTATCAACCCTTCTTTATTAATAACCCAAACGACACCGTTACATACATACATCACCACATGCAGTATTAAAACACGTCGTAAAATAAAAACATTACTCATTTCACACAGTAATTTTAAAATATTCAAACATGCAAATTAATATTAATTCCAACTAATTACGGAAAAACCTCGATGACGGACCTCAATCCCAAAACAGGCGTAATCTTGTAGCTTTTGAATCCAGCAGCTAAGAATAGCTTCGCCCACTCTTTCTCTGTTCTCTCTCCTCCCTCATTCCGTGTCATCAACAGCATGTCGAAAAAGTACTTTGTTTCAGTCGATTCGTGACTGTCTTTCTGATTATCCGCCACTATTTCCACGATAATCACTTTTCCACCGTTGTTCTTGCTCGGAGTTATTGCTTCTTTGCAATTTCTCATTAGCTTAACACCAGCCTCATAGTTCCACATGTGAAGATTCCACTGTTGTACATAAATAAAATACAATTATATATACATAAATAATTAATGAATTTATCATTGTAAATAATCCGGGTTACATGATTTAAGAAATCAAGCTAAACAGATTCAAAAATTATACACATATGTTTACTTATATAATTAATTTCACGTTACATGTACAATAACAATGCCAAATAACATCTAACGCGCGTACCTTAAGGAAAACAGCATCAGCCTGAGGAACGGACTCAAACATGTCCCCGCTCACATATTTCAAATTTTCCGACTCCTCCAATCCCTCCACAACATGCGGAAGCTCGAAGCACACACACTTCAAGCCGGGAATGGCGTCGGCGATTCCCTTGGCCACCATCCCCGTCCCTCCCCCGACGTCGACCATCGTCCTCAGCCCCTCGAACACCTGCCTACACTCCTTCGCCAGTATACGCGCCACTAGACGCGCGTCGCTCGCCATCGCCTCGTTATACGAGTCATTACAATTCTTATCAATCCCGGCGTACTCCCAAGTGGTCATCCCCATTCTGGTGAAAAACGGGGACGGGAGGTCGTTCTTGAACCACTCGCTCACGTGCTGGAACGGCTCCGTCACCAGCGGGTCCAGCCAAGCCGTCACGAGTGGGGCCATCGTCAGCATCCCGTCCCTGATCAGCAGACGGGACGCTGGCGTCAGGCTGTACGCGTCCTCGTCCATCCCCTCGACCCTGTCGAAGAACTTGGAGTGGATGAGGATGCGCATCAGCCGGAAAAGGCCGCGCGTCTTGGCCCTGTTGATAGCCAGCGCGTCGGCGAGGTCAGAGAGCGACATCGGCTTGCCATGCTTGTGGATAGCGTCGGCGATTCCCAGCTGGACGGCGCTTTTTAGCGCCATTGAGTTGATGAAGTTGAAAATGTGGTTCCATACGTGAGTTTGAGCATGGAGGATTTCTTGTGTGGATAGGTCAACTCCGGCTCCGTTGGTCAACGCCATTCTTTTTTGCTTTTGTTTTGCAAAGAGAGATGGAATTTTTTGCTTGGTGGTTTGAATTAAACAACCGTTTGCATACTGCCTATTTATAGGCGTGGAGTGATGAAATTAGCTTTCAATAATCGACACCTCAATTATTTGAAGGATTTTATTACATATTTTCGGTGAGAAATAATTTTTTTGTGTATAATAATCAGTCCAACAATAGTTATAATAAGAATTTTGAATCGATATGTGCAAGATATTTTTTAATATCATCGATCGAGTGATTGTATCATGGGAATAGCGTGACAAATTGTCAGATGGCTGAATTTGGACGCCATGCATGTTCAGTTCTTTTAGGAGGACGATGAATACAGAGGAGGGCAGTAATGGTATTTAATTAATATATACATTATGGTGGAGCACGTGGCTAAAATTTGACAAAAAAATTATATGAGTCTTATTTTGATCATATAAAAAAATAAATATATATATATGATTCGTAAATTTATAATTCTATTCAAATTATATTTTACAGTAAATGGGTCTAAATATTAAAGTAAAATTTCCCTTATATACTTGATCGTGTTACCTACACAATATTTTCTTTAGAAATTCAGATGTCAACTTTTTAATATAATATATATATATAAAAGGTTAGTAGGTCTAATAATTAATATTTATTATTTTCATTTAAAAAATTTATATTCCTACATATATTACTATAGATATTATATAAGTCAAAAAACGAAAGTTTAGTTTACTTCTTTATTAGTTTGTTCATATATAACATATAAATTAAAGAGGACACGTGTTTCATATCATCGTGTACTTTTACACTAATGTAATTTCTTCCCCCATGATATTTTTTTCTTTTACGAAACCACCCGTAATTTTTCTTTAACGGTATCCTACATATCGTGTAAAATTTTCAGCCATAAACATATATAAAAATCTGTCGCATAATTCTTTATATTTTTTCTCAGACCCAAACTTTAAAAGAAAGAAGAGAAAACGTAGTCATTACCCTCTTTACAAGTCACAGCAAAAACTTGCAGAAATTTGTCATCTAGCAAAAAATACAGAGATTTAAAAAACAGGCAGCACCACAGCGCAACAAACTTCGATCCCCAGAAAAGAGCCACGTCGCCTCACGTGTCGCGATAAAAGCTCACTGACTAAAACCCCCCTTTTGTGGTGTTGCCGTTGAGGTACGGTTACGATTTCGAAACGATAGTGAGACGAAAATATATGTTATGTGTTCGATGGTAGAAGGAATTTAAAAATGTAATTGATAGCACGTTTAGTTGGGGTAATGGAAGGGATAAAGATAATTAATTTTATTAATAGTGTTTGACAGTTTTGGTACGCCCGTAATGAGAATAAAATTAAATAATTGATTACCCTACTTCTATTACATGATTTCACTCATGTAATCATTCACTTTACCCTCCTAAGATAATACACATTGTTGATTTCTAATAAAAATGAAATAATAATCTGTTCATAGTGATTGATTAACTCAACATCATACCCATTGTCTTTAAAAAAAAAAAAAAACAATAGAACATACAATTACACGTGGGGCAATTTGAGATTCGTTTTCATTTCATCATGGATTAAGAAAAGATAATATTTCCAACACTATCTCCCAAACCTATAACAACATTACACCTAAAATCAATTTAGAGATACATATTTGAATTCGTGTTTGGTTTGATTGTTCCTTGGAGCAAGTGTATGGCCAGATAACTTCACTAAATTAAGTGATGATGAAATTAAATTAGTCAATTTATTAACCAGTTGCTTTCAACTCATCTCACTAGAATTGGTATCTTATGTGGTTCAGCACATTTATAATATTTTTGTTTGGTATATCAAAATCAGTATATTATTTTGTCCAGAAAGCTGATTGGAGCATGGACATATAAATTTTATTTTAACATTAGTACATCGGTTGCAACTTTACTATACTTTTTATTTGGACTGATAATTTAGGTCATGATTATATTTAAATTAATATATTAAAATTAATTTAAGATCGAATTAACCTAATTCATAAAATATGATATTGAACCCAGTTTAGGCTCATTATGTGCGTTGCACGTCATGACATTGAGTCCATATTAAATCAATTCGGGATAAAATCAATCTTAAATAGAGACACTTAATGATATTGTCTTCAATTTGTTAGCTAAAATAAATAATATCTTAAAGTTGCGATTTCCTCTAAGTTAGTGTTTACAAAATAATTATCTTCAACGGATCACATGATACTACTTCAAATGTTCCTTATAAAAAAAAATTAATAATATATGTGGAGAAATGAGTTTTTTTTCTTTTTCTTTTTTTGGATATGGATATTTTAATTTGACCTTTTTTGTAACTGATAAGCATAGGCAAAATGGAAAGAAAATAAAAAGTGAATTTGAGAGAAGCGGCGGTATTATGGAAAATGCCAATTTACATTCTATTTATTGGAATAGAATTCTAATGACCTATAGGCCCAAGATTCTAGCAAGGCTGAAAAACTAAAATTCACAAATTTATTATTCGAGTGTGACCCAACTGGGTCATCTTACAAATTTAATAGTCGAATTTTTATTTTTTTTCGAATTTGATCAAATGTTTTTATTTCAAATTAAGTTGCACATACCTACGAACAACAAATTCTACATGAAAAAATTATATAAATAAATTAATTTTATCTCTATATAAATTCGAACTTTTAAATAAGATGAAATTATTTGATTAAGTTGTTGATATGATAGCCATAATAATTCCTTCATCTTTTTTTTTCGACGGAATAATTCCTTCATCTAGTTTCTTACTTACCCAATTGTCCATATAATGAATTATTCGATTTATTTTTATCCCGAAACATCCTAATAATTAGTGATTTAAGTTTATTTAAATCCAGTCCTAATGAATTATTTCGAGCTTTAAAAACTTCATATATGTGTGTGTCAATCAGTTTGTCAATAATTTAAAAGCATAAGAAACAAACAGTATTTCATATTTTAAAGATGAAGATAATAATACTGACCGTGGGACCAAATTATTGTAGAGTCCATTCGAAATTTCAAGAGATATGGTTTTTTTTTTTGATAATTTTCGTATAAGATTTCCCACCGACAAATTTTATGTTGTTCTTTTCTTGCTGATAATTACTCTCTTCCTTCTATTTTTTATTATCCGACTGTAGACACAAAAATTAAAAAAAAAAAAAAGATAATAATAATTAACAGGCAGCACCACAGCGCAACAAACTTCGATCCCCAGAAAAGAGCCACGTCGCCTCACGTGTCGCGATATGCGGGAAAAGCTCACTGACTAAAACCCCCTATCTGTTTTCCGTTGGGGATTACAAAAATTACCCAACATAAAATCACCATATGTCATGATGAACGTTATTGTCAAAGTTGGGAATTTCCCATATAAAATAAGGGCAAATAATTAAATTTAACCCATATTTTAAATTTTTTATCAATTTTAGCATATATTTTTTTCTTTTTACAAATATAGTATATATTTTCACTTAATATTTAAAAATATTTCGAAATACCATTTTTAAGAAGGACCGCAAGTGATGTAATTCGTCGGTCCATTCACCTATCTTTGTTGACGCAGAAATATTAAAATAAAAAAGATCGCCACCTAACTAGAAAACACAGGATATAAAAACATTCAGGGTCACTTTTTTCTAATTTTAGGTGGTGATATATATATATATATATTTTTTTCACGTCAGCAAGACAAGTAAATACCCGCGACCACATTAGACGACCTTGTAAAAAATGGAGTCATGTGATGTTTTTAAGTATTAAGTGAAAGTATATGTTATATTTGAATAGAGAAAAAATATATGCTAAAATTGATGAAAACCAAAAAGTATGTGTCAGATTTGATTATTTAGCCTAAAATAAGTGTATTTATTAAACATTACTTTAATAAATTTAGAAGTAGATTGTGTATTAAAACGTATTAATACTAAATAGCATACAAACTAATAACTTATTATGAATTGATATTCTTTATTATGCTTTCATGGGTCTTATAATCATGGTCCCATTGTGGTGGGTGATGGTATCCTTTTTGTGGTGGTTCCCTTTATGGTGGGGTGGTGGTTCCCCTTTTGTGGTGGTCCCCCTTTTGTGGTGGTAGTGTTGGGATTATACTGAAAAGTATGCTTTTTACTTTGTATAATCGAAACTGAATTTTCAGACTTATTTACTTAAATAAATTGTTTATCACTAATGCTTTAAATATGATTGAATGTTACATATATTTCTTTGCATAACTGCTCAATAATTAAGATGCGTGTTACATTGTAGTTAATTTAGTGATACCGATCACGTAAGATTAAATTAACAATCCCTTTATAACTAAAAAGTAAGCCATTCACGACCTAGATGGAAATGAACAACCCATCACGAAAGGTTGAGGTGTAAGGCCAGATTGGTTTGTCTTGACCAAGAGATTACACTAAGGTGCATGACCGATCTGTTGAATAGGACCTCTGAGAGGATAAATTCTTGAATCGAACGAGGAAGAATTAGACCTCGGTGGTTTGTTATTTCTTAACCTTCGTCCCCTTAAATAGGATCACGTGGGATTGGTAGAATATTGCTTTGACTTTATCATGGGTAGCGAATCAAAGAGATTCAATACTTTTTATCTTGGGCAATATTATTGGTCACACGTGATTGCTAAGATTTAATACTAAGAATCGAATCGTGTCTTAATCGCTTTTGATTTGCCCTTGGGAGGTTCATAAAATTTTATCATACCAAATCTTGCAAAGTGGAATTTGTTTCCTGTATGGATAATAATGTTGAACCGCTCCTTGACCAAGGACAAAAGATATTAATTAACGGAATGCTATTTCAAAGGCTTGAATTAATTAATGGGCTAGATAATCTTAAACACGGAAATAATGACCGAGTCATATTGATTATAATATGGGTTAAGATGGATAGTCTGAATATTAATTATGTAGTGGGATTAATTAATATTTATGGGCTTGAATTATATTGTGGCTCAATATTAGATATTCAAGATCCATTAGAAGGTCCAATCTTAATTCTCCTAAAAGCCCCCCGAAAGAAATTTCCAACAAATAGTCCATTAACCTAAAAGGTGATTAAAATAAAATAAATATTGTTGCTTAATTTTTCCTCTATTTTTTGAAAATTATGGATTAAAGAGGAGAAAGATTTTCTTTGAAATTTTGTTATGGAATGAAGATATGTATTCTTGGAATACAAGATTATCTCATTAAATTCAAGAAATCTCCCACTTGGTTATTTCATAAGAGAATTTCAAATTTTGAAAATATAAATGGGCAAGAAAGATTTTCTTGATTTTCTTGAAAAGATATTATGGAAGATATGTATTTTTGAAATACAAGAATATCTCATAAATTCAAGAAGATCCAAATCTTGGATTCTTGCACACACTAAATTTTCAAAATATCCATATATGAGAGTCTAGATCTAGGTTTATTTATTTTGTAAATAAATTGTAACCGGATCGGAACGAAGAGATTTAAGAATTAAAGGATCTAAATCCGAACTGAACCGATAGGCGCCAAGGCGCGGCGATCGACGCATGGGCGCGAGGGCGAGGCGGCTTAGCGGGCCAAGGAGAATAGGGAGGGAACAAGACGGGCGGGCGCTTAAGCACGCGATCCGTAGCTTCCAGCCGAAATGGACGGGCGGATGACGCAGCGCGGAGATACGCTGGTGCCGCTGAGGTCGCGGCGAAGGCGAAGCGCCAAGACGCTTCGCCGAGATCTCGCCGACGATGACGACATTCTCGTCTTAGAGGCGAGAGCAAGATCAAGGCGCGCGACTTTTTCGCGCAAGGTCAGGTCGTTTCTAGGCCAGTGGTAAATCGGATGATCGGCGTGATCCCGGCCGCGAAATGGCGTGGCGTTCGAGACGGCATTTTTTTCGAGACGAACGAGTGGGAGAAATTCGAGACGTGTTTCTTCAAGATCAAGTCAAGAAAAATCAAACCATGACAATTGGATAATTTGTGCCCAATATGTTTATTTTTCTGTTTTGCTTGATTTATTTGTGATATCTTATGCTTTATTTAATTTGTTTAAATGTGTTTGCATGAGGGTTGCCAAATGGAAAAATCTCACCTTCAAAAATTACTAAGTATGTTTAAATAATTAATTGACAATTTTATTCCTGGATAATAAAATTGAATTAATTTTCGACCTCCATGATTTATTTATTTGTGAATTCTTTTGGAGAAATTCCAACCCGACGGTCAAAAGATAGGTTTCACATGAATGAATTCCAAACGGATGATTGTGGGTTATTACTAGTGGCGATTTATGACCCTCCCAACGAGGCTCGATCAAAGCGAAATAATAATCCTCAGATTTAATCATGGTTATTACTTAGGTATAAAATTGATATGCATATATTTCTCCGAAGTCCCCATCAATTTTATATTGGTCAAGTGAGCCAACTATTAATCTGGATATTAAAGGTTTGTAATCGTTTTTGTTTGTAACATGCTTGAATGTGTTTAAATAATGACCCACCCAACGTGGGCTTATTTAAACTGCTTTTTGAGATTGGGTCGATGACGTTCATATTTTTTTTTGAGATTTTAATATGAAGCATGTGATCGAACCTTGTGATATACTTGTCTTTATCAAGATATAGTTGTTTATTTCATTTCAAAGATGTCATTACCTTTTAATCCAATTGTTATTATACTTAAAGTTAATACAATATGTATGAAAACTATATTGATTGGAAACGAAAAATTATAATTATCCTAATCGCACAAAAAGCACAAGTGGATTCTTGACACACCAAAATCGGATGAACCAACCGACGAGTCAAAAACACGGGACTCATCGATCACCTTGCGAGAGATGTCGTCAATGAAAATGGTGGAGGCAAACCCGTAAGGGATTACGCCTCAAAATAGATGGCCCATCCGAACAAACTTGAGATTCTCGAGCGCAGATTATGATCCGAGACTCGATGAATTTGGTACTTCACCGCCTAAAAAGTTTTTGAGCATTTTGGCCTCGCTAATTAATTTGTTGCAAGCTTTTGGTCTCGGCAGAAATGTTGATAAGGCACCAAACTCAAGTTTTTGATTTAAGAAGTGGTTTGTCTTCATCTTCTAGCCCAAAGGAAGACAAGATAAAGTTAAGAGGACCAAAAGGCCATAAGCAATAAAACTTCAATCACTGCGGCGGCAATGGTAAGATGAGGAATGCTTGTTGTGTCAAGGAAAATCCAAAGGAGGTGCTTAAGATCTTTGTAAAGAGAGGACAATGGAGGTTTTGCTGTTCCAACCCCAAAAGGGACGGAAAGAAAGGTAATTCTCACGCACTAGTTGTTGAAACTTGTTTAGCGGTGTATACTTCTCATTCGTGGGTGGTTGATACGAGATTCACTAATCATGTTGGCTTCACGGGTTCTAAATGATCCCAAGAACTTAGTGGGGAGCGAGATCCTCATCACAATCGGGCAACGTTATTTAAAGTAGAAGACATTGCAATGCTATGTAAGTGGCAAATATTGCAATGCTACGATAGTAACGATTATTGCAATACTACGCAAGTAGCAGACATTGCAATGCTACATGAAAGAGCAGTTAAAGCAGTGGGAGAAGTGCACCTATCTTTTGAAGATAAAGTTTTTGAGATTATCTTTATGTTCCCGGTTTTAGAAAGAATTCACTTTCGTTTTCTAAAATTCGATTAAAGGACACTAAGTTTCTTCTAATAAGAATGACATCATTTTTGAAATGATGAGTGTATCCGCACGGGACATTGATGGAAAATCTCTATACAATTAATTGTGCACACCACTCATGAAATGCATCCTATAACACATCAACTATTTCCGACAAAAGAAAGCATGAACGAAATACTTCTTTGGCATCTAAGATTAGGTCATATAAATCCAAAGAGGATCCAAAGGTTGGTGAAAGATGGTTCACTGGAGCGTCTCCAAGTTGAACAAATCCCAACCTGCGAATCATGTTTGGAGGGTAATATGACCAAGAGGGCATTTGGAGCCAAGGGTAATAGGGCCAAAGAAGTGTTAGAGATCGTTCACACAGATGTATGTGGTCCAATGTCAACCAAAGGAAGAGGAGTTTATAAGTAATTTTATTGATGATTACTCAAGGTACATTTTCCTTATGAAGCATGAATATGAGACCTTTGAAAAATTCTAAGAATTTAAGGCTCAAACAGAGAATCATAAGGAAAAACGTATCAAGTCTCTACGATCTGATCGTGGAGGCGAATACCTCAGCAATGAGTTTTGAGCTACTTATCTGATGAAGGGATTGTATCCCACCATCGACCTTAACCCCTCAACAAAACGGGGTTGGCAGAGAAATAAGAAACCAATTCTTTTTGGAAATGGTTAGATCAATGATGAGTTATCGCGGATCTTCCCGAGTCGTTCGGGGTTATGCCTTGAAACAAATGACTTACATTCTCGAACTTGGTGCTATCCAAATCGATTCCTCAAACTCCCAAAGAATTGTGGACCCAAGCCTAGTATGATACACATGAGAATTTGGGGTGTCCGGCTTACGTGTTGGACAAAGGAAGCGAAGAATCGGATCCTCGATCGAATTAAGGTTGTTTGTAGGATACCCCGAGGGAACAAAATGGTGTATGTTCTATAGTCCCAAGATCAAAAGGTGGTCATGAGCACCCACTTTAGATTTTTGGAAGAAGACTATATGAACCAAATTAAACCAGTGAGATTACCTTAAATGAGCTTAGAGGGCAAACCTCGATTACCAATCGTATTTTAGATGATATACCAAACGATACGTTTTCAACCGAGCCTCGTCAGAGTGGGAGGGTTGTTAGACGACCCGAGAGATTCATGGGAATAGGAGAGTCCTCGGACTTGATTCCCTGACAAGACTTAATCGCACCCATGGACATATGACGAGGCATTCCAAGATAAGGATGCGTGTTCTTGCAAACAAAGAATGAAAGCCAAAATGGGTTCTATGTTGCATAATAGAGTGTAGGGAGCTAGTCGAACCACTTAATGGGTCAAATCTATTGGATGCATAAGAGGAAAAGAGGACCGGACGGGAAGGTTGAAACCTTTAAAGAAAAGACTAGTGGCGAAAAGGTTATACTCGTAAAGAAGGGATCGATTATGAGGAAACTTTTTTTCTTCAGAGCCATGCTTAAGTCCATCCGTATTCTCTTATCGATTGTTCTTTGATTTCGACTTTGAAATCTCGCAAATGGATGTCAAGATGACTTTTCCTTAATCTAAGTCTTGATGAAGAGATCTATATGCAACAACCCCAAGGTTTCATTGAAACAGCCCAAAAAACATCTTGTTTGTAAGCTCAAGAAGTCCATTTACGGACTCAAACAGCATCCGAGCTTGGAACCAATGTTTTGATCATGTTATAAAGTCTTATGGGTTTGATCAAAACGAGTTTGAAAGTTGTGTGTATAAAAAAGCATGTCGAACCGCATTGGTATTCTTAGTACTATCGTGAGCGACATTCTGATCATCGGGAACGATGTGAGGTGTTATCAGACGTAAGGGCATGGCTTTCAAAAAAGTTTGATATGAAAGACTTAGGGAAGTCGGACACATCCTTGGGATCAAGATCACAAGAAAATGATGGTCTGGTTATCGCAAGTTTCATACATAGACATTGTCTTTGAAACGATTCAGCATGCAAGATTCCAAGAAAGGATTCGTACCTTTCAGACTTGGAATCCATCTATCCAAGAAAATGTTCCCTAAGACGAAAAGGAGATAGATGACATGAAAGGTATTCCTTGTGGCTTCTATTGTTGTGGAAACCTTATGTATGCATTCTTCGTATCGAGACCGAATATACGCTTTCTTAGTAGGGCATGGTATGAATATCAAAGTAACCTAGGGAAAGCGCATTGGACGACAGTTAAAAACATTCTGAAGTGTCTGAAAAGAACTCGGGATAGAATGTTGATTTATCAGTCAAATACTCCAATCCCCATCGGCTACACAGGACTCTGGGATTTCCAATCGATTTAGATTCGATGAATTATCCGCCTTAGTTAGTGTGTTTCCATTTGGGAAGTGTAGCCATGAAATGGACGAGTGCCGAAATGCAATGCATCACCGACTCAACCATAAAGTCGGGTAAGCATTCTGGCGTGAAGCGATGAAAGAACCGATTGGGCTCTAGATCTTCTTAGTGGACTTGGATGGTGTTCTCAATTTGTCTAGCAATATATGCTAAGGGCGCTTGCAAATTCAAGAGAACCAAGAGTCCACGAAGTCAAACAAGCACACTAAAGGAAAGACATCTTATATCGAGAAATCGTTAAGAGATGAGATATAGATGTGGCAAAGATAGCGTCCCGAGGACAACCTAGCGTATCCATTCACAAAAGAGTCCTGCCTCAATACATTCGAGAGACATGTGGGTGGAATGGGTATCAAGACCGCTTGTCAATCTGCTTTGAGTATAAGTGGGAGAAATTATTAGGTTCGTGTAGGTGACATTAGATGTCACGGACTACGCGAGACATGTTGTAGTATACTTAAAAAGAAGACTTTGAGTATAAGTGGGAGATTGTTGGGATTATAATTTGAAAAGTATGTTTTTTACTTTGTATAATCGAAACCCAATTTTTAACTTATTTATTTGAAATAAATTGTTTATCAATTGATGCTTTAAATATGATTGAATGTTACATATATTTATTGCATAACTGCTCAATAATTAAATGCGTGTTACATTGTAGTTAATTTAGTGATACCGGATCACGTAAGATTAAATTAATGATCCTTGTAACTAAAAAAAGTACGCCATTCACGACCTAGATGGAAATGAACAACCCATCACGAAAGGTTGAGGTGTAAAGGCTCGATTGGTTTGTCTTGACCAAGAGATTACACTAGTGCATGATAATCTTGTTGAATAGGACCCTATGGGGAGGATAAATTCTTGAATCGAATCGAGGAAGAATTAGACCTCGGTGGTTCGTTATTTCTTAACCTTCGTCCCTTAAATAGGATCACGTGGGATTGATAACTATTGCTTTGACTTATCATGGGTAGCGAATCAAAGAGAGATTCAATACTTTTTTATCTTGGGCAATATTATTGGTCACACGTGATTCTTAAGATTTAATACGAAGAATCGTGTGCAAATACGCTTGTTTGATTTGCCCTTTGTGAGGTTCATAAGCTTTATCATACCAAATCTTGCAAGTGGAATTTGTTTCCCAGATGGATAATAATGTTGAACCGCTCCTTGACCAAGACAAAAGATATTAATTAACGGAAAGCTATTTCAAAGGTTTTGAATTAATTAATGGGCTAGATAATCTTAAACACGGGAAATAATGACCGGGAGCCATATTGTCTATAATATGGGTTAAGATGGATAGTGCAATATTAATTATGTAGTGGGATTAATTAATATTTATGGGCTTGAATTATATTGTGGCTCAATATTAGATATTCAAGATCCATTAGAAGATCCAATCTTAATTCTCCTAAAGGCCCCCTGAGTAGCCCAACAAATAGTCCATTAACTGAAAATATGATTAAAATAAAATAAATATTATTGCTTAATTTTTCCTCTATTTTTCGAAAATTATGGATTAAAGAGGGAGAAAGATTTTATTTGAATTTTGTTATGGAATGAAGATATGTATTCTTGGAATACAAGATTATCTCATTAAATTCAAGAAATCTCCTACTTGGTTATTTCATAAGAGAATTTCAAAATTTTGAAAATATAGTGGGCAAGAAAGATTTTCTTGATTTTCTTGAAAATATATTATGGAAGATATGTATTTCTTGAAATACAAGAATATCTCATAAATTCAAGAAGATCCAAATCTTGGATTCTTGCACGCACTAAATTTTTGAAAATATTCATATATGAGGAGGTGGGATTTTTTGTGGAATATTTTAATTATGGGAAAAAGAATATAGGAGATATATTCAAGATTTCTTGGTAATGAAGAAAAAAGTTTTTTCCCACATTGATTTTCTACTAAAATTTTTCGACCACCCTCTCCTATAAATAGGGATGATTAGTTCATTCTCAAAGACAATTTCACGTCTTTGGAAAAATTAGCAAATCCACAAAGGTGGTGCAACAAAGTTTATTTTTTTCTTTTTGTTAATTGTTAAATGTCATGTCCTTCCATAGGATAGTTGAGAAAGGCTTTGGAATACTTGGGAAGTCCTTTTGGTTAGTCCGTCCGACCAAAGTCACATCGTCATCCCGGAGAGGTGCGTTCACGTAAACCCGTAGATTCTGCGTGCGTGGGTTTTTACGTGGCTTTTTATATCATGATATGTTGTTGCAATTATTATTTGAATTAATATAGGATTAATTCATGCTAGTAATAATTAAAGAATTAAATTTGTATTTAAATATTCACCCCGAATAGATCTGTGCAACTCATTCTCCAACAGGTAGTGGTGTTGCCGTTGCGGTACGGTTACGATTTCGAAACGATAGTGAGACGAAAATATGTGTCATGTGTTCGATGGTAGAAGGAATTTAAAAATGTAATTGATAGCACATTTAGTAGGGGTAATGGAAGGGGTAATGATAATTAATTTTATTAATAGTGTTTGACAGTTTTGGTACACCCGTAATGAGAATAGAATTAAATAATTGATTACCCTACTTCTATTACATGATTTCACTCATGTAATCATTCACTCTACCCTCCTAAGATAATACACATTGTTGATTTCTAATAAACATCAATAATGCAAACTCATAGTGATTGACCACTCAACATCATACCCATTGTCTTAAAAAAAAAAAAAAAAAAACAATAGAACATACAATTACACGTGGGGCAATTTGAGATTCATTTTCATATCATCATGGATTAAGAAAAGATAATATTTCCAACACTATCTCCCAAACCTATAACAACATTACACCTATGTTGCATAAAATCAATTTAGAGATACATATTTGAATTCGTGTTTGGTTTGATTGTTCCTTGGAGCAAGTGTATGGCCACATAACTTCACTAAATTAAGTGATGATGAAATTAAATTAGTCAATTTATTAACCAGTTGTTTTCAACACATCTCACTAGAATTGGTATCTTACGTGGTTCAGCACATTTATAATATTTTTGTTTGGTATATCAAAATCAGCACATTAATAATATTTTTTTCTAAATTAAAAGAAAAGGGAAATGGAGGAGAGTGATTCACACGTTCAACTTTAATTGGTTTCGGAAAAATTATATTAGTTTTTTATGCCGATTATGTCATCTACTGACCGTGGGACCAAATTATTGTAGAGTCCATTCGAAATTTCAAGAGATATGGTTTTTTTTTAACTGATAATTTTCGTATAAGATTTCCCACCGACAAATTTTATGTTGTTCTTTTCTCGCTGATAATTACTCCCTCCTTCCTATTTTTTATTATCTGATTACTATAGACACAGAAATTAAGAAAAAATAGAAGATAATAATATTAAATGGTGTAAAGTTAGTAAAGTGGATTTGGTGGAGGGAAATCTATATTTTAAAAGCGGAAGCGGCGATCGAACCGGACAACCTTAGCGCTTTCGGTCAGACCGGGATTAACCGAGTATGACCGTTATTAAAGCAGTTGAACCGATATGACGTCATAATTATATATATTTATTATTAATTAAAGTATTAATTTAACTTTTTTTATTAGAGATTGGCATGCCCAAGCCCAACTACCCATCAGCGAAACCCTACTTATCCAAACTATACATCTTCCACCTCCAAATCAATTGAACGGCGTGCCAGATTAATTGCTCTGCACATAAAATGGAGTTTCTAGATTAATTTCACACTCAATCCCCCAACATCTCTCCTCACTGTACGACTGCATTGTTTCATCATTTTGGAAGAGTTGCTACCCTGCGTAGATGAGACTCATGAGAGTACGCCGGCAGGAGAGGAACAGCGCACTGCCAGATTTTTTTTTTTTTTTTTATAAAAATATAGTCGAACCGGCGGCCGACCGATTAAACCGGCCACCGGTTCGTACCGCTTTTTACCGTTTCCAGCGGTTCGTGGCCGAGCGAGCGGTCCAATTTGTCGAAACGGGCCGGTAGCCTCGTCGGATAGCGGTTGGACCGGTCCGATCCGTTTTTTAAAACATAGAGGAAAATAATAGTATTAAATGGTGTAAGGGGGTTTGATAGAGAGAAATAATAATATTAAATAGTATTGAAAAGTGTTTTATTTTCTTTTTTAGGAAATGACCAAACAATTAAAATTATGACAGATGGAGTACGTAATTAGCTTTGGATATTTGAAATTTTTTTTTTACAAATTTCATGGAATTCGTAAAAAAAAATTATTGCAGTTTTTTTTTTTTTTTTGAAACATCTCGTCTAAATTCTTCATTGAAATTTAAAATTACACACTATTCAGCAACGGGAAATAAAGTACTAAATTAACGAAAATTCCCTAATTTTAGGAAATTTTATTGAAATAAAAAGGTAATTGTTCAATAATTAAAAATAATCAAAGCACGTAAAATGAGCTAATATTGTGCGAGAACTGAGAACAACTCAGTATAGTTCGACCTTTTTCTCGTTTCAACTATAAAATTCACTTCTTAAAATAAGTTTATTACTTGAAGAAAAGCATGTAATATTGTTTTTTTGGTAATTTGAAAAAGTGATACTCCTCTCGCCCCCAAAAAGAGTATCTTTCGAAAAATAAACATATTTTACTAAAAATGTAGATTAAATATATTTATGGGCACAATTTTTTTTTATTTTCATCATCCAACAATCACTTAATTACTTTCGAGTTATCATTATACTTTTACTCACAATCAATTATGTTATTTATAAATTGACTTAATTTACGTTTTAAGAAAAATATATTTTAACCCTATGAAAGATACTTTTGGGGGACGGAGGTAGTACATTTTTAGTAATTATTGTTTTCCTTTTGTAGAAGAAGAAATGTTGTACAGTGTGAAAATTTTCATGTATGAAAAATCTATAAAGTTCTTTCTAAATCAATCATCTACATCCTAAACACTAAATAATGAACCCTAAATTATGACATATTAAGATTCGAATTGAACCATGAATCACTTGGTAGAAATGAATCATCTTAACCACTAATTTTATCGTCATCTTCATCAATTATAAAATTTAATTATAAATTAAAGTTTTTTCATGTATGAAAATTTTCATACTAGACTTTGTCATGATTTAATTCGTGTTCTTTTACATAGTAACTGGAAAAATCGATAATAACATTAGTGTAGTTTCGAATAATTGTATTAATCTTGTGTATCATAAGCTCAATAATAGACCTGAAACGGCCCATTTCAAATTTTACAAAGCATATTTGTAATTTTAATTTTTAAATAAAGTATTTTGGATGTTTGATGTTTTCGATTTGTCGTATTTGAAGTGATGATTTTCTCCGCTTATCTCATTTTGAAGAATTTTGATTGGTGCATTTGGTTATATTACAAGTTTGGATTGCAATGTACGTTTGCTTATTTAATTTGACAGAGACTTGGTAACTACTAGCTACTTACTGTGGTGCCAAAACCTTTTTTGGCATCACAACTTTTATATATTTAATTCTTTTCTAATTTTGGTTAAACCTGTGATTATATAAGAGTAACACTTGTGTGCGGTGTGCACTAATTACATGAAATGCAATTGGTATAATTGAGTTTAATTTTAACTTGAATGAATTATCTACATCCTAAATATTAAATTATGAATCCTAAATTATGATATATTCGGGCCGGGTGAATCATGAATTACTCAGGCCGAGTGAATCATAAATCACTCGGGTTGGGTTTGGGTCAGGGCCGATTAAAAAAAAATTGAATTGAAATCAAATTGCATCAAATTAAAATTGGTGCAAATGGTGCACGAGAGAATTTGTCAATATATAATTAGTATTATCTTTTTTTAAGGAATTCATTTCCCCCTATTTAATTTTGTTTTCAAATTTTAACTAGCGATATTCATTGTTCTATCCTAGACTGAATATTGAATAAAATTCTACTTTTTGAAATAATTCGAACACCACACAAAAAAAAAAAAAATAGATCGATCTATACGTACGTGGTGTGCAATGAATTTTATGTATTTGATTAAGAAAGTAAAAATTGAAGAATTTAGAGTTTTAGATGTGCATCGTAATTAGATATTTCTTTTTCTTAGGTGTGAATAATTCAATTGTTTAGATCTTCACTATCTGAAATTTTAAAGTTTTGGGTTTGAGATACGGAGATGAAATATTTATTCTCTTTTGTGGTGGTCTCCCTCATTTGGGTGGTGGTGGTCCCTCTCTTGTAGGGTTGAGGTTCGGTTCGATTCTTATTTTAATTGCGATTTAAAATTGATCTCCTTCTTGTGATGGTTGCGATTCCGGTCTACAACGAGATAAAATAATGTTGTCATGTGTCCAGTGCTAGATGCACTACAAAAAACGAAATTAGCGACAGTTACAAGAACCGTCGCAAATAGCGATGGTTTTTACGATAGTTACGGTCAAATGGTCAAAGTCAACAGGTTTAGCGACGGTTTAGAGAACCGTCGCAAATAGCGACGGTTTAAGCTACGGTTTTAGCGACGTTTTGGACTAACCCCTTTAACGACGGTATTAGCAACGGTTTTTGCGACGGATTTAGCGACGGTTTTTTTTTTTTTTTTTCAAATTTAAAAAAAATAAAAATAAATATTAATTATGAATTTTTTTTTATGTTTCAGGATTATACTAGGTTTTTTAATTGTTGTTAATGCACCTTACTATATATTTAATATATAGTCACTTGGAGAAGAGTTTCATCTGACCGTAGTCAGATCTATTTCGAGGAGTTTACGGTATAAAATTTAATTCATAGTATATTTAAATATATATATTGACTAAAAGTAGTACTTGTTTAAATAGAAAAGTAGTACTTGTTTAAATGAAAGTATTACTTGTTAAATGAAAAATATTACTTAAGTTTAAATACAAAAGTAGTACTTGTTTAATAGAAAAGTAGTACTTGTTTAAATGAAAAGTAGTACTTGTTTAAATAGAAAAGTAGTACTTGGTTAAATGAAAAGTATTACTTGTTTAAATTAAAAGTATTGTTTAAACAATAGAAAGTATTACTTGTTTAAATGAAAGGTATTACTTGTTTAAATGAAAAGTATTACTTGTTTAAATAGAAAAGTAGTAGTTGTTTAAATAGAAAAGTAGTACTTGTTTAAATGAAAAGTATTACTTGTTTAAATAGAAAATATTACTTGTTTAAATAGAAAAGTAGTACTTATTTAAATGAAAATGAGTACTTATTTAAATGAAAAGTATTATTTATTTAAATGAAAGGTATTACTTGTTTAAATGAGAAGTAGTACTTGTTTAAATGAAAAGTAATACTTGTTTAAATGCAAAGTATTACTTGTTTAAATAGAAAGTATTACTTGTTTAAATGAAAAGTATTACTTGTTTAAATAGAAAAGTAGTACTTGTTTAAATAGAAAAGTAGTACTTGTTTAAATGAAAAAGAGTACTTGTTTAAATGAAAAGTATTGCTTGTTTAAATAGAAAAGTATTACTTGTTTAAATAGAAAAGTAGTATTTGTTTAAATACAAAAGTAGTACTTGGTTAAATGAAAAGTATTAATTGTTTAAATAATAGAAAATATTACTTGATTAAATGAAAGGTATTACATGTTTAAATGAAAAGTATTACTTGTTAAATGAAAAATATTACTTGTTTAAATAGAAAAGTTGTAGTTGTTTAAATAGAAAAGTAATACTTGTTTAAATGAAAAGTATTACTTGTTTAAATATAAAAGTATTACTTGTTTAAATAGAAAAGTATTACTTGTTTAAATGAAAAGTAGTACTTGTTTAAATGAAAAGTAGTACTTATTTAAATAGAAAAGTATTACTTGTTTAAATAGAAAAGTATTACTTGTTTAAATAGAAAAGTATTACTTGTTTAAATAGAAAAGTAGTACTTGTTTAAATCGAAAAGTAGTACTTGTTTAAATGAAAAGTCGTACTTGTTTAAATGAAAAGTATTACTTCTTAAATAAAAAGTATTACTTGTTTAAATAGAAAAGTAGTACTTGTTTAAATAGAAAGTATTACTTATTTAAATGAAAAGTAGTACTTGTTTAAATAGAAGGTATTACTGTGATGTCCCAACAATTAATTAAAGTCGAAGGCAACTAATACCAGCAAACTACTCTCCAATTCTTAACAACCAAAATGAAGAACAAGCTTAATGAAAAATGTAGTCTAAGAAATGTATGAAAATAAAGAATACTCCACCACGCCCAACCTCCATGGATGCTAATCACCTGTAAGAGGATTCATATTAGGAAGGGTTCACTCAATCTGTGGTGCTAATAATGATAAAAAAACTCACATGAACACTCATATTTGATGAACACTCCAATATTCCCTCTCAATCAACTCACGATCGCCTGAGAATTCTGTAAGCAACGAAATTCAGGCGATAAGCATAACATGAAGAAGATAATCAATTCAAGAGCAATAGCTTGAGGATAATACCTCACACAACAACATCGTTTTTTCATCCATTGCTCCATTCCAATTATACCGCTTGATGGATGAAGGAGCACTCATCGGTGTCGAAAAGTACGAATCCTTCATGGAGACCGTTGATTAGTTATGGTAGACGAACAAAATCCGAGCATTATGAGGAAAATAAGAAAAAGGGCCGCAACAAAGGAAGTTGGGCCAGCAGGACAGCAAGAGAGCAACGGGCCGAAGAGCTAAGTGGGCCGCGAATTTATTGAGCCCAAGGAACTAACGGTAACTAAAAGACGGATTATTTGAAAATGCGACAATACCCCTTCTCGCACCTGACTTGTCCTCAAGTTGTAATCGAAGGAAAACTCACCTTAATCACCTCTGCATCTTCCCAGGTGGCTGTTTCAGCAGTAGCATTACTCCAATGGATTAGCAATTGATTCACGGAGCGGTTTCTCTTCTTGATGGTTCGTCGAGCTAAGATTGCTACAGGTATGACCATTGCTTCACCTTCATCATTGATATCTGGTAGCTTATCCTGCGGAGAGTATTTGTTCTTGATTTTTTTCTTGAGTTGAGAGACATGAAACACCGGGTGTAGACGGCTTCCTTCTGGAAGTTTGAGCTTGTACGCCACTGCCCCTATTTTCTCAATGATTTGGTAGGGTCCAAAGTACTTCACTAAGAGTTTAGTTTGTCTTCTTAGTTGATCGGGGGCGTTTCTGAATGGCTGCATCCTTAAGTATACCCAATCCCCAATTTCAAATTGCCTCTCTGATCTGTGGAGATCAGCATAACGCTTCATTCTGTCAATAGCAGATTGTAAGTTCTCCTTTAAAACTTGTACCATTCTTTGCTTTTCAATGAGAACTTCCCCAGCTGCATCTGAACTCCCTTGTAAATAAGGCCCTAAACCAAGTTGTGCTGGTTTGTAACCATATAGAGCTTCAAATGGTGTCATTTGGATAGATTGGTGATAACTAGTGTTGTACCACCATTCAGCAAGAGGTAGCCAATCTGTCCATTTGCTTGGTTTGAGATGAGTCATACACCTTAGATATGTCTCAAGACACCTATTGACTCTTTCACTTTGACCATCAGCCTGCGGGTGATGAGCAATACTCACGTGCAACTCCACCCCTGCTAATTTAAATAGTGACTTCCAAAATGCACTTTGGAACACCATCTCTATCACTTATAATTATCTCAGGAAATCCATGTAACTTGTGAATGTGGTTTAAGTAGATTTCAGCCAATCCTTCAGCATTGTAGGGGTGCTTGAGATCAATAAAATGATCAGATGTTTAGTCATTCTATCCACAATGACCCAAATGACACTTCTCCCAATTTTAGGTAATGCTTAGGTAATGCTTGGTTTGTCAACGAATGGTCCATAAGAAAGGCTTGACTCCATGGTTTGAAGTCTTGGAAGTCTTGTCTCATCCCCCCCGCCAAAAAATAAAGGTTTTTGTAACTAAGCCGGAATGGATAAGGCATTGCTTCTTTTTTGATGTTACCATTCCCGCCACCCAAATTCTTCCTCGATATCTCAACATTCCATCTTTCACAAGCATTGATGAAGATAGTTTGAGATAGTTGTTGTCTCATCCCTTTTTACTTTGCCATTTATGAAATAAAATAAAGTTTTTGATTGAATGTTATTATATTTATTTAACTAATAATTCTTGTAGATTCGATACCCGAACGGCCAACCAATTCAGATGATGGAAATGAACAACCATCGTGTTGAGGTGTAAGGCTCGAGATTGGTTTGTCTTGACCAAGAGATTACACTAGTCTTGATGTTACCATTCTTCCGTTACCCCTCGGTTCTTTCCCTCGATATCTCAACATTCCATCTTTCACAAATAGAGAAATCAAGAGATCAATATCGGGCAATATTAGATAGTTTGAGATAGTAGTTGTTGAGGTTAGAATCCCCAAATCTTGCAAGTGGAATTTGTTTCATGGATAATAATGTTGAACCGCTTTCCTAACTTAAGGACAAAAGATATTAATTAATGGAAAGCTATTTCGGGATTAATTAATTAATCTTAAACACTACTAATGACCCCAAGATGACTTGATGGATGAATATAATTATTTATTAATTAATATTTAGAATTATATTGTGGCTTGATTCTTCCCGGCCCCCAAGTAGTCTAACAAAAAGGATTGTCTTAAAAGAGAGAAAGATTTTCTTTGAATTTTGTTATTTTAAGATATTTTCCTTTCTATCTCATTAAATTCAAATAATCTCCCACTTGGTTATTCATTAAGCATAAATTAGTCATGTCCCATCAATTTGATATGTAGCCATTTAATATCTCATAAATTCAAGAAGAATGTTGCTCAACCTCTAAAATTCTCCATAATAGAGTGGATTTTTGTGGAATATTTTAAACTAAAAAGATGATATATTCAAGATTTTAATGATGAAAAGTTGCTACCATTAAGATAATGATTCCATTTGGTTTAGTTCATTCCCAAGTACAATTCCATGCTTGGAAATATTAGAAATCCATCAAGGCTAGGAGCTCCTTCTCATAAATGGTCAAATTTTTTTCCTTTTGATAATGCCCGATTTTTGTGGCAAGGGCTAACTTGGGAAGTCCCTTTTGGTTAGTCCGTCCGTCCGAAAGCCAATGGGTTGCCGAGGGTTTTTACGTGGCTTTTATATGCATGATATATTGTTGCAATTAAAATTAATATAGGATTAATTCATGCTAGTAATAATTAATGAATTAAATTTGTATTTAAATATTCACCCCGAATAGATTCCAAATCATTCCACAAGCATCCCTTTTCCATATTATTAAAGATGACTTGATTGAGTAAAATTTAGACTTGATTCTTCCCCAGTAGTCTCAAATTGTCTTGAGAGAGCATCAAGAACTTTATTTTTTCACCATCAATTTCTTAATAGATACCATTTCAAATGCCATTTCTTGAAGAATGTTGCTCCAACCTGGAAGTTATCCTTTCAAACTAGCATGATCGCTCTTAATGATGAATTTGCTACCATTAAGATAATGATTCCATTTGGTTTGGTAATAACTCTATAAAGTTGATAATGCCCGAATCTTCATAAACTCGTTGAAAAAGCAATGGGTTGCCCCCTTTTGCATCAAACCCAAGAATCCCACAAGCAAGGCCTTTAAGGGTTTAAAATCTGGTAGGGGTTCTGGCCTTAAGCTTTTCAAATACCATGCTTTCCAATGGAATTTATCCTTCTTGAGCAATTGAGTTAGAGGTTTGGTAATAACTCCATAACCTTCTCAATGACCCTGTTAAACCCAAGAATCCCCAAGGCCTTAAGGTTTCTATTCCACCATGTTTTAATTTTCTCACGGCCACCCCTCCCCCCAAATGATGTTCCCCAAGTATTCCACCGTTCTCCAAAAGACACTTGCTTTTTTTTCCCAAATGCATACAACTTATACATCTTAAGAACACTTAGCACCTCGGTCAAATGTTGCACATGACTCTCAATACGAGGATCAGATATCAAGATATCATCTCAAAAAAACTAAAACAAACTTCCTTATATAGTGTGAGAATACCTCATTCATCATATTTTGGAAGGTGGTGGTGCATTTGTCATCAAATGGCATCACTTTGAACTCAAACAAGCCATGATGTGTGATAAATGCATTTATATCTATCTTCTTCTTTCAACAGAATCCAAAATAACCTTGCCTAAGGTCAATCTTTGAGAATATTTGTGCACCATGTAGCTCAGTTAGTAGATCCTCAATGACAGGCATAGGGTATTTATTTTTGATAGTTTGATCATTGAGCTTCCTGTAGTCTACGCAGAATCTCCAAGTGTTGTCCTTCTTTTTTCGACAAGCGTTGATGGGCTTGCAAATGGACTTGAGCTCACTTGGACTTGATCTTGTTCTAACATTTCACTCACCATCTTCTCAATCTCATTCTTAAGAGAGTGAGAGTATCTCAGAGGGCCCCTCGATATACGGGCCGAAAGAGTTAGGCTTTAAATGGATTTCATGCTCCACTCTTTCTTTTTGGGGTAGCCCTTTTGGTTCCTCAAAGACTTCTTCAAATTGCTTCAGTATTTGTTGGATGGTTTCACTGATTTCCTCTTGTTGAACATCAGCATTGATAGCAAACAATTGAGCTAGGATTCCATGTGTGGCTTTACTAAAGAATCTCTTTATGCCCTTAGCATTTATCATCTTTAACCCCTGTTCACACTGACTCCCCTTCAGTACCACTCTTTTCCTTCCCTTGATAACTGTGATACTGTCCTTCTTGAGATCAAAAGTGATTGGACTGTGCTCCCACATCCAGTCAGCACCAAGAATCATATCACAACCCCCTAACTTGATCACCCTCAAATCAGTCTCAAATGGAACCCCTTGCATTTGCCATTTGAAATTGGTGCACTTGAATTTACTTGTGGTTTTTCCACCATCAGCTACAGTAATGATCCATGGTGTGGTTTCTTCCACCATATAGTTAAGCTCATTGACAGTAGTTAAGTCAAGAAAACTATTGGTGCTTCCACTGTCAATTAAGATATTGAGCTTCCTCTTGCCAACATTGCCAATGACCTTTAGAGTACTCTTAGATTTGTTGCCAAGCAGTGCATTGACAGAGATCTCACCATGATTTTCCTCCAGTTCTTCATCAATCTCACCATTTCCTTCATTCAACTCATCTTCCTCTTCAACTAGAATTAGATTGAATTGTTTCTTCTTACACACATGCCCATAGGAATATTTCTCATCACAATGAAAACATAACCCTAATGCTCTTCTCTTTTTGATATTGTGAGTCACTAATTCTTTTGAGTGGAAGGTTAGAATTAGTTACCTCCTCTTTTGGTTCCTTGTGCTGCTGGTTATTTTCAGTAGCTTTCTTCTGTTGGTTGCTATTTCCAGTATACTTGTTGTAGCTCAAATAACTTGGTTTGGAGTTGATCTTGTTCTTTTTGCTCCAAATGTCAAGAGTGGACTCCAACATTTTTGCAGTGTTGATGGCCTGGATGAGTTCGGTTGGTTTGAATAACTGCACAAGAACTCTAAGTTCTTCTTTTAATCCTCTCAAGAAACATGAAGTGAGAAATTCCTCACTCAGATTTGGGTTCTTGACCCTTACCAATGACTTGAGTTCATCAAACCGTTCCTGATACGAGTTAACATCTTGTGGATCGTGTGAGTTTAGTGAATTCAATCACCACATCTTCACCGCCTCGACATAAGAACCTCTCAAGAATCATCCCCGCAAATTCTCGCCAATCAATACCGCCCTCCTTGCCTTCGACATATTCCATAAACCATGTATCGCCTACATCTATCATATAATAACCAAATGTGGTGTACTTTAGCTCTTTCTTCCATTGGGTATGATTTGAAAAAATCGGTTTGCCTTTACGAGATCCAGCTTTTGAGGGCCTTCTCCATTGAACTCAGGAAATTTGAGTCTCACCGTGTGATTGTTGTTCTGCAGGTTGTGGGTTGTGTTTTGATTGTAGAATTGAGCTCTCAAATGTGGAGGTGTATACACATTGCTTCTCCCTTCGCTTGATCCGGATTCATCCATTTGCCTTTGTCTCATTGTTTCTGAAGGGCCGGACTCTTGATCCATGGTTTTTTCATCGTACTCGATGGTTTGAGTGATATTCTTCATACCCGCACCTACATCACCACTAGTTCTTCAATTGTTTTAAGTTTTCTTTCAAATCCATCCATACGGGCACCGTTTTCTGAAATCAACTTCTCATGTTTTTGTGAAGCTTCGTACATCCTTCATTCTCGTGTTTTCAGCCATGATCGATCGAGTGGGGGGCGGTAAGCTGGATACCACTTGTGATGTCCCAACAATTAATTAAAGTCAAGGCAACTAATACCAAAGAAACTACTCTCCAATTCTTAACAACCAAAATGAAGAACAAGCTTAATGAAAAAAAGAGTCTAAGAAATGTAAGGAAAATAAAGAATACTCCACCACGCCTAACCTCCATGGATCTTAATCACATGTAAGAGGATTCATATTAGGAAGGGTTCACTCGAACTGTGGTGCTTTAATAATGATAAAAAAACTCACATGAACACTCATATTTGATGAACACTCCAATATTCCCTCTCAATCAACTCACGATCGCTTTGAATTTCAGAAGCAACCGAAATTGAAAGCGATAAGCATAACACGGAAGAAGATAATCGAATTCAAGAGCAATATCTTGAGGATAATACCTCACACAACAACAACGTTTTTTGTCAACGCTGCTCCATTCCAATTATACCGCTATGATGGATGAAGGGAGCACTTCTCGGTGTCAGAAGGTACGAATCCTTCATGGAGACCGTTGATTAGTTAAGGTAGACGAACGGCGATCCGAGCATTATGAGGAAAATAAGAAAAAGGGCCGCAACAAAGGAAGTTGGGCGGCAACAAAGACAAAGAGAAAACGGGGCGAAGAGCTAAGTGGGCAATGCAAAATTTATTGAGCCCAAGGAACTAATTCAGAATTCAAAAGACGGATAATTTGAAAATGCGACAATTACTTGTTTAAATAGAAAGTAGCACTTGTTTAAATAGAAAAGTAGTACTTGTTTAAATGAAAAGTATTACTTGTTAAATTAAAAGTATTACTTGTTTAAATAGAAAAGTAGTACTTGTTTAAATAGAAAAATAGTACTTGTTTAAATGAAAAATAGTACTTGTTTAAATGAAAGATATTATTTATTTAAATGAAAGGTATTACTTGTTTAAATGAGAAGTAGTACTTGTTAAAATGAAAAGTAATACTTGTTTAAATGAAAAATAGTACTTGTTTAAATAGAAAATATCACTTGCTTAAATGAAAAGTAGTACTTGTTTAAATAGAAAAGTTGTACTTGTTTAAATGAAAGATATTATTTATTTAAATGAAATGTATTACTTGTTAAATGAAAAGTATTACTTGTTTAAATAGAAAAGTAGTACTTGTTTAAATGAAAAATAGTACTTGTTTAAATAGAAAAGTATTACTTGTTTAAATAGAAAAGTAGTATTTGGTTAAATAAAAAGCATTATTTGTTTAAATTAAAAGTATTATTTATTTAAATAAAAAGTATTGCTTGTTTAAATGAAAAGTAGTACTTGTTTAAATAGAAAATATTACTTGTTTAAATAGAAAGTAGTATTTGCTTTAAAAAAAATGAATTTGTAGGACGTATACAATTTGAAAAGAATATAATTATTTATTTATAATTTATAAAGTAAAAAATATATATAATTAGTATTTTAAAGATTATTAAATAGTCAAATTAAATAAATGAAATAAAAAAATTAAAAAAATGTAAAAAAAACGAATTAAAAATAAATAAATAAATAAATATAATTTTAATATAATACAATTTAATTTAAATTTATAAATAAATAAAAATTATAATTATTATATTAAAATGTGGTTAAATCATTAAATTAGATAATTGAAATAAAGGATTTAAAAAAATTGAAAAAATAATAATTTTTAGGACATATAGAATTTATTTCATTAAGTAAACGTAAGAAATGTGTTAATTGTGAGGTGGAGATATTGAGGGTGTAGATTGTGAGATTCTTTATCATTTTAAGATGTGCAAATTGATAAGAGACAGACCAAAAAAATAAAAAATTTGTAAATTGTTAAGGGACTGGAGGGAGTATCATATATGGTATTGTTTCTCTGGCTTTTGCGGAGCCATACATTTTTTTATAATGGAGATATTATCTATGGAGGGTAAGAAATAATTCTATTATCCAATAATGGAATGGTTTGTAGATCGTACATCTGTCACATTGTACATTTAATTGACTATTCATATATTCTAACTTAATTTTCTTTTCTATTTTCTGAAGGCATGCAATTGATTTTTTTTTAAATTGAAAACTACATTTTAATTGACATAAATAAATGGGACCAAAATTTTGTCGCGATCTTATATTTATTTTATGTTGGCAATAGAATAGAAAACGAAGGTCTGCATGTATTTTAACTATTTATATATATTTTTTTCTTTATATTTAATCCTTATTTTTTTATCAAGCAAAAATTACAATTCTACCTTTTTATTATAAAATAAAATTACTCTTATTTTTCCTCCTCAAAGCAACGTCCCTTCCCATTTTCTTCAAATAAAAAGTAATTTTTTTGCACTTTGATTCTCGCTTGAGCAAAATTAAAAGTGAACAATATGTTCAATCACATGAATTATGGTTCAATTGAACCGAAAATGTTACACTCTATGAAGGGAGACAAGTGGGGGTGGGTGGAAGTATGAGATAAAAGTGATGATAAATTGATAATTGAGTGTGTATATATATTATGAACATGCAATACTCATGCGATGCACGGGTTTCATTAAAAAGTGTAGTAAAATTAAATTTATGAAAATTTATTATAAAGTTATAACCCAAATTCGAAGCTTTGGTTCCAAAATCCATAGCAATAACTGCATAGTTAAGAAACAAGCATAATCGGAAAAGGATTACTAATTTCCTAAGTGTACATTTAATGTAGGAGTTTTATCATGGCCTGAAAGATGGTAAAACTATCAATTTAAGACTTGAACGATTTTTCCTATCGATTCAAGGTCTGGTAGATAGAAAATTATCAATCCATGGTCTGAAAGATAGAAACTATTAATTCGAGGCTTATAAATTTTAAGGTCATGTTTGACACTAAAACCCTAAACCCTGAACACTAAAACCCTAAACCCTGAACACTAAACCCTAAACCCTAAACAATGAACCCTAAACCTTGAACCATGAACCCTAAACCCCACTGAACTGTAAACCTTGAACCGTAAACCCTAAAAATAAAAAAAATAAGAATCTGAAATAAGGATATGAAATATAAATGTCAAACATGGTCTTAAAATGTGTGAGCCTCAAATTGATAGTTTTTATCTTTCAGGTCCTGAATCGATAGTTTTCTATCTTCTATGCCTTGAATCGATAGGAAAAATCTTTAAGGCCTTAAATTGATAGTTTTGTCATCCTTCATGCCCTAAATTGACATTTTTTTCTTTAATGTATGGTTGAAATATCCTTGTACTCTAATTAAAACAATTTATTTCAGTAAATAAGTCCAAAATTCAGTTTTGATTATACAAAGTAAAAACATACTTTCCAGTATAATCACAACAATATGCATATCATGGGATAAAACTGTCTAAGAAGGATTGTCCTTCCACAGACAATGATATCAAGCACATGAAGGACATACCATATGCATCAATAATTGGGTCCATCATGTACGTCATGACTTGCACTAGGCCAGATGTGGCCTTCCCTGTCAACATCACTGGTAGATACCAACAGAATCCGGGTGAACGTCATTGGATTGCTGTCAAAAACATTCTTAAGTACCTCAGACGTACAAAAGAATACTTCTTAGTCTACGGGGAACAGTCAGAGCTAGTGGCTACTGGCTATGCGGACAAAAGTTTCCAATCTGACTGTGATGATTGCAAATCTCAGTCAGGTTGCACAGATCTATTCGGGGTGAATATTTAAATACAAATTTAATTCTTATAATTATTACTAGCATGAATTAATCCTATATTAATTCAAATAATAATCCAACAAGGGTGAGTTTAGTAATATAAATTAATTTTAAAATTTTAATAGGATGTGTTTAATAGATGAGGTGTGAATGGAGGATTTTTAAGTGCGTTTAGCGGCTCCTTAATAAATATCATTGTTTATATTTTATATAATAATATAAACTTGAGAACGATAATTCAGTTTTGGGATTTCTTTCTTTTTTTCTTATGCTCATTTTATAGATTAAATACTTTACAAAATAATTCTTTTGACATGCTCACATGAAACGGTCTCATACATGAGAAAGACGGAGTACAAATTAGCACAAATCACATCCACCCCTCCCAAAATATTAAAGTGACAATGCCCAAATTATATTTCATCTCACCGTGAAATCGTTTCACGCTAGTGTTCCTCTAATTTTTTTAAAAAACTACCTCATAAATATATTTCGTGAAAAATAATATCTAAGGAATAACACATTCAAAATATCATAAAAATGATTTCTATAATAAAACGAACAATGTATTTCAATATTTATAATTATGATTTAGTTAAATTTTATTTAGAATATATTTTATATTTATTTATTTCAAGTTATTTTATGTTATAAATAAATAAGTTATACATAGCTATAAGTACTCCTTTTGTTACAAATATTTTTTTCACATTTACGGTTTTCTCGTGTTTTAGCAAACGAATTTTTATTAGTATATATAATAGTAAAATATTTTTTAAAGAAATATGTAATAGAGAAGAGATAAGTTTATCATACCCTTCTTAAAAATTATTTTATCATTTTGAATATTAATAAATAATTTGTTTGTTAAAACAAGGGAAAAAATTATATGATAAAGAGTTTGGACAGGAAAAAGTATATATATATATATATATTTGTCTTTTGCGACAGTTTCCAATTTATATTACCGAATATTCTCTTATAAATTAAAATATTAATGTACCTTTTTTATTTTACATATATATTTTTTTTAATAATTAACACTCCCTAAAATACTACGGGGGTGTATTGGTTGTGGACTGTAGGATTTTTTTAGACTTTCAAAGTCTGGGGGTATTCAATTTGAATTTTCAAAAGTCTTTAAAACTCCTGAGATATTCAATACAGATTTTAAAAAGTTTTAAAAATTCTTTAGGTATTCAACAGTCTATGGATTTTAATACTCTATGAATTTTTTTTTATTCTCTTCTAAAAATATAAATAGATTTCACTCTCCAAAATCTCTTCTAAAAACCAGAGATTTCTACGTATTCTCTCAGAAAACTCTGAAGACAAAAGGTCAGAAGAAAAAAAAAACCTTCGTGTTCTCCTGCCATCGCCGCCGCCCACTGTCTTCGTTTTCGATCGGATTTTTTCGCCACCGGCGGAATCTTCAGCTGAGAAAGTCGACGAGGGGTTGCTGGAGTACGTCGCAAGTGAACCGGAACATATGCAGTCAATAATAGAAGAAGCAAAGGGCAGCGATAAAGCGCATTAAAAACGTATGTGATCTTTCTTTTTTTTAGATCTTTTTCTCATAGACAGGATATTATCTGTACTTTTTTTTTTTGGGAATAATGAGGGGTTATTAATTTCTGGAATTAAATTTAATTTTGAATTGAAGTTTTGGCCGGAGGGACACGTTTAGTGAGTTTTTTTTTTAAATTTCGAGTCGTTTTCAGCGCCAAGGTATATGAAAATCCATGTAAATTGATAAAAAAAATATATTTCACAATCCTGCTAAATCTATGAAAATCCATGTAAATCAATAAAAAAAGTCATCCAAACTCTATATGAAGTCTATATATTTTCTAAATTTACATAATTTTTAAAATAAAAAAATTAATAAAATCTCAATTGGATATACATAAAGTGTCGACGTAAATTATAAAGAAAATATTTCTAGTAGCGACATAAACACACGTACACTAATATGTGTCGACTGTCGACATAAAAAATCAGAAAATAAAAATGACTAGTGGCCACATACGGACACGTGTATTGTGTACGATATTACCACGTTCGGTATTATTCTAAATAAAATAAGTGATAAATTTTATATAGTACGTGTTAATAATTAAAAAAAAAAAAAAAGTTTTGATGCGAATTATGTCATTTTCTATCCATGGGTACTGATCAATGATGTCTTCCACATGATCTGTTTCTTGCTTTTCTGTGAGTGGTCATTTTCTTGCAACCCATCACTCTCAACTTTTAACAATATTCTTTGTGGAAATTATTAAAGGAAGAAAAGAGATTGGTTGATTATTTAATTTGCAATATTTCATTTTAAAAAAATAATCAAATTATATATATGATATATCGTGTAATTTAAATGCATTTATAAATAAGATATTGTTAAATGATCACTCACCCCAAAGTGATAGGGGTAGTTCAATCATTTTACATGATAAAATGACTGCTATATTCTTAATAAAATAAGTGATAAATTTTATACTCCCTCCATTTTTTAATTGATATCCTTCTGGGGGTTTTCAGAACATTTTTTTTTTTACAAAATTAACCTTAATTAATATTATTTAAAGAGAATGTATTGTGTGCACCACTTTCACCGTACATTGCTATTATTATTATTGGTAAGAATCAATTTGTTTATAATTAAAGTATTAATCCTTACCAACAATAATAATAATGCATGACAGAAAAAGCCACAAGACACAATAATACTTTTGTCTTATTTGAAGTTACCATGTTAAGGATAAATATGAGATAAAGGGAAAGAAAATATACCAGAACGATATCTATTATAAAAATATTTTAAAAAACTAAAAAGACATCTACATAAAAATGGAGGGAGAACCATTTTTTCATTAAGAATACAAAATTAATTAACAGTATTCACCGGGTGAATCACTTACACGTAAAAATGTACAATTTATTTCATTGAAACATGTGATATATTCAGTGTAAAATAAATTAAACATTTCAGTGTAAATAAATTGAACAATGCTGTAAAATAAGTTGCACGATGCACCTAATGCATACAAAATTTTATATTTAAAAAATTATATTTTTTTCTCGGTTCAAAAAAATATTGCACCCTTCTATTTTTCATACAAATTAGTAAAATATAATTTATTATGCTTATAATTCTAAAATTACGTATAAATTTTAAATATATTTTATTTATTGAGTACAAAATAATAATGTCTAATCTCAATGTACCTTTAAATAAATATGAGCATTTTAAATCGCTTACACATTTTTAATAAGGAAGAGAATTTTAATTTGGGACAAATAAAAAAAAATGGGGATCATATAATTTGGGACTAAATCAATATTTTTACCTAACACTCAATAAGACAATAACTACTTTATATACATTTTACACATTCATCCTTGTTACTATTAAATAATTATTTACACACTATCATTAAATTGTTACCTACCAATTTTTTTTTTTTTTTGGGAAACACCTCATATTTTATTTATTTATTTAGAAAAACAATCAATTACAATAATTTTCTAACATAATCAATTATAATAATTCATTTTACCATTGGACACATGACAACATCATTTCATCTCGCTGTAGACCGGAACCACAATCACCACAAGAGGGGGACCACTCAAAATCGCAACTCGGAACCGTAACCCAATAACAGGGGAACCCCCACCCCACAAGAGGGGGACCACCACAAGAGGAAAATAAATATTTCCTCTCCATATCTCGAATCCGGGACCTCAAGATCTCAGATGGTGAAGCTCTAACTACTTGAGCTATCCACACTTAAGTATATTTCATATTTTATTGAATGAATGAATAAACAGTACTCTATGTATTGATGTTGTAATTTACACGCGCGATATGGCACATTTTTTGCGACAACGACATGATGATATTAAAGTTGCAAGTTGCAACTCAATAAATTAATTTCTGAATATGAGTCCGCATTTTTTGTGTCGCGAATTGATGAATTGTTTAGTTTATTAGTTTCATTTTTTTTTTGGCTTTATTACAAATAAAATTACCACTTTTCAAGGAATTATAATTTAATCTAAATTTTTGGATAATTGCAAATTAATCACCACCTTTAAATATTGTTGCAAGTTAGGCTTATGGGCGATTTTTTTTTCTTACATTTATCAATACGTATTTGATTAATAGGTTTTTCATTACATAAAATGACGATATTTGAATTAAGGAGTGACTATATCGATTGATCATATCAAATTCGGGCATAAAAAATATTGTTAATAAATTTAATTTGCAACAATATTTAAAAGTGATGATTTATTTGCAATTTTCTAAAGGTTCAGATTAAATTGTAATTTAATAAAAAATGGTGATTTTATTTGGAATTAAGCCTTTTTTTTTAAAGTGAGTTAGATTGTTCATTAAGTATATGAACTCAATTTTAGAGTAGCTAAATATATAATAACATATTAAAAATACGGGTAAAGAAGTTTTTTTTCTTTTTTTTAAATGGATTGGGTAGGAGGAACTATTAAACCTATCTGTGTTTTAGGTGGAGAAGATTTTGCAGAAATAATTGAGTTATAGACTTTTAAGGGTAAGGAAAAATATTGCATATTTGCATATATAGAGCGACTGTGGCCAGAAATACATTTAATGGTTACATATATAATTCATCATATAAATTTAAAAAATTATTGGGGAGACAATGTGGTGTTAGATGGATTATAAGATAAATTCAATTAAATAATTATTACTCCCTCCGTCCATCAAATTTATTCCTACTTTTTTTTTTTTTTTGTCCACCAAATTTATTCTCATACCTTTTATGAAAACATATACTTTATTTTTATCCTCCAAATACACTCACAAACAACCACTTTATCTATAAATGGACCCCACAATATACTATAATACTCTTACTTTATCTAATTTATCTATTTTTTTTCTTAAATCTTGTGCCAAAAAAAGGTGGTATAAATATTGTGGACAGAGGGAGTATCTATTTATTAATTCACTCTCTAATTTAATCAAAATTTATTTAATTAATTAATATTTTCTTGTGAGACAATGTCACACCATAATATATATGATATCTTCCTTTATTGGAAGGTTCTGACGTGATTTGAGTTTTAGTTCAAATGTTTTGGGCTTGGCAAACCCAAAATATCATAGTTGGACATAATTTTTTAGCCCATATAATATATAGGGCTTGTCTATTCACTTATTTAAATATATGAGATACTACATTTTAAGGGTGAAACATGAGGAAAAACTTGGGTTTGCATGTATTTTGTAAATAAACAGTCTCTTAACCTAAACTTCAACCTAAAACCAAGAAGTATATATATTTTTTTTAAATAAGCATTTGATTAAATTGGTGGAACGGGTGAATGTGATGACCAAACAACTTTTTGTGGAATTGATTGTTTTCATGCTTTTCCAAATTTTCTTCCAAGTCCCTTAAAATCAAATTAAGGGTTTGGCCAAGTAATCAATTACTCAGTAATCCGATTCATTTTAACTGTTTCTTAAAGAAAAATTGTTATGTTGTACTAATTTAAAACAATTAATGTATAGCATATTTCAGTTTTGTATTTCTATTTGTTTCATTTATATTTGTTCTTTTTGTGATAGTGCACATCATGTAGATAACAAAACAAAAGAGTATACATTTGTTGTTATTTAATTATCATTTTAATTCATGCAAAAAAAAAAAAAAAAAAGACTTCAATTACAAAGGGTCAAAGGAATGATTAAGTTGTAACATAAACATCATGGTAATTGGCTCAATAGTATAATAATCCATAACAAATTATTCCTTCTCAACAATCAACACCATTGCCACCCCATACATGGATACAATACCACAATAAAACATACACATAACACCCCAAATAAAAAATTGTAGCATGAGACCGTCTCATATATACATGAATCGTGACACTTTTGCACGTTCAAATCAACATGAAAAAAAATCACGTCTCAAACATGAGACCGTCTCCAAATCATAGCCGCGGAACAAATTAATCGATCAAGGAAACACCTCAATTACAGACCTCAACCCTAAAACAGGAGTAATCTTATAGCTTGTGAAACCTGCCGCAGTGAATAGCTTCTCCCACTCTTTCTCAGTTCTTTCTCCCCCATTAAATCTCCCCATTAACAACACATCAAACAAGATCTGGGTTTCTGTTGCTTCATGATCTTCTTTATTATTTCCCACCACCATGTCAACAATAATCACTTTTCCACCATTCTTCTTGTTATGATCAATTGCTTCTCTGCATCTTTGAAGAACTTGTACACCCTCATCATGAGTCCACATGTTAAGAGTCCACTGAAATTCACAAATAATTTAATTAGGACATGATCATCAAATTTAATTAATACCAACATATAGGATTACTATATATATATATATATATATATATCCATCTCAATCTTAACCGGTGGTTTACTGTGTGCTCAGAGTTTAAGAAATAGTTGCTTATTACTAATATTTTAGGTGATAAAGTGTTGGGGGTAGAAAGGGAGAATTCAACTTTATTGAAGAGTAAAATAATATTTATTAAAGATAATAAAGTGATAAAGTATTGAGGTTGTGAGAGAGTGGTATATGGTAAATAAATGGGTGTTTAAAGGGTGTGAATTAAATTGAATATTTTCATTTAAGAAAATGTGTCGTTAAAATTGAAACACCAAAAATAGAAAGAATACAGTTAAGATTGAGACGGAGGGAGTATATGGGTGCAACTTCCTACGTCTCTTCAATTGAAGTACATGCAACTTGTGTCGATAAAAATAAATTTTATATTTCATCATAAACAAATTGTATTAGTGCTTGTGTTAAAAGATGCACTTGAATGGTAAGTTAAATTATTTCATTTGTGATGAATTTGAGATTAATTTCGTTATCAAATTCTCTTTCAGAATTTATCATAACCAAATTCAGATTAACATGATCCCATTTATTATTATCAACCTACTTTTTTGGCCACTTTGCATGGAAACATTTATTTTTCTATCAAACTTTAATTTTATGTCATAAGTAGCATGCCCCCCACTCACGGCATCGATCATCGTGGACCCCACCCCCAACTGAATCGTGTCACCCTTTTGTAATCCCCCAATTAATATTAAAATTAAAAATAGGAAAAACTACAGAAACATCATCTTTATCAATATCTTGTGGGACACGTGCAGTTGCACATATAATGCGGACAAAAGTTACAAGGGCTATAGTGGCAAATTGTTGACATTTTAAATTGTGCAAGTAGTTGCGTTTTCACAATTACAAATTAACTGTTAAAATCTTCAATTTCAATATTTTTATGTTTATTTTATTATATATCTATTAAATAATAATATTACTAAATATATGATCACATGTTGGGCTTCTAAAATTCGAAATTGAAACCGTGTATCAATAGAAGATCTCAACATAGAGTATAAATTACAATCTTAAACAATTATTACTAGTGAATGTCATTTCCAATTGTTAAGGAACTATATATAATTGTAAGTGGCTCCGGATTTAAATTATGTGATGTACATTTATTAATGGCCAATAGATCCATATGAATTTATAGTATTTGAGATCTAATAAAATATAACACTGTGTTATTCAACTAAAAATGCACTATAAATCATATAGATTTACAACACAACATAGAATTCAAACCTATTATATATATAAACGAATTAATTTCAAGTCTCTCGACTTCTGACTTTAAGAGTAGGCAAAGTATAGTGTGAACAAGTTTTACGGTGAAACTGATTAATTAAGGGGTGTGACTTATATTATTAAAGAGTGTGACTTTTTACTGTAAAGGGTGTGACTTTTTACTATAAAGAGTATTACTCATAAAAGTGAAGGGTGTGACTTATATTATAGCAAAGAGTGTCGTAGTGATAACTGAAGGGTGTGACTTATATTACTAAAGGGTGTGACTTATATTACTAAAAAACATGTCTATAAAAAAAAAAATCAGTTTCACGGTGAACAAGTTTCACAACATACAACTCTCAAGAGTATAATATCAACCATGTAAAACTATATACATACCATGCGGAAGTGAAATTAAATTAACCATTAACACACATATTACCTTAAGAAGAACCGCATCAGCTTGAGGCACGGACTCACGCATATCCCCACTCACAAAGCTCAACTTTTCAGTCTCCTCCAATCCCTCAATGACATGTGGGAGCTCGAGTACGATGCACTTCAACCCGGGGACGGAATCGGCAATGGTTTTCGCGAACATTCCCGTCCCGCCCCCGACGTCGACCATCGTACTCAGCCCCTCAAACACGTGCGGACATTCCTTCACAAGAATGCCGGCCACCATGCGAGCGTCGCTCGCCATCGCCTCATTATACAACCCGTTCCACTTCGGGTCGGTCCCTTCGAACTCGAAGGGAGTCTTCCCATGCGTGGTCAAAAACGGCGTCGAGTCGCCGTTTTTGAACCACTCGCCCAAATGCTGAAACGGGTCCATGTAGACTGGGTTCAGCAGGGCTAGGGTTAGGGGCGCGATGCTCAAGGGCTCGTCTCGTAGCAGTAGACGAGACGAGGTCGTGAGCGCGTACGCTCCGTCCCCCGTCTGGTCCGAACCCTGGACCATGTCAAAGAATCCCGAATGAACCAGGGTTCGGAGCAGACGGTAGAGGCCACGTGTCTTCGTCTTATTGATGGAAAGAGCGTCGGCTAGTTCAGAAAGTGTCATTGGCTTGCCGTGCTTGTGGATCGCATCGGGAATGCCTAATTCGACGGCGCATTTTAGGGACATGGAATTTATGAATTTGTAAATTTGGTTCCATACGTGGGATTGAGCATCGAGGAGCTCTTTTGTGGATGAATAATTTGCTCCGTTGGTCAGTGCCATTTTTTTTTCTTTTGGGAGATGGAATTTTTGGTTCTATATAAGTTGGGGTGTTGCTAGCTTGTGATCATTGAAGGAGGTTTGATCTATTATTTATAGTGTAGTCGACATTTTTCGATTTGAGTGCTCGAAATATAAAATTGTTTAGCATCTTACTTTGTATTTCTAGTCATGTTAGATTATTTTTAGATTTTATTACACAAAATATGATATATGAATTTGGAGTTTGATCTCCTATATATTCGAGTTTATAGTGAACTCTACAGGTATTTGTATATATATTTATTACTGTTATTTTTATGTAGAATTATTATTTAATTTTTTTTAAATAATGATAATATATATATATATAACAACGATATTTAAAGAAATAGAATTTGCACTAAATTTAAGTTCACACAAATTTTTGTCATGAATTTTGTGTGTATAAAAAAATTAATAAAATAAGATGCATACTTGCATGTGAGACGTTCTTACCGTGGGACGGAGCATAATTTGAATATTAACACTTTAATATTTTAATAAGAGAACATATTAAGTTGTGCTAATTTATGCATCATATTATATACTCCTATAAGATTATTTTATAGGAGTTTTTTTATATAAAGTAATTATATATCGATGATAAAGCTATAAAATACATGATGTGTCAAGTAAAACCCCTCTAATTATTTAAATGTAACGTTTTCTTTTTGTTACTTTATTTTCAAATACGTGGCCCATTTAATCATATTATCAATTAACTCTCGACACATATTAAATTATAATAGCATTAAATAATTCCAAATAAGTGATATACAGATGAGGTTGAGATATTTATATAAAATAAAAGATATCATCACTTATAATTCAGCAGAAGCTAATAAGGTTACATCTGTATACCACTCATCAGATTTTTTACATGATATTGATGATGACTCACGTCACGTGGTCCAAGTATCAACACTATATATGGATCTAAATATTTTGTCTTTTTACATGAAATTGATTTTGGTGATTTTATCAGACTTTTTCAAATGAATAAATAAGAAAGAGAATGGAAGAATGGCTGATAATATAATTGTGATATTTTACATTTTTATTAGTACGACTTTTTCTCCCATTTGTTATTGTAAATGCATTAACGTGCATTGCTATGATAAAGTACGGAGAAACATTTGCATAAGATGATCTCACAATGAGACGAAATGTAATTTGAACATTGACGTTTTAATATTTTAAGAGGAAAAAGACGTTGATTTATATTAATTTATATCTCATCTCATGTAATAGAGTTTTGTCCATACAAAAATAAATGAATAGCTGGACGGCGAATTACAAAATTTGAGTTTGTTCAATATTTTGTGATGTGAAAATAGCACCAACCTTTTCCAATTTTTCTATATATGTTTACGTACCTATTCCTGGCCACTATTTTCAATTCCCTAATTCTTGAGACGGTGTTGCTAAATGGTAGGAATCACCCGGGGTGAAAAGGGTAAAATAACTTAACTATTTTTAATGAAATCGTGATCATTTCAATTTTGACGAACCAATTATACCTTAAATATTAAATAATGAACCCTAAATCATGACCTGTTCGGGCCGGGCAACCATGAACCAGTCGGGCCGAGTATAAAATATTTCATTAAGGGTGTGCTTGGTAGAGAGGTTTCAACATAAGAAATTGGAATGGAATTAAAGTTTGATGTTTGGTTGGAGGGAATGATTCCATGAATAGTGTTTCTATATCCAAAAACCATGGAATCAAAGTCATATTTTCATTCCTCATATATTTTGGGGGAATGAAAGTCATTCCCCTATAATTTAATATGTTATATTTTTTAAAAAATATTTTAAGCTTCCAAATTAATATTTCATATTATTATATTATAATTAGACACTATTTCTTTATAAATATATTTTTTTAACACAAAAAATAGTTAAGGTTAATTTTTTATTTTTAAGAAACTTAATTATTCCAATCACCATTTATGATAATGATAGTCATTCATAGTTATTATTCAAACAACCCAATAATAATAAGTATACCAATTACCATTCCTCATTACTATCATTCCTATTTCCATTCCGATTCTTCACCACAAACCAAGCACCCCCTAAGAGTACTAAGATAAATTTACACATCTAAAGGGTGTTCACCCAGGGATGAATCACCCCATTTAGCATTACCGTTCTTGAGAAGCCCAATCACAATTGGACCTAACTAGCATATTGAAACCCTTTTACAGTTGGACCCAATTGTAAAAGTCCAGATATGAACATAGTTTAACAATTGCATCTTTGAACATGAACCCAACTTGATTTGGGGTGGTAGGTTTTTTGTAAATCGAGTTAATATCAAATCAATCTTTTAATTTTAACTTAGGTAGTGCTCAATTTGAACCTCGTATGTTTTTATGTTTTTAATTTTGATTCTTTTGAGTCATTCCCAAAGATTGAAAATTGTGTAAGTAAAAACATACATGACTAAAACTAAACACAAAAAAGACTAAATTAAAATTGCTAAAATTGAAAAAATAACAAAAATGAGTGGAATTGAACATGACCCAAGTTACGGAAACACTCTTAATATTACCACTTCATTTTTATTTTTTTGTTCACTTCAACTTTTATGTATTGTTCGACGGTGTATACATGATTATGCATAAATTAGTATATATGTACATCAGGCTTGTTCGACGGAGTAATATATAACATAAAAATGAAACCATCACCCAACGTGACAGTTCAAAAAATATTTTTGATTAAAAAGCCATCCACGGTACACTAAAGGCAATATCCAGCATTACTAGCAGTAATATGAATGGTTCGTGACTTAATACATTAGGATGGAAATACGTTATAACTATGCGAGAAAAATATAAACCAAATTCCAACAAAATACTTATTCCTAATACTTGCATTTGATAATATCATACCGTACACATAAAAATTGAGAAGTACGGGAATCACTTATCACTTAGCTGCAGATCGACAGTTTCTAGCCGAACTTTTTACGTATGAGTCCTTCAAGAGATCCGAGCAAAGCTAAAATAGAGACGAGCAATCCAAACGCGTTTAGAGCTTGAAGAACAATCCATATAAACGTCCAGGGTGTTGCTCCCTCGTTCTGCTTCAAGTACATTTGCACGGGAAAATATATCATTATGGGAAAAAAATTAAAGGCCCCGAGAACGCCTAAAACTTCGTTGAAGTAAGGGAACAGTATAGCGAGTGCAGTTGTAGACGCAACGTATGAAGTTCTGAAGCATAGCCGGAGAAGGTTCAGCCTGAAACGAGGCAGCAGTGGGAGTTTTCCGTAATATTCTTTGTTCACAAAGACGCTGTCGGGATGAATTTTCTTCAACTTTCTTTCGACTGCTGCAAACAATGGCTGACTGTAAATCTGCAACAAAGAACATAATACTGAATATTTAACATTTACTGTTTGCACGGAGTTTAATGTGGAATTGTTTATTAGTATTATAATAGATAAAATGATAAAGTAATAGTATATGGTGTAAGTAAAAGGAGATACAGTTGTTTTTGTGTAGGAAAAGTAATGACATATAATGTAATATTGAGATATTTGGAGATGATAATTTAAGTTCATTTTTAAAAAAATGTTCAATTAAATTGAGAATGATCTTTTTGGCAAATGTTCAATTAAAATATGAAATGAGAGATTTGAGTAATGGGATTTACCGGATATCCCCCAATGAGGTGAAGAACGATACAAGCATTAGCAAAGTCGACAAGCCAGTAGGGCTCATAGAATCCGAAGCCCGTCAGAAGGTTTCCAGGTGAGTTGTGTCCAAATGCAGCATATCCAAAACATCCACAGCACAAAAAGAAGGAGCTGGTAATGAATATAGCCATGTTTACTGCTTTCTTCATTTTTACGTTTTCTCGAGGTTCCTTAATAGTATCCTTCATTTGCAAGTTTGGTATTACTACTCAGATCAAGAGTTCTCTCGCAATAATTAAAACAATCAAGCTAATAGCGAACACGAAGCAAACCTGAATGTCCAAGATAATTATATTGTAGGTGAAAGAAAAGGCGATGTTCCCAATAGCTTGGAACGAGAGCCACAATTTTTGGGCTGTAGTAACATCAGATACACCACGGAAGTCGCCTTTGACAACTCCATTTGCTGCATTGGTCAACAGTCACTCATTTAATCAGAACCCAAATTCTAGTGTAAAAGTCGTACCAATTCACATTATACTACACAATTAGACAAGTGTAATACTTCTATTAGTTGTTTTAATAAAGATATTAGTTGTTTAAGTAAAGTAGGTATTAGTTGTTTTCAGATAACAATATTAGTTGTTCTCATTGAACAATATTAATTGTGCACAGGTTGCACCGTGCAAGTGGTACACCTAAGTGATACTTAACAAACACTGTTACACATAATAGAAAACTATTATAAATAGAAATCAAACTGAGGTGGGGTGTACCGATCATTTTTGCCATTCCAAGACCAAATCCAATGCACGCGTATGAAAAGGACATCGCAGCAGCAATCATTGAGAGAAACTCCGTTTCCTGTAATTCGGGTATCTGAGAAAGTAAGATCTGAACAGCTCCATAAACAAGCATGAACTTAGTGTCTCCTCCATACTCACACGGAGCGTCGTGTCCTTCCTTGTGGTAACAGTTGGATTTCAGAATTGCCCTAAATTAATCAATTTGAAAATAAAAATTACTGGTAAATGGTAATGGCCAAGTGAGGATGATAATCAACAGGTGCCATTTGCAATGAGTAGTGGAAACTGGAAATTAGCTATGGAATGGGGTGCCCGTTTGGCTCAGCGAACCTGAAAGCATCAATTCTCCTTTCGATCAATAAACAGATGCTCACAAACGACATCATAAAAAACATGCAGTATAAAGCATTACAGTTTACAGCCTCAATTATACAGTGTCGTTCGATTAATTAGGGAGACAATCTTATAAATGCGCATAAATTTACTGTTCCAAGATCCTGCTGTTGAGATACGATTATACAGTGATCTTGTACGTAACAAGGGTAGACTTTGATTACCTCATACTGACTGCAGCCGTTATTGTAAAAGCAATAGCAAATCCATAAAAGCTCTCGTAAATAAAAACTCCAATCACCCACATGCTCTTCTTTCCTGTCAAACAATATTTCAAACAATCTCTTAAAATCTTATATCTAAATCACATAAAACACAACGGCAGTGTCTCTCATTCCTAAAACAACATGATAAGAAAATGAAAGATATAAAGTAGTTCAATAAAATCAACCTAAATGATATAAAGTAGTTTAACATGAACTACCATTATTGTCATAGAACCAATTCACATTAGTCAAATCACAAATATAGGCTTCAAAACTAAAATCAATTCAATCATAATACACTATCATTAAGCAAATATTTCAATTTCAAATCTGAAAAATATGGAAATAAGCTATTTTTTACTGTATGTCGAGCCATTTCAAACCACCGTTACTCAAACCTTAATTATGAAATTAATTCATAAAATCAATCATAGAACCTTTTCACATTAGTCAAATCACAAACATAGACTTCAAAACTAAACATCAATTCAATCATAATATACCATCGTTAAGCAAATATTTCAATTTCAAATCTGAAAAATATGGAAATAAGTTATTTTGATAGTATGTCACGCCATTTCAAACCACAACCGTTACTCAAACCACAATTGTGAAATTAATTCAATAAAATCAATCATAGAACCTTTTCACATTAGTCAAATCACAAATATAGCCTTCAAAACTAACATCAATTCAATCACAATACACCATCACTAACTAAATATTACAATTTCAAATCTGAGAAAAGCATGGATATACACAAACACGAATTACCTAAATAAGATTTGACAGCATTAGCATAGGACCTATTTCTGACATGGCCCGATTCAGGGTGAGGCCATCTGTAACAATCACAAATAAGATTTGAAGAAATAACAGTAATTATCCCAAATACCACAATAAACAAAGGGCCGGCAATCCAGCCCAATTGAGCCACACTCCATGCCAGTGATAACACCCCTGTTCCTATCACTCCGTTTATTATATGAGCAACAGCCGTCCAAACGGTCCCTTAACATTCCCAAAAAAACAAAAAACAGAATTAGGGCTTTTTTTTATCATTTATGATGTAACGCTTCAATTAATCAAACTAAAACCTGTTCTTTTGATGGAATCTGAGGCGGGCGATGATGCGGCATCTGCCATTGTTGTATTCCGAAAGCTAATCGCTCGCTGTTTTCGGATTTATTGCTGAAATCCGAGACTGATTTCGCTGTTTTCAACTGGAAATTCGAGGCTAATTTGCTTTTATAAGTATTGGGGTTTTGGAAAATTGGAAATTTCCCTTTCATTGCGCCTTGATTTGGTTTTTCTCAAAATGAAATTGAAGATTTTTGGAATCATTACCATACGTGAGAACAGAATTGTGAATTGCCGCCAAAAATAAAAGATTTTTTTTTAAACCCAGACAATGGAATCCAATTAATAAATGGATGTATGAATAAAAAAGATTACGTAAGCAAAACAGCTACACGTTTCAATTGTTCTTCCCATGCATGTGACCATGTGTAAGAAAAATAAGATAAATTTTGGTGTAAGTTGGAGTTCGTACACACTTTTTTTTTTTTAAATATCACTATTATATAAATATATATAAATTATTACTATTTAAAAAATAAAATATTTCTTAAATAATTATAATTTTCGTATACAGTTGTAATAATTTTTGTACATAATAATGATAGAATTTATGTATAAACCTAATTCAAAAGAATTTTATTCGAAAAATAATACTCCATCAATTCTATTTTAGTGTCTCATACGAATTAAAATATCATTAATATATATATATATATGTAGCGTGTTATTGTTATCATTCTATTTATCTATATATGAGAATTTAATATATATTATTATAAAAATAAGGAGAGAAGATTCATTTAATATATACATATTATTATCAGAATAAAGATTCATTTCTAAAGAGACTAACAAAAACAAAATAAGACATGGGGAGTAATTAAATATACTAATATAGAGTCATATTATTATGGAATCTTCAATAGAGGCCGGGATTTGATTACCAAGAAATTCAAAAAAGTCGACAATGAATACACAGAGAATAACGAGACCTAATTTTATAAAAAAATAATTAGTAGGATGTAAATCCAATCAATTTTCCCATCATTCTTGATCGATCTTTGCCAAATATATAATTTGACTAATATTAGATGACAAATTTCTCATGTCACAATATACAGGTAAGTTCTGTCATATATAACAGAATGCAATTATATCCATACTGTAGCCTAAACGATATAGAAATTCATATAATAATCTGATAAAAAAAAATCATATAATAAAGTGTTTAATAAAACTGATTAAATTGCGCAAAAAAAAAAAAATAATAACAACACTGATTAAATTGGGATTTAAACAAAAAAAAGGTTGTACATTTATTAAAATAGTCTCATACATATCAATTTTTTCAATTTAATCTCATATGTATTCAGTTTGAACCGATTTAGTCCCAAATCGTTGGAGACCAATCAAACTAGCCAAAAACAACGTCGTTTTAACACGCACCCCTAATTTTGAACGTAAAACGCTGACTCGTATTGATCTGCACATGTGGCGTGCCACGTGTGTAATAATCGTTTTGGGTGAGTGTTTTACACGCGCCCGAATTTTGAACGGAAAACGCTGACTCGTATTGATCTGCACATGTGGATTGCCACGTGTGTAATAACTTAATAAAATAAACTGAAAATTAAATTTAACAAATTCCATCTAACTAAAAATAATTAAAATAAAAAATCAAAATTCAAAATAAAATAATTAAGATTTCCAGATTTAAATTGAATTTAAAAAAAGAAATAAAAATAAAAATCGTTTCCCCATCCCCAACAACAGTTCTCCACGCCTCCGCCGCCCACCACCGGCGCTTGCTTTAAATATTTCACAATATTTGCAACGGAATCTTGCATCATGGAATCGATGATTTTGTGTGAATCTGCATCCTTGCCGTCAGAATCGACTGGTACTGAAACTCGATTAGGTGATAATATCGACGCGGAAGCAATTTTTAACGGAATCTTCTTCGCGTTGGGTACGGATGAAATTGAGTTGTTTGGAGAAAAAATGTGGGTGGATTTGTTCGTGGGGAGGAAAGATTTAAAGATTGGTGCGCAAATTTGCCAGATTGAATCCCGATTGAAGCTATCTCCAAAAAATAGGAATGGGGTGATGAAAATGAACTGAGGGGGTTTGAGAAATAAAGGAAGAATTATGAGAGAGAAGAATTGTCGCGTTAGGGATTTGATTCGAAGCAGTGCGAGGTATTGCTGGCCGATGATTTTGAAGCGGCGGCCTTCGGATGGTGGCGACGCGGCGGGACGAACTGACTCCAAGTGACATCGGCTTCTTCTCGGAGCGGCGGCCCAACAGAAAGTGGAGGAGGAGCCGCCGCCGGCTGGTGTGGAGAAGAAGCCGCTGGATTTTGGGGGAGAAGAAATATCCATATATATATTTTTTTAATTTGTAGTATTATTTTAAGGCAAATTCTCATGTATAGGACTTCTTTTTAATTTTTTTAAGTTTTTAAGTTTTTTTTTTTTATTTCAGTATTATGTTAACTTTAATTTTTGTTTTAGGTTTTTTTTTTTTTTTTTTGGTGCGGATCTCAAACTCCTAATTCGAAAGTGGTTAATTGGTTTATTAACCTAAAATGGTTCATTGTTCATTCGTCATTAAATTCGAAATGGTTCATATATGATTTATGGTTCATTGTTTGTTTAGAGTTTATAGTTTATAGTCATAGTTATATCAATTAAAATTGAATTGAATTAATCAAGATTAATTGTTGTCAGGCAATTAGTGCGTAAGAAAGAACTCTTATTTTAAATATTTGGTTTATATTTTAATTTTAGATTTATTTTTATTATTTTAATTGTGCTGGATTTTTTTTTAATTTTCAATTTTTTTTATTTGTGTTTATTACACACTTGACATGCCACATATGCAGACCAATTTGACTCATCGGTTTTAAAAAAAAGTTAGGGGTAGCGTGGTAAACCGCTTAAAAACAACGCCGCTTTGGCATTTCAAAAGCGACTTGGGACGAAATTGAAACAAATTGAATACATATGGAACTAAATTGGCAAGATCGATAGTTACAAGACCATTTCAATAAAGATGAAAAGTTATGGGACGATTTTTGTTTAAATCCCGATTAAATTTGTTAACAAAACACATGTTTTCAACTGAACATATTCTTTGAAACTCTTTATAATATAGAATTTATACGCTTTGAGCTTTATATATTTAATATTTTTTTAAATATGCAACTAATCATTTGTTAAGTAGTATTATTAAGGATAATTAATTTATATATTAAGGATAATTAATATGTAATTAATAGATTAGATCTTGGTCATTATTGGTCATTAATATGTAATTAATAGATTAGATCTTGGTCATTATTGGTCATTAATTCTTGGTCATTATTGTTGTAATTGTATCCTTATTTATAGTGGAATTCTTCCAATCACCTTATTAACGGTGATATTCTAATTATCATCACATGGAATCACGATCCTAAACACGATCCTAAACCTACTTTTTCTTTTTGTAGATCATCTCTTCCGCTCACCGGCTCTCTTCGTTTGACCGGTCCTCCAACTCTCGATGATTTACGGGCGGGTCCCTCCAAAGTCGTTGTCTAAAATATTCATTCTCGCAACCCCTACGCTTGGGTTTTTCAATGGCGGCATCCTCTTCCACCACCGATCCGCTCCCCCGTCAATACCATCCTCTCAATGGTACCGATCAAACTTGAACCCTCTACTTACTTGATGTGGTATCGTCGAGTCATTCATATGGCCGAGTGCTTCGACCTAATGGGATTTCTTGATGGATCGATCGTGGCCCCATCCCCTACAATCACGATTGATGGCGCCCAACCAAATCCGGCGTTCTTCGCGTGGCATATGAAAGACAAGAAATTACTCGGCGTCGTCTTCACGTCGCTCCCGGATCTTGACATCGGAGGTTACGGATTGTCAAACCTCTCATTATTCGCTTCGTCGACGCTTGGCGCGTTCTCGAAACTCATCCGCTTCTCACCCATCCGTACGTGAGGAGTTGCTTTCTCTTGGGGTGATCTCGGTGGGCGACTATGGCGAAAAATTTAAGAACTTGTGTGATCAACTTTTCGTGATTGGTCTCCCTATTGATTAAAACGATAAATGTCATTGGTTCTTACGAGGGTTAGGCATTCAATTTGCCTCGTTCTTTACAACTCGAAATGGCGCTAACCACATTACTGTGTTTTGTACCTTGCTTCATCAAGCTCGTCGGTTTGAGATGATGTTGCGTGTTATGGAAGGTGGTTCTCCATCTTCGGCGGCGTTCACGGCTTCAAACCCGGGCAATAATGGTCGTGCGGTGGTGGCCGTTCCTCGGTGGACAAAAATCGACTAAGCGACTCGGTTTCTCTTGAGCGTCGGGGTTCAACAACGAGGTAAAATTTTTCGGCCTCTAACAATGTCGTCCATGATCTCGGGGTTTAAGTGGTAATTCGGGTATAAACACAGTGTCGAGGAATTGGAAAGCGGGGTCGTTAGACCTATACTCCCTCGTTATCGAGATATCGCAATGAACATTATCTAATAAATGCCCTCAATTTATTGATGCTTTCGGAATCTTTATATACGCCAATCTTGCTCGTGCCTTTAATCACTTTCATGTGATTTGATTCCACTCTGATTAGTATTTGGACTCTGGTGCTTTACCTGCGTATAATGAATCGGACATCTGCTCTTGAATCCTTTGGGCCTTACTGTTGTAGCAGTTACATTATTGTTGGTAATGGTTACGCTTTAAATATTTAGCATATTGGCACTTCTAAATTATCAAGGGATGTTAAATTGTTGGATGTATTGGTTGTGCCACATATTACTAAGAACTTATTGTCTATTTCTAAGTTGACTGTTGATTACCCTGTTGACGTTGTGTTCTCTGATAAGTTCTTTGCCATTCAGAACCGGGTGACAAAAAAAATTATGGCTCAGGGAAGGGTTGATAAAGGTTTATATTTGCTTGATCGGGTGTCCCTATTGCTTAGTTCGCGACAATTAGGAATAAAGACTTGAAGGCCGGTTTGATTTATGACATCTTCGTTTGGGCATGTCTCGTTTACTATTATTTCTTTATTGCAAAAGATAGGTCAATTATCTATTACTTCTTTTATTACCGACTCCTACACTTTGTTCTCTTGTCGGTTGGCTAGAAACAAACGATGTACCTTTTCTGTTGAATGAAAAAACGTCGACGTCGATGCCGACTTAGTCCATTGTGATCTGTGGGGCCCGCCCAAGTTATTTAAATCGATGGGTTTAAATATTATGTCGCTTTTTGTGGATGATCATTCTCGTTTCTCTTGGATTTATCCCTTCTTTAAGTCCGAATTTTATGATATTTTGGTGAAATTTCATGCTTTTATGCTGCACTCGGTTTTCGAGAAAAATCAAGGTTTCCAAAGTGATGGTGGCACATAATTTGTGAATTCTAGAGTCCGTGAATTTATGTCACTACATGGCATTCTTCATCGTCTCTCGTCCATACATTCCTCGGCCAGAATGGGCGGGCGTAACGCATAGCATAGACATATTTAAAAGCAGGTCTTTCTATGTTATTTCATTCACATGCTCTCGTATCGTTGTGGTTTGATGCTTTTGCCCTTTGCAGGTTTATGTTATTAATCGCCTGCGCCCTCATCATCTTGTCTAACAAGTCTCCTTTGAGCTTCTTTTTTGGATCAATTCCAAACTATGCCAATTTTAAACCGATTCGGTTGTCGAGTTTATCCATTTTTGAGGACTATCTTTGAACCTGTTGGCACCCAAAAATCGGCCTTGCATCTTTCTTGGGTACAATAGCACACATAAAGGATTTCGTTGCCTCGATCCGGCTACTTCTCGGGTCTTCTTATCGAGGCATACTCGATTTGATGAACTATGTTTTCCTTTCTCACGAGAACTCGTCACTCAACACGATGTCCAATTTGGATTTCTCAAGTTTTTTGGATGGTACTATCATCGTGCCCATGCCTCTGCCGCCATCCATTAAATCCCGTGTCATCGCCCGCTTTGTTTCTCGTCCTCGCATCATTCCTTTGGATGATGAGGAACAACTCCACATTGCATCACGGCACCGCCCTTTAACCAACCCGCCGTTGGCACCACTAGCCCGTCGGCCCCAGAACCCTCTCTGTTGCGGTCACGATCCACGATCCGGTCACGGGGCCGTCCATCCTATGGTGGCGCGTGCCCGTTAAAGGTGTTCAACCTCGTTACGGTTGATCTTTCTTGCCTTTGCTTTATATCCTCTCGATTGCTAGCTCTGAACCTAGAGGTTTCAAATCCGCCGCCAAATCTCCAGAATGGTTATCGCTATGCGAGAAGAGATCGATGCTCTCACGTTAAAATAATGGGATCTTGTACCTTGTCCTTCACGTCTAATATTGTTGGTTCGAAGTGGGTTTTTGGACCAAGTTTCATTCCGATGGTACTATTGAGCGTCGTAATGCTCGCCTCGGCACCTGGGTTCACTTCAGTTCCCGGGTTCGATTTTCATCATACATTCAAATTTCGTCAAGTCTCCGCTCTTGTTCGAAGTTATTCTTGCTCTTCTTTGTGCAATCTCGATTAGTCGTTGCATCGCTTAGATGTCAAGAATGCATTTCTCAATGGATTTCTTGACAAACCGGTTTTCATGGCTCAACCTCCGGGTTTGTTGATCCACGCTTTCTGATCATGTTTGTCGCCTAAAGAAGGCGTTGTATGGTCCAAACAAGCCCCTCTTGCTTGGTTTCAACGATTTAGTACATATCTCTTGACTTGGGATTTGGCGAGTCGATCGACTCATCTTTGTTCTATCTCGCTTCGGTACTTCTATTCTCTATCTACTCTTATCGTAGATGATATAATTATCACAGAAATGATGGTGACATGCTCAAGACATTCATTGCTCGACGCATAAGAATTTGCTATTAAGAATTTGGGGCGTCTTAACTATTTCCTTGGTCTTGAGGTCTCGTGACACTTCAGATGGTCTTTTTTTTGGTCGGGCCAAATATGCTAATGACATTTTGGAGCAACAAAACTATTGATTCCAAACCGGTTTCCACCCCCTTTCACCGGAGAGGTTTTGGTAAGTGATGGCCCACCATTCCACGTTCCCACTTTATACCGCTTTTAGCTAAGGGCCCCGAAAGATTTGGACTACTATTACCGGCCGGATTTATCGTTATCTTTGTGAATGTTGTTAGTTAATTTCTTCACTCACCGAGCGATGATCATTTTAATGTTGTTAAGCGGATTTACGTTATGTGAAGGGCACAATCCACTTTGGCTTATCCTTTACCATCCAGATCCTCTTTGTCATTGGGTACTATGATGTTGATTGGGCCCGTTGCATTGAAACCGCACGATCCACGTCGATTTACTCATTTTTTCTTGGCGGAAATCTCATCTCTTGGAGTGCAAAGAAACAACCTACATTGGCTCGCTCGAGTTGTGAATCAATAATACCGTGCTATGGCCAATCGCAACATGAAATTATTTGGCTCACCAATCTTCTCGATGAGCTCGGTCAAAATCTCAATCGTCCTGAACTCTTGTGTGACAACAAGAGTGCTATTTTTATCAGTCGGAATCCAGTTGCTCACAAACGAGCAAAACACATTGATCTGGACTACCACTTTGCTCGTGAACTAGTATCCTCTGGGAAGATTTTCACACGTTTTGTTCCATCTCATCTTCAGCTTGCAGATATTTTCACCAAGAGTCTGCCTCGACCTGCTTTTGAGCTTCTTCGATCCAAGCTTCGTGTTTGTCTTCACCCCACGCAACGCTTGTGGGGGTATTAAGGATAATTAATTTATATATTAAGGATAATTAATATGTAATTAATAGATTAGATCTTGGTCATTATTGGTCATTAATATGTAATTAATAGATTAGATCTTGGTCATTATTGGTCATTAATTCTTGGTCATTATTGTTGTAATTGTATCCTTATTTATAGTGGAATTCTTCCTATCACCTTATTAACGGTGATATTCTAATTATCATCACAAGTATTCCTAATAAATATTCTTGGGCGATAATTTTAGAATTAATTGTTAATTAATTTTAGAAGGGTACTCTAAAAAAACCATTGGATCAAAATTAGTGAAAGTATTGGAACCATTTCGAGACGGGTGCATGTCCTGTGGAAACCAAAGGTGCTAAAAGAATATTTAGGTAAAAACAATTAATATTTGTTTAAAATATATTTGAATTGCACGATGTTTGGAGCATAAAAAATTTATTAAAATTTTATGTGTCAAAATTGAGTTAAAATTACATCAAGTGCATAACACGACCTATCGACCAAAGTTTTATTCAGGCAATGCATGTGTAATTTAATGAATATACTTATTTACAGTAAAATATTTACAAAGGAGATATATACACAAGTATACAAGAATATCAAATCTTCTATATACTAGGAAAGAACTATATACAATCAATTTACAAGATAAGAGTCAAAGATACAATTTTGGAGAATGTATAATTATGCAGGAGATATTCGATACGATTCGCCCCCAAGCAAAACGTGGGGAGGGCCGACTCACAATTTGGAGTGAAAAAACAATAATATAAGTTGATATGAACAACAATATCACTTGGTAATAACAATAGTATCAGTAAATATGAACAACAATATCACTTGAAAAAAAAAAATCTCCTCAAACTTTTGTTCGAGGATTATTTAAGAAAGTGAAATCAAGGATTTGCCTTTGAGAATCTTGAGTACTAGTTTTCAGGGGAATAATGTTTTTTAAGAACAGTCCTGATCAAAAAAAAAACTTAGGGGGTTGTGTTTTAAGGACAATAATTTTACGGGCTTGAAAATGTATGACAATATGTTTAAAACTTGTAAATATAGGACAACATGTTATAAAATTGGTAAATATAAGACAATCGAGCCCAAACCTCACATGATATTTCATCCCAATTTGGGCTTATTCAGGCTCAATTAACCTACAGATTTTAAAACATATAATCCTATATTTACATATTTTAAAACATATTGTACTCCTATATTTCCGAGTCCGTAGAATTAACATTTTTCCCCAGTTTTCAGTTTCAGGAGCTCATGCTGCCATGCATGCTCAAACTTTTGTTCGAGGATTATTTAAGAAAATTAAATCAAGAATTCGCCTTTGAGAATCTTGACTTCTAGTTTTCAGTTTCATGTATGCTAACATAGTCTGGGTCATGTATATCTATTGACTATTTTCTTCATTCTGTTTTCACTTAGCTTCTCTGTTGGATTTTATTTGTGTATTACATTTAGAACACTAAAGGCAAATTCCAGCATTATTAGTAGTATATCAATGCTAAAATAAAATAGACATCAACACATCCATGCACGATAAGAATAATTAAAGAACAAACTTAATGTTAAACGAAAGAGTTCTCTTTGTTCATGAAAAAAAAACACATGACAAGACCCCTAGGAATTCAAAATTGTCTAGAAAAAACAAACAAAATTGACAAAATATTTGCACACATCAAAAAAGTGCAAATATATGGTATTGTCAAAGGTGAATCATACTTGATGATTCGACTCAATGGCACCTAGGTCAATAAATACTACTTTAAAATATCCTATAATTATTAGGCAGTGATAATCATCCCATATTTAAAAAAAAAAAAAAAAAGAGAAATACGGGAATCAGCTTATCACTTAACTGCAAATTCGACAGAATTTCTAGCTGAATCTGCTCTTTATGAGGCCTTGAACAGATCCGATCATAGCTAAAATTGACACGACTAATCCGAACACCTTCAAAGCTTGAAGAAAAATCCATATAGGCGCCCAAGGTCTCACCTCCTTCTGTTTCAAGTACATTTCTACGGGGAAATATATCATCACGGGCAAGTAGTTCAGGGCGCCGAGAACGCCTAGAACTTCGTTGAAGTAAGGGAAGATTATGGCGATGGCAGTTGTGGATCCGACGTAAAATGTTCTGAAGCATAGACGGAGAAGGTTCACCCTGAAACGAGGCAGCAGTGGGAGCTTGAATTTGTATTCGTTGTTGACGAATTTACTATCGGGATGGGTTTTTTTCAACTTTCTTTCGACTGCTGCGAATACTGGCTGACTGTAAATCTGCAACCAAGAATTTTGAGTTAAAAATTCAAATGAGATTTTTGCATTTTGAAATACTCCAAGGATGCATCCAAGAATTTTTTTTGTCCTATAACTTACACATTTTCAATTAAATTTTTGGTCCTATTGATTTTCAAATTTTTATTTTCGTCTTACAACTTATATGAATCAAAACCAAAAAGTGGTAAAAATATGTAAGTTATGGGACAAAAAATTAAAATTTTAAAGTTAAAAGGACCAAAAAAACTAAATGTGTGTAAATTACAGGACGGGAATTAAAATGTAAAAGTCAATATGATCAAAACAAGAATTGACAAAGTTATAGGACCAAAAATACTTTTTTCACTTGAAATATTTAAGGAAAAAGTCCATAATTATGGGATGAAATTATAATTTTACTCCAAGAATATAATATTGAATATTAATGAGGCGGCATTGATGACATGAAGCTTCTTATTTCATACTTTAAAAATGACGTTTACTATGATGATACTATAATGTAGGCATAAAATGTATACTTGGGGGGAATAAATAGACTTAAATTTCTATCTACTATATAAATTCGAATCATGCACCAAATAAATATGAAATTGAGTTTAATGATAATTACCGGATATCCTCCCATAAGATGAAGAACGATGCAAACATTAGCAACGTCAATAAGCCAGAAGGGCTCGTAATATCCGAAGCCCGTGAGTAGGTTTCCAGGTGCATCGTTTCCAAATGCGGCGTATCCAAAACATCCGCAGCACAGAAAGAAGGAGCTGATAATAGTTATACCTATGTTTACCGCTTTCTTCATTTTTTTGTTTTCTTGAGGTTCCTTAAGAGTATCCTTCATTTGCAAGTAATTTATTCGCTTTAATTTACTACTCGGATTAATTTATAAGAGTACCAATAATTGAAACGTTCAAGAAAGCAAACCTGGATGTTCAAGAGAATTATATTGTAGGTGAATGAAAACGCAATGTCTCCAATTGCTTGGAACGTGAGCCATACTTTTTGAGTTGGAGTAACACCGGTTACTCCGAGGATTTCACCTTTGACTACTCCGTTTCCTGCATTGGACACCAAATTAAGGACACAGAGTTATGTATGCACCGTGTAATTTAAGTACATTTTTAAGCAATATCAGCGGTTTTTTTTGTTTACCGAACAATATGGGAATAAATGTTTTTTTTAGGATAACAAGTTAGGGGTGTTGTTGTATTAAGGACAATATTTTACGAAACTTGGAAATGTAGGACAATATGTTTTAGAATATGTAAATATAGGACAATATGTTTTAAAATCTGTAAATGTAGGACAGTCGAGCCTAAACAGGATTTTTAAACATATTGTCCTATATTAAAATAATTATCCTTAGAACACAACCTCCCTTAAGTTATTGTCCTAACTGAATTGAAAGGGGGCGTGGGGTACCTATCGTTTTTGCGACGCCAAGGCCCAATCCGATGGACGCGTAGGCAAAGGACATGACGGCGGCAACCATGGAGAGAAACTCGGTGTCGTGAAAGTCGGGTATCTGAGAGAGCAGTATCTGCACAGCTCCATAGACAAGCATGAACTTAGTGTCTCCATATTCACAGGGAGCATTATGTCCTTCCTTGTGGAAACAGTTGGATTTCAGAATTGCCCTAAATTAATAAATTTCAAATAACAAAAATTACTGGCAATGGCCAAGAGGAGAGATGATAATCAAGGAGCCAGGTATTTTGAAAGCTATGGAATTGGAATGATGGGGTGCCCGTTTGGCTCACCGAACCTGAAACGATGCCCACAGATTCTGCATCAATATATTCTCCTTTTCCAATGTTCACAACACAAACAACCACGTCAACAAATGCATAAAACTGTACCTTTTGAAAATCTCATGATTATACAAACTACATTTTATTTTATTTTGATAACTTAAAATTATTGTTCCAAGATCCCGCTGTTGTGATCACCTATTATACGTAAGGGTACGCAGACTTTGATTACCTCATACTGTGTGCAGCTGTTATTGTAAAAGCAATACCGAATCCATAAAAGCTTTCGTAAATAAAGAGTCCAATCACCCACATGCTCTTCCTTCCTGCAAAGAAATACGTTATACAAGGTCTTGAAATCTTATAAATAAGTCACATGATGTTATAGTCCTAATAATATTTGGGCCTTTCCCCTTTCATTTATTAAAAAGAATTTTGTAAATAAAAATTAAAGTTAGATACCAAAATTTTATTTTATTATCAATCAACATTATAAAATATAATAATGATCAACTAAAGTTACCTATTTTCGGGTGATCAACCGGTGATCCCAGGTCAACGTCTTTGAAGTTGATACTTAAATGAAGAAATCAAATTGAAAAAAAATATTACATGGAACAAGAAAGAAAAATATTTTACTCAATCACTCTTTCATTATTTTTCCCCAAAAATTAAGGAAAAATTAATATTTGAAACTCGTGACCATGGGCCACTTAAAATTTGTAAGATTTCTGGACCACATGTTTGTTGGCCCCATAAAAAGATTGACCTGCATGTTAGTAAATTGAAAATCAATTAGCTTGTAAGTCAATCTAAACTAACTCGTTCAGTTAATTACTTACAAGCTATTTGATTCCAATTTAAATCGCACCAGTTCTTATTCAAACCACAATTAGGATCCAATCCAACTTCGAAAAGGAATTGGTTTAAAAAATCAACCTAAACCAACAATCCCAAAATAGAATATGGTGAGCAATAATATATATAACCTGCATCAAATTCAATCAATTCAATCTCAAATTTCATCAATTCGGTTATATCCTTCAATATCAAATTCAATCAATTCGATCTCAAATTTGATCAATTTGGTTAACGAATCTGGTCCAATCAATTCAACCTCAAATTTGATAAATTTGGATAACGAATCTGGTCCAATCAATTCAATCTCAAATTTGATAAATTTGGTTATCCTTCATCAAATTCAAATTCAATTAATTCAGATCAATTCCGTTAATTAACCAAGTCTGGTCCAGTCTCAAACATAGGATCAGTTCTAAACTCGATTCAATCATAATATATATCCTTCGCACGTCAAATTTCAAACTAAAACATCAATTACCTAGATAAGATCCAACAGCCTTAGCATAGGAACTGTTTCTCACATGGCCGGTTTCAGGATGAGGATATCTGTAACAATCACAAAGAAGATTTGAAGAAATAATAGTGATTATTCCAAATACCGCAATGCATATAGGCCCCGCAATCCACCCAAACTGAGCCACACTCCATGCCAGTGATAGCACCCCCGATCCTATCACTCCGTTTATTAAATGAGCAACCGCCGTCCAAACAGTCCCTAATTAAATCAATCGAATCATTATATGAACAACAAAACAAAGGTTACAAACAGAAGATCAAATTAACCGAATTAAAACCAGTTCTTTTGACGGAATCGTCTGATGAAGGTGCAACAATTGGAATTTCTCTTTCTTCAGATTCTACCCGAACCATTGTTACTGGCCAATTGGATCCAGTTTTACTTTTTAACTGTGTGGAATGATACGATACTATGATATCTCACACTCACCTCATCATAAGTATAAATAGTTGATGGAACTATTAAACCGTGTAACTAACTATGGTTTAATTAATATCTTATATAGATTCTCTTCAAGATATGTTATCGATATTTCCGCATTTTCATGTAAATCTGGTAAAAATCGTTTCCCGCAAATATTTTATTATTGCTGGGGGATAAAATATCAATCTTATTTGTTTGAACTGATTAAAATAATTAACCTTATTAAATTTTCATGGCCCGATCCGATTACGTTGTTGATAAAGTCAAAGACTCAACAATTTCTCCTATTCTCTCTGTCATGCACACTCCAGATTCTACTTATAACAGATTTTGACTCCTCACATTAATAATAGACAAAAATCAGATAGGCGCAGTTAAATCACGCCAAGCTCGGTTATTTAAAATATCATTTATTACATACAAAACTCTCCATTATGTATAAAAACTATCACTATTATGAACAAATACAATCAACGTATAGAAAATCTTTTATATTTTTAAACAAAAAAAGTTTTTGTCATAACAGCCGATAGTTTTACACATAAACATGATAGAATCAAATGTGTGAACCTCTCTTACATAAGTGTTACTCTTAATAATAATATACTGATTAATTAAATGGTAAACATTATATATTGTACGTGTATATATTTTGGGGAATTACTCTTAGGTACCATTTTTTAAGTGGTATCACACTAAGGTGCTACACCTTTTTAGACTTACTCTAAGGTACTAAATTTGAGCCAAAAAGTCTTAAATGTCCTTATGTATATAATAATGTCTTATATTTATAATCATATGCAGTTTTTTAAATTGACACTTTTCTACACCATTTACTTTTAATAATTTTGTATTTAAAAAATTTTAAAATTGTAAATTGTAAATTTTAAGGTTTGAATTTTACTGAACTTTTTTAATTATGTCCTTATATCGAATTGATTTTTCTTAGCTCAATTTTTTTTAATTATCTGTTCTTTTATTTAATTAATTTTTTTTCAGTAACAAAAATTCAGTCCAAAAAATTTACATATCGAAACTATTCTGCACGCCCGAAAAAAAATTTGCACACCCATAAAATATTCTGCACACCTCAATTTTTTTAATCATCTGTCATTTTAATTAAAAATTCTGCACACCCGTAAAAAATCTGCACACCTCAATTTTTTTAATCATCTGTCATTTTAATTAAAAATTCTGCACACCCGTAAAAAATCTGCACACCCATAAAATAATCTGCACACCCCAAATTATTTTTTTAATCATCTGTCATTTTATTCAAAAATTTGCACGCCCACAAGAAATTTTGTACGCCCGTAATAAAAATTGCAATTACACACCCATAAAAATCTGAAAAGAATTACATCAATAAATTTTTTAAAAATCAAATCTAAATATTACATCAACAAAAGAAGATTATTACAACCAATAACTCCACAATTATTCAACATATTCACGGCGGGGCTCACCTCAAGCCAAGTTTCAAAGAATTTTAGGCGCACTACTTCTTTCCGTTAAATCTATGAGATTATACTTTGGATTAGATACAATTGTACCAAACCAAACAATTTCCATCGACAAAACTTTGATTTCTAGTAATCAAGATTTTGAGATGGGGTTTTTCTCCCCTGGAAAATCCCAAAATATATATTTGGGGATATGGCACAAAAACACCCCAAATGTTGTAATTTGGATTGCAAATAGAAACAATCCCATCTCCAACTCACAATTAGAGAGCTACATATGTCACTCCACACTCGAGCGCCCACCATTGTAGTTGTTTGATTTACATCGCACGGCGGCGCTGCGTTTGGGGACAAATCTGCTGCGCCGCTAGCCGCCTAGCCTCCCCAAACAACTCCCGGCGCGCCGCTACGCTCAGATCCTTCGAAATCGCCAGCCATAAAACTCATATCACAACCAACGCCGCCTCCGCCCCAGATCCATCGGCATATTGTCGATCTGCCACTTGCTCACGCGGTGGGCAACGATGGCGGCGGCGTGTGTTTTCGGGTGTGGGTTTTGTCTCCTTGATTGGTGCGGCCGTATAGATTTTGAGAGAGTCTTTTTCTTTCTTTTCTTTTTTTTGGGATCATTGATAGAATTTCAGAAATGAGGAAAAGGAAGTAAGGATGAGGGATTTATTTGGGTGGGTGGGTGGCGACGGGTGAAGGTTTGTAGATAGTGGGTGGGGTAAAGTTGGAAACTTTTGCACCTTACTAAGAGCAAAAAGGTATAGCACCTTGCTCTCAATGGCATAGCCAAGTTGGTAAAGTTTGTGGTGATATGGGGAGAAGTCCCCCGGCAACGCAGTTTGAACCCCGTGTGGGACAAATTCTCCATTGAAATATTATGAAGGTTTGTCCTGAGGATTGAATCATGTTGACTCTCTCCCACAAGTGTCTGCCACTTGGGCACATCTTCGATTTACAACCCGTCCGGCTGAGAGGCCAACGGCACGAGTGGGGAGTTTCTAGTCTCTTCCTCACAAAATAAAAAAAGTATAGCACCTTCGAGTAAGGAGGTGTGAAAAATGGCACTTATAAGTAATTTTCCCAATATATTTTCCTAGATTGTGAGTATATCTTGTATCACGCCCATTAATAATAATATATGAATTAAATGGTAAACATTATATATTGTATGCACGTATATATTTTTCTAGATTGTGAGTATATCTTGTATCATGTAAATCTTGGTTCTTATAATTTTAATAAAATTCATATAAAATTTGACAGAGCCTCTTTAACGTGAAAGTCGGTAGCCTCCTAACCGTTTCTGAATACCCTACTCTAGCTCCCTCCTAACCACCCTCCTAAATATCTTCGCCTCATCGCCCTTCCCGAATATCATTTGGACTAGGTCTGGTATACACCAGGGCGGTCCTAGGAATATTGAGGCCTGAATCGAACTATAAAATGAGGCCTCCCCTTCACGTTTTTATGAATTCAAAAATAACATAAAATATGATCAAAATTATTATATCAACTAATTAAAAATATAATAACAGTCAACTCAAAATTACCTGTTTGATGGTGAACAGTTGATCCTAGACATTTGAACTCGAAACTTAAAAGAAGAAATACTCCTTGAAAAATAAAAAACATAATATTTGACCCAAGCACTCTCTCAATAATTTTTTTATATTCTTTTCTTTTTATTCTTAATTTTTTTTCCCAGCGTCTTCTATATTCTTTCTGATCTTATTTATTCCTTTTTTATTATTATTTAGTTGCGTTAAATTTGCGATTTGTTACACTAAAATGTACATACAATGATGCGACTATGCTTTACGAAACACAAATTACACATTTCAGTATTCTAAATCGCAAGTTTCTAAAATAAATTAGGGAGTGCATGGTGCAGGGTCCCACTCTATCATCTTTCTAAAAATTGTGTTTGCGTTAGGAATTTTACGGGATTGGTCCTCGTTTGACCAATTTTGATCCATCGGAATTTCAGTATTCTGATCAACTAATGAATTCTGTCAAATACTCCCTCCGTCCTCTTTTGAACATCTATCCAAAGTATTTGTCCCTTAATGAAACTAATTTTTAAATGATAATAAAATAATTTTATTTTTTTTCACAAAACTTCTTCAAACATCTCAATATTACATTAAATATATCAATATTACTTTATCATTTAATTCTCAACGTAGAGAATAATTAACGGTTGTGACAAATATTGGAGTTTGAATCACAAATGGTCCCATAATTATGGCCTCAAATAAATTTAGTCTCATAGTTTTCTTTATCGTCAATTTAGTCTCAATAACTTTGACAATGTCTAATTTTAGCCCCAAATTAATTTAGAATCTTGATTCTCTTATATTCTCTTTTTGTTATTACTTAAATTAGGATCTTGAATCTATTATATTCTTTTTTTGTTATTATATAAATTAGGATCTTAATTTTCTTATAGAATTTAGTCCTTTTTTATTAGATCCATTTCAATATTTATTTGATTAAGATATCTTCTCAAATTAAGCGTTGATCTATTACGAATAAATTTAAGAAATTGAATATATATATATATATATAAAAGGTATTAAAAAAAATGAGCCCTTAAAATTTTGATATATTTATGGGCCTGAATCGCTCGGTTCGTTAGCCTTATTAAAGGACCGGCCCTGCCAGGTGTATCGTGTACTTTATAGTGTATTTTAAAATTTTGCAAGTTAAGATACAACATCCGCTGAAAGCCTCAAATTTAAACGGCAAAACGACATTTTTTCGACTCATTTGGGACTAAAATTGGATATTGTCAAAGTTATTGGGACTAAATCAACAACAACAAAAAATTATGGGCCGGACTAAATTTATTTGAAATCAAAATTATGGAACTATTTGTGATTCAAACTCCAAATATTGCTACCGTAAAAATAAATGAAGATATATTTATTAACTTATATATATAGGGGTGTATATATATATTTCAAAAGGCTCATTTGCGTGAGACGGTCTCACGGTGAGACGGGATATAATTTAGATATGACGCTTTAATAATTTGGAAAGAATGAGTGTTGATTTGGGCTAATGTTTTGTTTCATGCATGAGACCATCTCACTTGAGTTTTTGTCATTTTCCAATATCGTCCGTCTCATATGAATTTTTGTCATCTCCCAATATCGCGTGCTTGAGCAGTTGGCCCTAGTCATAATAGGTTTAATTATGGGTCCTCAATTAATTTTGTGGACGACGATGTGCCTCATAATATTAGAAGTCATATAGTTGGGAGGCATGCCTCCCATTTTTGACACTAAACCCATTTTTGACACTGAACCCGTGATGATTTATGCCCAATCTTTTATACGGGAATTCTGATGCAATTTTTTTTTAACTTTGATATAACGTTCGATGAGTCCTATACCTCGTTCATGATGCAGGTTTGGACTCACAAAATACCTATTATTTTTTTATAAATAATGATAATTATTTTATTGACAATGTTTCAAAATATTGTTCCCATCGCCTCAAAGGTTTTAAGGTATAATTCAATTTGATTTGTTATTTCTATAATTAGTGTTAGGGTTTTGAGAAAAAAAGTTTTTGGGTCTCATAACTTTCATGTAATCCCTTTTTCGTCCCAAAAAAATTAAATTATCCAATTTTGGTCCTATTTTTGCCGAAAAATAGAAAATTTTATCCTTTTTGGTTATGCGCAAGTCACGTTCCGGTTAAAATTGAGGGTTTCCGAACTAGTAGCAGACGTGGATGCTGAGTGTTACAATAAATATTCATTTTTAAAAAATATTAGAAAAGAGCAAGAAAATTATTCCTAAGTTGCAGAAAAAATGATTTCTTCGTAATAGATAACATAGTATCCACGCCATCTGCGAGCTCAGAAACACTCAATTTTAACCGGCACATGACTTGTGCGTGACCGAAATGGCGTAATTTTCTGTTTTTCAAAAAAAAAAAAAAATGGGGCCAAAATTGGACATTCGAGATAATTATGGAACCAAAATTTGATAGTTAAATTTATTGTGACGAAAAGCGGATTATAAAAAGGATATGGGATCAACAAACTTTTTTTCTCTTAAAGTTTTCTTATCTAAGAGTCAGTTCGAAGGTTCTTGTGTGTTCACGTAGTCTCTGTTGTTGGGATTATACTAGAAAATATGCTTTTTACTTTGTATAATCAAAACTGAATTTCGGACTTATTTACTGAAATAAATTGTTTATCACTGATGCTTTAAATATTATCGAATGTTACATATATTTATTTGATAATCGTTTCAATAAGTTAAATGCGTGTTACATTGTAGTTAATTTAGTGATACGGATCATCACGAAGATTAAATTAACGATCTCTTTGTAACTAAAAGTACGCCATTCACGACCTAGATGGAAATGAACAACCCATCGTGAAAGGTTGAAGTGTAAGGCTCAGATTGGCTTGTCTTGACCAAGAGATTACACTAGTGCATGGTGATGCACCGGAATAGGACCCTCTGGGAGGATAAATTCTTGAACCGAACTAGGAAGAATTTAGACCTCGGTTCGTTATTTCTTAATCTTAAATCCCTTAAATAGGATCACGTGGGATTGATAACTATTGCTTTGACTTATCATGGGTAGAGAATCAACGAGATTCAATACTTTTTATCTTGGGCAATATTATTAGTCGCGTGTGATTGCTAAGATTTAATCTGAAGAATCGTTATTGCAAGTACGCTTTTGTTTGATTTGCCCTCGAGGAGGTTCATAAAGCTTTATCATACCAAATCTTGCAAGTGGAATTAGTTTCGGTATGGATAATAATGTTGAACCGTTCCTTGACCAAGGATAAAAGATATTAATTAATGGAAAGCCATTTCAGTGGCTTAAATTAATTAATGGGCTAGATAATCTTAAACATGAGAAATAATAACCGGGAGCCATATTGACTGTAATATGGGTTAAGATGGATAGTGCAATATTAATTATGTAGTGGGATTAATTAATATTTATGGGCTTGAATAATATTGTGGCTCAATATTAGATATTCAAGGTCCATTAGAAGGTCCAATCTTAATTCTCCTAAAGGCCCCCTGAGTAGCCCAACATATAATCCAATAACTGAAAAGGTGATTAAAATAAAATAAATATTGTTTCTTATTTTTCCAAGTAAAATTCGAAAATTATGGATAAGTTGGGAGAAAGATTTTCTTTGAATTTTGTTATGGAATGAAGATATGTATTCTTGGAATACAAGATTATCTCATTAAATTCAAGAAATCTCCCACTTGGTTATCTATAATAAGATTTTCAAAAATTTTGAAATATAGTGGGCAAGAAAGATTTTCTTGATTTTCTTGAAAAGATATTATGGAAGATATGTATTTCTTGAAATACAAGAATATCTCACAAATTCAAGAAGATCCAAATCTTGGAATCTTGATCATCATATTTTCGAAAAATCCATAAAATAGAGTAGGTGGGATTTTTGTGGAATATTATAATTATGGGAGAAAGAATATAGGAGATATATTCAAGATTTCTTGGAGATCAAGAAAAGATTTTTCCACATTATTTTTGGGCACAAATTTCGACCACCTGGTCTCTGTAAATAGGGGATGATTCTTTCATTCTCATGTACAATTCCATGTGCTGGAAAAATTAGTAAATCCACAAAGGTGGTGCAACATAATTTATTTTCCTTTTGTTAAATCGTTCACAAGTGTCCTTCCATCGGATAGTCGAACGAGGGCTAAGGGAATACTTGGGAAGTTCTTTTGGTTAGTCTAATCTGCCAGATCACTGTCATCCCAAGAGGTACGTTCACGTAAACTCGTAGAATTTCGCATGCGTAGGTTTTAAGTGAATTTTTATATGCATGATATGTTGTTGGATTATTATTTGAATTAATATAGGATTAATTCATGCTAGTAATAATTATAAGAATTAAATTTGTATTTAAATATTCACCCTAATAGATCTCGTGCAACTTTTTCCCCAACAAATCGTATCGAGCCACGGTTTAGCTCAAATTTTAAATTGTAATTTAATTCATTGACATTAAATTTGAAATTGGATAGTAGAATTGCTAGATCTATTTTGCGGTATCCAATTGTCATGGAATTTAATGTGTTTATTTATGCATTTATATAAATTGTAGGTTTTTAATTCGATTCGTTTCGGGATTCGTTTTGCCTCGTGAGAAAATCCACGAGAGATTAGGATTTGTTTGATTTGATCAATGTAATAGACTAGTCTAGATCTAGGTTTATTTATTTTTTGTAAATAAATTATAACCGATCGATCAAACGAGGACGAGAGACGAAGAATTAAAGGATAAAATCAGAATCGGGCGTGGCGGCGTGCGTCCTTGTGAACGTGCCAAGGGAGGCGCTGCAAGATGATGCGGACGCTTGCAGTATGCACGGCAGTCTTGGGCCGAAACGAGGCAGGTGAGGATCTGTCGCTGCACGGCGGGCGCTTAGGCATCTTGGCGCGTCTTGTGAGCGGCCAGAGAATCGGGAGGATCTTGATGGGGCGCGGCGCAGACAGGACGGAGGGGCGTCTTGCGCTGCTACCGATACCGCTGGCGGGCGAAGGCCTTCCATGGATCTTGGCGTGGTCACGTGTCGTCGAGGTTCTGAGGTCCACCGGACCTGCCGAGGGCATCTTTTTAGGGCGCGAGGGGTCGCCGAGGTCAACCTCGGGTGGCAAGTGGCCGGCCGGATCTTGGCGTGCATCCCGTCCGCATGAGAAATGTGGCGTTTGAGACGGAGTGTGTTTTTTCGGCGATCTAGTGGGAGAAATTCAAGGCGGTGATTCTTCAAGATCAAGCCAAAAAAAATCAAACCATGACAATTGGATAATTTGTGTCCAATATGTTTATTTTTTTCTGCTTTTGCTTGATTTATTTTGTCTTATCTTATGCTTTATTTAATTTGTTTAAATGTGTTTGCATGAGAATTGCCCAAATGAAAAATCTCACCTTCAAAATTACTAAGTATGTTTAAATAATTAATTGACAATTTTATTCCTGGATAATAAAATTGAATTAATTTTGACCTCCATGATTTATTTATTTGTGAATTCTTTTGGAGAAATTCCCCCCACGGGACGGTCAAAAGATAGCTTTCACATGAATGAATTCCAAACGGATGATTGTGGGTTATTACTAGTGGCGACGATGACCCTCCCCACGAGGCTCATTCAATACGAAATAATAATCCTATATTTAATCATGGTTATTACTTAGGTATAAAATTGATATGCATATACTTCCAAAGTCCTGTCGAATTTTATATTGGTCAAGTGGGGAGCCAACTATTAATCTGGATATTAAAGGTTTGTAATTGTTCTTGTTTGTAACTTTTGCTTGAATGTGTTTAAATAATGACCCACCCCACGTGGCTTATTTAAACCTGCTTTGAGATGTTGGGCGATGATGTTCATATTTTTTTGAGATTTTAAATATGATGCATGTGATCGACTCTTGTGATATACTTGTGCTTATGCATATAGTTATTTATTTCGATTCAAAGATGTCGTTACCTTTTAATCCATTTGTTATTATACTTAAAAAGTCAATACAATATGGAAACTATATTGATTGAAAAATTATAATTGTCCTAATCGCACAAAAAGCACAAGTGGATTTTTGACACACCAAAATCGGGATGAGCCAACCGACGAAATCAAAACATCGCGGGACTCGTCGATCACCCACGAGAGATGTCATCATCGAAAATGGTGGAGGGCAAACCCTTAAGGGATTACGTCCTCAAAATAGATGGCCCATCCTCGAACAAACTTGAGATTCTCGAGTCAGATTATGATCCGGAGACTCGATGAATTTGGTACTTCACTCTCTGCCCCAAAAAGTTTTTGAGCATTTTGGCCTCGCTAACTAATTTGTTGCAAGCTTTTGGTCTCGGAAGAGATGTTGATAAGGCACAAAACTCAAGCTTTTGATTTTAAGTGGTCCGCTTCATCTTCTAGGCCAAGGGGCAAGATAAAGAAGAGGACCAAAAGCCATAAGCAATTAAACTCAACGGTTGCCAAGGGCAATGGTAAGATGAGGAATGCTTGTGATGTCAAGGAAAATCCAAAAGAGGAAGTGCTTAAGCTGCGGTGAGAGAGGGGCGATTGGAGGTTTTTGCTGTTCCAACCCCAAAAGGGACGGAAAAGAAAGGTAATTCTCACGCACTAGTTGTTGAAACTTGTTTAGCGGCGATACTTCTCATTCGTGGGTGGTTGATACGAGATCCACTAATCATGTTTTACTTCACGGGTTCAAACCGATCCGCAACTTAGTGGGAGTGAGATCCTCATCACATTGGCGACGCGTTAAAAAGTAGCAATTATTGCAATGCTACGTGAGTGGCGATATTGCAATGCTACGATAGTAACGATTATTGCAATACTCACGCAAAGAGCGACATTGCAATGCTACATGAGTAGTGGTTAAAGCGATGGGAGAAGTGCACCTATCTTTTGAAGATAAAGTTTTTTTTGAGATTATCTTTATGTTCCCGCTTTAGAAAGAATTCACTTTCAGTTTCTAAAATTCGATTAAAGGACACTAAGTTTCTTCTAATAAGAATGACATCATTTCTTGAAATGATGAGTGTATCTGATACTGGACATTGATGGAAAATCTCTATACAATTAACTGTGCACACCACTCACGAAATGCATCCTATAACACATCAACTATTTCCGACAAAAGAAGACGTGAACGAGACACTTCTTTGGCATCTAAGATTGGGTCATATAAATCCAAAGAGGATCCAAAGGTTGGTGAAAGACGGTTCACTAGAGTTTCTCCAAGTTGAACCAATTCCAACCTGCGAATCATGTTTGGAGGGTAAAATGACCAAGAGGGCATTTGGAGCCAAGGGGAATAGGGTCAAAGAAGTGTTAGAGATCGTTCACACAGATGTATGTGGTCCAATGTCAACCAAAGCAAGAGGAGGTTATGAGTATTTTGTCACTTTTGTTGATGATTACTCAAGGTACGGTTACATTTTCCTTATGAAGCATAAATCTGAGACCTTTGAGAAATTCAAAGAATTTAAGGCTCAAACAGAGAATCATAGAAAAAAAATTGTATCAAGTCTCTACGATCTGATCGTGGAGGCGAATACCTCAGCGATGAGTTTTTGAACTACTTATCTGATGAAGGGATTACATCCCAGCTCACTGCACCCGGAACCCCTCAACAAAACGGGGTTGCGAGAGCGAAAAATGTAACTCTTTTTGAAATGGTTAGATCTATGATGAGTTATGCGGATCTTCCCAAGTCGCTTACGGGGTCATGCCTTGAAACAAAGAAATTACATTCTAAACTTGGTGCCATCCAAGTTTGTTCTCAAAACTCCCAAAGAATTGTGGACCCATGCAGCAAGCCTAGTATGAGACACATGAGAATTTGGGGGGTGTCCGCCTCGTGTTGGACAAAGGAAGTCGATAAATTGGATCCTCGATCGAGAATTAAGGTTGTTTGTAGGATACCCCAGGAACACAAAAGGGTGTATGTTCTATGGTCCCGAAGATCAAAAGGTGGTCATAAGCACCCACTTTAGATTTTTGGAAGAAGACTATATGAACGAAAGAGAACCCAGAAGTGAGATTACCCTAAATGAGCTAAGAGGGCAAACCTCAATGCCAACTGTACTAGATGATATATCAAACGACACGCTTTCACAACCGGAGCCTCGTCATAGTGGGAGGGTTGTAAGACACAACCCGAGAGATTCATGGAATAGGAGAGTCCTCGGACTTGATTCCCTGACAAGACGAATCGACCCTATGGACATATGACGAGGCACTCCAACACAAGGATCAGATTCTTGGCAAACAACAATGAAAGCCGAAATGGGTTCTATGTTTCATAACAGAGTGTGGGAGCTAGTCGAACCACTTAATGGGGTCAAACCCATTGGTTGCAAGTGGGTGTACAAGAGAAAAAGAGGACCGGACGGGAAGGTGGAAACCTAAAAAGCAAGATTAGTGGCGAAAGGTTATACTCAGAAAGAAGGGATCGATTATGAGGAAACTTTTTTCGCCATGTAGCCATGCTCAAATCTATCTCAGATTCTCTTATCGATTGTCAAGCATTTTAGACTTTGAAATCGGCAAATGGATGTCAAGATGGCTTTCCTTAACGAAAGTCTTGATGAAGAGATCTATATGAAACAACTGTTGGGATTATACTGAAAAGTATGCTTTTACTTTGTATAATCGAAACTGAATTTTCAGACTTATTTACTGAAATAAATTGTTTATCACTGATGCTTTAAATATGATTGAATGTTATATATATTTACTTGCATAATTGTTCAATAATTAAATCGTGTTACAATCAGTAGTTAATTTAGTGATACCCGATCACGAAGATTAAATTAACATCCTTGTAACTATAAATCGCCATTCACGACCTAGATGGAAATGAACAACCATCGCGAAAGGTTGAGGTGTAAGGCTCGATTGGTTTGTCTTGACCAAGAGATTACACTAGTGCATGACTGATCTTATTTGAATAGGACCTCTGAGGAGGATAAATTCTTGAAATCGAACAAGGAAGAATTAGACCTCGATCAGTTCGTTGTTTCTTAACCTTCGTCCCTTAAATAGGATCACGTGTGATTGGTAACTATTGCTTTGACTTATCATGGGTAGCGAATCGGAGAGAGATTCAATACTTTTTATCTTGGGCAATATTATTGGTCACATGTGATTGCTAAGATTTAATACTGAAGAATCGTGTGCAAAACGCGCTTGCTTGATTTGCCCTTGGGAGGTTGATAAGCTTTATCATACCAAATCTTGCAAGTGGAATTTGTTTCCCAGTATGGATAATAATGTTGAACCGTTCCTCGACCAAGGACAAAAGATATTAATTAACGGAAAGCTATTTCAAAGGGCTTGAATTAATTGATGGGCTAGATAATCTTAAACATGGGAAATAATGACCGAGCCATATTGATCGTAATATGGGTTAAGATGGATAGTCTGATATTAATTATGTAGTGGGATTAATTAATATTTATGGGCTTGAATTATATTGTGGCTCAATATTAGATATTCAAGATCCATTAGAAGGTCCAATCTTAATTCTCCTAAAGGCCCCCTGAGTAGCCCAACAAATAGTTCAATAACTGAAAAGGTGATTAAAATAAAATAAATATTGTTGCTTAATATTCCTCTAAATTTTCGAAAATTATGGATAAAAGAGGGAGAAAGATTTTCTTTGAATTTTGTTATGGAATGAAGATATGTATTCTTGGAATACAAGATTATCTCATTAAATTCAAGAAATCTCCCACTTGGTTATTCATAGTGAGATTTTCGAAATTTTTGGAAAATAGAGGGCAAGAAAGATTTTCTTGAAAAGATATTATGGAAGATATGTATTTCTTGAAATACAAGAATATCTCATAAATTCAAGAAGATCCAAATCTTGGATTCTTGCACTATATTTTTTAAAAATAATCCATATATGAGGAGGTGGGATTTTTGTGAAATATTTTAATTATGGGAAAGAGAATATATGGGATATATTCAAGATTTCTTGGTGACCAAGAAAAGTCTTATCCCACATTGAAAAATAACACAAATTTCGTCCACCCTCTCTCCTATAAATAGGGGATGATTAGTTCATTCCCGTGTACAATTCCATGTCTTTGGAAATATTAGCAAATCCACATAAGTGGTGCAACAAAGTTTATTTTTTTCCTTTTTTGTTAATTGTTCGCGAGTATCCTTCCACCGGATTGTCGAGCAAGGGCTAAGGAATACTTGGGAAGTCCTTTTGGTTAGTCCGTCCACCGGCCAAACCACTTTGCCATCCCGAGAGTATGCGTTCACGTAAACCCGTAGATTCCGCGTCGTGGGTTTTACGTGGCTTTTATATGCATAATATGTTGTTGCAATTATTATTTGAATTAATATAGGATTAATTCATGCTAGTAATAATTAATTAATTAAATTTGTATTTAAATATTCACCCCGAATAGATGCATGCAAATCATTCCCCAACAAGCGGTATCGAGCCACTTGTTTAAGCTCTGAATTTTTTAAATTGTAATTTAATTAGTGGACATTAAATTTGAAATCGATAGTAGAACTCGCAGATCGCTTTTGCGGTATCCAATTGTCATGGATTTTAATGTTTTATTTTGCATGCATATAAACTCTTTTTTTTAATTCGATTCGCTCGGATTTGTTTTGCCTCGCGGAGAAAAATCCACGAAGTAGACTAGGATTTGTTTGATTTGATCAATGTAATAGACTAGTCAGATCTAGGTTTATTTATTTTTTTTGTAAATAAATTGTAACCGGATCGGAATCGAAAAATCGCGAAGAATTAAAGCGGCGAAATCCAGAACCGGCCAGAAGGCGCGGCGCTACCGGCACACGCACGGGCGCAGGGCGAGGCCGGGCGGCCGAAATACGGCGAGGATGAGGGTCGCGCGCAAGACGCGGTTGCGCGCCTGCGCCGAAGCCCTGGGGCGGCCGTGAGACGCGCAAAGCGGAGACGCTGAAGGCCGCCGAGGACGCGGGCGAGGTTAGAGAGGGCGAAGGCGGCTACAAGACGGATGCGCTGCCGCCGCCGAGGATCGCCGACTCACCCGAGAGGCATGTCGAGGCGGCCAAGTGGCGTGCTCGCCAGCGGTCTTTAGGTCTTTAGGTCCGCCCCAGTGGCGGGCCGGGATCTTGGCGTGCATCATTGCGAGCCGCTGGCGTGGCGGTTTGAGACGGAAGTATTTTTCAAGACGAACGAGTGGGAGAAATTCGAGACGTGTTTCTTCAAGATCAAGCCAAGAAAAATCAAACCATGACAATTGGATAATTTGTGCCCAATATGTTTATTTTTTCTGCTTTTGCTTGATTTAATTTGTGCTATCTTATGCTTTATTTAATTTGTTTAAATGTGTTTTTGCATGAGGGTTGCCAAATGGAAAAATCTCACCTACAAAATTACTAAGTATGTTTAAATAATTAATTGACAATTTTATTCCTGATAATAAAATTGAATTAATTTTGACCTCCATGATTTATTTATTTGTGAATTCTTTTGGAGAAATTCCCCAACGGATCGGTCAAAAGATAGGTTTCACATGAATGAATTCCAAACGGATGATTGTGGGTTATTACTAGTGGCGGCGATGACCCTCCCAACGAGGCTCGATCAAAAGCGAAATAGTAATCCCAGTTTAATCATGGTTATTACTTAGGTATAAAATTGATATGCATATACTTCTCCTGAGTCCCCGTCGAATTTTATATTGGTCAAGTGGAGCCAACTATTAATCTCTGGATATTAAAGGTTTGTAAATCGTTCTTGTTTGTAACTTTCTTGAATGTGTTTATATAATGACCCACTCAACGTGGCTTATTTAAAAGCTGTTTTTGAGATGTTGGGCGATGCATGTTCATATTTTTTTGAGATTTTAAATATGATGAATGTGATCGAACCTTGTGATATACTTGTCTTTATTGCATATAGTTGTTTATTTCATTTCAAAGATGTCGTTACCTTTTAATCCATTGTTATTATACTTAAAAGTCAATACAATATGTATGGAAACTATATTGATTGAAAATTATAATTGTCCTAACTCGCATTAAAAGCACAAGTGGATTTTGACACACAAAAAATCGGATGAGCCAACCGACGAGTCAAAACACGCGGGACTCGTCGAGATCACCTTCGAGAGATGTCGTCGTTTGAAAATGGTGGAGGAAAAACACATAAGGGATTACGCCCTCAAAATAGATGGCCCATCCCGAACAAACTTGAGATTCGAGTCGCAGATTATGATCCGGAGACTCGGATGAATTTGGTACTTCATTCTCTGCCTTGAGAAAGGTTTTTGAGCATTTTGGCCTCGCTAGCTAATTTGTTGCAAACTTTTTGGACTCGTGAGAAAATGATGATAAGGCACCAAACTCAAGCTTTGATTCGGCAAGTGGTCCGTCTTCATCTTCTAGGCCAAGGGGTAGGCAAGATAAAGAAGAGGACCAAAGGCCATAAGCAATAAAACTCAATTCTGCTAGGCGGCAATGGTAAGATGAGAATGCTTGTTGAGTCAAGGAAAATCCAAAGAGGAAGTGCTTAAGGCTGCGGTGAGAGAGGACAATGGAGGTTTTGCTGTTCCGACCCCAAAAGGGACGGAAATAAGGGTAATTCTCACACACTAGTTGTTAAAACTTGTTTAGTGACGATACTTCTCATTCGTGGGTGGTTGATACGAGATCCACTAATCATGTTGGCTTCACGGGTTCTAAATGATCCCAAGAACGTAGTGGGAGTGAGATCCTCATCACAAATGGGCAACGTTCACGAAAGTAGAAGACATCGCAATGCTTACGTAAGTGGCGAGATATTGCAATGCTACGATAGTAACGATTATTGCAATACTACGCAAGTAGCAGACATTGCAATGCTACATGAAAGAAGCGATTAAAGCGATGGGAGAAGTGCACCTATCTTTTGAAGATAAAGTTTTTTTGAGATTATCTTTATGTTCCCGGTTTAGAAAGAATTCACTTTCGGTTTCTAAAATTCGATTAAAGGACACTAAGTTTCTTCTAATAAGAATGACATCATTTTTGAAATGATGAGTGTATCTGATACGGGACATTGATGGAAAATCTCTATACAATTAATCATGCACACCACTCACGAAATGTATCCTATAACACATCAATCTGCTTCCGAGAAAAGAAAACGTTCATCGACGTGAACGAGACACTTTTTGACATCTAAGATTAGGTCATATAAATCCAAAGAGGATCCAAAGGTTGGTGAAAGATGGTTCATCGGAGCGTCTCCAAGTTGAATCGATTCCAACTTGTGAATCATGTTTGGAGGGTAATATGACCAAGAGGGCATTTGGAGCCAGGGAATAGGGCCAAAAAAGTGTTAGAGATCGTTCACACGATGTATGTAGTCCAATGTCAACCAAAAGCAAGAGGAGGTTATGAGTAATTTTATTGATGATTACTCAAGGTACATTTTCCTTATGAAGCATGAATCTGAGACCTTTGAGAAATTCTAAGAATTTAAGGCTCAAGCGAGAATCATATGGAAAAATCGTATCAAGTCTCCACGATCCGATCATGGAGGCGAATACCTCAAATGATGAGTTTTTGAACTACTTATCCGATGAAGGATTGTATCCCACTCACCGCGATTAAACCCCTCAACAAAAAAACGGGGGTTTGCAGAGAGCGAAAGCAACAATAATTCTTTTGGAAATGGTTAGATCAATGATGAGTTATACGGATCTTCCCGAGTCGCTTCGGGGTCATGCCTTGGAAAAACAAAATGACTTACATTCTGAACTTGGTGCTATCCAAATCGGTTCCCGAGAACCCCAAAGAATTGTGGACCGGCGCAAGTCTAGTATGATGATACACATGAGAACTTTGGGGTGTTCGCCCACGTGTTGGACAAGGAAACCGTTAAATTGGATCCTCGATCGAGAATTAAAAATTTGTTTTTGTAGGATACCCCGGGAATAAAAGGGTGAATGTTCTATAGTTCCGAAGATCAAAAGGTGGACATCCGCACCCACTTTAGATTTTGGAAGAAAACTATAGAACCCAAAGAAAACCCGTGAGATTACCTTAAATGAGCTTAGAGGGCAAACTTGATTGCCAATTATCTTAGATGATATACCAAACGTCTACGCTTTCACATCGGAGCCTTGTCATATTGGGAGGGTTGTTTGGCAGCCGAAGATTCATGGGAATAGGAGAGTCCTCGGATTTGATTCCCTAATCGGACCCATGGACATATGACAAGGCACTCCAAGATAAGGATCGCGGGTTCTTGGCAAACAAAGAATGAGAGCCGAAATGGGTTCTATGTTTCATAATAGAGTGTGGGAGCTAGTCGAACCACTTAATGGGGTAAAACCCATTAGATGCAAGTGGGTATATAAGAGGAAAAGAGGACTGGACGGGAAGGTTGAAACCTTTAAAGTAAGACTAGTGGAGAAAGGTTATACTCAGAAAGAAAAGGATCGATTATGAGGAAACTTTTTTGCCCGTAGCCATGCTTAAGTCCATCCGTATTATCTTATCGATTGCTGCGCATTTTCGACTTTGAAATCTGGCAAATGGATATCAAGACAGCTTTCCTTAACGGAAGTCTTGATAAAGAGATCTATATGCAACAAACCCTTAGTTTTCATTGAAACAGGCCAAGAACACCCAGTTTGTAAGCACAAGAGGTCCATTTACGGACTCAAACAGGAATCCAGAGCTTGGAACCTATGTTATGAAGTCTTATGGGTTTGATCAAAACGAGTTTTAAAGTTGTGTGTATAAGAAGCGTATCGGAACTGCATTGGTATTCTTAGTACTATACGTAGATAACATTGTGATCATCGGGAACGATGTGAAGGTGTTATCAGACATAAGGGCATGGCTTTCAAAACAGTTTGATATGAAAGACTTAGGGAAAACCAGACACATCCTTGGGATCAAGATCACTCGAGATCGCAAGAAAAGGATGATCGGGTTATCGCAAGTTTCATACATGTAGACAACTGTCTTGAAACGCTTGAAGATGCATGATTCCAAGAAAGGATTCGTACCTTTCGGACTTGGAATCCATCTATCCAAAAATGTCCCCAAGGCGCAAAATGAGATAGATGACATGAAAGGCATTCCTTATGCTTTGGTTGTCGAAGCCTTATGTATGCAATCTTTGTGTCAGACCGGATATCCGCTTTATCGTGGCATGGTGGCAAGATATCAAAAATAAATCGAGGAAAAGAGCATTGACGGCGATTAAAAACATTAAAGTATCTGAAAAGAACTCGGGATAGAATGGTGGGTTTATCGTTCGAATAGTCCAATCCCCATCGGCTACACGGACTCGGATTTCCAATCAGACTTAGATTCTAGAAACTATCTGCCTCAGTTAGTGTGTTTCCATTTGGGAAGTGTAGCCATCAAATGGACGAGTGTGAAGCAGAAATGCATCACTGACTCAACCATGGAAGTCCGGTTAGGTAGTCACAGAAGCGGTGAAAAGAATCGATTTGGCTCTGAACCTTCTTAGTGGACTTGGATGGAGTTTCGAATTTGTCTGGCAATTTTTGCTAGGGGCAGTTGCAAATTCAAGGGAACCAAGAGTCCATGAGTCAAACAAACACACTAAAGGAAAGACATCTTATACGAGAAATCGTTAAGAGAGGAGATATAGATGTGTCAAAGATAGCGTTTGAGGACAACCTAGCAGATCCATTCACAAAGAGTCTGTCTCTGAATACATTCGAGAGACATGTGGAAGGAATGGGTGTCAAGACCGTTGACAATCTGCTTTGAGTATAAGTGGGAGAAATTATTAGGTTCATGTAGGTGACATTAGATGTCACGGACTACACGAGACATGTTGTAGTATACTTAAAAGCAGACTTTGAGTATAAGTGGGAGATTGTTGGGATTATACTAGAAAGTATGCTTTTTACTTTGTATAATCAAAACTGAATTTCGGACTTATTTACTGAAATAAATTGTTTATCACTGATGCTTTAAATATTATCGAATGTTACATATATTTACTGCATAACTGTTCAATAAGTCGTACGTGTTACATTGTAGTTAATTTAGTGATACCAGATCACAGAAGATTAAATTAACGATCCTTGTAACTAAAAAAAGTCGCCATTCACGACCTAGATGGAAATGAACAACCCATCGTGAAAGGTTGAAGTGTAAGGCTCGATTGGCTTGTCTTGACCAAGAGATTACACTAGTGCATGATGATGCCTGATCGATAGGACCCTCTGAGGAGGATAAATTCTTGAATCGAACAAGGAAGAATTAGACCTCGATTGGTTCGTTATTTCTTAATCTTCGTCCCTTAAATAGGATCACGTGGGATTGATAACTATTGCTTTGACTTATCATGGGTAGAGAATCAACGAGATTCAATACTTTTTATCTTGGGCAATATTATTAGTCGCATGTGATTGCTAAGATTTAATACGAAGAATCGTGTGCAAGTACGATTGTTTGATTTGCCCCCTTGGGAGGTTCATAAGCTTTATCATACCAAATCTTGCAAGTGGAATTAGTTTCCGGTATGGATAATAATGTTGAATCGTTCCTTGACCAAGGATAAAAGATATTAATTAATGGAAAGCTATTTCAGTGGCTTGAATTAATTAATGGGCTAGATAATCTTAAACATGGGAAATAATAACCGGGAGCCATATTGACTGTAATATGGGTTAAGATGGATAGTGCAATATTAATTATGTAGTGGGATTAATTAATATTTATGGGCTTGAATAATATTGTGGCTCAATATTAGATATTCAAGGTTCATTAGAAGGTCCAATCTTAATTCTCCTAAAGGCCCCCTGAGTAGCCCAACATATAGTCCAATAACTGAAAAGGTGATTAAAATAAAATAAATATTGTTGCTTATTTTTCCAAGTAAAATTCGAAAATTATGGATAAGTTGGGAGAAAGATTTTCTTTGAATTTTGTTATGGAATGAAGATATGTATTCTTGGAATACAAGATTATCTCATTAAATTCAAGAAATCTCCCACTTGGTTATCTATAATAAGATTTTCGAAAATTTTGAAATATAGTGGGCAAGAAAGATTTTCTTGATTTTCTTGAAAAGATATTATGAAAGATATGTATTTCTTGAAATACAAGAATATCTCATAAATTCAAGAAGATCCAAATCTTGGAATCTTGATCATCATATTTTCGAAAAATCCATAAAATAGAGTAGGTGGGATTTTTGTGGAATATTATAATTATGGGAGAAAGAATATAGGAGATATATTCAAGATTTCTTGGAGATCAAGAAAAGATTTTCCCACATCATTTTTGGGCACAAATTTCGACCACCTGGTCTCTATAAATAGGGGATGATTCTTTCATTCCCATGTACAATTCCATGTGCTGGAAAAGTTAGTAAATTCACAAAGGTGGTGCAACATAATTTATTTTCCTTTTGTTAAATCGTTCACAAGTGTCCTTCCACCGGATAGTCGAACGAGGGCTAAGGGAATACTTGGGAAGTTCTTTTGGTTAGTCTAATCTGCCAGATCAATGTCATCCCAAGAGGTACGTTCACGTAAACTCGTAGAATTCCGCATGCGTAGGTTTTACGTGAATTTTTATATGCATGATATGTTGTTGGATTATTATTTAAATTAATATAGGATTAATTCATGCTAGTAATAATTATAAGAATTAAATTTGTATTTAAATATTCACCCCTAATAGATCTGTGCAACTTTTTTCCAACATCTGCATCAAAAACTCTTGGTATAGGTAAAGTATTCTAGAATAGTTTTATAAACTTTTTACAATACCTAGAGAATTATCTACGTTTTAAGAGAATTTCTCCTAGTTGTTGGATTGAAAATATATTTTCACCATCGTCCATTAATCTAGAGAATTTCTCCTAATTGTTGGATTGAAAATATCTTCACCGTCCATTAAAAAAATAAGTTAGTATAACTAGAAAAAGTAGTGTTCGTAAAAAATACAAAAATTATAAATATAATATTGTATTGTAAATTAATTTAATAAATTATTTGCATTTTAACACACAAGTTATATTGATATGTGAAAACTTAAAGTTTTCTTGCCAAAATCACACTTACAAATAATAACAATAAATCCAATGAACCCGAATCACACTTACAAATAATAATAATAGATCTCATGAACCCAAAGTTTTCTTGCCAAAATCACACTTACAAATAATAACAATAAATCCCATGAACCCGAATCACACTTACAAATAATAATAATAGATCTTTTACTTTTTAATTGCTGATACTATGAACCCAATAAATATAAATAGTTGAACCATTAAACCCAAAGCGATCTCGAATCCAATTTTACTTTTTAATTGCGGAATGATACTATGATATCTTACCTCATCATAAATATAAATAGTTGGAACCACTAAACCACATGTAAACTAAATATGATTTAATTAACTAATACCTATAGATTCTCGAATCCAGTTTTACTTTTTAATTGCGGAATGATACATAATATCTCACCTCATCATAAATATAAATAGTTGGAACCACCAAACCGTATGTAAACTAATTATGGTTTCTATAGATTCTCTTCAAGATATGTTTGCCGATATTTCCAAGGCCAAATATCGTTTCATGCAAATCATTTTATTAGTTTGGCGATAAACATCAATCTTGTTCGTCGATAAAGTTTATTAAATTGATTAAAATAAAGTTTCATGCAAATCATTTTATTAATTTGGAGATTAATATCAATCTTGTTCGTTAGATAAAGTTTATTAAATTGATTAAAATAAGGTTGTTTATAAAATCCAACATCAACGGTTTCTCCTGTTCTCTCGATAATGCACCCTCTTATCCTACTGATAAGAGATTTTGACTTCTCTCATTAATTAAACTAGTATTTTGCCCGTGCATTGATTGTAAATAAAATATTAAAATTTCTTTTATATTTTTAAAAATCCATTAAGGTATTGTTTGGAAATAATTCTTCAAGCCTTATTTAAATTGACCCGTAATTCCTTTAAATTCATGCAAATAATCCATCAAAGAAATGGTTTGCAAAGTTTTAACAAACCCCTGAATTAAATAAAAAAGAAAGTATCATCTGTAAAAATTAAAATTTTAAGGTAGATGACACACGTAACAATTGGATCCTAATACATGTTTCCATTAATACCATTTCATCGGCAAGTATTCTTTTAATGTTATTATCATACAATCAAATGACTCAATTTAAACCAGCTAGTTTGTGATCCTTCATGTTTCCTTGGCTGATTATGGATACCTGTTCGACATATAACAAAAGTTATTTTGGGAGAGAACCATCATTCACCCAATACTACTTTTACTTGCTGAAATTTGCTACCAAATGTACAAACCATAGAGTAGATTTGTTATATAATCCTGTCCAAAGTGCATCTAAAGTTTAAACTGACATCATGCTAAATTTAAACAATAGAAAGAAAGACATACATATCTAAAGAAATTTTAATTGAAGATGTGAACTAAGCAGTAAAGAAAAACAATTATAGCAAAGAACATGTGTATATATACACAACTCCAGAACATTCACTAATGTTTTTTGACTAAATATTGATTACATCAAATAACAAAAGGGAGAACATCTAGCATCACCAGTTTTCATTTAATACCATGGTCCTTCTCTAGCAGGACTACGACACTATCTCCCTTTGATGTTGGTGTAAGATCAAGCAATTAGGAAAAATAACAAATTTGCATATTTAATGACTACAGTTGAATACTTTTGCATATACAAATTTACATCCATTTTATTAATTTACCTAATCATGTTCTATAAGTAGACATAATTTTATGAAAAAATTGGCAGAGAAAAAAAGCATTATAATTATACTCACTCGTTCGTAACTGGACTCTTCACCTCATAGCTCCTAAAACGTGAAGACTGGACTAATTCAGCATTTGAACATCTTTATTTCTGCAAACAGGTCCTTCCCCTACATCATTACAGAAAATCCATGATTTATTTCTGAAACGTATACATAATTCATGAACGCCTTGACGATGACATCAACGTTCATAACTTCCCCGTCCCCATTTAGTGTTCCAAAAGGCATACACCAACAACTCTTAATAAAAAAAATTGTAAATCTGAAAAAGTTTTAAATAATACAGTTCTTACCATTAATCAAAAACATTGAAAACTTAGGTAGTGGCGGTCGTCCACAACGAAGGTTGGCGGCGCTCGGAGAGTAACCAATCTAGCACGCCCAAAATCGATCTATTCACGACGGCTAGAGTTTTGAGTAAAAAATCAGAACATAGTAAAAATATAAGAAAACACATGAAGAAGATAAAATCAGTAAGAATATCCATGTAAGAAAACAGCAACCGAGAATCTGTTGATTCAGATGGTGGCAAAGGGATGATAACAATGAGAATAAGAAGAGTCACACGCTAGGATTTGTTTTTCTTTTTAAGTTTGAAACAGAAGACGTGTGATTTTTTAAGGATTAAGAAAGCAACAAATGACACATAGATTATTAAACGTGGCAGGCGAAGTAGAATGCCACTTGGCAGAAAAGAAACAAACCTATTGATAAAACGTCATAAAAGAAAATCAGTGATGGCAGGACACGAATCAACAACAGTGAGAGAAGAAGAGTATGCAAGGAGGCAAATAAATTGAGATAAGCCAGCTTAGCTAATTTCTAATGCATTATCATTCATTAACCACAAAATCGCTATTTATCATCAGACACGTGTGAAGGATAAATAATGACTACAGATCCAAATCTAAGCCTACAACTATTTTTCTAGCATCACCGTGGAACCATTTTACACTGGAAAATGCATAACATAAGACGGATTACCTCCATAGGATGATATTGTATATATGATTGAGATTCAATAATTATAGGGCTTACATTATACAAACAGAATAGTCACAACACGCTGTACTAAATCCACTAAAGTTCAAATACCAGAAAAAGCATAATAAAGCAAAGAATTCAAAACGAAGAAAGATTATTAGAGGTACAACTCTGTCTTTAAATATGAGATGTCTCTGAATAGAATCCATGGCAGAGTAAGAGGCTACATCACACATGGTTGACAGATGAGCTGCAGTGGTGGAATAAGAAGAAGGGAGACAGAGAACAAAGACTGTACTGGGTGTGGCGCCAACAGAAGTAAAGAGGAAAAAACAATTAAATCACCAAATAATAAAAGATAAAAATAAAGTAGGATTGTCTTTCATAAAAGGTCAACTTCAGTTTATTTATCACTCTGTAAAGCTACGCTTATGAAAAATAATTTTATGGCATTTGAAGTCATAGCTAAGAGATAATTTAGATATGAAAAACATCACCAATTTTAGGTTAATTATATAAAACGGTCATGAAAAAAACTCCTACCCTGGTTGATACTTTGACCGTGTCAGTTTGTTTCTGCATCAACATTGATTAGCATGATCTCGAATCGACACTTTCTCTTCATCCTCTTGCAACATTGTAGCATGATCTCGAATCAACCTATTACTTTAAAATCACAAAGAAGATAATTAACAAACTTATTAAGAGATATCATTGGAGATTCACTCCAAATCTTATTATATAATAGTAGGATGTGTTTCACCAGCTTTAGCCATGTGTCGAAACTAATACATTCAGCTTTCGCCATGTGTCATTACTAATGTGCCTAGCTTCCGCCATGTGTCAATACTAATATACTCAGCTACTGCCATGTGTCAACAGCCTAATATTTATTTTTTGGAAAACCAAGCGCAGAAACGTATCTTCTAATAAAATCAAACTCTCTGCATCTCAACATTGTCTTTCTGTTTCCCTGACTCTAAATCTCCGAAGCAACGAAGAATGAATCGCGGAATCGACGCATTTATAGGTCTCCGACGTCAGTTTGGTATATGAAGATTCTTTGCTGGATTTGGTTCAATTTTAATCGGTTAGGTAACGGTTCTCTTCGGAGTGATTTCCTTTGATTGTTTAAATTGTTGAGGATCTTCAAAAAAAAATAAAAATTTCATTGAATCCCGTACACAAATGACTGTTTGGATTCCGTTGTATACGAAACACAATCTGATCCGTTGTTTGCAATACTATCAGGTACTTTTTTGTTCTTATTTTTATTTCTTATTTTAAGAAATTTTAGATGTATAGTCGCTGAAATTGGAACGATATGTTTTGTGCTTGTGAGTATAGTGCTAAGCTCAGTGAAGGAATTGTTCTCCGGAGTGGTAAATTGAATGTTGTTTGATTTTCGTTTTCCTTTCCCTTTTTTTTAGGAAAAAAATCATCCAATTTGACCTTTACTAAGCAATGATGGCAATCAAGAAGATTGTGAATACTTTAGACAATTATATAGATGTAAAGAGGATCAAACTTCATACTTAGATCATAAAAATGTTGGTATTTTGATGATTTAATGCTTTTAAATTATATGGGTTTCATGAATAATTATTTACTTATAGAGAATTTGAGTGAATCTTGATTTGAATCAAGACTTTTTGGGATTTTATTCTGGTTATTCTGATTAATAATGGTTTTGAATCATACAATTTTTTTATAATTAATATGTGAAATTTTGTCAGGTGATTAGTGTAAGAGATGTAATTCCTCCTTCTCAGAGAAGGAGAAGAGTAATCAGTGATCTATGTATTGAAACAGAGCTGATGGACATGGATTTTCACTAAATTAATTGGTCTAATTAAGGATTATCATGAGGAACATTGTCAAGTAAGAATCATTGAACTCTACCATATTCAATCATAAATTATTATCATGAATCATAACTAAAATATGTGTGTATTCTGCAGTACTTCACGTATCAACTTCAACTTTTCTAATTTGTTTGCAAGTGAACAGAAATTATCCAGTGGAAGGTAAACGTGTCTATTTGAAAGTTTTATGTTTGAAATGATTTTCCTATGTTCTTCCTTATAATTTTCTCTACAATTCTTATCTTCTAGGAGTATTAAAATTTGTTAGGTTCTGACATGCTATTATATGAATTTAGTTGGTTAAGTATGTATGGATTAGTATTTGAACAGCAGCGACCCTTCATTAATTTCATATCCAACAAGGTTTCGAGAAGGTTGTGTTAATCAATATGGAAAGTCAACTACGGAAGCAGGGAATGCAGATTTTCGTATTATTATGAGTTTACTGCTAGAAAAGACTCAACTTGGAATTGATGGTAGACATCCCGTTCCTACATGCCCTTATTTACTGTCTAATATTTTACTCTAATCATCCATTTTTGTTTCGATTACTTATTAATGATTTCAATTCACGCTTTCTTTCATGCAAAAGTCAGAGACTAACAATAGCAAGGTGAGAAACCAAAACAATATTGCTACAATCAAAAGTCCACCAAATATAAAAAAAATTATGACAACCAAATTAACGCCGTAAGCCCATTAGAATTAACGCCGATCGTTGAACACCAAACCGACTTTGTCGATAACCATCCTTGTTTGTGAACCTTCGCAAAATGAAGCTAGGATATGGAGAAACACTCCTGCATTTTAACTATGGCAGGCCAATGCCATTGTAAAAATCCTCGACTATGTTGTGAAAGAAATCAAAACTTACTATGTTGTGAAATTTGAATACGAATGACCAAAATCACAACCACGACCTATAATTAGTACAAAACTTAATAGGCAAATTGATGACTTTGTCTTCCTTTGTATTTAGTATTTGAATACGAATGACCAAGAATCACAAAAATAATACCATTCCTAATATAAATAATGGACCTATAATTAGGATTAACCTCTTAGCTAACCCCCCTAACAAAAATGAATTAATGCATGCCTTAACAAAAAGCAGTATCTCTTGAAGAATATCAGTTACCTAGTATTAATTTGTTTTCCAACCCCTTTGTATGTGTCATTTGATTCCTATGTGTAATAAGATTTGAAAAGACAAGAAGGTAAAAGATCTTCCCTCACAAAAAATGACTCAGCAACACATAAATGATGCCCTAGTTAGTTATTCTAGAGACTATATATAACAATCTCATTCCACTAATTAGCACACGCTGATGTCAAAATTAATTCAAATCAACTTTGGCTTTCTTTACTCCAAATAACATAATGCAATATGCATCCTTAGCAAGTCAAAATTTTCAATTTTAGGCTCATTTTACAATCATTTAGCGTTGTGGCAAAATCAGGAACTTGCATCTATACAATTACAAAAGGTTCTTTTAGAAATAAATTTTCTCTTTGCACCAACATGCTCAAGCATAATACTTGTACCCCTAGATTTCTCGATGACTTGATTCCACTTCCCCAAAACAATTTTCAGAAATGTAAGTTAATCACACTTCATGCTACTAAGTTTTATACTTATACTGAACAACCCTGAATCTCTCATTTTCAATACCTTCATTCTATTTTAAATAAACTAATATTTTTTCCAGAATTCAAACTTGTAGGAATCTACCAATAAAAGGGAGTAGAAGAATAAAAAATTACTCACTTATAAACATGATTCCCATCGGTAAGGAGAACTGCCCGCCTTGTGTATGTGGGGTAAACGGGCTCAGACAGACTCGCCTACACTCCAGCAATGGTGTAGAAATCGAGCAATAATCTCTTACACCCAATCTAGCCCCACTCTCAAAGAGACACGAAGATGAAGCCTTTTCTCACACCTTAAATTTTACTACTCTAAGACAATCTACAATTCTGTCTAAATCCAAGAATAATAGGAAAAATAGAAACAGTAGGAACTTGGATTACCTCGTATATGACGGCGGTGGAGTCGCATTCACGGAGGCAGCGCTCCTACAGCAGCGTCGAACAGATCTGTTCTGCATCAAAAACTATTCAGCAACGATGACTGACGGAGGCGAAACTGTGGCCTTCTGTTTCCCCCGATGACGCATCTAAGCGACTTGATTTACCGCGATGGTGACGTGATGCGATTCTGGAGTGAGTATGGAAGCCGAAAGGTGGAATTTGAAGGGTGATTTTCCTAATAAATGTTTGGTTTTTTTAAACTAATGGTAAAATGACACCTAGACTATAACACATGTCAAGAGTTGACAAGTAAGATTATGCCACATGTCAAATAAGTAAAGTGACACTTGTCGAAATATTGTGAAGTTCATTATCCTTTTATTATATAAGACTAGTTTAGTGCACGCGTGTTACGCATTTTCTAATTAAAAATTGCTACATTTTCAATAAATAATATATTTAATAATTAAAAATATAAATATGTGCATAAATGCACTACATATGAATTAATAATTTTTTAAGGTGTATATTAGTAAATTTTCTTAAACCCTTGAATAAGATTATTGTGTCAAATATTATTTATCCATGTTAATATGAAGTTGAAACCTACAATCAAAACAAAATAAATCGACTAAGAAAAGACTAATAAATTAATTAACATGTAATAATTAAAAAAAAAAGTGAATGAATTATAATATAAAATATTTTTGCCACATAAATTATCTTAAGATATACATAAGAGCAATTATAAAATAAAATTATTTATTAAGAAATTAATAATTGAATATAATTCACACTAAGATAAAATACATTTAGAATGAATATTTTTATTTAAGTTAAACAAAAATTACCAAAAAAAAAAGATAAATGAATAATATTATATAATTAAATAAAACATAAAATAATAAGTATAAATTACACATTTTATAAAAATAACACATAAAAATGACATGTGTACTCAAATTTCTCATTGAATGACACATAGGTTAAATTAACACAGAGTTGACACATCATGAAAAAAAAAACTCTCTATTAGTATATAGAGGGATATATAGGAAATTGTTTAGGATATACAAAAATAGAAGTACACATAGGATTTATTTTTAGTGACATGTAGGATTTATTATGAATGACATGTACACTAAACTTCTCTTAGAATGACAAATATGTTAAATCAATGTAGAGTTGACACATCATCAAGAAAAACTCTCTATTCACTAATACAGATTTGGGCTTGGAGAGTTGTTAAAAATGACATTGGAGAGCGGTTATAACAGCTCTCCAAGCAACAGTTGTCCAAGCAAAAATGGAGCTTAGACAGCGGTTAAAAATCGTTGTCAAAAGATATTCACTTGGAGAGCGATTATGAACCGCTGTGCAAGATATGAACCGCTCTCCAAGATCTGATATAAGCGGTTAAAAAAAGATTGTCTAAAAGATCAATATTGATAATTAGACAAAGAGCTTTTTAATTTCACCAAGCCTCCCAATTAATTGAAAGCATTACTCGCTCCCCATGGAGGACCGAACACGGACCTTTGGCTGAAAGGATCAATTCCGCTCGGGCACTTGTTTTCTTGAGTTTACTTGATGAAATTAATTATATATGTTCTAAAAATTGTTTTTTCTTACAATTTTTTTTAAAATTCTTTATTTCAATTATCTTATTTATTAATTCAATCACATTTTTATATAATACTTTTTTTATATAAATTTAAATTTAAATTAAATTAAAATAAATTAAAATTATATTTTTTACTTGTACTTTTTTTAACTACCTTTCTTTTAATCTTGTAATATTTTTCTTCTAAACAATTAATATTTTTCTATCAAAATAAATAATATTTTTCTTTAAACAAGTAATACTTTTTCATCTAAACAAAGTAATACTTTTCTTTAAACAAGTTATACATTTCTATCTAAACAAGTAATACTTTTCTATCTAAACAAATAATATTTTTCTATTTAAACAAGCAATATTTTTCTATCTAAATAAGTAATATTTTTCTTTAAACAAGTAATATTTTTTCATCTAAACAAGTAATATTTTTCTTTAAACAAGTTATACCTTTCTATCTAAATAAGTAATACTTTTATATTTAAACAGTAATAGTATTTTTCTATCTAAATAAGTAATACTTAGACAAAATTGAATTAATTTATAAAAATATTTAATATTATAGGTATTAATTTATAAGAATTAATAGTGATACAAGTTCGTAAGTGTAATAATATGAATTTAAAATTATGAACAAGTTTTACATAAGAGTTTGTGTTAATCTCATTATATAAGACGAATATTAAAATGAAATAACAAGAGAATTTAAAGAATAAAATATTTGAATTGTACATAAAAAGAATTTACAAAATAAAAAAAAACAAAAAATACAAACTTTACAAAAAAAAAAAAATTACTTGGAGAGCGGTTATGAACCGCTCTCCGAGCTTTACCTTGGACAGTGGTTCAAAACCGCTCTCCAAGTACCCTTGCACAGCGGTTATGAACCACTGTCTAAGCTTTGATCTTGAACAGCAGTTTTTAACCGCTGTCTTTTTTTTTTCTTTTAATAGAACCGCTCTCCAAGGGACCACTTGGAGAGCTATTCGAAAAAAAGGTTGTTCAAGTGGAGCTCTCCAAGCTTAAATATGTATTAAATGTGTAGTAGTGATTAGTAATATAGGGGATAGGGGATTGTAAAAATTTTATTGTCATGTTTTACAACTATAAAATTATTACTTTTACAACTATAAAATTATTATTTTTGAATTTTTTAATGTACAACTGCTCTTCGTTCAATAGAGAAATGTCAATTTTGATCCAGTAATTTTAAAATCAATCTATATTACAAATCATTAAAAAGTAAAAAATAAATCAAAAAATATTTTTTTTTAAATGAAATGTAATTTGAAAAATACCTGAAAATTTGAAATGAATTTTAAAAAATGGCATGTTTCAGTGTAATTAATTATACATTTCAATGGAATAAATTGTATATTTAAAAATGCACTTGAGTTGCACGGTGCACCTAGTGCATATAAATTTTTTTATTTAGAATATATTAAAATATTTTTTTATCATTGCGATACATGATGGAATCAAATTGTGAAGATATAATATATATATATGGAGAGTCGATATTTACAAATTCCATATTTTTAACTCTTTTTCTTTTTTGAAGGGACAGATAAATTAATTTGTGCGCTTAATATTAGAATCGATAGTATTATAATATTGATCAACACAATCCATGGCTTACTAATTAGCTAAATTATTCTTTAGAAAAATTATTTTGTATCTATATTAGGACAAATTGTAAAAAGATGATTTAATTTTATCACTTATTGCACTTTAAGGATTGAACTTTTGTTTTTTGCAGGACAGGTACTAATCTATGAAATTATTGTAAAAAAATGACTTTGGGCAATTTTAAAAATAAAATAGGGGGTATCTTTGTAATTTTGTATTTGAAGCATTTACAATCCTAAAATATTTTGAATGTGTTACAATATTAAAATATTTTTTATCATTGCAATACATGTATCACATTATTATTTGATAATATTTATTTTAAAGGCTTTTTTCTAATTTTTTTCAAAAAAAATACCGATTCATTGTTATTTGTTAATATTTTCTTTCAAAATTTGTTTCTCCATTTGGCAATATTTTTTTACGGGAAAATTCAATGATTTCTAAATTTGGGCCGATTTATGTAATTATATATATATAGAGAGAGATTAAGCACTTATAAAATTATAGAATTCACGTGTGGGACCAGTCTCATATATTATTATTGAATTATTCAGTTTATGTTTGTCTTTAAAATATATTGGGCTAAGGTTTCATAATTATTGCTTCCATATTAGAGAAACTTCAAATCCACAAATTTACTTTCGTAATAAACGCGTTGTCTTTAAGATAGTTTCTTTTTAATTCCATAAATCGAACTAGCTTGATCTTGATGAGAACACGGATCTTTTCTTCACCCCTATATCTAAGGAGTTTCCTTTTATGTTATGCAATATCAAACTAACAGATCGACTTTATTTTTTTCCTTTTTTCTTTTCGTATCCTTATAAATCAAGGAATAATTAACCTTCCCTTATATAAAGATTTTATTCCCTAATCTTTATTGATCAAAGATTCACTCACCAACATTATATATTAATCACAAGTATAGATATGCAATTTCTTCCTATACATCGCCAAAAATATTCCTAAACCTCACTAAAAATTTCTCTATTTCATCGCCCCAAAAAAAAAAAAAACCTTTTCTATTTCATCTTTCTTCATACGATGATGGATGAAGATCATGATCACCATAGGTTCAAAATCGAATTAACACACGGAAAATTCACCCCTTCTTCCACTCCCGAATATCACATCACCTTTCACTTCAAATTCGAGTTAAAAATCTCCGAATTCATCGTAAACCAAGGCTCCGAAATCCTCACACGACACACCAACAAAACCATAAACGAGTCAACTCGCGTAGTTCTCAAGTTCGATTCCATCAAGAAGACCGAGGAAGTAGCCAAACTCTTCTATAAAGACACCTCGGAATCCATCACCACAATTCTTGCATGTCTACCAATTAGGGTTTCTGACAACGAGCGTCGAGCCCTAATCGATTTTGCCATCAAAGAAGCCATTCAAGCCGTTGGAAACAGTATGCACGACGACTACGAGGCTGTGGATCTTTACATGCTTGTACGGATGGAAAGTCGAGAAGTTTATGACTCATTCGACGAAGCTAGCGAATATCATTGCATGGTTCCTGCTGCGGATTTGTGCGTTCGACTTCTGTTGAAGAAGTGTGATGAGGGGAAGATAGGTTCTGATGATGAGAGTTGTTGTTGCATATGTCATGAAGAGTTTGGGAAACGAGCTGGCTCTGACGTGGCATTGCTGTCGATGCCATGTCAGCATGTTTTTCATGGAGATTGCATTAAGAAGTGGTTGAGGACTAGCCATTACTGCCCTCTTTGCCGCTTTGAGATGCCAACGGAAGAAGATTTTTGGGTTGAATTTGTGCAAAATTATTGTTAGATGTTTATTTCGTTTATTTGATAATTTTGTGAGAAGATTCATCTTTTTGGGTGATTGAATTTGTGTAGAATTATTTTTAGATGTTTATTTTGTTTATTTGATTATTTTGTGAGAAGATTCATTTAAGCAGTGATTGATATATTTAAATGTGAGCTTTGTTAGGTGACATGTTTGAGTTTATCCCTCATGCTAGCTGATGATGTTGTTATCATCATCAAACTTGAATGAAGCAGCTGGATCTATTTATATATATAAATAATTTTGCTTGAAGTATTTTATTTGGTTATAAATTATGGGACATACTAATAAGACAAATATGCAATTAATTATAGGATGAAAGGAGTATATTAGTATTATTCATCGCATTTTGTATCGCTTACATCATAGCACATAAATCTCTTCCTTTCCTGACTAAACTGAGAATAGAAAGAAATTTGGGTTTGGTGAAGTCCATATTTTTTGGGCCCTGAAGGTTTGGGCTTTCGAGTATAGTTGGGCCTGATTATTGGAATTGAGATATGTAACCGAGTTGTTCATTGAGGGGTACAGTAATGAAACAATCTGGATAATCTTGAAACGATAATTTATTTGAACATGTCTACAAGAATTAGACAAAATGCAGATAGATTTATTTGAATTTGAATTTGAATAAACCAGAGGTATTTAATCAAGAGACTAGAAAAGAGAGTTGATTCAACATAATGTTTAGAATCATTGAAATAAAATCACACATTAATCAAATCAGGGTACAAACTTCCACATACATGACTAAAATCAACCTAAAGCACTCAAACATAATATGATCTCGTGTAAGAAATCTAAGAGTCTAATACTAGTATAATAATACATCTACGAATTCAACCGAATGTAAACATAATTAATGAAATGAAATACGAGCTTAACCCGAAAAAATTCACATGCTCATGAACTAAAACTGTGGCGACCGAGCATTCCGATTTCCAAGTTATCATCATCGTATATACTCATAACTAATTTGAAAAAGAAAACGACGGGACAGCTTACCACTCTTTAAGAAGAGCAACAACCAGCTTTCTTCACTGCTGACACATCATCCTTAGAGCCGACGTTTATGGTCTGCCCCTTGGGTAAGGCTGCTGGGTCGTCACCACTCTCGAGAGCTTTTCTGCTAACAACACGATGTATTTGTGTAAGCACTTCTGTGAAAGCATTCTCCACGTTGAGTGATTCCAGGGCGGAAGTCTCCATGAAGAATGTCTTCTCCCTTTCTGCGAAAGCTGTTGCGTCCTCTGTGGAGACGGCACGCAAGTGACGTAAGTCTGCCTTGTTTCCCACGAGCATGATGACAATGTTTGAATCTGTGTGATCCCTGAGTTCCTTTAACCATCTCTCTACGTTTTCAAATGTAACGTGGCGGGTGACATCATAAACCAGCAATGCACCAACAGCTCCTCGATAGTAGGCACTTGTGATTGCACGGTATCTGAAGGAGAAAACCATAAAGACAGGTACCAATACTCCAGTTTAGTATGAGAGATATAATATAAATATCAGTCTTCAAATGAGAGTTTGATTTCATAAAACGAACTAAAGAAAAACAGGAATTGGGGAATTCTTAAGTGATCATTAATGTACTGAGCTTACTACAGAATTTACATCGTCAAGATACAAGGCACCATATCAGTATTTCAATGACCTACTTCTTAAGAAACATTGGTAGTCATGCAGTAATAAGATATGAAAAAATGTAGTTAAAGGCAACTACTTCTATGCACCAGTTGCACCGTGCAATTTAAGTGCACTTTTAAATGGTTAGTTGTTCTGCCAAAAGGCATTAGTTGGTCCACATCAACTGTTTTCACTGAACAGTATTGGTTGTTTTCATTGAATAGTATAAGTCGTGTATCAGTGGTTGTACAGTAATGCACCCAAGTGTTACTCATTGTTTAAATATCAAACGACTGACATGTATGGAAAACAGCTTAAGCAAAAACGTCGGCTCCCTACCAAACATTGATAGAGCATAAAGGGAGATGTAGGACACTCAAGCATACAAGGAATCAGCCCACTGTCTTTTTATGTATACTCCCTACCAAACATTGATAGTCATGCATTTACAGGGAAAATTATATGCAGCTGGGCACTGATTTCCATTGAGGTCATCAGACAATTTAAGATATCACTAATGCAAGAATTCAATGTCTCCAGCAACAATTTTGGAAGAAAGTAGCAATTAGTTCCTTCAAGTTGCATTAATATGTTACATGTATGTGTGAAACATTAACAACCTGTATTCCCCACTGAAATGTAGTCCTCGGGACGTTGGCATCTTAGAAATGGTAACATTAGCATTCACTTTTCTCCATTCATATGATTACTTAACGGAATTCGGAAAACTTTAAATTGCATAACGATTAAAAAACATTATTAAATCGTAAACTTCGATCTCATTTCCTGCAGCAATGTAAATATGGTGATAATGCCTAATCTTTAATTGACCCAATTAGCATATTATTTCTATACATTGCTTAAAGAAACAATATGCTTATGATCTGCACTCAACAAGCACCCCTAAACCCCCAACACAAAGTTATCACATTAACAAAACTCGTGCAGTTTTTGATCAACTTAAGAAGTTCAAAATATTGTAGATCAGCTGAACAATGAATATGTTACGAAATAGTTCATAAATAACATAATGTAGAGAGATCTAAGCTCCAAAAATATCAGATCTAAACAGATCACGCCAATTCCAAATCCCTGGATCTAAGACCAAAATCGTAATCATAAAAGCAAAATCACATAATGGCAATCAAACCAGAAATTAAGATCTCAAAGCAGAATTGGCACATTAAAAGTAAATGAAAATCTAAACAATTTTCAATGAAATGAAGAACAATGGCATACCGTTCCTGACCAGCGGTATCCCAAATCTGGGACTTGACGACTTTTTCCTCGACGCGGATGCTGCGAGTGGCGAATTCAACTCCGATTGTGGATTTGGACTCCAAACTGAACTCATTGCGAGTGAATCTGGAAAGTAAATTGGATTTTCCGACGCCGGAATCGCCGATCAACACGACCTTGAACAAATAATCATAGTCGTCGTCTGTTCGGTACGCACCCATGAGTGTGTGAATTAGTGTGTGTGCGTATATATCGATGTATACACACACAGGCTTGTGTAGATATAAAAATGTGTATATATACGCGAAGGGTTTCGCAATGTATGAAATTGAGAGAAGAGAGAGAGCCGTTAAGGAAAAAGGGAATTGTTAGGAATTAAAGCAAGCAATTATAGGAGAAAATAATGGAAACAACGAATTAAGGAATAAACAATTTGGTTATCCAAATATTGAATGACTACGGCACTACCAAGTCGAGACATTTACTATATCAGATAAAGATAAACAAGTAAAAGAGTCAAAAGATACAACGGGAGTCAGGGGGTATTTATACAAAACACCAAAACTCTAAAAGATGAAAACGGGTCGAAGCCCTAATCCGCTCTTGGTTCGAACCGCCGCCGACCCGGCATTTGGTCGAGCGATTCTCGCCGATCAACTATCTAGCTCGAGCGCCTCATGACGCCGATAGGGGGTGCTCGATCAAAGCACTAAGATCTTTCGACCTCGAAGACCGGTCGAAATCTCTCTGCGCATCCCGCTTTCACTCAGCCATAACCCAACAATCTCCCACCGAGATCGACATCGAGCGGAAGTGCACGACCAACTAGGTTGAACGCCTTGTCCTCCCCCGACTCATTCCACAACTCGACTCCACCACCCAACAATCTCCCACCCTGAGATCGACTCCAACCAGAACTCGCGTCTTCCCAATCTCTCATCTAAGAAGAAACCACGACTTCGAAAGCAATGTCCTCAACGCTCGACTTCGAATCCACACTTGATCCAAGCAACGCCCCACAAGATCTTTCTCGAACTCGCATCACCGAGCCCACAAGACCGCAACACGACCTCAAGTCCATTCGATCCAAGCAATGCCCCTCAACGCTTTTTGATTCGCACGAGTAACCAAACAACGCCCCACAACATTCCTCAATCATTCGCCACCGATTCCCCGCAGACGATCTCGTGCACGCTTCAAACGCCCATCTTGATCTTGCAAGAACTCGACATAACGATCTCGCACGCTTTAAATGTCCATCTTGATCTTGCATCCAACCCGATATAACGATCTCAAATGACGCGTCAACGCTCATCTTGATCTTCAGCATCCAACCAACCACCTACTCCAAGCAACGCACCATACTCCGCGAATCGCCTCACGGAACCCGCCGACACAGGGGCTTTTGTCGGCGGTTCACTCGACACCGGGCTTTGGTCGAGCGGTTCGCCGACCAACCAAATTTGCTCGAAAGCCTTTGTGCGTTTCGGACGTTCAAAGGGTTTTGCCCGCCGCATATACCGAATCGACAAATCCAAATTTGTTCCATCAAACTTCTCAACAAAGCGATTTCCTTGACCATCATAATTGCTTCCACAGATCCCTTTAACCCGATGCTCGATACCGGTTGTTAGGAATTAAAGCAAGCAATTATAGGAAAAATAATGGAAACAACGAATTAAGGAACAAACAATTTGTTACCCAAAGTCAGAATGACTACGCCCCCAAGGCACTACCAAGCCGAGACATCTACTATATCGTATAAGATAGTGCAAATAGTGCAAGATACAATGGGGGAGTCAGGGGGTATTTATACAAAACACCGAAACCCTAAAAGATGAAACTGGGCCGAAGCCCTAATCCGCGTCTCGGACTCCGGAACCGCTCGACCAGGGCATTTGGTCGAGCGGTTCTGCTTGTTCAACTATCTAGCTCGAGCGCCCTCGTGGCGCTAGATAGGGGGCACTCGACCGAGCACTAGTGCTCGACCTCGAGCACTGGTCGAGCCTCCTCCTGCCCTGCATCCCGTTTCACTCAGACTCCATAACCCAACAGGAATGCCGAGAGAAGAGGGAGATCTATTCAAAGTGTTTTATACCTGCATTTTTGCTAATTAGTATAATTAATGCCACTTCATTATTTCCTTCTATTATCATTTTTGGAAATGAGACGACGTGAGACGGTTCCACGGTGAGACGTAACATAATTTTGTTATTTCGCTTTAATATTTTAAAAATGTTGAATGTTAATTTGTGCAAATCTGTTTATCTCATATATGAAATCGTTTCACACTAATTTATATTTTAATTATTTAGAGAGATTTCACCTACCTGAAAAATGTTCATTTGTATTTCAATCAATATACAAATATATCACCATTTAATATTAATGTATCTATAAATATATAAAAGTAGAAGTGAGGAGAGAGAATACAATATTTGTTGAGTGACTTTCACTCTCCAAAAAAGAGAGTGATTTTACTTTAACCAATCATTATTTTTCTTTTTCTTTCTTACTTTTCATAATCAATTTCTAAATTCATTTTTCAACACATTATATATCAAATTAGTTTTTCTTTATGAGATCTTTTATTTAATATCTATATTACACGTATAAAATAAAATTCAGATAAAACATATCTATTTTATAGTTATTGATATTTTATGTGAGTTGAATTTAAATATTTTTATTTTATTTATATAAATTTAGTTGGATTTTAGTATCATTTTATAAATCTTATTACTTATGATGAATTTAGTATGTAATTAAAAACTATATTTAATTAAATAAATTTTGAGTCACTAACGCGTATACAATATATTTTTCATATATTATGAAAAATAAGCAAAATAAATATTTAAAAAATCAATTGGTAGGTAAAAATAATTTAAATTTAACTTTTTAATGTAATTTGCGTCTCAAATTATATCATCTTATATTAAAATTTATTATATTCAATTTGTGCATCGCACGGGAGAATTACTAGTTATTAAATAATGAGGCACACTTGTTTGAAATTGTCTCATGACGAGAGAAATCATAACTTGCACATGACATTAATTTATGCTTACTTATACCTATCTCGTACATATTTTTCTCTTAAATTAATGATAGCAACAATAACCGATTTGAATTGGAGCTACAAAGCTACCAACAAATTGCTAGAGGAAATTGCAGTGTTGTGTTTATAGACATGACACAATAATAAAAATGTATGATAATATAATATAATGAATATATCATTAATTAAAAAATACTAAAAAAAACTATTAGATGGGAGTAAATAAAGCAAGAAATGAAAGAAAAACAATTAATTAAAAACAAAATTAGAATTCATGCAAGCATAAACATAGTTGTGATTGCATGAAGAGCGAGTCATGTAGGAAGCATCATATCTCAACATTCATCGTGTGATGCACAAACATCTAAAAGAAATTGACTAGATACTAAAAAATGGAGTAGTTATTTTTCTCTTCCCTTTTACTTTTTGGTAATCGGAAAAGATTGATGCAGGTCAGAAACTATATTGAAAATTGGAGTTATATTAATTATTATATACATTGGGAGAAACATGAGAAAAGGATAACTTAAAGGAGAAGCAATTCAAATGATAGAAAAGTTAATGAACGACATTTACGAGGTTTCCATTCAAAAGCACCTATTAAAAATAAAGTCAAGCTCTTGTACAAATACAAAAATGTCGAGAATAGTATTCAGGAAGGATAACAATTGTCAATCTGTAGACCAATTTAGTCTAGAATTCATTCATAATAGTAATCAAAACTGCATAAAATTCAAGAGATTACACTAAAATCATTTCTTATTTCAATACTACTAATACAAACCACGTGATTATCTATAAAATACAAAAGCATTATGCTAAAACAGATTTGCAGAAATGCAAATGATCGCAAGGCCATTATTCAGAGTGCATACAAAAAAATTTTTTTTTTTAAGTAAATTAGAATATTAAAAAAAAAAAAAAAACTGTGGAACCTTACAGTTCAGTCCATATCTTATTCCATATAATCTTATCCCATCTGTTGGTAGAACGGAAAGAATGTATAATACAACTATCTGTGCTTCAATGGTTGCTATGGTAAAATCGGACTACATATCGACTCACAAAATTGTAGACGTTTGTTCATTCCTTAGGCCTTTTGCTCATGGATTTCCGCTTGTTAACTTCCAAGTATTTCTTTCTTAACCGAATAGCACTTGGTGTAACCTGCAAATTCAGTACAAGATTCCAACAAAACATTATAACTCGTGTTGGGTAAATGGGCAGTGAGTAGATCAGATTATGCAATAACCAGTTTGCTCCTTTTTTTTTTGGACTCCCCAAGGACGGAGAATTTCTATTTCTTATGAATAATAATAATAATTGGTAATTGGGCGTACCTCAATGAGCTCATCGAATGCAACATACCCTATCGCTTCCTCGAGAGACATCTGCAAGAAAAGTGCAGCTATTGTTATTCCTCGTTTTAAACTTTGGCACTTGATTGGAATATTAACTTTTTGCACCCTTATGGAATAAGCACTCACACTTTTTGGTGGAATTTCCTCCATAATGTATAATTTCAGGTTCTAAAAGGTTAAACCCATCTTTTTTAACCTTTTTTCCACACATGTGATGCAATTCAAATGTAATAAAAAGGAAAGGATTAGAGTACATACAAGGCGAGGAGGGGTTAGCTTCACATTTTCATCCTTGTTGGCTGCACGAATATTTGTAAGCTCTTTATTTCGCAAAGGATTAACCTGTAGCAAGCAAGAGGTTATCCAAATGGAAAATTTTAATAATAAACTAATTAATTGAAAAAATTATAGATGGGGAATAACTTAAAAAGGGTAACATTTGTTTCCTTACATCAAGATCTGTATCCCGGGAATGTTCACCAATAATCATCCCATCATATGTCTGCAAGTATATGAAAAATGATTAGAAAATAAGTGAACGCATTACTATGAATAATGAGAAATTTCCATCATCGATGATTTCCCCAAATGCTTTGAGAATGAAATCACACCAACCTCCATTCCAGGTTTGACAAAAAGTTGTCCACGAGGTTCTAAACTCATCAATGCATAAGCAGTAGTAGTCCCATATCCCATTGAAACCTGCAAGGACAAGTACAGAAAATTTGATTAGGAATATGACCTGGTGACTATAATATGAACGAAAAATATATAAGTATCTGCTGAAGTTGAATCATTACACTGATGTTTGCTTTATTTATACGTGCTTAACTTTTCAAAAGAAATGCCTGAGGAAAGCCTTGGTTTTGTTGATCTAGTATGCAATATGCTAACTGGCACGAAATTTATTTAGGCTACTGTCGTGAAGCATTTTAATTATTTATTTTTCATTTTTCAATGGTGGGTGTAGCTGGTGTTTGTATTAAGGTGAAAACTGAATAAGAAAAAAAAATTATAGTATCTTGACAAATATAAGTTCAAATGCCACAAATAAGGATGATAAAGTGGCACCTTCTGGCCTATCTACATGAAACACAGGAACATATCCAAAGCACAACATAAAAGCAATTTTGTGAGTTGACAAAAATACATAAAGAAGTTGATAAGAAAATAATATAAGCAGTGAATCGAGGAATGTAACATGATGACATACCAATACTCCTTTTCTGACATTTCCTAGAGGACCCCGATGCTTCTCATAAGCTGCATGATTGTTTTCACAGAACAGTATTAGTTGTGCACCAATTGCACAGTGCAACTGGTGCACCCAGTTTTTACTCTATAAACAAGGGATACATCAAAAATTGCAACCAAATGCTGATGAATAAAACGGAAACAAACATGACAGAGTGGTAAAGGTAGTCGAAAGGGAATACCCAGGAATGCACGATGCATAAATCCAGTTCCTCGTGTATCACTGTTGAACACACATCTATAACCAACCAACCCCCTGTAATCACATAGAATACATTAAGAAAAAACCCTCAAATAAAAAATTCAGAAATATAATATAAGAATCCAAAGAGTGAAAGAGAAGGTAGTATAAGAAAGTAGTACGTGCCTAGAAGGACAAGTGAGACAAAGTCTAGTCCTACCAACACTGCCAGGGACGGGACCCATATCGGCAATCTCTCCTCGCCTGTGAGAGAGAGCCTCCATAACTAAACCCACATGCTCTTCATTTACCTGCCAAAAGCAACATGCACAAATCATTTACCATAATTCCTGAAAGCTAAAAGAAGTGCTGTAAAAAAATTCTTTAAAGCTATTACCTCGATAGTCACTTCTTCAACTGGCTCTAGTTTTTGCCCCTTCTCATTTTTATACCTGAATAAATAATGATATTACCCAAAGAATAGAATTAGGAAATTTAAAAACTGCAACATTAGATATTTTGGGTATTGCATCAGCCTAAATTATGTTTTCAGCCTCATAAAATGATGGAGGGAACAATGGCCAATTTAGAAATTCATCTTTGCTAACTAGTTCCCGTACACATTCCATAAAGATCAAAACGAGATCGAAAAAAGGAAGATGAAAACTCACATGACTCTAGGAGGTGAGACAGATAACTCAAATTTTTCACGCCTCATGTTCTCAATTAATATGCCTGTTTCAAAAAATATATGAAAGGTAATTTAACATCAACATTGAAGCCAAGAGAACAAATATTTCAGAAAGAACAGATGAGGCAGTCAACGTAATTTTAATGATAATAAAGAAGGTACAGAAAAACAAGTGAATTTAGAAATATATCTGATCAAAATGGCTAACCCAATTGAAGCTCGCCCCTCCCTTGAACTTCATAAGCGTCAGACATACCAGGAATCACATTTATTGAAAGATTCCTTTCAGCTTCAACCCTCAGGCGTTCGCCAATTTGCTTTCCAGTTAACTATATGTTTTACATAAATCAAAAGAACGTTAACATTCTGACAATATATCCTACAATCCCCAGGGAATCAAAGTCTGTGTTCACTTTAAATGGATGAATTTGAAATTAGGATAAGCAACAAACAAGTGTAAGTCAAGCAAAATCTTACATAAATACCATCTCGGCCAGCCAACGGTGAATCATTCACGCCAAAAGTCATGGAAATGGTTGGGGGGTCAAGCTCAACAGTGGGCAGAGCAGTCAATACCTGCCAGAAAACTAAAGACCTCAATTACAAGTTTCACATAAATTTTGAGGACTCCAAACAAATCATGGAGTAAGTATGGTATGTCAAAGTCAACAGTACTTAAGTCAATAATCCCGTCAAAGAATGTCAAAGAACAATTATGTCCAGTATATGGCAAAAGCACAAAAAATTATGTACCTGAACACTTGCTATTGTGTGCCCAATTGCTGGATTGGCCAACCCAGCCATAGACACTATATCGCCAGCACCAGCACTATCAACCAAAACAGTATTGGTGCCCTTCTTTTTCATCAGTCTCACAACCTACAGAAATATATAAAAGCCTTGATATCAACTTCAATAGTGAATTAAGCAATCATTTTTCACCCACAAGGTGCTTTTAAACCCAAATCACACAAGGAAAGAGGAAAATGAAGTCTCTCAGGCCTTTATTTGTTAAGCAAAACATTCTTAAGTCGGGCCATTTGAAGATACCGGACTCTCCTTCACTAATACCAAGTGAAGATTATTCGTATAACATAAAGCATAGCTAGCACCATGTGTGAAATCTCAATATCCACAGACATAATGGCAGGTGACAATTACGATATGCCCAGTAGCTTCTCGTGGATTTTCATAACCCTTTACCTTATCTTTACCCTCACCTCCCCCCCCCTGGTCTCTCTTCTTGGTAGGGTACGGGCTGAGTGCAACAGAAAATCACTAAGGGCATGTTTGTTTCGCGACTATCCCGGCCGGACTTTGGACTTTACAATCTCAAACCCCCTTTTGTTTTGAAACTTAAAGTAAGGATTTTGAAATCCTATTAACCCTACTCTATTTCATCACCAACTACTACTCTACTTTTTATTCTCTCTATATACACTCACATCATCTACTTTTTTATTCTCCCAATACACTCAAAATAATATAATAATAACACATCAATCAATTTTTCTATCATCCTACCCTATAAAATCCCACAATAAATATACATCTTAACTATTTATCAAGATTTTGAAATTCTAGGACTTCAAAGTCCGGGATTTCCCACGCCCACTATAAGTCCAAAACAAACATGCCCTAAAGAGACTTTAAAATTAATATTAAAGAACAAAGGAATGGCTTACAAGTTACTAGAGAACAATAAAAAGTCAAACCCCTTCAATTATGCCACACAAAAAACCTCTAGAGCTTAATTTGAGTTCCCAAAAATGACAATAGCAGTCCAATTTCAGATTCCAAAAAGTAATATCCAGAAATTGTGGCATGCAACTCTACTTTCACAGGAACTGCGATATCATCTCTAAGGCAAGTAGTGCCACAAGAAATCAGCTGCAGTTCTGCAGCAGATCAAGCCCACCTCTAGAGCTTAATTTGAGTTCCCAAAAATGACAATAGCAGTCCAATTTCAGATTCCAAAAAGTAATATCCAGAAATTGTGGCATGCAACTCTACTTTCACAGGAACTGCGATATCATCTCTAACGCAAGTAGTGCCACAAGAAATCAGCTGCAGTTCTGCAGCAGATCAAGCCCACCTCCCCTACCTTCCACCCATTTGATAGATAAAAATACAAATGCATAGAAACCAGAAGCAATAAATGTAAAGTCAGGTATAATATTGTCTCTTACAAGATTGACAAACACGTTCAAATAATAAAAAAACATAATTGAGAAGGCTTCACAGAACCCCAGATACACAACATTATTAGACAACGCGAAGCATATGATCTGATGAGACAAACCTTCCCTTCTTCAATTTTGACAGTCCCAGAATCAGTACTCTGAAGTCCATGCACCTTGTCACCAACTTGGAGAATCCCAGAACTAATACGACCAGTTAGAATCCGGCCAACATAATTATCTCTGTCCATCATAGAGACCTGAAAGGAGCTGTCAACAGACTTTCTGAAAGTTTCTCAGTAAAGGTAATGCATTGTGGAGAATGTTTTGCATGGTCTTAACACCATTATAAAAACAAAAGACTGAAAAAAGATGTCAAGGAAGACGAAGACAGAAATGTATACATAATAATCTCAAAGTGCAAATCAAGATGTGTCCTATGCAAAATATATCATCTTAAGCCAAATTTGTATATCCTTACCCACATATCACCCCTATTTGTTAGATCTTCCAATTATTTGTGATACTATTCTAAGTGGCTAGTCCTATCAGGTTGGTCATGCCATTTATTCCTCTTACCTGTCCTCTCTTGTTCTAATTCTTTTGATAGGCGATTCCAGATAATTAAGAAACTTCAAGACGCACAAAAGCTAAATTAATGTGCAGTAAATTCTAAGTATAATACCCAAGTCATGTATAGTCCCTAACTATTCAAACTTGCAGCTTTTGCAAATAGAAGATATCACTCTTGCAATTAAGGCCAGCATAAAGTAAAAACAACAGCCATAATGTAGCGAGTAAATGTCAAGCACTCTGCACTCAATAAAATAATTGGAGGTAACTGATCTTAGATTCTTGACCCATATTAGGTTCGAGCAGCATCTTCATATAGGTTAAATAATAGATCTCCATGTCTAATTTCCAAAAATCTTAACAAGTGTGAAAACTGCCTGATTCTAGTGAAATATAGCCAAGTCTAGTTATTCACTGCTCTATATCTACACATAAATAAGTCTAGTTATTCACTGATTCTAGTGAAATATAGCCAAGTCTAGTCCTCTAATTCCATACACTGCTTATTCCAACATGAGAAAAGAATGAATCGAGGATAGATCATCAGAGAAGTGCAGATGCGCAAGTTATGTATATAAATCCAGTGTAGCATGTACAGCAATGAAAACTATTAAGTGCACAGCAAATGTTTCTGCACTAACCAGCATCTGAAAAGGTGCATCAAGGACTGCTGTTGGTGGAGGAACGTGTCTTATGATGGCATCCAGTAAATCAGACATATTCCTTGAACCTTCAGAAGGCTTCTTTGTGTAGGTAGATGAGGCCCAACCTTCCTTTGCAGAAGCATAAAGAACGGGAAATTCTAATTGCTCCTCTGAAGAAAACGTAAGAGATGAATACAAGTGAGAAAACAATGGCTTGATCAGTTAAAATCTATCAAATGAGAAATATAACAACACCGCAGGCACCTGTTGCACCAAGATTAGCAAAGAGGTCAAACACCAGGCTCTCAACTTCACTGCACCTTTCTTCAGTAACTACACATACAATGGGCAACTCAAAGATTAAACATAGTTTATGCTTCGATATCACCAAGAACATGGTTTTAACAACATTTGCAAAAGTTTAGGAACCTTCTAAAAACATGTTCAGATACATCTCAATAGAAATAAGTAAACATCTTAATCATTATATAAGAAACTGCACATATCAAATAGGTACTTAATTCATTACTTTGAAAATGAACTAGTGAAATTTCAAGAAATAAACTTATCAAAAGAAATAGTGCTATGACATTGACTCGTCAATATTTTCTGCAACTGTACCTGTAGAGCGGTCTACTTTATTTAGAAGAAGCAGAGGACGTAGACCATATTTTAAGGCCTTTGCAAGAACAAATTTTGTCTGTGCTAGTGGACCTTCACCAGCATCAACAACTAAAATTGCTCCCTCAACCATGCCAACAACTCGTTCAACCTATGAAAAGAAAAGAAAAAATTGAAATCTTCAATAAGGTAAAGACTTAAGAAGCATGAAATAATCAGATGTTCAATGGTAAGGACCCATCCTGGAGAAAAAAAATTCAAGCTGGAAAAGGTAAAGCTTCATTGTTACAAACCCGATGATAACCATAAATAATTAACAAGCAACAACTAATTTTTTACGAAGCAAAAATTTAGAGAACTTTTTATTTGTAATAACAGGATAGATTCAACAAGCTAGCAAGTGAATCAGGTCTAGAAAAGGAAAGTAGACAATAAATGACAGGATAGATCGAGTATTAATGTTTAACAATTTGTGTGAATTGTCATGGCTTTGATGATGAATGCCTTCCGGATACATTTAATATTCTACACTCACGAGAGGCGATCTCATTATCAGTAGCTTACAACTTAGAAGTGCCCACAAAATAATAATAATAATAATAAATAATCAATATCAGCATGCATAAGCTGTGTAACAGTTTCCAAGCAATAACATTTTTAACTGTGCTGTCCATATATGATCTGTTACATCAATATTACACAAGCGACGACAATTTCAACCAGAACCATAATCAATATACGGGCTTACTAGACAAAGTTTTAGAATAAAGGATTGAAGAAATGCCAGACAGTCTATAGCCACTAGCTAGTTTCATTAATATTTCGAACCCCAAGGTCCCCAACTCCTCTTAAGAAGAATAAATTGCATAAATTTTTACTGTATAAACTCTCCATCATCAGCAGTCATCACTCATCACAAAGTAAGATCATTACATAAATAGTAGTAGTTCTTTAGATGACTTACTTCACCACCAAAATCTGCATGTCCTGGCGTGTCAACCATGTTTAGCTCATTTCCTTTCCACGGAATAGATGTAACCTGCAACTCATGAAAAGAATAGCAAATGAGATGCTCTAAAGCATACAGCAACCAAAATTACATAATTATTATAGAATTTATCACCAAAAATATTTCTTAATTAAATACTGAATGTTTCCCTTCAACAACAGCTTAGCATGCCCACTGCTAGAGTTGCATTTAGAAAACCTAAGATGCTGTGGATCAAAAATTATAACACCAACATAGTTGTTCGGTCACAGTTTGCCACCATAATACCATTGGCTCAGAAGTAGATACCTCGTGTAAGTTTCATCAATCTACTACCAACCAAGAGTAGCAGCCGTAAGTCCGGCCTTTTTTTCATCATTGCCAATGGAAATCTCATATGTGTAGAAAGGAAATCTATAGGCCACATTCAAAAGATACCACCTCATCTTTCACATATCAAAATGAATGGTATAAATGATCTATAGTGTGCCAGTTTTCAACCGTTTTAATAGTTCTCTGAGCTTCTTACGGATAATATCAGTTCAATTTCTTCATTTACTAAACCAGTACTCTCAGTACTGTCGTTTCTAACAGCACATATATACAACCCATCCTAATAGTAATACCCACTGCTAGTGTAAGGTAATAGATGATAATTGCATTTCAGGAAAAACCCAAGTGAACTTGTGAATCAAAATGCACTATTTACTATTAACACAGTAGTCCACACTCTACACCAACACACTAGTTCATTCACAGTTTAACACCATAATACCACTGGCTCAAAAGTAGATACCTCATGGAACATTCATCAACCTACTACCAACAAAGAGTAGCAGCCGTAAGTCCGGCCTTTTTGTCATCATTGCCAAAGGAGATCACAGAGCTGTGTAGAAAGGATATCTATTGCCCATATTCAAAAGATAGAATCTTCATCCCTCACATATCAAAATAAACTGAATAAATGCTCTAGTGTGTGCCATTTTCCAACTGTTTCAAGAGTTCTATAAGCTCCTTAAGGATCAATATCAACACCCTATACTCACTAGCAACACAACTACACGGTCCTGCCTATTCTAACGGCCCAAATGATGCTGATTCGAAACCAAATAAAAGCGTCTTTAATAGTACAGTATCCAATTCGATATTTCACACACAGAAACAACTAAAAGAAGAAATTAACACCTTTGAGGCGATGGTTATGCCGCGCTCTCGCTCTAGGGTAATCGAATCTAGAGCTCGTTCATGCGGAATATCGGCGCCGCATTGACGGAGGAGCCGATCCATGAGCGTGGTCTTCCCATGGTCAACGTGAGCTATCACGGCGACATTCCGAAGGCGGCTGGGGTCCACCACGGCGCCGGAAGCATCCGCTGCCGACGGAGAGGCGGCGGTTTCGGTGGCCGATGAGAAGAGCCTCGTGGATCCCGCAGAGCGTGAGAACAGAAGGGGATTCCGGCGATTGGCAGAGAAGGAAGAGAGGGATTTTCTGGCGGCGGTGGAGCAGAGGGAGCGGAGGAGAGGACCCACCATTTCTAGCAGAGCATAGAGAATGGCTGAAGCTCTGCTAGCGAATTCAGGTGGGGCTGCAATTTTGTAGGGTTTAAGGATTTTGTTCCCTTTTTTCTTTTCTATTTTTTCTTTTTCTTCTCTTTTTTTCTTTTAGGGTTTAAGGGATTTGTTATTTTCACAATTAATTTATTTCATTTAATAGGTGATAAAATCACAAATTGTCACATAATTTTGCTGCTCGTGTTCGTGTACTTTATAAATTTTGGCGCTTTTTATTTTAATTTTGATTTTTCATGAGAAAATTTTTTAATTTTGGCAAGAAAATTATAAAAAAAAATGGTTGGAAATATGTTTTAACATACAAATGGCACAAAATGGTTATCAAAATGACAGGCTCAATTAAAAAGATAAAATAATATAAATCTAGTTTTACAATAAGTTACTCGAAATTAACCAAGAAAATTAATAAAATTCATGATTTTAAAGTTGCAAAGATTTAGCTAGTAACGAATTTGTTGTTTGTTGTGTTCTTTGCAACGGTTTGCATGTGGCCCTTGAGTAATAATTAATTTATTTTGCTGTTAAAAATTAAATAAATAAAGATACCATCTTCAGTAATATGATCACTTAAACTTAAAGATAAAATAATATTGTATGTTTCGTGAAATAATTTTATGTGACCACCGCAGTGCAGTCTATGTCTAAATTGCATTGTTGCTGGCTTTAAAAGCTACAAGATTACTCTTATTTTAAAGTTGAGATGTAATTGAGGTTTTTCCTTGATTGTTTAATTTATTAATTAAACACATATTAATCAAAGTTGGTCGATGTTTCCCTCTTTCCTTAATCAATTAATGGACTGACATATGCAAATCAAGGCAGAATCACTTTCTTTTCCAATTTAATTATGAGTGAAATTGAGTGACTTACTTTCCGATCAAAGGCCCAATAACTATAAGGTACACGATTTTTTTAGAATTACTTGCAGGTGTAAAATAGGAGTCAAAATGACATATCTACCCTTATTTTTAATTTGAAGTATAGCGTCCTGCTCTAGTTTCTTTCTTCATTTTAAAATTACACACTGTATTTTTTCTTTCTTCTTTTTAAAATTACACACTGCACATCAGCCATCCTTTCCTTCTTCTTTCACTCTTCCTTTCTCACTTTATCTTTCTTTATTCATTTTTTCACAGAAATAAGAAATTTGTTGGTGTAAAGAAACACAAAATTCTTATTAAATATACTATCAAAATATTACACATACACAAAAATACAATAAAAAAGAAAAATAATACAATTTGAATATTTCATTATAAAAAAATTGAATAATTACATAAATTTACGTATCTAAAATCTAAAAAAAATATATATCCCATCTAAAAATCTCAAAATTACATATTTTCATCTTCATTTCGGGATTTTGACGTGAACACATGCATATAGAACATGAACATGTTGATCAAGTACATGCACATGTTCATCATTTTAATGATCATATATATGCATCTCCAATCTCCTCTGCCGCCCTACCACCGCTCTACACCTTCCCATCCGCCGCCCCCACCCCACCGGAAACATAGCAAAAATAGTCTCGATTAACCTTTTTCTACTAACACCCTACCACCGCCCAACCACCAGATCTCGTCGCCTACCACCTCCCAAAAAATATCTCAAAAAATATAGATAAGAACTAAGAGGATTTGACCGATTAAATAGGTTTCAAAACAAACTTGGATTTGGTGAATAATATATCCAAATACATTTACAAATATATATTTATAAACTATTTTGAAATATTAATTAAAAAATTATAACACCAACATCACCAGATCTGTTAAATCTCCACGGCAGACGTTCAGATCTGTTCCATCTCCGCATCATCGTTGACAAAAATCGCCGGATGTTGCGGTGGCGGCGCGCATGAAGCGGTGGTGGTGGAGGCCGTCGCGGAGCGGCGGCGTGCAAGGGCCTGCGGGCGGCGGTGGGGAGAAGAGATGAGCGGGTGACCACCGCGGGGGGTGGGGGCGCCGCAGTGCTGTTGGACTGTTGGAGCGCCGTCTGGTTATGGGGTTGGGCGACTAACACAGCGTGAAGAGGGGTTGCGGCGCCGTGAGGAGAGTGGCCGCGGCGGCGGCGGCGGCAGCGGCAACCAAGATTTTAGTGTTTCTGGTTTTTGGAAGACTGAACACGAAGAAGAGATTATGGGAGAGAGAGCGGTGGATTTAATTGTGAGTGATTTGTGTTTTCCATTTTTGAGAGAAAAATGAAGATTATATTTATACTTATTAATGGGTTTTTTTTTTAATGTGTGGAATTAATTTAGTGAGAGAAGGTATTTTAGGTTTTTTTTTCGAATTAAAATGGCCCGTTTTTTCTTAACTGTTTCCTTCTTTTTTTTTTTTTTTTTTTTCATTTGGCTTCACCAATTTAGGAATGCGTTTTCCATCCAAAAATTCTCATTTTTCCTACCAAATAAATAATACACGGCCTTTCTCTTTATCAAGTGCATTTAGCCAAAATTAATGATAAAAACATAAAATTAAAGATAAAATAAATATTAATAAAGCAATAAAATCATGCAATTATCGCCCCGATCAATTATCAATGCACTTTAGAAAGAAGATATATTAAGAGTTTGGTTGTGATAGAAGGAGCAAATGAGCTTGGGAAACTCACATCCCATACGAGCACATTGGACATTGTGCATAATATTTTTTTTCTCAATTTTTCTTAATTTTATTCTCATAAAACTTGTTAATAATATGAAATTGATATCATTACATTTATAAAATAGAGAGAATTATAGATTTTGTTAATTTGTTGACATGACAAAGTATTTGTTAATTTGGTGACATGACAAACAGATAAAGTATGGGTGTTGGATATAAATAAGGGTGCGAATTTAAAGAAGTTTAAGAATTTTACATATTAATGAACCGAAGAGGATCCAGATCCATGTAATATTGTAGTTGATATAATTGAGCGCTCATTTGGTATGATTTGAAAATGATAATAGGTATCATTGAGAAATCAATCATTATAGGGTTATTGATTCAATTGTTATTGCTTGGTTGGAATATCAACATTGGTTATCATGTGAGGAGGGTTGACTGAGTGGTGAAAACAGGGTAATCAATTACTTACTTCTATTCTCATTACGGACACGCCAAAACTACCAAGCAGTATTAATAGAAAGAACTCACTGTATGGACAAAAGGATATTTTTTCTTTGATTGATTTTTGGAATTTACATCTACCGCTATTTAAGGACGACAATGGATAAACACTAGTATTATATTAAAAATAAATTACAAATACAAGAACTTCGTGAATATGTTTAATATTTTAATAGAAAAATAACGATTTTAGACAAATAAAACGAGTCTATGATCAAAGTATATTGAGTACTGTAAGTAGGCAGTAGCAATTAGCAAAAACAAGTAAATGCATGAAGAAAAATGGAGGTGGGCCATTCAATTTCCAGGCAATAATTGAAGCCCACATTTAGGCCCAAGTGAGAAGAAAGATACCAACTCAAACAGGGAAGATTTCAGCCGTGGATTTCAATTAGCACCTTAAAAAGTTGTATAAATAATATTTATAAACGGATGTTATATCACACGAAACTTAACTCTTAGAACAACAGCTATTTCACTAACAAGGTATGCATACATATGCAAAACTTCGGCTTATTTCAATCATATTATATACAATATAATACTACCTTTGTTCCAGATAAATTTGCACAGTTATTATTTTGTTTGAGTTTTAACGAGCAAGTTTTTTATTAGTATTTGAAATGATAAAGTAATTTTAAGAAGACGGTATGATAGAGGAGGTGTAAGGCTATCATACCTCACCTTAATTAAAAGTCATTTTATTATTTCATTTATTAATAAACGACTCGCTCGCTAAAACACGAGCAAAAAGGTAAATGCACAAATTTTTGTGGGACGGAGGAAGTATATTTTAGCTTAAATTAAGCAAATCTTTATTAGGAGTTTTGTCCAAATTATTAAAAAAAAAAAAAAAATTCATATGAAACGGTACAAACTACCAAAATTAAACCAACCAATCTATACATTAAATGCTGGTCAAATAATCAATGATTAATTATATACAAATTATCTAAATTGCTTAATTAGCGGATTCGTCTTGACTATCCTTAATAACTATACATACGAATTAGTGAAAAGGGACTTCATCTCACCTTGAGAAGAGTAACGAGAAAGAAAGAAGAAAAACGACGGATGATTTAGGGTTTTCAGTATCTTAGACTTTTTAAACAAAGTAGAATTTTTTTTTCAATCACCGAAATAAAAATAGGATGGTCATTATTCATGGATTTAATTACAAAGATATACAAAAATTTGTCAAAAAAAATCAGCTAATTAAACCAAACAATCAACCGATTAAATGCTGGTCAAAATGTCATTCTGATTAATTATAAATAAATTTTCTAAATTAATCAATAATTATACACACATCGTGCACGAATTAAATAAATCATTATATAATATGTAAACTCTTGCATTTAAACCTCAATAAATTTATTGGTGATCATACAATGTAATGTGCAGTTAATATTATGTTGATAAAAAACTGAATGAATGATAATTGATGACTTATAAAATCTTATATTTGATATATTAACAGTGGATATAATTCACGATTGGCCCGATCAAAAAAGTCTCAATTAAGTAACTTAAAACATGCAAAGAAGCAATAATTCCATCTTTTTGTAATGATTATTAATTGTTGATAAGTTGTCAAGGATGATCGGAATTAAAAACAATCAACTTCGATATTTTGATGATGACTGATGTCATTCTAGAGAAAGGACGGAAAAATAATTTTTCAGAAGCCTAATCAAAAATTATAGATTACTCATGTTTTAGTTAGGTCGAGATTAAATAAATCATTATATAATTATTTAATTTGTTTTGCAGGTTTGAATGTTTTGTTACCTCAATAAATTTATTGGTTCATCTTATACATCATTTGGAACTGTGCAACGTATTTTAAGACTACCCATATTAAAAAACTTGAATGAATGACAAAAAAAAAATGAAAATGAAAATCGAGGTTGATATATTAATATTGTGGATATAATTCACGGTGATTGTCCAATCAAAAGTCTCAATTAAGTAACTTAAAACATGCAAAGAAGCAATAATTCCATCTGGAAAAATGATTATTGTTGATATAGTTGTGGATGATCGGAATGAAAACCAACTCTTCTTCGATATTTTGATGATGACTGATGTTACGGGTAGAGAAAGGACGGAAAAGAACTGGGCGAAGCTTTTTTTCGCCGCAGGCTTCAAAAATTACCAGATTACTCATGTTTTAGGGTCGAGATCTATGATTGAAGTTTTTCCTTAGATTATTTAATTTGTTTTGCAGGTTTGAATGTTTTGTTACATGCAAGGATATCAATCATGTATCACTTCATCTTAGTGTTGATCATTTGGAACTCTGTAACGTATTTTAAGACTACCCATATTGGCGCTTTTTGCAACCGGTTGGGAGGTAAAGGCAAAAAAAAAATGGAAAATGAAAATCGAGGTTGCAACCGGTAGGAATATTGTTGTGGCAGTCAACCCAATGCTCAACCATGATTTTGTCCAATCATGTAGTGTCATTTACATTAATATGAACCTCTCACTTGGAGAGCGGATATTCACATGGAGATATTCTCTTCATAACCGCTCTCCACACTTGGAGTCACTTGGAGAGCGGATATTCACTTGGAGATATTCACTTGGAGAGCGGTTATTATTGATATGAACCGCCTCTCAAAGAGTATAATGCCAAGATCAAAATTGAAAATTATACTTAGCAGACAAATTTTTTAGCCCACCAAGCCTCTCAATTAATTGAGACAATTACTCGCCTCCATGGGGACCCTAACACGGACCTTGGCGCTGAGCGAGGATCGATCAATTCCGCTCGGGACTTACTTTCTCTTGCATGTCTTAATGAAATTAATTCTATATGTTCTAAAAATCGTTTTTTCTTACAATTTTTTTTAAAATTCTTTATTTCAATTATCTTATTTATTAATTCAATCACATTTTTATATAATAATTTTTTTTATATAAATTTAAATTTAAATTAAATTAAAATTATATTTTTTACTTGTACTTTTTTTTAACTACCTTTCTTTTAAACTTGTAATATTTTTCCTTCTAAACAATTAATATTTTTCTATCAAAATAAATAATATTTTTCTTTAAACAAGTAATACTTTTTCATCTAAACAAAGTAATACTTTTCTTTAAACAAGTTATACCTTTCTATCTAAACAAGTAATATTTTTCTATTTAAACATGTAATATTTTTCTATCTAAACAAATAATACTTTCTATTTAAACAAGCAATACTTTTCTATCTAAATAAGTAATATTTTTTCTTTAAACAAGTAATATTTTTCTTTAAACAAGTTATACCTTTCTATCTAAACAAGTAATATTTTTCTATTTAAACAAATAATATTTTTCTATTTAAACAAGTAATAGTATTTTCCTATCTAAATATGTAATACTTAGAAAAAATTGAATTAATTTATAAGAATATTAAATATTATAGGTATTCATTTATAAGAATTAATAGTGATACAAGTTCGTAAGTGTAATAATATGAATTTATAAGTTATATATATTGATTTGGGCTAGTTTGCACACCATCTTATGTATGAAACTATCTAATACGAGTTTTTATCACTGACACTATGGATTATGCATATTACTCCCAATACGAGTTTTTGTCACTGACATTATGGGTTATCCTCTATATTACTAATAGAGAGTTTATTTTGATAATGTGTCATCTTGTGGTTCATTTGGATGATATGTCATTTTGAGGTTAATTTGAATGAATTGTCATATTTATTGTTGATGTGTCATTTTTCTATTGGTTTGTAGTTAATAGGTGACATCCATGTAACATTTTAATGTGTAGTTTGATTAAAAAATGCAACAATTAAGGTTTGAACCTTGCACCTCTTACATCATATTTATATTTAATTGCACTAATCCCACTAAACTATCATTGAAATTGTATCTAAACCACATAACTATTTTTTGTTGCACTAAACTATATAAACTATTATTTTATTACATTTAAACCACATAACTAATTTTTCAAGTCAAAGTTTCTCTCCATTTTCACATGTGCACTACACGTGATTTTATAAAGACATTTTAGTTCATTTTTATATATTAAGCACAATAATTTTCTCCTCTCCCATTCAACAATCGATTTGCAAAAAAAAAAATCCTCAATTTTCAATTTTTTTAAGTCTGAAGAAAGATTTAAAACTCAAATTTAAATTAAGAATTTGGAATCAATTGCATAGTTGGTAGAATTTGACACAATAATTTTATTTTAATAATTATTTAAGTAAATATATTAATATACACCCTAAACAATTATTATTTCATATTTACTGCATTTATACACATAATTATTCTTTTATTATTAAATATATTATATATTATGAATATTATATTTTTAATTAAAGAACCGCGTAATACGCGGACAGTAAACTAATATTTATATATTACTCCGTTGTGGCCTTCGCTAAATAGCGAAATATTTGGAGTGATGTATTATTTTTTACTTAAAAAACTAATGCTAATTATAATTTTCAAATTAAAATTATTTTTTGTTCCATTGAGAAATACCACTTAATCCATCGCTTGGTGAGAGCCATCACTTCAAAATTATTACTTTTATATTGAAAAAATATTATATATGTTGCTTCAAGAGAATAGCTCATTAGATACCTATCAATATTATCACTAATTCACTATACAGTAAAACCTCTATAAATTAATAACTTTGGGACCGGATGATTTTATTAATTTATAGAGATATTATTATATCAATAAATTAATAATTTATTAATTTAAAGAGGTTTTAACGTATATGCACAGTTGATCTTCAAAGTTCCAAATTCTTTGAATAACTTTAAGTATACATGCATAGTTATTGATGAAAATTAAGTTAAAATACAAATGTACTAGTAGAATTCCATGAATACAAACTCACGTAGAAGTTGGAATGACTTGTTTAAATTAATTGGTTTTGGAAAATACAAAAATATGGTTCATTGGACTAACATTTGTTCATTGGAAATCAGCACTATATATTTATCAATTGAAATCTTGGTAAATCACACACAAAAATGGCCACTCATCTAAAAGGAATTCAAAAATCAACAATGACCAACCAACAACGAAAGATGTTATGTGAGTATAAGAGAGAAGACAACGCCACAACTATTGGGTGCAGTAAGGAGATTTAAAGATGAGATCAACATAGATTTGAAGTTCAAGAAAAAACAAGTTACAGTAGATTCTTATTTTACTAAGTTGTCTTAAGAATATTCAAGTGCATCATATATATGTATATAGATTATTTTTAATAATTATTAATTTATAGTTTCGTCGGGACCAATATATATACACTGGGATCTCAAAAAATTATTATCTTATAATTTTATTGATTGGGTCCCAAATTTGTACTGGTCCCAACTTGGGACCGGACAAATTATTAGTTTTAGCGAGGTTATTAATTTATCGAGTATTAATTTAACGAGATTTAGTGTATATAGTAGGAAACCTAAATTCGATTAATGCTAACCGAATTAACGGAGCCCGAGCGGCATTAAGAATAGCTTCTAACGAACCTAATTTAATGCTAGCTAACCTATTTAATTGGTTCTAAAATGTTCAAAATAATATTTTTCAACATTGTTACAACTTTTATTTTTGGTAGAATAGGATCATCTGTTTAATGGCGGTAAATACAACTATTTATGGTACAAAGATGATGTGTACGTAGTGTTCTCTCTATATATAGTAAAACTCTACAACAAATGTAATTTGCCTACGAAAATTACAAATGTGTATACAGTTTGTTTATAGGTAATTTGTATGCCTAATAAAATTCTATGAATTTATAGTCAAATCATAGATAATTCTCACTATTTAAGGATCAAATTATTTTTATTGAAAAAATCCGTAGCTATTTGAATTTTTTTGTGGACAATTTTTTACTTTCGTGTAGTGAAACCTCCTCATATTAATATTGTCGAGAACATAAAATTCTATTAATTTAGATTGACATTAATTAATCAATAAATTAATAATTTATTAATTAAAAGAGATCTTCTATATTGAGCAAATTAATTAGATAAGAAAATAGATGAATATTAAATTCGGGGAACTTGAATTTAATTATTCAATGTATTAGAACTAAATACGTTCAATGTATAATAATAAAAGAATTAATATATAATTAAACAAAACAAAAAACGTTTTAAAAAAATCATACCCAGTACTACAATGGCTTCTCGTCTAAAAATTAGGGTGAAATTAATTCACTTTCATTTATATTTTTATGAAAAAAAATCATATTTTACTAAATTATAATTATTCTGTACATCTTTTTAATTTTAGAATATTATTATGTTGCTGTCTTAAGGGGACCATAAAATTATTATTTTATTCACTTATAGAAATTATAAATGTATACAAGACCCAAATCAAAGTAGAAAAATTATTGTTTTATATAAAAAATATTAATTTATCGAGTATTAATTTAAAATGATTTTAATTTAAAATGATTTTAATTTAAAGTGTCCTTTCAATGTGTGGTCCTCTGTGCGGTGGCTGCCGTCCTAAGGCGCAACTGATTTAAAAAGCTCCTATAAAACAAGATCTATACTAATTAAGTATTAAATAATAATAGCATCTTGGTAAATTATAAAATCTACCTCCGATTTAATATATATAACAGCTTTATGTTTCAAAGAATAGGTCTCATGTGTATCGGGTGCATCGTGTAAATTAAATGTATTTTTAAAACATGCAACCAGTTTCACTATAATGTTCAAATTGTTTACACTGAAACATGAAACTTGTTCAGTGTAAAACAAGTTGAACATTTCATTGTAGACAAATTGAACGATTCAAGAAAACAAGTTATACATTTTAAAAATGCACTTGAGCCGCAAGACATTGGCATTGCCAAATGTAGTAGGTTCATCCACACTAGAGCTTCTTGATGATCAAACTCATATTTGGAACCACATTTTCAATTTCGTAAATTCAATGTCCTTAAAATGTGCAATTCAATTAGGTATACCCGATGTGATCCACAAGCACGGCAACCCAATGACACTTTCAGACCTAGTCGACGCCCTCCCCATCAACAAAGACAAATCCGACGGGCTCTACCATCTCATGAGAATTCTAGTCAATTCCAAATTCTTCGACAAGGTTAAGATCTCCGAGGACAAAGAGGCTTATTGTCTCACACGGGCTTCACACCTCTTGCTTAGTGACAATCCCTTGAGCGTTGAGCCTTATGCACTTGCCATACTCAACCCGATTGTGGTAGATATATTCCATCATATGGGTGAATGGTAGATACATTCCATCATACAGGCCTCTTGGATTATGGGGTGTTTGCAAAAAATTGTCCTTTTGAAGAAATGATTAAAATTAGTGATTATGAGAAAATTGATTAACAGTAGAAGTTAATGGTTATTATACACACATCTTGCACGGATTAAATTAATCATGCATAACATGTAAACTCTAGCATTTAAACCTTAATTAATGTATTGGTGATCATACGATGTATTGTGCGATTAATATATGTTGATAAAAAAAACTGAATGAATTATAATTGATGACTTATAAATTTTTATATTTGACGTATTAACAGTGGATATTCCATAATTGGCCTGATCAAAAAAGTCGCAAGTTACTTAGAAAATGCAAAGAAGCAATAATTCCGTCTGGAAAAGTGATTATTGTTGATATGGTTGTGGATGATCGGAATGAAAACCGTCAGGCTATTGAAAATCAACTATCTTACGATATGTTGATGATGGTTAATGTTATGGGGAGAGAGAGGACGGAAAAGAAGTGGGCAAAGCTTTTTTCCGCCGCTGACTTCAAAAACTACAAGATTACTCATGTTCTAGGTCGAGGTCTGTGATTGAAGTTTTTCCTTAGATTATTTACTTTGTTTTGCAGGTTTGAATGTTTTTATTACGCAAGAGGTTATCAATCATGTATCACTGAGTCTTAGTGTTGATCACTTGAAACTCTGTAACGTATTTAGTAGTTTGTTATTGTACTTTGTAATAAATGTTCCAAGAAACTTCAAGTTTAATTGTATGCGACCTCATTGCAATCTATGTATGTCTTGATGGTTTTATTTTAGTGGATTTGTACCGTAATCTTTTTGTTGTTTTTTTAAGAAAAAGATAGACTTAATTAAAAAGGGGCATTGAAATTTAAATGTTGCTTATGCTACTTACCTAGTATATTATGATTCAAAATGAAGGATCTAAGGCCACCAATTGAGTATATTCCGGGCTTCCAGCAGCAAATCTACAAGACAAAATAATGAATTAGATATAATAAGAATGGCGTAGACAAAAACCTCAAAGGAAACCAACAGATAGGCGAAGAGAACGAAATGAACGAGACTTTACCAAATGTCGACAAAATGGGGCGACGCATTTAAATGCTTCAACGAAGCAAATAAGTTGAATCAGAGATTCGATATTAGCTAAGATATCAACTCTGCAAATCTATGTCTCACAACACTAGCAAGCTCTGTTTCACCAATTGTAACCAACCCCTCAAACACCTTCTGCCTTACTCTAATATACGGTATGAACCCTCTTTCCGTCATTTTAATTACAAACTTCCCAGCCAAAACAAATTGACAAACCTCCAAACAACCCTCAAGAACCGATTCATACGCCTCAAATCCAACACCAACCCCCTCACTTACCAAAAACTCGATTATCTCAACTGCTCTCCATATCTCTCTATTAGCCCGCATTGCATTAACTGCTTTAACAATGGTTTCCTTCCTTGGATTCAATAAATGAACACTCACCATCTCCTTCACCATTTCCATAACCTGGTTAGTCATTCTAAGCTCACTCATTTCAGCAATCAAGGTTCCGTAGCTATCCAAATCGGGAATGCAACCCGCTCTGCGCATTCCTCTCAAGACTTCAACAGCTCCTGCAATGTGATCAACTTTGCAGAGCGAGAGAATAAGGTAATTGCAAGTCCCACAATCTGGAGAATATCCAATTGAATTCATATCTGATAGGATACGATCAACGGTGTGTGATTGCTTTCTGCAATGAAGCCATGCTTTTGAAAGAGTGAGATGAGTTTGTGGTGCAGGGAGACAGCCGGAACGAAGCATGCGTTGCACGATGGCAAGTGCGAGTGGGAGAGGATTAGGGCCCTCGAGAGTGTAGGAAAGGAGAGAGGAATAAGCCAAATGGGGACGGAAACGGGGACGGAGAGAGATGAACGACTGCAAAATATCGTCAATTATACGGACTCTATGGCTTTCTGATAATGTGGAGAGGAAAGAGAAGGGATTTGGATTTTGGCAAGACTTCTTCGAAGCTTTGAGAAGCTCTGGTATTTTTTTGAAAGCCTTGGTTTCAACTGCTTCTCGTATGGATTCTTCAAGATTCACTTGTGAAGATGCAGAATGAGCTAAGGAAATCTGAAAAAAAATCACGACTCAAACTTATAACTCAACTAAGAAGATTGAATTGCATTAATCATTACTGTATACAACCACGAGAAATATTTCCTAGTTTTAATTCTGAAAGCGGTCCCTTCAACAACGACATGACGTATTGATATTCCCACTGCTAGAGTAATTAGACGATAATTGCATTTCAGAAAACCTAAGCGGCTGTAAATAAAAATTATACGACCAACAAAGTAGTTCATTGTGTTACACCATAATACCAGTGGCTCAGAAGTAGATACCTCGTGGAGATTTCATCAACCTACTACCGACAAAGAGTAGCAGCCGTAAGTCCGGCCTTTTTTTCATCATTGCCAATAGAAAACACATAGCTGAATAGAAAGGAAATCAATAGACCATATGGGAAAGATAGCATCTCCATCTCTCACACATCAAAATGAATTATATAATCGCTCTAATGTGTTCCGTTTTTCAACTATTTCAAGAGTTCCTGAGCTTCATGCTGATCAATATCAAACAGTAATCTCACTATTGTCTATTCTAGCAACACACCGATATGGTCGTTCCTAATACGCAACGCACGATAATTGGATTTCGGAAAACCTAAATGGAACTTGTGAATCAAAATGCACTATCATACTACCAACAAGTAATCTACATCTACATTGCAGTTTGGCACCATAATAACAGTGGCTCAGAAGTAGATACCTTGTGGAAATTTCATCAATCTACTACCAACAAAGAGTAGCAGCCGTAAGTCCGGCCTTTTTTTCATCATTGCCAATGGAGATCACGATGCCACGAATATTAGATAAATTTATCTGATACTGATTCGAGACCAAAAGAAAAGGGGCGTATTTAACAAGTAGAGCACAAAAACAGCTAAAAGAAGAAAGTAATACCTCTAGCTCGGCTGTAATCGAATCTAGGGCTCGTTTGCGTGGTATTACGGCGACATTCCGAAGGCGAGTGGGGTCCACCACGGTGGCGGCAGTTGATGAGAAAGGGCGGGATTTTGCGGCGGCGGTGGACCAGAGAGAGCGGAGGAGACTGCTGAGCATTTGGAAACTGGACAAATGGTGAGTCAAAAGTGCTCATGCCTGGAAAATCGGGAAAAAAATTACTGGGTGGAAGATCAACCCAGAAAACACAGTCTAAACCAAAAGAAACGAACCTTGAAATCCGGTCGCTAATTAACCCAGGAGTGGAGGGGCGACAACGGGAAGGGGATAGGATGGCGGTGGCGGCAGCAGCGGTGGGGTTGGAGGTGAGCGGCGCGAGAAAAAGAAAAAAAGAGGGCATGTTATGGGCTTGGCTCATTACACTTAATTTACTTAGTTTTGGGCCTCATTATTGGAGCCCATATGTTTTATTTAGTCCTTTCTCTTTCTAAAATTTTCTTTTGGGCTTGTTTTGTTTAATAGATTAGGTTGGTTAGATTATTTAGTGGGCTTTAGCAGGTTGTTTTGTTTGGTGGACTAAAGCCCGAGTATAAAGTTGGGCCCAGGACCATTTTCAACATTTAATCCATGAATATTTTCAACATATAATTGTCTAATTGTCTAATGTTGGGGGTGTGATGAATCAATAATTAAGACTAGGACATAACATATAAATGACAAAGGGCATAATTGGAAATCCTGAGAAAAAATGTGGTAAACCCATAATCCAAACAAAATGTATATCCAATTTGGGATTAAATGTCTCAAACATAATCTGAAAATTCAAACAACAAATAATGTATCAAAAATTAATTTGTGAATAGTGCAATCTCGTCAAATCCTGTCCAAATTAATCAATCCCGTCAAAAAATCCAAACACACCTTAGGGTTTAAGGCTTTTAATAGTGGTGTAATGGTGTTTGCAAACGCTAAAACATAATGCAACATCAAAGCTATGTTTACTTTGGGTTTTAGATTTTAAGTGACTTTTAAAAATTGAATTTGAAAATCCTGATAAATAATAATATGTGTTTTTTTTTTAGTAGAGAGAGATTTTAAATTTATGTCAAATTAATACGTAAGAGTAAATGATATTGTATTATTATATTATTATTGAGTGGGTTTTATACTAAATAAATATATAAAAGTGAATGATGTTGTATTATTATATTATTGTTGAATTCGATTGTAATGATTAATGATTTTGTAATGATTTATTAGAATTAAGTACTCTTATGTCTATATATAACACCTAGAATATGTTGTAAATATATTAGTATTAGTGGACATTACTTATTGTGGTGGGCTTAGAGTTAGGGTTTTTAGGGTTAAAACTCAATCACCCAATATATATATATATTCTATTGTCATCACGAGAAAAACAGAAAGAGTGAGGTCTCTGAGGAGAATTATAGTAAAAACTCTCCTAACTTGGTAAGCCTCAAACGTAGTCGCTTTTTGAATTAATGGGGGTCAACAAATCGGTGTTCTTGCATTCTCTCTTTGATCTTGTTCTTCAATTTTACAACACGTTATCAGCACGATTACTCTACCGATTTTGAATTCCTTCAAGTGTATCGGTAAAGACTCAGATAAGGAGCTCCGATTCAGAATTATTATACATCAAGTTTAATTTTTGTTGGTGGCCAAAACTCCAATTTCAACTTTGGATCTACAACGTGGTGCGCCCGCAAAAAGTCGACTCACGGTATTTTTTATTGCCTTGATTTAATTTTATTTTATTTGGATTCATGGATATATGATTATATGTGGCCTTCGATTTGATATGCAAATAAGTAGATGATTTAACGCATGCCTTTATCGTATTGTAATATGAAAGGAATGATTTAAGCACGTCTGGTTATCCTCTGTTTGTCATCTTGCATTCTGCGGTTTAGAAATTTGATTTGTTTTTGGTCATGGTAGTAAGTTTCCTTTATCGTCTATGGAATGTTGTGGTTTTAATTTAATGAATTTTATTAGATCAATTAAACGTTGGAGTATTAGGTTAGCTGTAATTGCTATATGAAGACACGAAATGATGGAGTACTATGTGATTATCGAGATTGCCTTTTTAATTGTTTTATAACGAAAAGAACAGATGATTTGAGCAAGAGTATTACAAAATTTTGGAGCGTGCCTTCTAAATGCTAAATCTCATTTAATAATCCATATTGTGTTTCTATTATTTTTTATTTTGAGTTGATAATCCATTACTGGAAATTGAATACAACTGTTATGATAAAGCCCCTAGCATCATATTAGAATTGTACTAATCGGTTATAATTTGAGCAAGTGGCTAAATTAAATTTTCTACTACACTTTGTTTTTGGCTAACTTGTTTATGCTTTGAGTATTTTCTTTTGAACTCGATATTGGTTATTGCACCTGTTTGGTTGGAGATATGCCTAAAATCAACGAAACTATCCCCATCTATGGGACGAGAAAGAATATTGTTCATCATGGAGCCAACGCGCGATGCGAGCCAAGTCTATCATAAGACGATATTGGAACATTTACCGTAGGATTCCGCTATGGTAAAGAAGTTTAATCTCTTTTAAATTTCAGCAATTAGAACTGCTAGTCGCAGTATAGACTTGAGAATTATTTGCTGTAGAAATTAGGAATTCTGTGAAAATTTCCTTATTTGCCTATTATTACTGATTTTTGCGGCTGATTGTTTCATGAAAATTTATTGAATCTGAACTACATATGAAAGTTTATATCAAGTTTTCCTTATGGTCAATTATAGTAAAAGATTATCTTGTATAATTAAAAGGAAAAATATCAAACTTGCTCTTTTCACTGTATTACTTCTTGACTTGAACTTTTCATGTCGAAATTCACCCTGCTATACCTGTTTTGAGTAGGGAACAATATAAATTGTGCATGAAATCTTTTCCACTAAAATTAAGTCATTATATGAGCAAAATAGAATTTCATCATACATTGAAAATGATGATCCTTTGAATGATGTACTAATTTGCCTGAAGCAAATTTATCGAAATTATGACATGAGCGGTTCAAAATATGATAAGTCGGATTTTGACTAATTCTATTTACAAAGTATGTCAAACAACATAATCTCTTATGCAAATTAATTTATTTGTGGGGCTTATGCAAAGACATAAATTGGAAAATTTGAAAGTACAGCATTCTCTTATTAAAGTTGAAATTGTATATTTCATTTCGCTTGAATAGAGTCATGAAAATACTTGTGGACTGACATAATTTGCCTGAAGCAAATTCATTGTCAATATTATTGAACTTAAAATTTTGGATTATCCAATAAATCCATTTGAATGGTTAATATCGATAAAGTTTACATCGATGACATTTAACTATTATAATATGACATTGAGAATTAAAGTTGAGCATTCAGTCTCTTATGTCCACATCTAGAATGATTTAGTTGAGAGATTAATAGACTTCATCAAATTAATTACTGGATCATTATTCTAGAATTCCAACTTACCCATTTAATATGGGGGCATGAAATTTTATATGGTGTTAAACTAATTCAAATCCGACCCACTGCATATCAGGAATTCCCATTTTATAGATAGTGCTTGAGAACTAAATATTTCCCATCTGCAAATATTTGATTGTGCAATATTTGTTTATATACCACCACCATAGTGTACCTCAATTCACGGCTCAGTTGGCTGATTGCACATTTGATGAAGATCATTTCTCGGCATTAGGGGGAGATAAGAATTTAAAATTCAATGAATGCCGAGAAATTTCGTGGAATATAAAAAGATCTTCAATATTTAAATACACGCACTAGTCATAGTGAACTAGAAGTTCAAAAGACAATACTAGCAATATTTAGCAAGTAATTTGCCAGATTAACTTACTGATGATAAAAGAAGTGACTAAAGCACATATACTTGTTGTAAATGCACCACAATGAGTAAATGTGCTAATTTTAGGCAAATATATATGTTAATGCCCCTATACGCCAGAAGCGTAAAGGACCCCTTATTAAGATGGTCAGAAATCATTAAGAGTATAGTATTTTTAGCTCTATTTTTGGACCTAGGAGTAATTTTAAAAATGAGATGGACCTAGGAGTATGTTGGGGGTTTGTGATGGACCTCTAAGTCTTTCACTCTAAAATTTATGAGTTGATAGAGGTGATTTTTTAAAATTGATTTTTAAAATTCTGAAGTAAAACAGGTTCAGGATTTAAAAACCCAAAACCTGGTTTACAAAACCCGAAGTAAACATAGTCCAATTATTTTAAAAGTCGGATTTTACATTTTTATAGAATAAGTGATTCTAAAAGTTATCAATAGAATTGGTAAATACAATTTCAGTTTTACATTTATTTCTTTATTTAATAAAACTAGAACATATGTTGTAGCATGCGTGCATCCAATAATTGTGCTAAAATCCCTTTCAATGCTAAAATATTCTACTACTAAAAGATTTACAAAATGAATGGTCTATGGATAACTTAAAAACTTAATTTATATGATCTAATGACATTTTTTTGGTGCTATAAGAGTTTTAGTTTGTTTAAGGTAGACATCGGAGTTACATTTGAATAAAAATTAGCTTCTTACATTAATTTACAAAGTCATTATTCTTATAAGTATAACATGACTCGAATCATGAACAATGTAAAATGAAAAAGAGAAGAATATGCATGAGATATGCTAAATGAGTTAATTTTGCCATCTTAATATACAGTTTTTTGGCCCTTTTGGGTCAATTTATTAATTTGTTATCATACTAAAATTTATGACCATTTTAGGTATCAACAAACTGAAACTCGAATTTAGAATAAATATATCCTAGTAAATATTGTAAAAGCAAAATAAATAAATGCAAGAGAAAATAGGAAAAATAGAAGTTCACAAATGAAAAACAAAGTACATGAAACATGAAATAATCGAGATGATCATAAAGCAAACTATGAGCTTCCTTCCCACATTGTGCTTTCCATTGATTTGGAGTCCGGAGGAATGTATTGACCTGTAAAATAAAATAAATTAATTAATCACAATTGTTTTTTAAGCATTTAAGTTTCTTTTTTAAAGTTCAAAATCCCAAAAATATTCAGAACTGCAAGATTAGGCATGCTACACCAATTGCATTGTTATACATAATTTTTTTTAATTATATTTCAATCTCATATTTTATATTATCAGGATAAAACGATGTCATCCATTTTCATATACCTGCAACGAAATATTGTTGGTTGAAACCATTAGTCAAATGTTGTTGTGGAAGAATTATAGCAGACTCATTTTTCCTTTCCGCTGTCTCCGCATCTCCATGAACAATATGATGATTTTGGGAATAGCCAAAAGTATGAAAATCCACCAGAGAATTTCCATTTCCATGAAAATTATTAGTACTAATACTATTATTAGTACCATTATTATTGTAATTATTATCATTATTTATAACTTTGTTATTTGCCCACGCCATTAGCCCTTGAGTCGGGATTTGTAGGAATTGTTGACATTGGTTTTTGTACATCCTCAATTCCTCACAAACTCTTCTATAGTCCCCGTAAGGGCCGAGCACTGGGTCCCTTTGACGACACAGGGCTTCCCAAACGAGCGAGTCAACTGCCAATTTACGGTCGTTTTCTTTCAATCTTGCGATGATTTTCGTGACATTGCTAACGCCAAACACCTTTTGAACGGCTTGAAATTCCCGGCTTTTGTGAACGGGAAAGAAGGGCGCCAGCGTGCACGTGCCCATGCACTTCTTGCGTTGGTGCTTGCATGACGCGCATGCAGGCGTGCTATTTCCACGTTGCATCTCTATTTGTATTGAAGGTTGATTGATGAAGAAATGTGTGTGAAATTTGTTTATTTTTATTGTACATGAGTGATTGATTTCATGTGTGGGTATAAAAGAACATGAAAAACAAGTTAAGAATTAGTTTTGTAGGCTTGTTATTTGAGAAGAATGGAAAGATTGCCTACATTGGTTAGATGTAAGCATAACAAGTAGAAGACTAGTAATGAAGAAATAGTTTAATATAGAGCATGGAAAGATGGTCACTATATCTATTTATGGGTATAAACTATAAACTATAATATATTAGGTTAAGTTTTATATGCACTTAGTGCACCGTGTATTCATAATGCATTTTTGAGTCATGCAATTTATTTTATTGAAAGATGTAATTTATTTGCATTAAATCATGATAAACAAATTGTACTACGATACAATACACCTGAATGCATACAAAACTTAACCTAATGTATTATATGTTGAATTAAGTGGTAGTTAGATAATATGAAAAGTAAGCATAACATAAATTATTCTTATTATGTTTTATTTATTAATTTTATTTTATAAATACACATATTAATTTAAAATCACATTATTCGGGATAAAAGTTTTTTTTTGTCCTATATTTTTGTCACTTTTTGATTTTGGTCAAATTGATTTTTATAATTTGATTTTCATTCTATAACTAGGGGTAGGAATAGGTCAGGCCGGGTAAGACTTCACATAAAAAAGTCTGGGTCTGATATTTAATTTTTGGGCCCAAATATGACTTGTTATCTATCATATACTTTTTTAATAGGCTAGACCTGACCTTTTTATTAAGACAAAAGTCTCATGTGCAACTGGTGTATGGATTTAAGATCTGTGCACTCGCCCCAACCCTATCCATGTATCTACAAAACATGTCTAATATATTCAATGAGTCAATTTTTTTTTAAATGGGTTATTCTGTTGCATGAGTACACGGTGCACTTGGGTGCACAAGAGACCCACTCTTTTAGTAAATAGGTCGGACCTATTATCTTACCAAGGCTACTATTCATTATCTAAAATTCAAAATCGTACCTATAAAAATTTTAAATGTACAAATAACAATACAAAGTGCTTCATCAAATCATCAAAAACAATAACAAAATCATTATAAAAGTGAATAATTGTTAAAATATTTAAATCATTATAAAATCATTAAAGCATTATAAAGGTTAATACTTAATAGTTGTCATGTTGGGTTACTTGCATTTGCATACTAGATATATACTACTACTACTTATTAGTATTAAATATTATTTATTTTACTAATATTATTTACAATTATACAATTATGTATATATAGTTAAGTAGACGGGTCTGTTGGGCTTAAAAGGCCTACGAAAAAGCTCAAGTCTGACCTATTTAACTAAATAGACTTTTAAAAATGCTTGAGCCTGACTTATTTATTAAATGAGTCGAGCCGAGCCAGACTTTAGTAGGTTGAGCCGTAGGCCTCTGTTGGATAGCCTGATCTATTCTCACACCTACCTGTAACTTACTCAATTTTACGTTTGTATCCTTTTGACTTTTAAATTTTGATTTTCGTCATATAATTTACATATTTTTATCACTTTTTAATTTTGATTCATATAAATTATACTCCCTTCGTCCCATTGTATTTGCCTCACTTTTCTTTTATGGACGTCCCATTATAATTGTCTCAATCCATAAAAGGAAAAAGTAACACTCCACTAATTATTATTTTAATATTATTCCTCTTACTTTTCATCCCAACTATCTCAAATATCTTCACTTTTTATCCATTAAATACTATAAGGACCCACTATCTATTATTTTAATATTATTCCTTAAACTTTTCCTAAAAAAAATATTATTCCTTAAACAATTCAACCACGAGAAGTGTGACAAATACACCGGAATGGAGGGAGTATGATGGAAATCAAAATTTAAAAATAAATAGAACCAAAATAAAAAAGTGACAAAGTTATAGAGAAAGAAAAAACTCATTTCCCCCATTTTTATGTTATTAAATGAATTAATTTATTTTCAATAAAATATTACTCCAATTTGGTTCAAGCTTTATCATGTGGTGCAGCGGAGACTGCACATATATAAACACGTTTTTATTCAAAAAAATTGGGCTGGGAGATTACTGAAAAAAAGTGCGGTAAATCTCAATTCGAAGATGAACACCACACTGATGCATATGCCTTTACTGGGTCTTTTTACCCAGAATTTCTGCGCAGATTATACAAAATTGCTGCTCAACTGCAATGTCTTCAGCGGCAAAGCTTCTTCGTTCAAGCTTCGTTGCATAAAAACGACGACGTTTCAGAACCCCACGAGGTCATTTCAGTATATTTTGGTGCTTATTTTTACCTTTTCTCTCAAATTATTTCAGGAATGCCCTTTCATTTCGCATTGCAAGCACAAATTGACACAAAATTACATCTGGGCACCGTTTGTTTTTCTGCATTTAGTGGCGATAAGTAGTTTGTGATGATTGGAATAATCTTTGGCTCCTGTGATGAATCAAATTTGTGATATTGGTATTGTCATTAAAGTACTGCAGTTCATATATTTGATATTTGAGCAAAGAAATCTAACTCAGAGGTTTCAGCTATGAAACAGAATTCTGGGCCCTTTTCGATTTGCCTAACAATCCCCCTATTTTACTGATGAGCTTTTGTGTGTTCATGTCATGAATGGATGATTAACATTTTGGTAATTAGCATGATTTTTTTATGTGGAAGTTCTAAATTCTATTGTAATTTGCATGTGAATCTTTTCTGATTTGAATCCAATGCTATTATACCTGCAATTACAAATTTCATTTTAAGTACAATCTGTAGATGGTTTTTTTTCTCATACATAATTGTTTTGGATAACTTGTCATTTAAAAAATCACTCAATTTGATTTGCCTTTCTTATAACAGGGTTTCTCAGTTCTGAAACCGCAAAATCAAGGTGACATTGGAAGCATATGGAGCTCTATGGGGTTTTATGTGTTTAGCATTCACGTTCCTTTGAGTTTTGGTGGCTTGTCTACTGCTGCCAAGATTTTGAATCAACCCGTCCTCGATCCATAGTTTGAGGTAAGTTTAAATTTTCCGTGATGCAGTAGCTGATAAATGAAATGTAGTTGGCTACTGAACTGTCAAATGCTAATATGAAATGTTCTTTATTGTCTTTAAAAGGCAAAGTCTTATGTAAATCAGTTTCACCATGTAGCGTATATTTTTAAACGATATTAGTTGTTAAATTGAAACGTTGTAGTTTGTTAGTATTAGTTGTTATACTATAAAGTGATAGTTGCGAACTGGTTGTACGGTAGAACTGTTTTACTTAAGACCAACTCCTTGTAAAAACATTAAGTTGGCAGTTCCGCTCATGATTGTGTGAACTAGTTGATTGCCTATTCAAATGGAGATGTGCATACTGAGTCCCATATTGCATTAGTTATATACTCAGGCACTTTTATAGAATTTCTTTGGCTTGAAAATTTTTGAGCAAGTTTTTTGTTAAAGCTCCTGCTTGATATAGGATTATTATCCGTTCCCATTTGATATTTCTTGGATTTTACATTTCCACGAACCTGTAAATTTTCCCTACTATAAGAATGCTATTTGTTAGTGAGATTTCAATATTGATATGTAAAAGTCTCTGAATAATTATCTGGTTCCAATTTATTTGATCGTTATGCAGACTTGGAATTGCACTTACTACAATAAACGTCCTTCGATTCACACGATTCTTTTAAGAAAATATATTAAATAATTCTTTTGGTATGCCTAACATCTTAATATATTTTGTTCATGGAATTTCTTTCCATCATCAGGATGTGCAGATGTTAATGTTGGACTTGGTTTTGTTGTTTCGTAAACAGGCATTTTTGTTACTCGGTATTCAAACCTTGGAGCTAAGCATCGTTCTGCTGCTCCTAAACTGTCCTGGGAAGCCTCAGTATCGTCTTTCAGATTTCTTTCACGCCACGAAACGAAGGAGATGGTTGCTGGCTTCAGTGCTTGGTTTTGGATTCCTTCTTTCGTTGGTTTTCATCACTTCGTATTTTGCTGATAGCCTGATGGGCCCCAAGGTAATATACTTTTTTTTTTTTTTTTAAAAAAAAAAAAAATTCAAAATAGTTTTCTCACCAAATGTCTCCAGAATTTTTTTTAATTTCAAGTCAATATTGTTATTTGATTTCATTTATGCCCCCATCAATCTATAGAAAAAGACAAAGCCTTGAACAGTTTAGTTGTTCCATTGTCTTTTTGTTTGTTTTCCAAAAGTATTAGTTGTTTCATTCAAAAGTAATAGTTGTTATTTTGATAATTATGAACCATTTATGATAAAACTGTTCTACATCTTAAACATCTATACAAAATGACAAAATCTTCTTGAACTAATATTAGTTGTTCCATTGTCTTAGTTTGTCAGTATTAGTTGTTTCATCCAAAAGTATTAGTTGTTTCATTCAAAAGTAATAGTTGTTATACTAACAATTGATAATTATGAACCATTGCATGATAAAACTGTTCTACATCTTAGCCAACATCTATACAAAATGGGGCAAAATCTTCTGTGAATTTACATTTGGAACTAATATAATCGTAATCTAGCTGACATCTTATTTACTTTACATTGCAGGATGTGAACGATCCATTTCTGAAGCAAATTCTATCTAGCGGCTCAACTTCTTTAACTGCCTGCATTCTTGTCTACTGCATTATCACTCCATTGCTTGAAGAAGTGGTGTACAGAGGCTTCCTTCTAACATCTCTCTCCAAAATGAAATGGCAGCAAGCGGTTGCAATCAGTTCCGTTGTTTTCAGTGGGGCCCACTTCTCTGGTGAGAATTTCTTACAACTTGTCATTGTTGGATTAGTACTTGGATGCTCGTATTGTTGGACGGGAAATCTAAGTTCGTCTAGAGCCATACATTCGCTCTACAATGCCCTGATACTGTTTTCAACATTTATGTCATGAATGTGTTTTTTTTTTTTTTTTTGATAAATCGGTATCATGAATGTGTTTCTAATTTACTCATGATCATTTTTCTGTTTCTCGTGGAGTTAAATGGGAGTTTGGAATGAACCGTTCAGTGAAAAGTGTGCATCCATAATTAGGTTTCTATCCTACGTAAGATTTCCTATGGAACACGAGCAGAATGCGGTCATGCCACACGGGGTTGCCATCACTTTTAGGCTATGTTTGTTTTGGGATTTCTCTTGTCCAGACGTGGATCATTCTGTTTTGGGATTCAATACCCGGATTTTAAAATCCATCTTTCGTCTACACCTAAAAATACATATTTCACTCTTACACACTTGATTTGACGTACAATTTTTCATTAATAATTTGATATGAAGTTACATTCACTTGTTTAGAATTACAAAACAAACATATATTATCATTATTCATCAGGATTTTGAAATTTCAAAATACACCATTTGGATTTTCACCATCCACAATTATCCCAAAACAAACCGTCCTTAGGTCTAAATACGAGATGTAAAGGGTAAAGGCATCGTTTATTTAGCTCATGTTTTTAGGGTGTGTTTTGAAACACTTAAAAACAACTTTTAGAAGCACTTATTTTCAAAAGCTATGAAAGATATATTTGAAAATAAGTACTTTTAAACTGATTTTAGTATTTCAAAACATACCCTTAAATTCTGCAAACGTAGAATCAAAGTTAATATTTATGCTATTCTGCAAACGTAGAATCAAAGTATAATATTTATGCTATTCTGCAAACGTAGAATCAAAGTATTTATTGCTTTTTTCACATTGGAATAATGTGAACACCCTGGTTCCAGCATATTTAGTAGAAGCATAAATAAAGTGAAAAAGTATCAATTTTTTTTAGAGTCCCAAACTATGGTCATATCACACTTTTGCCACCTAAAGTTTCCGTGATTTACTCAATTTTTGGTTTAAATCCCCGCTCGTGCAAATGACGAAAATGCCCTGAAAGTTGTTAATTCAAATTTAAATTTTGGAAAGTAATTTGACTTATACTAATTGATTATGATTGGAGAATGTGGCAATGCCGTTATGAGTTGCCAATTATTCCCCCTTAATTGTCTAAATCAACATATAAATTAAATTACATTAAAAATAGAGTACCCTATTCTACTAGTAGAATTTGTTTTAGAAAAAATATTGATATTATAATTATTTGGCAAGTCAAGTGTGTTATTATACTGAAATTTTGGTTCCTCTGATGATAATATATAATTGGTATATTGTGATACTTTTTCAATTCTTTCTTGTTGATCTTGAAATTTAATGCATGTATGAAGCTAATCTGGGATCTTGTTTTGGTTTTGAATTTCAACGAATCAAATCGTTGAAGCTGAGATTTTGAACTTACATGATCTTACTAGAGTTGGTAACTAAGTGATCTTAAATTATGGCTAAGTCTTATATGCACCCGGGTGCACCGTGCACTCATAGTGCATTTTGAAAGTGTGCAACTTATTATATTAAAAAAATGCAACTTATTTATATAGAAAAGTGCAATTGTTAATATGTGAACATAATTGCATGCTTCTGTTTGGAATAGTTCCACATTTCTATTTTATATAGTTACACGCTTCTAAAATGCACTATAAGTGTACGGTGCACCCGGGTGCACATGAGACCCATTCTCAGATTATAGTTTATGTGAATTTATAATGTCTAAAAGAATTTATAGTGAAATTTCTTGTGAGAAAAAAAAATCCATAATTTTTTAAAGCAGAGATCCATCTTAAAAGTTAAATTGAACAATTTAATATGAGGCACACCGCACATCTACGTCACGATGAGACGAGGCATGAGACGGAGCGTAAGTGAGCATTGACGCTTTAATCTTTTGAAAGGTGTGAGTGTTATTTATATTAAATTATATTTGTATTCCATTTTATGTATAAGAACATTTCATATATTAAACTGTATTATATGAGTTTTTTTACGTAAAAATGGATAATAAAAAAATATACACCATAAAACTGTAATTTTGAATAACTTCCAAATTAATACATTTACCAAAATAGCCCGACTCCTTATAAGCAGGAGTCTGTCAGCCCAACTGCACAAGAAGTCGTTCACTTCCAATTTTCTTCAAATTTCTGTTAGCTCTACAAATCCTTCAGTTACAATTTTCATCTCCCTCCATATTCCGCCTTCCTTCTTCAATTTCTCTCTGATACAATCCGAATTGCTCTGCGTATGATTTTCTACTTGTGATCTTTCTTGCTGAATTCTGTTTCTTTTTCTGTCTTTTTATTTTTTGCGGTGTTTTGAGTAAATGGAAATGATCGCTGTTGAGGAATCGAGATATTTGATGGTCTATTTGTACGCTATTCGTGGAGGAATGGTCTCCGGAAAACGAATAGCTCGACGGTTTGTTAAGACTTTTATAATACCTACAGTACCGCGTAGTTGTAAATTTAGGGTTGTCTGAATTTGAAGTTAGGGTTTTCGATATATTTCTGTTTGATTTTCTGTATTTCTGTGATTGGATCTCGAATTTGGTGATTTGGATTTCTTGATCTGTGTCCTTGGTGAATTTCTTGTTCTTCGGGCGTATTAGGTTTAAAATTGGGGGAATCAATTTTCTTGTTTAAACCGGGCGAGAAATTTGGGTTTTCTGTTGTTCAAGTAACGTTTTGGAGAATTCTGGTGAAATTCTGTGTGTTCTTGCGGAAACTAGTGCAGGAGTCGATTAAGCTTGAATTGTGTGTACTATCATTGGACATTTATCTGAAATGCATGCAGTTTGAATCGACCGTGGTCTTTTTGCATTTAATGGAAATGGAATTTTGAATTGGACTATTGCTCTGTTAAAATTGAGGTTTAGGTTTTCAATCAATTGGATTTAATAGCAGACTCTTACTGAAAATTTTGAATGGCGGGGAGAAGAGAATTATCATTTCCAAAATTGAGTGATGTTGCTAATTTGAAAGAGAAGCTGGTTAGGGCAACTCTTAGTAATGTAAGATCACTAGGTCACCCATATGTTGAGCTTAGACAAGATGGGAAGAAGTTGATCTTTTTCTGTACTTTGTGTCTTGCGCCTTGCTATGGTGATACAAACTTGTGGAATCACTTGAAAGGTCATCTACACACTGAAAGACTAGCCACTGCAAAAGCTACGTTGCTGAAACCAAATCCATGGCCATTTAATGATGGCGTGTTCCTCTTTCATGATATGGAGGAACAAGGTTCTGAGAAAGACAAGTTGCTAGACATACATCATGCTGATGCAGAAAGCCTGGCTTTGGTTAAATATACAGGAAACTTGGAACCAAGTGCTAGCACTCATACTTCACAAGAGATTGAGGATAGTGCTGAGTGTGATGGAAATCCCTGTGACTCAAACGTGGATGTTGATGGAACTGGTAGAAAACTAGTAATCCCAGGTGTCCTGCAAAATGATAAGGTATCTGATTTGGTGGTGAATCGTGTGGGTGTCGGAAAAATTAGTGCTAGATTTATGGTTAAGGATGGGGTCTCTGATAAAATCCATAGAATATGGTGCGAATGGCTTGGAGACGAGGTTCTCACCGAGAATAATACTGACGTGGTTGTAGAGCATGACTTTGCTGTTGTTACATTTGCTTACAATCATAACTTGGGCCGAAGAGGGTTACTGTCGAGTTTCAGGTGTTTGCTTCCTTCTAGTCGTCATTTGGAATCTGAGGATACTGGCTGTACTAGAGGCCGGAAGAGGAAATCATTTTCTGTATCAGAATTAAGCGGTAAAGAGGACTCTTCTGGAGAAGAGACTAAATCTTCAAATTGTAAAGCAGTAGTGGCACTTGGAAATGATGATCAGCAATTGTATTCTCAGATTCTCTCAAGCAAGACCATGAGAAAACAATGGAAGAAAGAACTGCGAATTGCCTCTGGGAGGACATGTGCTATCTGCCGACAGAAGATGTTACCAAATAAAGATGTGGCTGCTCTCATGAACATAAGGACTGGGAAGCTTGTTTGCAGTAGTAGAAATTCAACTGGGGTCAGACATTATTTGCAATTCCTTATTCTTTTTCCATTATTAGCTTTATATTGGAAATTTAGTAATGTCTCTCCTTTTATTTTTCTGATATTTTTCAATTATCATTTATCCGAACTTCTATGATTTCATTTGTAAATAGGCGTTCCACATGTTTCATATGTCCTGTCTCATTCATTGGGTACTGCTCTGTGAGGTTGAATCTCATGCAAAGCAGTCAAAGGAGCCCAAAGCAAAGCCAGTTTCCATGAGAAAGGTTAAAGGGAAGAATGGGGGAAAGGGAAAGAAGCAAGAGAAGCCAACTCGCTCAGTATTCTGCCCCGAGTGTCAGGGCAGTGGCGTAAGAATTGATGGCAATGTTGAAATTCCCACCATCACACTTTCTGAGGTTCATCTTATTTTACTTAATACCTGTCTCTCACTAATGTTTTGTTACTAATGCTTCTTATTACTAATGTTTCTTTTTATATGGTCAATTCAGATATTCAGGTGTAAGATCAAACTTCATGATGCTCATAAAGCATGGATGAAAGATCCTGAACTATTGGAGAAGAACTGCTCAATGGGCTTTGTTTTCCCTCCTATGTCTGATGAAATGGTTTCAGTAAGCGTTTGACATTATACCAACTTAATAGGTAGCCTATTAACTCAACATTACACAGAGTAAAATTAACTAGATAAAAGATTTTAAAAGTGATCTTAATAGAAGAGGATGACCTAATGTAGGATCAATATGAAATATCCAACATCCCATCCAAAATAAATATTGTTAGCTTTTCACGATGCATGCGCCATCCCTGACCAACCAATGGAAAATCATTTAAAAACATTTATGTCTAAATAAAAATTGTGCCTTATGTTAGGAATAATATATTAAATACTTGTAATATGTGTATCCTGTTCGATTGTAGATCTTAAATACAGTTATCAAGGCAGAAATTGTATCTGTTTGTGGATATAGCTAAATAAGATGTGTAATAATTGTTAATTACATAGATGCCAACAATTATCATCCCTTTTTTCTTTTACTTGTCAGGATTGTGTAAAATCTCTCAAATTGCTGCATTTCTATCGTGCCGGAGAGTAGATCTGGGTTTCCAAATGTTACTGAGATGATTTCCTAGGATCCTGTTATGTGGAACTTACTGCTGATGCCTTTGCTATTAATGGTGATGGTTCTGAAGGAAACCATTGTAGGTGGTGTACTCGTAAAAGTTGTATGTGCTTAGACACAGTTTTTAGTTGGACATGATTGGTGGTGCATGTGCTAGTACATTTCGTCCTTGAATTTGGTTCTCGTGTAAAGAAATTGCTACTTTTAGGTGTTCGTATTAAAATTCTTCGGTGTCCATATTGTGTATTAAAATTCTTCGGTGTCCATATTGTGTATTAAAATTCTTCGGTGTCCATATTGTGCGATGATGAAAGTAATCTTCCTACTAGTAGTATCTCTTCATTCAAATAGATTTGCAGGGTAAAAGGCATATACACATATATGTGTATCTATTATTGCTGCAATTTCATTACAACTATCTCCCTACCTGATGAAATGCCCTATTGATTCCTTTCTCCCACTAATAAGTTAATGACACATTTTTTTGTGTGCACATTTTAGGCTAATCATTGTTAAGTGCCTTGCTATTTCGATTATTTGTGACTTATTCTTTGGTATTTATATAAGTTTGGAATTGAGTCTCTTTTCAAAGCATGAGAGAGGGTGATGATATGCATAATACAAGTTAAATATATTACTTCAAAGGATCATCCCCTACATTCAGAACAATGTTAACCCCACAGAATGTAAAGAGATCCTCAAATTTTGGTTTAAAATGCAATGAAGGTTCTATCTTTTTCTCATCCCATTGTAGCCTTTTCTCTAAACTCAAAGCAGCAATATGCATGATCCTAGGTTCGACTTGAGCAACCTTAGCACAACACCGGAGTAAGATATAAATATACACGTCTTTCCTTCTCCTCGCGTAATGGAGATACTTGAAAAAAGATGAAAAAGGAAAGAAAGGGAATAAAAATAAAATCTGAAGTTATATACTTATCTTATGACTGGTGTAATATAATAAAAGGAATAAATACATGGCTGACTAGAGGCCGTCGCCGACCACCGTATTTGGAGGAGGTAATAGTGGGAAGGAAGGGTGAGGAGAGTTTGGGCCGACAAGACCCAACTCAAAGGCATCAAATGGCCCAATTAATCGGATCGGGCCCGAATGGGCAACTAATATATATTCCAAAATACTTTTCTGCGACCGACACTCATCCTCAATTGGATCAGGTGATGGCTTCTTGAATTGTGATTTATGCGGAGCAAAAGCAGAGGATATCGTTGAAACTGGAGTCGACGATGAGGAGCTTTATAGCCGATACATTAACAGTTGTAGCAGAGCCCGCAAAAGCAATGTCACCCCTGCTGTCTCTCAGGTGAAACTTACTCCATCTATGTTTTACGACCATCTTGATATTTCACACCACCCTAATGTGGAAGATGATGGACTTGGGCCTACCGAGCCAAGTGATTTTGCTTCTTTACGGAAAAAAATCACATATGAAGAGTATTATTCTGAGATTAGGTTAAGATACGTGAAAGGGCTTCAGATCATGATCCAATTGCAATCTCAGGCTTTGATTGACAAGTTCAATGTGAGCCCTTTGATTATTGGGATTGTTGGGCCTATATGGTTAAGGTTTTTGGCTTCCACTAGGATTCAGGCTGATGAATGGGCAGACTCTGTTGTTTATGAATCCTAGGCTCAGACACAAGGTGCCATTCATGCTCCTTTCTTTATGAAATTCAATGTATTTGTTTTTCCTATGTTAATGCTGTTTTTTTTTGGATGGGAGTAGGAGAGAAAATTTGTTGATGTTCGTGGTCTTTGTTGTATGGCAGCGACATAATTTTTGATCAATTGAAACTCGTTTCTGAAAAGAAGTTAATTGATCTTTTTAATATTGCATGGATATGTAATAATAACAAATAAAAAAATTCGTATAATAATATATTTCTCAGACATGGCAGAATGATGATCTGTTTACCCAAACTCTCCTGTAAAACTTGTTTATAGTATGAAATTTATATCATTTGATAATTGTTATGGTATTAATTTATAAGTTTAATGGTATAAATTTCATATTGGTGAACAAATTCACTAGAGACTTACTCATCTTCTTATAATATTTTTCTCGTTTCTTTTTTGTCAACAACATGGATTTTAATTATGTCCCAGCTTATCATTTCACTGTCTCTATTCCAGGAGAATTAAAAGAATTTCAGCCCAGTGCTAACTATCGTAGTGAACCTGTTAATATTCATGGGAAGCGTTTAGTATATGTCTGGTATAAATCTCTCAGAAGCATGTTACCAATATCATGTTCTTTAGCTATCTCCTTTCTCGTTTGCCATTTGGCTAGGGAGCCTGTTTTGCCATCTGACATGATTAAGTGGACCCTTGAAGGAAAGCTTCCATATTTTGCTGCCTTTGGTGATATAGAGAAACAACTTGGACCTCCCTCCGATGCATGCCCAATTTCCGCCAGTCGTATGTTCAGACCTATGCAAGCCATTTCATCACAACAGATGGAGTCAATGGCAGCTGATTTTGCTCAAAAAATCGGTTTGGTGTTGCCTCCAGTGAATTTTTATGCTGTTGCTTCTCGCTATCTTAAACAGTTATGTCTTCCAATTGGGAAATTACTTCCTTTGTCATGCCGCATATGTGAATGGTCTAATCCACCTGAATTGTATCTATCGGCTAATGAGTCTAGGTTGCCCACTCGTGTATGTGTCATGTCAATACTTATTGTAGCTATAAGGACTCATTTTAACATAAATGGCTATGGAATGTGGGAATTTAGTTTGTCTAATCCTATATGTTCATTATCTCGGGTTAGAAATGAAAATATTGAATCTCAAAGCCATTTCAATACGATAGAGAAAGCTGATGAAAAACTTATTTTCCCCCAACTCAGAGTCTTTTGATATTAATTTAGATGTTCCGGATTCTAGATCAAGTGTCGTGGAGCTTTTAAAGGTTTTTGAAGCGAAATATTATGAACTTGATGATAGACATGGTAATAGTTTATTGTCACTTTTCGTTTTCTTTGTGTATTAGAAGATATAACTTAGCTAAACTTGTTTTTTCACCTCCTTTGACAGAGTATTCTTGTGACTTGCCTTCATACCTCCAATATTGCAAGGATGTAGTTTTTTCTGGACAAAGATGAAGTAGACCTAGTGAACAAGCTCTGGGAGTTTTATCAGGTACATTGATCTTTTGATTTACTTCAGATAAATTTGCATTTCTTTTCAGACTACAAAACTATAATATTGACACCATCTGATTTTAGGAACCTGGAACATCAGACAAAAACGAGAAATCTAGAGATGTTTCTGAAAGTAAGGAAAATGGTGATAACAGTACATGCAACACATCACAGAAAAACGATGATTCAAAATGCAGCAGGGATGAGGATGAATGTTCTCATCGGGATCAAGATTCAGCGAATGACGGAAGTACTTCGAAAGAGTCTTTCAAAGAGAGGGCAATAAAGAAATTGAAGTTGGATATGAATGAAAACCAATTCTGCTATATTCCACCACGGGTTAAGGTAAAGAACAGAGACTATCTCCATTACGCGAGGAGAAGGAAAGACGTGTATATTTATATCTTACTCCGGTGTTGTGCTAAGGTTGCTCAAGTCGAACCTAGGATCATGCATGTTGTTGTTTTGAGTTTAGAGAGGAGACTACAATTGGTGGAGAAAAAGATGGAATCTTCATTGCATTTTAAACCAAATTTTGAGGATCTTTGTAAATTCTGTGAGGATAAGACCCTTCTGAATGAAGGGGATGATCCCGTGAATTAAAATATTTAACTTGTATTCTGTATATCATCACCCTCTCTATTGCCCTCTCTCATGCTTTGGAAATAGACTCAATTTGAAACTTATATATATATAGATTGATCCTAATTCATCTTTTTTATTAAGGGGGTGTTTGGCACAACTTATAAGCTCTTTAAAACAGTTTATAAGCTGTTTAGGAGCTTATAAGTTTATTAATTTTGTTTGGTAAAATAAGATGTCTAACATCTTATAAGATTTAAAAATAAAAGGCTTCTTTAGAAAATTTTATAAATTTCAAAAAAAAATAAGTTGGGATATCTCAACTTATTTTACAAAAGTTAAATAAGCTCTATCATATCTCAACCCATCTCAATCCAACTCGGCCCGAATTCAATCCAACTCGGCCCGTTTTTTGTTTTCGCAAAAAAAAAAATTGGAAAAAATAATTATTTTCTGAAAAAAAAAATCTGGGAAAATACATTAATTTTCGAAAAAAATATATTTGATTCTTTTTTCTGAAAAAAATTATTTTCTGGATTTTTTTTCAATATTTTTGATTTTTTTCTGAAAAATTATTTATTTTCTAAAAAATTATTTTCTGAAAAAAAAATTTATTAAAAAATCGAAAAAAAAATATTTTTTGGAAAAATATATTTATTTTGGAAAAAAAAATATATTATTAAAAAATTCGAAAAAATTATATTAATTTTAAAATTAAAAAATAGTTTTTAAAAAATTACTATTAAAGAACTTATAAGTTTTATTAGCCAAACACTTTAACAACTTATAAGCTACTTAAAAATTATATCTTATAAGCTCTCAAAATAACTTATAAGATTTTAGAGCTTATAAGATATTTAAAATAAGATTAGTCAAACGGGCCCTAAGTCAACTGAAATCGCAAAGTATTATATAAAAATGGTTCATCTCTTACAAATTTTGCACGCTATATATGCAAGTGCTATTACTATACCTCAATCAGAGTGTAACCGGTTCTTCTGGTGAGCTAATCGCCTAACAAACTATTAACAACCTTACAGTTTTTGAAGTGAACCAAAACAGAACTAATACCTTTTTCTGCAAGATCTAATACCCTAGACTCAAATATACTCTAACACGGTCAAACTTAATTGTATTTTTAAAAAAATAGTTTTATTCTGTATGTTGCTGATAGTTTGGGAGTTAATTTAATTGCATGGTTAGTCATGTTGCTTAACGGCTTAACCTGTAGTTTTTTACTTTGTGTGAGTTGAATTATGTTATAATTTCATGAGTAAACTGGACTGTAGGAGGAGAGAATGTTGGGTCAGAAACTACATCAATCCATTCTATATAATGGATGTTCATGGATTTCCTTTTTTAAGGAATGTTTTGCATGTTGATGGGCTTATGTCTAACTAGATTAACATAAGTCAATTATGCGATGACGATTTGCAGGTTAAGTTTAACAAAAGCTTTTGTGAAGTCTTTGATTATCGTAACACTTGTGTTGTGATAGGGAAAAATTCAAGTGATAGTTGCTAAATTATCGGGTGGACAAGAGACTTGCAATAAAGCACAAGTAGTTTGTGGAGATTGTCTTAAAGGTAAACAGACCCGTGTCCCACATAATGTTGTCCACCATGACGGGCAACATTCATGTACATCTCTTTGTTGTCAGCTTGAGCATGTGAATTTGATGGATAATGGTTATATGCTAGATGATTATGGTCTTAATAGCAATACCCTGATTATGTACTGTGACAATTTGAGTGCGATCAATATTTTCAAAAAATTTGTTCAACACTCATATATAAAAACACTGGATAACGAGATATTCTCAAGTTTGAAGAAATCTATCGGTCTTTGTCTCATCTGAGTTTTGCTCTGCAGCAAATGTTGTCCTTGATGTGATCACATCTAGATAGCAACATTTGCAGCTTTGTAGTTTCTTGTAATATGATGGATCTCTCGACTACATGTGAATAATTTGTTTTGAATTCAAGATCATTTATGTGGTTGATAAGGATGGTGATTCGGGGTGAAAATTGCATGATTTTATTGCATAATTATTGTCTATTTTTTTATATAATTTCACGTTTTTATTACTTAATTTCAGCTAAATATACTTGATTTGAAGAAATGACATATTTTGTTATTTTTGTAAAAAAAATTGAGTATTTGTGGATGCAAAATACGTGCTTAATTTATAGTGAAGCTACACAAAGGAAGAAATCGAGAAGAAGGAAAAAATAATTGGACCAAGTCATAATTTTCTTTTACATTTTTCGGTCCATTTGTTATTTGATAAAGCCCAAAGATTGAAGGCCCATTTTCAACTATCAAGAGACTTAATTTGAGCCCATGAATTGGTTATTTCGGCAGTTGAAAGCAACCCATCATGAAACCCAATACACTAAATGAAGAAAATAGGCGCAGGATATTAGCACCTCCAACATTAGGAGATGCACCACTCATTCAATTTTTAAATTTCAAAGCACAAATAAAATATCATAATTACCTCTTTTTTTTCACTCTCTTGTAACCACATACTCCAATAGAATTTGAATAAATTCTCCAGGCACTGCACAATTTTTCCGGGAAAAAAAAATAAACGTCCGGCAAGAAAAAAAAAATTGTACCTAATTTTCTGAATTTTTGTTCAAATTTCGAGAAAACAATTCAAAATATTTAGTAGAGTTAGAATCATTTTTTTCAAAAATTGGTGGTTTTTTCGAAAACTTATTCCGAAGACTCTAAGATTGTTTCAAAATAAATTTTTCGAGTGTTTTTTTTTCGAAAATCTTTGACAATTTCATAATATTTTTCCGAGAAAGCGTGGAATTTTTAAATTTTTTTTTTTTACGAAAATCAATAAAAAAATTGGCAAACCAATCCCGAATTCTTAAAACACAAAAAATTCATTTAGTCAATGATTTTGTAAAGCGGGTTTATTCGTTTTAATCAAGAACCCAAAAAATTTCGACCCATAAACCAAACATTTTAATATAAATTCTTGAATACTTTAAACCCTAACTATGAATAAAGATTTAAGTCATTGATACTATCCTTCCGCCATTGTTTGGTGGAATAAGCGCGAACTGATTCTCGTCGCAACAAAGGTGACGGGGGCTTATGTAGGAGATTAAAACGACAATTTCTTCCTTTAAGGAGTGTGTGTTTTGATTTTTTTCGAATGGCATATGAATGTAGGGATTTAAAAGAGAAGAGTAATTTAGCAAGTTCATTGGTGGTGTACTGATCTGGTGAGGGGTGAACTAATCTAAGTGTTGTATTTTCTAAAAAAGGCGGTGCTAATAACCTGGGCCAAGAAAAAAAAAAAAACGAGCCATTTGTCATGTGACTGTTATATATTAAAAGGCTTAGGTTACTCATACCTACATATTTAGTAAATACACCTTTTTATTAACTTTTTTTAAAAAAAAGAATAGACACTTTAAAAAAAAAAAAAAAATAGACACATAAAATGCCAAAATTACCATTTTCATCGATTTACATGTGAAATATTGATCATACTATTCAAAAATATTTTTTGAATTTTTATAGTAAGTTCCATAAAAATTTCCGAATTCATGTACATAATTCGGAATTTTACATGTGAAAAAATAATTATTCTGGTTGAAAATACTTTTGGAGATTTTTCATGTTATTCGAGAAATATTTTTGAATTATTATATTAAGTTCGAAAAAAATTTCCATCGGTTTACATGTGAATTTTTTATCCTACCGTTCAGAAATATTTTTCGAATTGTTATAGTAAGTTCGAGAAAATTTTCCGAATTCATGTAATTTGGGCCCATGGTTCCTGGTTCGATTTTTTAGAGAATCCGAATCGAACCGTGGGTTTTACGGTTTTGGTTCGATTCGAATCGAATCATGAATCCCATGGTTCCAAAACCGTTCCGGTTTGACCCACTTTGTTTCGGTTCGGTTTGAGCATGCCTACCTGGGGTGAGTCTTCCTGTAGCATCTCCCATTTAAATATTTGTAATTGGAGGACAAAAATAATTGGTGATACTGACGTATTCACTAACTGTCGCGAATGGTGTAAACCCAACTTGGTATTAAATTTTTATTTATCTCTAACTTTCGATTTTATTTAGTTTATTAATATGGGATCAAGATTTGATTTAGTTTTAAAATTGAGCACTCCTAATTTAATTTTTTTTCTTGAAATAGGGTAGTCCTAAATTCCTATTCCATACACTCGCTGTAATGCAATGTATCGTGTCTCATTAAAATAGATTCTCCATAAAATATTGACTACGCTAATATATGAATAATTTGGTTTGAATTGAGATTCCAGAAAAAAAAAAAATTCCCTTTATCCCGTTATAAGTTTTTTCTTTCTTTTGAGTGTTTTAATTAAAAATAATAATAAATAATAAAAACAAAGGATAGTTTTGGGTATTGGAAGAGAGGAAAAATGTATAAGGAGTAATGAATGACATTTTTTGTAATATTTTGTGAAAAATGAAGATATAAAGTAGACAAAGTCTTATGTGCAACTGGTGCACGGATCTAAGATTTGTGAATTCGCCCCAACTCTACACATGTATCCACAAAATATGTCTAATATATTCAATGTGTCAATTTTTTTTTTAAATGAGTTATTTAATTGCATGATTACACGGTGCACTAGGGTGCACAAGAGACCTCACTCTATAAATTATTGGTAGTAGAGTTGCTTTTACCTTTTAAGAAAAAAGGAAAAACTTATTATAAGACGAATAGAAAAGGAAAATGAGAAATTTATAACGTGGATGGGGAATATTATATTTTGAATTGAGAAAGAAAAATTAAGGACTTAAATTGAGACTAATTTTAAAAATTGGACCCTTGTACGATTTTTTTTTCATTTTTTAAATATATTTGCATTCTTATTTTTAGACGTGTTCGAATTACTGTCAAATTTTTATATTATAAATTTTGACAAAGTGAAAATTTTCATATATGAAAAAACTTTAATTTACAATCAAATTCTGTAATTGGTGAAGGTAAGACAAAATTGAGTGGTTCATAGATCACTCGGCCTTAGTGGTTCATTGTTCACCCGGCCCAAATAGGTCATAATTTAGGGTTCATACATGAAAATTTTCACACTAGACCTACTCATAATTTTTTTGATAATTCATCAAGTTTGCTTTAAATTTCGGTCTTGTTTTTCTTTCTTTTTTTCAAAACAAATTTCGGTCTTGTTTAGAAATTAGAACCATATGATAATAATTTAAAAGGTCCTTTTCAGTTTTCAAGTTAGCAATTTCCGACCCTTTTAATGATTTTTTTTTTATTTTGGGTTTGAAAAGGTCTTTTTCTACATTACTTATTATCCTATGGACTTCGTTGGGACCAATTGAAGAAAAATTTGCAATAATATTGACTTACTACAAAATTAGGTATAGAAAATTCAGTGTGAATTTGTCGTTGAAATTAAATTAGTCATTGTATTATGTATATATCGCATATTAATTTGTATATAGTATCATTTATATATACTCAAAAGAGCAATTATTTGGAGAAAAAAATTATTCGTTGGATTGAATGGTATTTAAAAGATTTTCTGATAAAGCTTTTGGATCATAAAAAAGTTCATCATACATGTATAAATGCATATATTCCATTTGATTCAAAATAAGTAATATTTTTTCGTAAAAAAAATAAAAAATATTTAGGTGTTTGTTGGTAAAATTAAGATGATAGAATGAGGTGATCTTCTGTGTGCTATGCAACTTAAGTGCTTAAATGTGGGCAATTTATTTTTCTGAAACATTGTTCGGTGTAAAATAAGTTGTAATGTTTCAGTGTAAATCAGTTGAACAATTTAAAAAAAAAACAAGTTGCATGTTAAAAAAAACACTCTTGAATTGTACAATTTATTTGGTCCATACAAGATTTTACATTTTTTCAATTATAAAATTGAGAGATTTTTTTTATAGTATTTTCCTGTCAAACTATGATTGTAATTTGTAGATGCAACATATAATGGAAAGGTCAATTTATCAAATCTCATACGATGAGATTTTTATGTATATTTTACAAACCTTTCCATGTCTTTCTTTGATTTGAGTCTATTTTCAACTTTACCCAATTATTTTTATAGTAGTATATATTGTAGAAAAGTCTTTATAAACAAGGATATATAGTTTTAAATACAAGCACGAGGAGACCAAGTTGATTTAACTATCCAATTAATAGAGATGGCGTACACTTGTTAAATCATCAATCTATTTCAATTTTAATGCTTAATAATAATATACGACATACTATCAATTGCAGAAAGATTTTTTTAGATTATATCTAGTGCGAAACAATCAAACTTATATAACATCACAATAATTGTGTCAATTAAATAAATAAAAGTCAATATTACTTGATTTCATATTGGGGGGACAGTCTGATTCCCCTTGTATTGGTATTAAAAATATAATTTATGAACATTACCGTACTGACATTTAAAATATCAAGAGATATATTTCGAATAATAAAAATATATTTCTCTCTTTCTTTGTTATTTTCTATAATTGCGTTATTTGCTGGACTTACAATCACATTTTATTTTATTTTTTTGCTTTCAAAAAATATAATCACTTTTGATTTTTTGAATTAATAGTTACATAATAACAATACGCGTATTGAAATAATCAAATTTTTTAGGAGTTTTATCAATTCAGGGCCTGAAAGATGATAAAATTTATCAATTTAAAAACGCGAAAAGATTTTTTTTTCTATCGATTCAAAGCCTGAAAAGACTATCAATCCAGAAAAAGATAAAACTATCAATTCAAGGCTTATAAATTTTAAAGCCATGTTTGACACTAAAACCCTAAACCCTGAACACTAAACCATAAACCCTAAATGATAAACCCTAAATCTTGAACCATGAACCCTAAACCCCCTGAACCGTAAACCTTGAACCGTAAACCCTAAAAATAAAAAAAATAAAAACATGCAATAAAGATATAAAATATAAACTAAAACCCTTAAAATGTGTGACAAATTGAAACCCTAAACCCTAAATTTATCTTGAACCAAATTTGAATCGATAGAAAAAATTTAAGACCTTAAATTAAATTGATAGTTTTCCATCTTTTAGGTCAATCTTTTTCCACCGTTAAAGATTAATTGACAAACCCTACACTCAACGAGTATTGATGGTAAGTCAAATCAATAAATATATTTAATATTTTTAGTTGAACAGATCAAAATTTCAGTACAATTAATTCAGAAGACCCATTGGGTCGAGCCCAATAGAATTCATTATAAATTGTAAAACTAATCTAAAATAGCGTTGTAAATATTTCTTTTTTTTTTACAAAAGAGTTGTAAATATTTCACTATTTATTTATAGGAACTAAAATAAAATAATATAATTAAATTTCCTTAGGTTAGTTGAAGTTAGTTGAACCAATTTATTTTTTGAAGTTTTGAAACAACTTTCATAGAGACAAACCCTACACTCAACGAGTATTTGATGGTAAAATCAAATCAATAAATATTATTTTCATATTTTTAGTTGAACAGATCAAAATTTCAGTACAATTAATTCAGAAGACCCATTGGGTCGAGCCCAATAGAATTCATTATAAATTGTAAAACTAATCTAAAATAGCGTTGTAAATATTTCTTTTTTTTGACAGGAGAGTTGTAAATATTTCACTATTTATTTATAGGGAACTAAAATAAAATAATATAATTAAATTTCCTTAGGTTAGTTGAAGTTAGTTGAACCAATTTATTATATTTGAAGTTTTGAACACAACTGCTTCATAGAGACGCGGAGACAGACATTAAGGACGTGTTTTGAAACACTTAAAACAGTTTCCAGAAGTACTTATTTTCAAAATTCCCTCTCACAGTTTTTAAAAATAAGTGCTTGTGAAAGCTGTTTTAAGTGTTTCAAAACACACCCTAATTTTCCTTATATTGATTGAACTGATTCAGCCAATGATATGTAGGAAAACTTGATCACTTACATTATTTTATTACATAGAATAAGATGTAAATAATACTAATAATAATGAATATAATATGAAAGAATGATGGAAGTCCAAACTGTAAACTGCAAAGTCTCATAGATTATTTTTCCAATTTTGTAAATATGAAAGTCGTAACCTCACTCCGTAAATTCATGCATCCTTTTTTCCTTTTATTTTTTGAGATAAATTCATGCATCCTTTTTTTTTTTTTCATCAGTAAAGAAAATTCATTAAATGAATGTATGGATAAAAAGAGTACCCGACTCTGTACATTGGTTCAAAACTGTGCATGGACCAATCAATGAAGGTATAATTACAAAATGATGGATTTTTCACCGAACATCACCTCCAAAATTTGCCCTTAATTTCTTCAACCGCCTTCACTACTTCGAACATCAGTTTGTTTCTTCCTTTTCAAATAATTCAAACCACACAAATCCAAAAATTATTTGCAAATGTTGTACTTTTCTTGCCAAGAAGTAATCCGGAGTGAGAGACAAAGTGACTTGATAATTGTAAAATGTGGTGCTTTAATTGTAAAATTCATGCATCCTTATTAAAAGAGAAAAACTGTAAAGATTAAAAATGTGGTGATTTAATTTAACTTTAAATAAATATAGACTCATCTACGTACAACTCTTTCTTTTTATGTCATGTTAAAATATTAAATATTTTAAGTACGTATTCAAAATTGTAAAATTATATTTACATTACCAAATGGTGAAATGGAGTATATGATGTGTGAAATCGTTTCTAAATTGTAAAATTATATTTACATTACCATATGGAGTATACGATGTGTGAAATTGTGCCGAAAAGAATAACACGATAGGTAAACATGTCTATACATGAGCTCTATCACTATTATATGAAAAAATTATCACTGTTATCTATAAAAAAAAATCAGTATTGTATAAAAATAAAAAATAATTTTTAAACAATGTAAGTTTTTGTGCACAACAGTAATAATTTTTATGCATAACGGTAATAATTTTTATACATAATAGTAGTACTAAAAAAATCGAGTTGATCATGCCATGATCTCGGGTTCACACGAATTTTTATCCGCATAATCAATCAAAACTAGCCACGTCTGATCTCTCTCGAACCTACCTTTGAAATTTCAATCTTGCAATTGATTCAACTCAATGAATATAAATAACACATACATTAATTTATATTTTGTTCGAAAAAACTTGTGGTAAAAAAGTTGGGTCATTTAAGACAGCTTTGACTTACAATATCTGTGGTTCATAGCAATTTGGATTGCATTTCAAATCAGTTGAAGTCTATTTTGAACACTTTATTTGTTATAGTTTTTTGTTTTTTTTTACGGAACTTTATTTGTTATAGTAAGGCTGTGTTTTCAATCACAAGTAAAGCCCATTAAGCACTTTTTTTAAGTTAAAAGCTGTGACCTATCAGCTTTGAAAAAAAAAGGTTTATTTATTGTTGAGTGTTGTTCTAAAACAGCCATTAAGTGAGACTAAAGTTGATGTACAAAATGGACTGCACTCTGAGGCTGTAAATGGTGTCATCTGTTGCTCTGTTCCACACCGCTTCTTTTGTCACAATTTTTCTCCCGGAAATATATTGGGAGAAAATTCAAAATACCCACTATCACACATTTAAAATTTATTCTACCCACATGAAGTATAAAAAATTTATTCTACCCACTATTGCATAAATAGACCATTGGAACTTATTAAAAAAAAAATTTTACCAACTTAGCTCCCCCCACCATTCCATGATGCATCTCATTTCATGGTCGCAAACTTTTTTTTTTTTTGGAATGAAAATTAAGTTTTTTAAATTATCACAAAATTATTAGAAGAATGTCATTACTTCTCTTTTTTATGTTCACCTATCATTTGTATTTGATAATACTATTGCATTAATGAAATCAGGAGTCATTATATCTTGCATTCTTCTTATCACTTCCATATCATTCATTTGTTAGCACACAATTTTTCTCTCTAGATTTTTTTTTTTGTTCTGGGCTTATGAGACATCAATTAACAATGCACATTTCTATTTTCTTTTTGTTTTAATTCATGAATTGTATATTTTATTTACATTATGTTGTTTCAAAATGTTAGTATATTTTAGGTGAATATTATTGGGATTTAAATAGAAAAAGTGATGTCTTCTTCTTAATTTAATTTAAATTTATTAATGCTTGATGTGTATCAAATTGAAAAAGCTACATCTTTTCATATGTTTCATTTTAGTTGGTAATCCCCAAATTTTAGAAATTTTAAAAAATTATTTAGTATACCTCTTGTATATAAAATGTCATTCAATGTTAGGAAATAGGAAAAAAAAATATTCGATATGTTCCTGTGCATTTTTTATTAGGAAAAACAAAGGTACCGAATCGCAAACCAACACGGGTTTTTTCCATGTTTTGTCCTCACTCGCACGCACCCTGAAAACTTCATAGGGAGTCACCCATCATGAAATTGCTCCAAGCCAAGCACGCTTAACTTTAGAGCTCTTTCACAATGGACACCGAAATGAAGATGCACCTTGTTGGTATGAGTAGTACTAATCAATTCCTTTTAACGTGCCTTGTGTTGAATGCCAAGTCGTGCTATGATCAGGCCTTCGTTCAGGACTCGCATCATCTGGCACACGACCTTGGCTGGGAACTGCTGGAACCCATATCCCAACAATAGGTGATTCGGTACCAATTTGGGAGTGGTACCAAAATATGTACAGTTTTCATTGATTACCGAAAATAAAGAATTCGGTATATTCGGTACCAATTTAAATAAAAATTATAAAACCCTCTATATACTTATATACTAATAGAGAGTTTTTTTTTTTATGATATGTCATCTTGTGGTTAATTTGGATGATGTGTCATCTTGAGGTTAATTTGGATGAGAGGTTACATTTTATTGTATTGATGTGTTATTTTTTTATTGGTTTGTAGCAATATGTGGCATCCATATGACATTTTTGTCGCGAGTCGTTTTAGTTAATGAATATTATGTGGCTAATTTGGTAACAACTCGCAAACAAAACATATACGTGTAAAATAAATCGGTAAATAAGATGAATTTGTTGACCCGGTTACTACTCTTACCAAGCCGTGTATTATGAGCTTTACATCGCATAGTTCTTGATACATCTTGTGAAGATGAATCGATGTAGATAAAGATAATTTGTAGGAATAGCATATGAGGGCTAGGGTTTTTGTTTATGTGGATGATCACTCAATTTTTAGTTCCTCACCTCTCAAGGGATTTTTTGTGGGCTATTTTTACAACCTTTCTTTTTTTTTTTTTATAGCACTCCGGCATGAAATTGAGGTTGGTATAGCATGAGCCGGAGACTTGGTCATGCAAGACGCAATGTCACCACGTTTCACTTCGTCTTCTAGATTGATCTTTGTGCTAACCTTTGTCGTAGGATGCTCTTTTGATCGTCCAAATTAATCTTTTACTTGGTTAGATGCTTTGTTCGAACTATATATCCCTGTAATGGGTCGATATCCGATATCCCAAACATTACCTTCGGATATCCGAGGTTTTAAACATACCGACCTTCGTGATATCCATATCTCGAATATTCTTTGAACATATTGACCTTCGATATCCGAGGTGTGAATGATTATCCGAGGCGCGACATATTGACCCTCGGGATATCCGGCGAGCCAACATATTTAGCGGATACGTTTGTTCGGGTAATTGATGAGCAATTGCCTACCGGGCGAACAAAAAAGTAACTTATCCATCGCATGATTATAATATTCTAATATTACATTTATGTTTTGATGTTCGATTAATCCGATTTATTATATCGAACACAACAATACCCCCAACTTTGTTTTTTTTATTGGGCCATATTTGATATCGCCGTATAAAGTTTCCGATGAGGCCTCTTGTAACCCAAGATTCTTCTTCTATTTTGTAATTATGAACTCCCATGTTCAATCCGACCATCATAGTTCCTCTTCTCCCCATCAGAGAATCCCCGTAGTAATGTAAATATGTTTGAGACAAATGTCTTTTTTTCGCTGGCAATTTCGGTAACCATTTGCCGTTAATTAACGGATGACTTGGTTCGTTTCTAATTATGATTCTCCGCCCCAAATTCAGATTAGGTCAAGGGTTGTTGATAATGTTAACGAGATAGAAATGACAATGTTGTGAGGGGGGAAATTTTGGCGGTAAATTTAATCAATCCAACATAGGGGTAGATGGTGAGCAAAACTTTGATATACCGGTGTCCCTCATAGTCCAACATATATAAATAATTAGTTTCGATTTGCCCGAGCAACCTTAGGATTAGGGTAGAGAACGAGTACCCAACGAGCAAAATAATGAAATATAATTGATGAAGATATGCTCGCCACCGTTTTATTGTCTTTTTTCGGGCACCGGGTCCTCGATGAAATCAACCCCCAATCGCAGTTGAATTTGGACACCATGGAAGCATTTCCGAATCCCAAGAATTTGTTTGTAGAATGGAACATTACCATTACGCAACTTAAACCGAATGGATGGCATATGATCATGAGTTTTTAACTTTGTTCGGTTGAAACCAAGATATTATCCTTCTGCAATAACTTGCTTTGGTGCACTTGACTAAACACGGATGGTTGTTTATGCAAGCCAATGCTAAGTGCAAAGTTATTGAAAATGTGCCAAACAAAATTAGTGATTGGAAAGAAAAGTTACGGTTTTATTAAGCCCTACTCTAAAGCGAACCAAATGCTCGTTTAGACATCCCAACGACTTCGGAGTGTACCGAAGTAAGTGATTTTGTATCTTTCTTTCTTCAATTTGAACTAATTTTAACTCACTTTTTTATTTTCTATACGTATTTTGGAGACAAACGACGGCTATTTTTTCATACAAATTGATCCGAATCTCGCTTGGAGCGATTGTGATAACTCAAAATCGTTTCATTCGCACTCCTCATCATCTTGTTGTCGTTAATCCCACCGTATTACTTGTGCCTTTTTGTTCGGGCGTTATCCTTTGGTTCTCATTGAATCATTTTATTTATTTTTCCCCAGGACCATTGTTGTGAGTACTTCAACATAAGATGGCTTTCAAAAATGTGAAAGGCGAAAGTCTCTGACAAATAAACATCCGGTCCTGGGAATCAAGTCGGGAAGTCGGCCGAACATGGGGTTGGCGAACAAGCTCCATCACCAAAAAGACCAAGGGTGGAGATCGGCGAAAACAAAAACGGACGAAGCATATCAAATGAACAAATACCGCCGAGGCAATAATATTTTCCGGTCCCATTTCACAGATTGTTGAAATGGAAGTTGGCACATCTTCCATTCCATCATGGACTCATAGATCCCGAGCTCGGTCTCCTGATAAATCATTCTTGGATGTTGTATATTTTGCTCGAAGAGTATTTTCGGTATATTTTTATACTCATTTATGAATATATATAAAGCAGGTTGTCGCTTTAATGCCCAACCCGAAGAATTACTTTTTGCTCGCCGAAAGTGTTATAAAATGTTCGCGACTATTGATCCGGAGGAGTCCACTACGGTCCCACCCCCTTTATATGGTCGCTTTAAAAGCTTATGCTCAATTATTTTTATTTGGCTTTGATTAAACTTTGAAGATAAGGTATTATAAACAGGGTTCTGAACCATTTATTTTCGGGCTATTTAGTTAATTTTGCTATTTTGGGCCTCTATTTAAGAGCTATAAATGAACGTAAAATATCAAACCATGGAAATGTATTTTTATCATTGTTAATACTCGTGGGTCTCGAAAATTAAAGTCGATGATTTAATTATTTGCGCTTCGCCGATTTTGTATTTTTCTCCTCTCATATCCATAACCCTCCTGATCGTTCCAATGTCGATTTTAAATGATCCGTATATTTTTCCGTTATCAAAGTTGATGATTTTAAGAGGGCTTTTATCCTCCTGCGATCGAAAGCAGATCCGCGATCGAAATGTACCTTCCAAAATTTTTATCATTTGTGGTAATTTGTTCGACATCTTTACTTTTTTGCTCCTTGAAGTTTTTTTAATTTTAAACACACGCTTGTGTAATTTTTATCTTCACTTTCTGCTCAACAATGTCTTTAATACTTGTAGTTTTTGGTTGATTCTTGTCTTTTGTTCTAACATATTTACAACTTGGATTACATATTTAACCCGTTTTGTTGAGGATGAATGTTGATACTTTTTTGCTTGATGTTTGCTTTGTTGCTTTATGCTCGCTTTTATTTTTTTCCGCCACCACTTTTCTTCCGAATGAATTCAACATTTTTTTTTATTGTCTTATTGACGTTCAATCGATCGATTGATCGCCTTATTTAGGTGCGACCAGGATTTACTTTATTTTTTTCTTGGTCTTAATCGTCTTTATTTAGGTGACTTCATTTTATTTTATTTAGACATCAATAATTTATTCATTATTTAAACTCGCAAAGTTGTTAATATAAAATAAACCCTTTAAAAAAAAGTACATATTAACACTTCTATTACATCCTTCATATTTATCTATTACACAACTATTGTATATATGAATTTAAACCCGGTTTTGAATTTAAACCTTTATATTTTTAATTATTAAATATATTATTTAATGAGAATGTAAACTTTTATCCCTCCCCGACAAATTTGTGATTTTTATATATGAAGTAGGTCGAAAGCAAAACTTTCAAAAGACCATTCTGTCCCCTCGAGATGCCAAAAACCGCATCTTGTTTTTGAGCTACACTATGACATCCCTATAAAGTAACGCGAGTGGCAACCATATAAATCTTGATAAACCCGTAAAAAGACTTTGCTCGATTCAAATTTGAATGATTGCCGAATCGAGAGCTGAGTTCTTCTACGCCCTGGGGCATAAAAATAATTATTTTTCCTTTTTTTCTTCTTCATATGTTTTTTTTCCTCTTATAAACTATCCCAAGTTAAAAAATAATTATAACTTCTTAAAATAAGAGCAAAATAAATAAGTAAAATATTAATTAATAAGAAGATATGCATTAAAAAGTGTATTTTTTTATGGTCGCCCTACTTTAAATTTAATTCATTAATATACAGATTATGTTTAAGCAAACAATATTAATTAGCATAATATTTTTTTTTTCAAATTTGACGATTCCAATTAAGACATTCAGTCCTCCAAGTCATATGCCCCGCTTAAAACGCTATTTCCCATGCTAAACACACCACTTGGTACCCCATTGACAACAAACTTTGAATTGTAAAACTTCTCTTGATCTCTTTTGTACATAGCATTCTTAAATTTAATTCAATAAAATATGCCTAATCTTGAAATATAAAACCAAATTAAGGCAAAAGGGTTTATTGATTTCCTAAAGTTGTTCGATTAATATTTCAGTAAACTCTTCATTTGAAGTAAAACTCATAATTTTATTTACGACTTCAACTTGACCGCTTGATATAATATGGAGTTAGTATTAAAATTTTGTCTCAATTCACTTCCATCGAACCGCTTGTATTATATTTGTTTTCCCAAATCGGATTTGATTTTTCCAAACAAAGTTCCACATTCTTTTGCTTTGTAATTTTAAAATAGCCTTCGCCCGCCCATTTAGTATAATAATCAACGGCCACCACAACATATCTAACTCCCCGAATTTTTTGCAAAAACGCCACTGCTATAAACCGATACCAATTCTTTAATTTTTTTGACACGCACGCGAAGCATATTTCCTTTTATTTAATAACAATTAAATTTCCGATTCAATTTGTTGCGAATTATGTCCTTCTTCAGAGTAATACACTTCCGTATGGAAGTGAGAAGCTTTTTTGTACAAATGCTCGCCTATAAATAGTATATCGAAAGCGATTGTAACCCTTAGGCGAAAGCTTTGTATTTTCGCGGAGAAGTCCCTTTGTAAGTAACTCATTATTGAGTCATCCAAGTTTCTTGTTCGCTTTTTAATTTATTAATTGAACCGATGGCGACGTCGCGGACGCATCAAATTGTGCTGTTGTTTTTTAAATCGTGGGTAATTGTTCGATAAAAAACTTGTTTAAAATGCTCGAAAGCAATTCTTTTTTTTGCTAATATTAATATACTGGCCATCCGCTCGTTCGCCTCAAACCAATTTGATAAACAATTATCCGGGAATCGCTATTCAATTCATCATTGTCGTGAATTCATTTATTTGTACCGAATCAAATCTGATAAATTATCTTGAACTTGTTGATGAACCATCAACGCATATGTGCCATTGTTTATGTCAATTAAACTGAAATCATAGCTTATTGCTGCTTCGGATAATTAACTCCACCGCCCATTTGATTCAATGGAAATGCGGTCAATACGCCAACCGAAATGGTCGAAAAAATATGGTCGCACTTTTCGCACACTTCATTACGTCGTTTTTTTTAAGACTTGGCTAACATAGTAAACCCAAATTTCAACAACATCGATTGCATGTTCATTCGCAAAGAAGATAATATCTGAGATAGAGTTGTTCGCCTCGATAAAGGCTTAAAGGTTCAAAATTTTTGGCAAACTCTCGGTCCACAAATTTCCCTTCTTTAATGCATCAAGAAAGGTTTACATTTGTCCCCAGTTAATATAAACCTTCTCAAATAATCGTCCTGTTTTTGACCTCTTTCAAATTTCCGGCTTTTATCGATTGATCCCCGCTGACTAACCATATGTCCGATTTCGAGTGAACCCCGGCTACATTTCTTGATTTAAATTTCTAATATCGAACGTTTGTGTCACATGTTCGCTTTTTACAATATCATCAATATATACTTCAATTGTCCGCCGATTTCGCTTAACATTTTGTTCACCAGACGCTGATATGTTGCTCCGATTCTTTAGTCCGAAAGCATAAATAAGACATATTCTTTTCGCCGCAGAATGCCGATCCTTTTGATCGTCCGGATGCATGGGTATTTGGTGATAACCAAAATCGTATCCCATGAAAGTCATGAGTTCATGGCCCATTTTTTAATCAATATCGGTTATCTTTTGACATGCCTTATTCAAATCGGTTTTCAATACACGCCTCCAAGATCCATAAACGAGCACGTGGTTCGCAAGCCATCTTGGGCATTTTACCTTTCAGATTTTTTGATTTCATTATTCATTGCCGCATTTTTTTTCGACTAAACTTTTGGACAACTTTGATTGGATCAAGGTTGAGGGAGTGGCGTATATTTGGATCTATTCCAACCATGTCCCCGTGCGACCATGCGAACACATCTAAGTTTGCTTGAAGGTAAGCAATCATTTCGCTCGATTGGTTCAGTAATTCGAGCCAACGAACACTTCTAACTTCGGGTCCGTTTCGGGTCGACATCGATTGACTCCAGCTTGTTCAACAGGGTTGCTCATGCTTTATTTTTTGCTTCCACCGAGGATCTTGACGGATCCCCGGTCGCCATCAACCTCCATGGGTTCAAAACCTATTCTAGGTCCGCTTTGCTCGCTCGCAGATCGATATTCATTTGATCTAGGAAATCGGGGAATTAGTTGCTACCCGAATCGTGGTTCGCAGATTTTGTGCTCGCTCAGAAAGCCTGCCGCGTCGAACTTATGTTCGCTTCGGGTTTTTGCTCACGGTTCTCCCTTTTGTTCCATCATGTTGACAATATTTTGTTTTTCCGTACACATGATAGCAAACAATCTCGAGCTTTTCTTCCGATCCCCTTTACACTTCCCTGCTCCATCTTGTGGTCGAAAATTTAACACAATAAGAATATCGAGAAACGGTTTTGAATTCTCGAATAAACGGGCGACCTAGAAACCCGTTATAAGTAGACGGAACATCGACGATTACAAAAATCTAACATTCTAGCTCGTCAATGTCCGAATTCAAAGTTGATTCTAACTTGACTCCTAACCTAATCATACCATGTGGCTCGTTTGATTCCCCAAACCCATTATAGTATGATCACATGGTTCAATATAACCGCCAAATCCCCAACTTGTTTTTCCATCCGGTGAAATTCAAAATGTTCGCATAAGCTCCAAAGATCAACTAAGAGGCGATGTACCTTCAACCCAAGGAGACGAAAGCACCGATGGTTAATGAGTCATTGTGGGGAGTTATAATTCCGATCATCCTCTCGAAAACATGATTTGGTGTTAAATCTTGCATAACGATCTCCATCTTTTTTACGCGTTAGATAACGTCGGTGCTGGTAACATCCACCCACGGACCATATTCGACGTATCATGTGGATTTTTGGCTTTCTCGACCTCTTCCCACAAGAGGCCCTCTTTTTGACATTTCGGATCTCTTACGTGATTCTTCGGATCGGATTTAAGCCGTCGCTTTCCCCTTTCCGATCTTCGCTTTCGTTCGCTATCTACGTTTAATAGCTTTTTAAGAACTTGGAAAGGCGATTTTCTTCATTATTGAGTAAATCGCGGCAATTTTCAGATTAACTCTGTGATAATTACGTATTTGGAAGCGTTAAGTCGAATCCATTACAATTCTTCTTGGCCGTCCAACATGTCCCGATCTTTAATTTGGTTAAAGATAGTTTCACAAACGCCCAAAAGACTTCGTGGGGAGTTTGATCTAGACTTTCTTTCCAAAACTTTCCTAGTGGTAGGTTCCCGTCTCAATTGTGATTGTGCGAGCAAATCTTGCATACGCTATGATTTTAGCCGTCATTCTCGAAACTCGAGTATGAGTTCGCCAATCTTGATGCACATCTCAGATTTAAAGTCGCCTCCATCAAATTAATCCTCTTCAACTATCATACAAACATTTATCAAATTTTCTATGTATGCTCGATCGATTTTTAAATTCAAGTGGGACAAAAAAATTGCCGCCCAATTGTGCGAAAAGATGTGATGGACGGATGTAAAACCATCTATGTGCCCAACCCAAAGTCATTGATCGCATCCTATTCCCCATCGCGATCATAAAGTCCGAATATTTGCCGAGATGGACAATATCTAAAAAAATTCTCTTGTATTGGCGATCCAATTTCATTTCGCAAATTTTGTGGGATTGATAGAAATTTAATGAGGATCCCGTGGATCCTCGCCGATGGGGCGTAACTTTAAATAATATACAATTTTGTTCCCGCCGATTTTTTGTTCGCACGGCGATGCTTATGAAGATCCGAATGTGCGCATTTTTATCGATGTTCCTTTCCGAGATCCCGTCGCCTATTATTGCCGATTCGGTCTGGAGAGCCTCAAACGCCCAAACGCCGATGGTCTAGGACCCTTGAGGTCGCTTTATCCGAGGTATCATCGGCTTTCTTCGCCCGCGAATCTATTCATGCTCTTGAGCTCCTAACTTTGCTAATTTTTTTTTCCTCTCTTTCGGGTTCGCAACAAAAGTGATTTTTTATCCTCAAGATTGATAGTCTCCACGGCCCGATTTTATCAATTTTTAAATATATGGTCGGCTTTGTTCCGACCTCTCCGCTTGTGTGTTCCTAGATTGAATTTTATTTTTTTTTTTCGCCTCTAATTCAAAGACCAACAATTTGGTAACAACTAAAACATATAAAACCAGAATAAGATGAAATAGAAATGACTACTCACGGGGCATACCAATATTGTATTATGAGCTTTACATCGCATTTCTTGATACATCTTGTGAAGATGAATCGAAGATAAAGATAATTTGTAGGAATAACAGATGAGTGCTAGTGGTTTTTGTTTATGTGGATGATCACTTTCGAATTTTTAGTTCCTCACCTCTCAAGGGATTTTTTGTGGGCTATTTTTCCTAACCTTTCTTCTTGAATTTTTCTTTTATAGCTCAAGTATGATTTAGGTTGGTATAGCATTTCCGGAAACTTCGGGTCATGCAAGCACGTAAATATTCGACTTCGCCTTCTAGATTGATCTTTGTGCTAACCTTTCAATCGTCCAAATTAATCATTTACTCGGTTAGATGCTTTGTTCGCCTTTAACTATAAATTTATCTTTTTTTTATTGTCCTCCTTGAACACCGAGCCCTCGTGATGTTTGGGGTCTTTGGGATATCTCGAAAGTTGGGCACTCATCAGCCTTCTTGGATACCTCGAGGTCTTCAACATACCGACCTTCGTGATATCGAGGTTTTTAAACATACTAACCTTCGTGATATCCGAGGTGAAAAATCCGAGGTCTTTGAACATACCGACCTTCGTGATATCCGAGGTGTGAATATATGGGATTTCAATTTTTCCTCGTGATATCCGGCGAATGCTTATTGATACAAAAACTCAGAGTTCAATTCGCCTACCACTAAAAAAGTAACTTATCCATTAGGCATGATTATAATATTCGAATATTACACGTGTCGCTCTTTGATGTTCGATTAATCCTGATTTATTATATCGAACACAACAATTTTAATATGTAGTTTAATAAAAATAAATTGCAATTACTAAAGTTTGAAACATGCACATTTTAAATTATATTTATGTTACTTAGAAACTAAGTTAATCAATAAAATTTTAAATATCTTGAATATTTATTTTATTGAGCATTAACTTTTTTGTATTAACCTTTATTTTATATCTAATATTTTATCATACATCGATTATGAAAACATTATTCAACAAAGTAATATGAAATTTATACTTCATATGTGTCGCATTATTGTGAATTTCGATGATGTGTCGCCTAATTAAGAAATGAGAATTATGTAAAAAGAAAATAATTAATTTGATCTATAGATAATGATGACATGTCACAATATAATTATTTTCTAATTATTTAGATAATTAAAGTATGTATGAATGTTATAAAATGTGGAATTAATATTTATTATTTTATATTTTATTTATTTAACTTTATTATAAGCTTCATTTATTTTTGTTTAGTTAATTTTTATTTTGGCTTAATTTAATATAAGTAAAATATTCAATCTAAATGTATTTTATGTTAATGTGAATTATATTTAATTATTAATTTTGTTTTATTATTGTTCTTATGTATATCTTAATTTATTTTATGTAACAAAATATTTTACATTATAATTTATTCACCTTTATTTATTTATTAATACATATTAATTTATATATTAATATTTTTTTTAATGTTGTTTCATTTTTTTTTTTCTTAATCGGTTTATGTTGTTTTAATTTTCAGGTTTCAACTTCATATTAAAAGGAATGATTAATATTTGACATAATAACTTTATTACAAGATTTAAGCAAAGTTGTTAATATACCCTTTAAACAATTATTCATTCATATTTCATGTATATATGTATATATTTATATTTTTAATTATTAAATACATTATTTAATGAGAATGTTGCATTTTTATATGAAGATCGCGTAAAACGAGGACATTAAACTAGAAATATAAATAATTCGGTAGTATATAATTAGATTATTAAATTTGTCAATAATTTAACAAAAATAAGATAATCACCCAATAATTGTTAAAAAATAATTATCTGAAAATACGAGCAAAATAAATAAGTAAAGTGTTAATTAATAATTAAATATTCATTTAAATTTAACTAAATCATCATTAATCATAATAGCATAATATTTATTAATTAATTGACAACTAATAAGTAAATTAAATTCAATAAAAACCTGACAACAAATGAAAAATTATTTAATTGATTGTACTTATATAAAAAAAAACTATAAATTGTTTATTGATTAAAAGAATATTAAATTTATCAACCATTGATAAAACTCATATATTTGTCCATTTCATAATTACTTTATTATTTTATTTGTTAAACAAAATTATTATATTATATAGAACATTAGTTGTTTTTCAATAATCTTGTTTTGTTAATAATAAGCATTCCAAATCTTCAAACCGAAGTCCCATGATAAGGGCAAACTCATACTTGGAGAACCGAATAAATCGATCTTGAATTCACATACTTGTTTTGTATATATACTGACATACTGCACCAAAAGGGAATTCAATTCACATTCACGTCGTGTAGAAATTAACCAATAAATTATTCAGCTTTTTCAATATCTGAAAGAATTAATTACATAAAGGTGTGCAATGTAACTATTAATTTGATTATTTTTGGCTTGGAATTGATTAACCATATATTTCGACTCAACTGCAATTTCTAATCACAGCCAATTGCTTAGAGAAATCAGAAATTGTATTTTTAATATTTATAATCGATTAACCAAACCGAAGATGCTAGGAGTGTGTCGTTTTGAATTTTTTTGTTGGGTTTTGTTCGAAATCTCATAAATCTCAATTTCTTTGATTTTTGTTTATTGATTTGATAATTGAATTGATCGATGAATGTTCCTATATCGATCGATGAATGTTCTTTCGGCGGTGTCGGCAATATCGTCTCGCACGGCATTGCCGCATTTCGTCAATAAAGATTTACCACAAAGATCCGACCGCGCCCGCCCGATCACCTTCCGTCTGCCGACCCAAGCGCCATGCCTGCGGCGCGTCTGGCGATTCTTCGATCTCCCTTTGCGTTTTAATGATGCACGTCGCAGCACAGACGGTTCCGGGTCTGTTTTAATTTCTCATCTCCGTCTTCGTCTTCGATCAGGTTACAATTTATTTAACGAAAAATAAATACACCTTAAATCTAGACTAGTCTATTACATTGAACAAATCAAATAGCCTAATCTACTCGTGGATTTTCTCACGAGAAAAAAAAATTCAAACGAGTCGAATTAAAACCATTCATACGCATGAAATAAATAAACACATTAAATACCATGACAATTGAATACCTGCAAAAAATATCTAACAATTCTATTATCCAATTTCAATAAAATTTAATGGCCAACATAATTTAAATAACAATTTAAATACAGAGCTCGAAACCGAGGCTCTGATACCAGTTGTTGGGAATTAGAAGTGTCCGAATCTATTCGAGTTGAATTTAAATACTTATTTAAATTAATCAATTAATAACTAACATGAATTAATCCTAATTCAATTCAACATAATAATTAATAAATAAATAAACATCATGCGTACACGTATTTCACGTAAAACCTAATGCGAAATCTAGGAATTACGTAAATACTAACCTCTCGTAGAGACAACCGCTGAGACGTTGGATCAACCCAAAGTACCTTCTCAAATATGTCACACGTCCACGAACGTAATCCGGTGGGAGGATTATCAACGAACGATTTTAATCTTAAAAGAGAAAAGAAAATTTTTGGCTACCACCTTTGTGGATTTCTAATTTTTCCAACACATGGAATTGCATGAAAAACTCATCCCCTATTTATAATACATGAGGTGGTCGAAAATTTAGCCCTAGGAATAAGATGGAAAAATCTTTTTCTTGATCTCCAAGAAATCTTGAATATATCCAATATATTTTTTTCTCCATAATTAAAATATTCCACAAAATATCCCACCTCCTTATATTATAGATATTTTCGAAAATCTCACATAAGTAGGGAATAAATAAGATCTTTTTCCTTTCTTGAACTTATGGGATAAACTTGTATCTCAAGAATACTTATTCCACAAGATCTTTCCAAGAAAATCAAGAAAAAATCTTTTCTCTCTCCCATCTATTATTTTCGAAAATAATTACGAAAAAAAGGGCCAAAATATTTTCTTATTCTTTTCATTAATTGGACTTTAGTTTGGGCTATTTGAGAGGCCTTTAGGAGAATTAAGACTGGACCTCCAATGGGCTATGAAACTTTAATATTTAGCCAAAATATTATTCAAGCCCATTAATATTAATTTACTCCACTATAAAATTAATATTGAACTATCCATCTTAACCCACATTACGACTTCACAATAATATGGCTCCCGGTCATTATTTCCCGCATTTAAGATTATCTTAGTCCATTAATTAATTAAGTCACTGAACATACTTTATATTAATTAATATATTTGTCCTTTGAGTAAAGACAGCTCAACATTATTATCCATACTGGAAATAAATTTCCACTTGCAAGATTTGGTATGATAAAGATTCTGAGCCCACCAAGGGGACAAATCAAGCAAGCCGTACTTGCACGCGATTCTCCGTATTAAATCTTAGCAATCATCATGTAACTAATAATATTGCCCAAGATACAAGGTATCGAATCGCATTGATTCTCTTCCCATCATAAGTCAAAGCAATAGTTATTAATTTCACACGATCCTATTTAAGGAACGAAGATTAAGAAATAACGCACCACTGAGGTCTAATTCTTGTATATTCAGTACCGAATAATTTATCCTCCTGTAAGTCATTTTCAGCGCATCAGGATGCACTAGTGTAATCCCTTGGTCAAGACAAGCCAATCCGAGCCTTACACATCAACCTTTCATGATGGGTTCTTCATTTCCATCTGGGTTGTGAATTTGTACTTAGTTACGAGGAACTGTTAACTTGATCTTTTGTGATCTGGTATCACCAAATTAACTACAACGTAACACGTACTGACTTTATCGAATGGGTATGCAATAAATATATATAACATTCATTCATATTTAATGCAACATGTGATAAATAATTTATTTCAGTAAAATAAATAAGAAATTCAGTTTGGTTATACAAAGTAAAAGCATAATTTTCAGTATAACCCCAACAACTAATTGGTACAAATCACCTATTTCGGTACACAATGAAAGCTCGGTATATATTTTTTGGTACCGAAATCCAAATTTGTACTAAATCACCTATTTCGGTACACAATGAAAGCTCGGTACATATTTTTTGGTATCGAAACCCAAATTACCACTCGGTACCTTTTTTTTCCTAGTTTAAATGCAGTGTCACATACTAAATATTTTTTTTCCTATTTTTCGATACATATTTTTGGTACTACTCCCAAATTGGTACCTAATCAGGTAAAAAAATACATAGTCACATAACAATTATTTTTTTCCTATTTCCTAAAATTGATAGATAAATCACATTAATCTTTTTAATTTACAAATTTTTTTGATTGTTAAACATTATAAATTAAAAATTACATTAAATTTCCTACCATCTTGAAATTAAATTTCAGTTCAAATTTACACTATAATATACCTTCAAAAATCCAAACTAGAAATTATTTATATAGAGATTTTTATACATAAATTGTATTCCAATGGATAATACAATATGTAGTCCAAACTGCTTTCTTCATTGTCAAGTATGTTACTCCAATCCACGGTCGAGCTCGGTTCAAGTTAATGTACTGTAAAAAAAAAAGTATGGTTAGATAAAGATAGAGTAAAAATAAAATAAAAATAAAAATATTTGTTTTAAAGAATAAATTTTTATATACATATGTTTTTTTACATAGAGGAGATAGGAGAATAAATTTTGACCAAGAGAATAGAAAAGGGGAGAGGAGAAAAGAGAAGGAGAGTAGAGTGGACATACATATATTTTTTTTTACAGAGAGTAGAAAAGAGAAGGAGAGTGGAATGGGCATATTAATTTTGGAAGGTAAAGTAATGTTAATTGTGGTAGTTTTCTTGAAAAGGGTAGTTTTTTTATAATTAAAAGTGAGTAAAATAAATTGTTCAATGTTCAAAGTAGGTATTTGACATAATTTTAACAAATATATATGTGGTCATATTAGCTATTATTTCATGTATATATTGTGATGATTCAAAAAATATCTGAAATGCATTATTATGTGGGTTACAAAATTGCATATCACATACAGTGACGGTGGAATCTTGAATTTTTGACGAATCTAGAATTTTGGGAATGGCGTGTTTGCTTAATGTTTATAGTTGTAATAATCTAAATATGATATAGATATTACATAAAATTTAATCAATAAAATAAGTAGTTAATAATATAACAAAACAAGTATATGGAAAAAATATAACTCGAAATTTACAGAGGGGTATAATTTTATTTTATATTTTAAAAAAGAAATCAAAATTGGGGGTGTACAATCACAACTCACAAGAGTTATGTGACAAAAAATTGTAAGAAATTAGAGTATCTATGCGTTAAGATTCGGGTCAAGACCATCATATCAGATTTTAGGCGTGTAATTATACAAAACAAAAATGTGCAATTATTTCAAATGAAGATCGCAACTATATTCTCATATTAACAATTTCGTTTTTTTTAAAATAAGTCGCATTTTTTCAACCTAATAAGTTACACGCTTAAAAAATCTTTCTATAAGTCTTTCTACGCAATCTTGAAACAGATATAAAAATCCAGCCAAATTGTAAAATGGAAGATATGTCGACGTGATGATAAAACTTCCATTTATAATTTAAAAAGTACTCCATTACTTTTAAAACATAAAAAAGGTTCAGGTTCAGGATCAGAAACCTACTCTGAGTGTAAGTGTATGTTTGCAAACATATGTGAAAAAAATAAAAAATAGAAGCACGTTTAAAAAAAAATTAATTAATTAATTAACAAACTCATTTGAATAGTGTATATGCATTTATTTTAGAAGTTGATTAGATTCAATTTTTGAAAAAAAAAGTGCTTCTAAAGGATAGTAGTATTTGAAACACCCATAAGAGAGTATTTGCAAACACAAATAGAGGGGGCAGAAACACTTATTTTTAAAATTGTCCTCTTACATCTTTAGCTTCTGAGAAGTGTTTCTAAATTGTTTTAGGCTGTATTATTATTTTTCACTTGTTGGAATAATTTTCATGTTTTTTCTTAAAATAAGTAATATTATTTTTATGGACCAAATGATACTGGATACACTCTCTCAAAAGACAAATGATCAAAATTAATTAACATAATATTTTTTTAATATGTCTCTCAAGTCCCAACCCATTTCACACAAGAATTTCTCCATAAAAATATAAAAATAATAAATAATCTAGCTAAACTTTTTAAAAAATCTTATATTATACAATTACAAAGTTATCTTGACGGGTTTCCAAAAAACAGAGCAAAACCTCTATAAACCATGTCTATGCATAAATTATATCACTGTAATGCATAAAAATTATCACTGTTGTGGAAAAAAAAAAAGAGGCTATTTAATGCTTTATTTTTCAAACAGTTATAGTTTCTATAAATAACACTGATAATTTTCGTGCAAACCTTAGTAATTTTTATACATATAACAATGACATTTAAAAAATTGAGTCCACAGACAACTCAAATTTTAAAAAAAAAAAAAAAAAAAAAATTAAAAAGAAAAAAAACTCGATTCGATAAACTACATATATGATATTAGGCAAAAATTAACTATAGAGGAGATGAGATATGGTATTGGTGGAAATTAGCTTACCAAAAGTTACTACATTTAAAGCATGAAACATATTCCTTTTAAAAAAAAGCATGAAAATACTGATTTTAATATCTCAAAATAGTTCAATTTTAATCACATTTCATCTGAAAAATCAGTATTAAAAATGGATTATAAAGGTAGATGTGAAGACTGGGGCGCTGGGTTCATAAATCCGTTCAATTATAATATTTTTTCATTTATATATATTGAATAATAATTAGTACAAATTGATCGTTGAAGTCTCCAACCTCAAAAAACTGAAATTAATTTTAAGATTAAACCAATTTCCATACGTTAAAGCAAGTTTGGCTTTAATAAAACTAGCCTAACTAGGCATCCCAGTATATTAATTTCTCTATTTTTATTTTTCTAATCTTTAATCGTTAACATCATTTGTCAAGTAAAGTCCTCAAATTGTGTTTAATCGAAAAAGTTACGAGTAGGTCTTGTGTCAGACTGTCTCATTATGAGACGAGCATTATATGAACATGACGATTAACCTTATTCATGATTAATTAAATAGAGAGAAGTGGTCAAATGTGTAATTTGAATTAGGCAGTTTTAGAACAAAAAAGATTTCCTTTTCACTATGATGTACGGGTTCGAGTACTCCTTATACTCCAATAATTAAGCATATAAATTTAAAAATAAATAGATTTTTTTCTATTTTTCTGTATTCTAAACTTATTTATATAAAAAAAGAAAGAAAAAGAAATGGAGAGATGTGTATGCCAAATATAACCTATATATCTGCTACACGTCTATAATTAACCTATTTCAAATAGGGTGGATCTATTGCAAATCCTATTTAAACCTCTCACTTCTTTATTTAGCCTAATTTGACTTAATTAAATAAGCCATACTATATAGTTAGCGTGTATGCAAACTACGTACCATTCTATAAAAACAATAATGACTCGAGAAATTAGCAAAAGTACATACTTTATTTTGACGCAGAAATTATATAAAAATGGTTATTTTTTTCTCATTTCCAGCCTTTATTAACGTAATACCATATTTATCATTCCCTCAAATTAAGGCCAAGAGAAAGAAAATGTAAAATTTGATAGCTAAAAGTGTACGATTCAAATTGAATAATATATACTACGAGTTTTATTTCCTACATTTTTTTTTACATATAACAATATTGTTAGTTATCAAATAAAGAAAAAGAAAATGTAAATCTGGTTTTAAAGTTTTACAGTAAACTTGATAATATCTTTTAACTTTTGTTATGGGGTTCAAGAAAAAAATTAGTAAAAATAGTCAATTTTTTATCGTCAAAGCCAAGAAATTATAGCTGGACACGAGAGTGAAATTATTTTAAGTCACATCTTACGTTATTATTATCAAGTTACGTGTCCCAACTTAGATTCCTTCAAAGAATTGCAATTTTGTCGAATTCATGAAATACTTACTTCACAACAATAAATATTTCAATTAATTTAGATTCGTTTGTTTATTTTAAAATTTTGGATGATTCTAGAATAATTTTTTTTTGACAAACAGATATATAATATATTATAATGTGTTCTTTCTACCACATGCCACATCTTTTTTCTCATCTTATTGGTTGGAACCACAATAACACCTTCTTCAATCTAAGCGATGAGGAGTTCAGATTCAACGCCGCCGCTTGAGAATTTTGAATATAATCGATCTTTCCACACTAAAAAGTTTCATCTACATTCTTCAAGATCTCGAGCTTACAGACCCATAGAGGGCGGAGAACTTCCTATAGAGGGTGTAGTACCCAATAAGGGTGGAAAATCCCCATTAAATCCCAATAAAGAGAGGATCATATTTCAAACCCGGGATCTATTTGATCTGGTAGAATCTTTCTGGCACTTAATTTACAAAATATCCAACCAATCAGAGAGCGTTACGAGCTGATGTTGGAGACATATATATTTAATTAAAATAAGATAATATTAAAAAATCAAGAATGTGTCTTGTTAGATTGGTGTTCCCATGATATCTCTCTATATAATCTATTACTTATAATTTGTACAGGGTGAGATTTATTTAAAAAATATTATTTTTTCCATCTCATAAAAGATATTTCTTGAGACGATCTGATAACTATTAGTATCATATTTATAAGCTTGTAACTTAACAAGGTTAAATAGCGTTACTTAATTCAAAGAGTATGTTCCTGCAATGTATTCCTTTTGTTTTAACTTTTAAGAATAAACAAAAAAGTATGAGTAAAACTCCAGCAGAAAACCATCACACTATCAACTGTGAATCAAGAACTCTAATTTAATATAGTCTATTTTAAGAGATAAATTAATTTAAATTTTCGCCCCTAATTCATTCATTCTCACTTTCATGTGGTCGAGCCAACATTCATGTTGTTCTTTCACACCTCTAGAGAGATGTCGAAAATTCGAATGCCGAGAAAGAGCTCAATCCATTCACTCTCACTCTCGCGTGGTTGCATTATCAAAATGAAGGGGAAAATGACACTTTGATCACGATTGTGAAGGGAATGTTAGTGTTAGTGTCCTAGAGACAATCTATTGTAAGGACATAATACTCGATGATATTCAGTTTGATTTAATATTATAGTTCATTTAATATTAATGTATGACAATACACTTGTTTGAATATTATGTTTGATTGTTTGCATTTATTCACGCAAGTGTTCCCATGAGTCGTTGATGTCATTGAGGTTGTGAGAACTCAGATGACTTAAGCATGATTCTCAAATAACCACGATCAAGGATTATCAAGAATGGGATATTGATGAGATTGGTGTGCGATCTGCATCATACTCTTAGAGAGTGTAGTAAGATCTCACTTACTACGAGATATTAGGTATCGAATGATGGATGCACAAATACCTTAGAGGGTATTGGTATACCCATCCGAGAAACCGTTTGATGTAAGTCCACAATATGTGTCTACGGGTGTCTCGGTTAGTGGGAGCGATGCGATACTCCTTTGACTTAAGGTCAATACGCACGACATGTGGAGTGATGAATCTTGACCATGACCGACGCTTGCACCCGTCTATGGGTAGATATGACTTGGATTGGATTCATCACGAAGTGCATGTGCGTGGTAGTTGAGCCAAGAATATGATTCATTTCTCAATGTGGATTTAGAAAGAATACTCGTCTTCTCATCATAATTGGATCAAAGTCATCGGTCGATGCACGTCAACTTAGACTTTGTGGCTAAGTGTGACATACATAATCAATTAGTGATTAGAGATAATATGATTAAGTTATTTGAATAGACACTTCATCATGTTCAAGACTTAATCGACTATTCGCGAATGAAAGAAGGAAATCGTAATAGCCTATGTTTCAGTTACAGGTAGTTGCACGTTTCTCGCAACGTACCTCATATATTGAGAATGTCTGATTTATTGTCTAGGGTTCAATTAAGACCGTTAGTTTGACTAATTGCTCGATATATGAGGGCATATGGGTCACACAACAAGTAGTTTCATTTTACGGATTACAGTTGGTTGATTAAATATTAAATTGAATTTAATATTTAATTTATGGAGAATTAATTAATAATAGATTAATTTAGAATTAATTATTTTTAATGTTTAATTAAATTGGATTTAATTAAATATGATTCCCAATAATAATATATGAAATATTATTATAGGATTTAATATATATGGAATCAAATCCGTAGATTTGATATACATGGGAATTAAATCTATGTAGGAAATAAATCTAAGAACTTTATTCAAATAAAGATTAGGGATTTTATTTCCTAATCAGGTTAGCTTAAGATTTAAGCTGTGTCTCTCCTATATATATGAGCTCTTGGGAATCCATAAAACAGTTGTTCAAATTCTCTCCATAAAATCTAGAGTTAGAATTTTCCTAGCAAATTTTTCTCGGGATTCAACGCTAGCAAATCTGTGCAAGTCTGTGAACGGGGATTACGTGGATACCATAGTAGAGAAATATGCGTACGATTTACTGTAAGATTTCTCTTTATGTTTATACGTATTCATTATGCAATTATATGTTCGTTGTTGGTGAACTATTTAATTTCACTGCGCATGTATTACGTGTTTACGTGCCTCTAAAATCCAACAGGGAAAGACTTCACAACATATACTATGAACAATTTATTCCAGTCCAATAACATGAAACACATTGCTGCTATTGATGCTTCTGAATACTGATTTTTCCAATTGAATTTGAGCAAAGATAGGAATTGTGTCTTCATTTTTTCTTCATAAAAATGATAGTTTATGTATATCAAAGTGATATTTAGTTTTGCATACAGTGACAATGATAGTCTTTATGAATAACAGTGATAGTTTTATGTATATTGGTGATAGTTTTTTTTTTTTTGCATACAGTGATAATCTAATAACATTACATTGATAATTTTTATAACAGTAATAATCAGTTTACACAACAATGATAATATTTATGAATAACATTGATAGGATTTTAGAGGCGGCAATATTTCCTCGGGTGCCGCAACGACGTTTCCTCGATGTGCTGCGGCGATTCCTCGAGTCCAGCAACGACATTACCATAGGTGTGCGTGCGTGGGTACGGCGCGCATCGGAGTTTCATCGTGTGCGGCAACGACATTACCTCACTTGCGCGTGTGCTGGTACGGTGACATTACATGAGTTGAAGGCGAAGCGATTTTACGTGAGGGTAGATGAAAGACAATTTTCACGCGAAGGGGTGAGGGGAGAATAGAAAGAGACGGAAATTAAAAAAATGAGTAAAAAACTTGTAATTATTTATATGTGATCCAATATAATATATGAGTCAAGTTTGATCCCAATTCACACTATGAATCAAGTTTATAAAATTTTTTGTTAGGCTTTGTAATTAGGGATGTCAACAGGCGGGTCAGGACGGGTAGTTAACTATCCGGACCCGCCCTGTTTTCTGTTGGGATGGACCCGACCTGCCCCGCGCCCCGCACTAGTCTTGAAATGAATGCCCCGTACCCCGCCCCGCGCGGGGCGGGGCGGACCCGACCTGCTCCGTCCATATTTCAATTTTTCCCCTGCCTAAACTCTTCAAATTGTTAATCGAGTTTGAGGCGTGTTTTGTTATTCGAGGTAAAAAAAAAAAACACTTTCATGTACCCATGATTTTATCATAAAAAATTGGACTTTAAAATTCAATGTACACAAATTTTCAATTAATGTATTTCTCACTTGACTGTTTTTCGCACATCTTTGTCCACATGATCAGATTTTGAAAAGATTGCAAATTAAATTCGTGATATTTACTAATATTTGTTTCTGTCTAATTATAATCTTTCAAAAGAATCAACTTAAATTGCCGCGAAAAAGATAGGATTATTATAGGAGTAATAATTAAAAAATATGCAAAAATTTAACTCTGAGTTCAGTTGATTTTTTTCCCTTTCAAGTATCACTACTATGAATGCACATTATTATATGCACTATCACTATTTAAAAATTAATTATTTTTTGAAATAATAATAGTGATTGTGCATTTCTATAATGGCGTTCTTAAAAAAAAATTATGTGAATTCGAGTCTCCATGAACCATACTCTAAAAAATAATATATTAAATTATAAAAATGATTAATCATAATAAAATTACAAAAAGGAAAAACATACTACACCTGTCCCATTATAGAACACCTCAAAATAGAGGTGTAAACGAGCCGAGTATTGTTGCACTAGAACTTGATTCGATTGGAATACTCGAAACTCGTCTCGAACTCAATCGAATCTAAATTTTTAAGCTCGAGCTCGATTTGACAAGAAACTCGATGTATTGGAGCCCAATTACCTGTATAATTTTACAAAACTAAATATAAAACATATTTTTAAAAATATAAATATATAGTACTATCTTTTAATAAAATTAATGACAAAATAGTAATTAATGTGCAAATTCGATTAGGCTCGCTAGCCTCTCGAGCCGAGTATTTACAAGATCAAACTCGATAGCTATTCGAACAGCTCGAACCCGACTCGATTATACTCGAGTCAATTTCAATCCTTTTTTTAATCGAGCCCGAGTAGCTCGTAAGACTGCTTCACTCACTTACACCCCTATACTAAAATAAAAAAAAATCACATATATTCAATTTTTTTATTTATTTTATACATAAAAGTTTACATTTAAATAAATTCCGGACCAAGGGAGTAAAACCTTTGAATTTGATCATATCCCGTGTGACACAAATTTATATGTCCACCGCTTATGTGGCGCGCCATATATGCAAAGTCTCCATCATCATTTAATTAATTCAATCTTCTCATTTATATATATTTCATACTTTACCCAATTTTATTAATTATATTAAAAAAAAGTTACCCGATCTGGACTCAACCCGATCCGAACCCGAACCCGGCCCGAGTGGTTCGTGATTCAACTGACCCAAATGGTTCATGGTTTAGGGTTTAGGTTTATATAATTAAATATTTTTATGAGATCCAAACTCAACCCGAACCCGAACCCGGCTCGAGTGGTTCATTGTTTACCTGACCCGAATAGTTCATGGTTTAGGGTTCATAGTTTAGGGTTCATGTTTATATATTTAATAAAAAGATTTAATTAATTAGTAAAATTAATTAAATGATAGTGAGACCTTGAATATGTAGCGCGCCACATAAACAATAAACAATGAACATTTAAATTTGTACCCATCTACCGGCATATGATCAAATCCGGTAAAACCTTTTCAATTAACCCCACAAAATTACACTTAGGAGAGTAAGCCCCACTGTATGCTGATACAATTGTGTTTATCCAGAACAAGTATTCTTTCCATCACAACTATATCACGCCATCTCTCCTTCTTCACAATCCAGATTTCAGATTATCCTTTTCCCTTTTTCCGCATTACGCTTCTTTTCCCCCCCTTTTTTCCCGGAAAAATCTTCACTTTTCTTCAGTTATATACCGTGTTGTAACAAGAGAGCCCTTGGTTTTAATATATTGAGAAAGCCCTTTGAACAAATTGGTACGCTTCTTCTCTCAGATTTAGTGGGTTTGTGAGATTTTTGAGTTTTTTATTTGAGGATGAGGTTTTGGGGCTTTTTTGTGGTGGGTTTTGAGGATTTTTGTCCTGTTTGTGTATGATCTTCAAGCCTAGCTGTCTGGTTGGCGATTTTTGGAGCTTTGTTGAGGGAAATTATTAATTTGTTCTTGGAAAACGTGATTTTGAGATAATTTATTAAACCTCAGATCACACTGCGGAATTTAACTCTGGAATTTTGGGATTTCGATGCCCTGCAATGGAGATATACTGAAAATCGAGATAGGAATTTCAGCTTTTGCTTTGTGCAGCAGCGGGCTTCAATTTTAAAAAGTTTTAAATTGTGGGTGTTCGTTTTTTGAAACGAAATTAGGGGCTTGTTTTTCTGTTGCTTAAATTACTCTGTAAAATCCTCAATCTGTTTTTCCTGATCTTTGCCTGATTTTTTTCTTTTCCAAATCTCGATTCATCATTATCAAATCCCTTTTTCAGCAACAAAGATATTCGTTCTTCAAGTGACGCCATCTTTCCACATACTATTTGGGAATATTTTTTCATTATTTAGATTCAAATGATAATTTTTATCTACTTTTGTGAACATTCTTTGCTGGTTCTCTGATTGATTAGCAAAACCAAAGGCAGAGGGATACAAATTTTGTGTTATCAATATATATTTTGACTTTAGCAAATAATAATAATAATGATAACTTACAGTCTTGTTTTAACCTCATACCTAGAGATCTGCTATTCTGCTGTTTTGTTCTCTGTTTATTTGATGTTTACATGTGCAGTTTCCATGAAATTAAGTAGGTTGTTGGGACTTGTTTGATGAATAATTTCCTAGTGAAAATGATGGATGCTTTTAGTTGAATTAATGTAGTAGTTGTATCATGTTTGTTAGTATTGAATTCATTACTAACTTTTATGGTTTTACACAAGTTGTTTCATCTGGTTAGCTCTGTTTATTTCTTGCTTTTATATTCTGATATTGAATATGCACTCTTTGTTGGCAGAAATTTTCAATCGATGGAGTTTCGTCGTCCCTCCGCAATGACCAATTTCAACAACAGATCTTCGTACGAGGAGTTGAAAAAGGCAATGACCTCAGCCCTCGACGAATCATCGGAAACAAGCCCAACTTCGGTTGGATTCGAGTGCAACATCTGCCTCGAACTCGTTCAAGACCCCGTAGTCACATTATGTGGGCATCTGTACTGCTGGCCGTGCATATACCGTTGGATCAATTTCAACGACACCTCCCTCGAAAACCCCGTTAACCCTAACCCGCTGTGTCCCGTTTGCAAGAGCGAGGTGTCGGATAAGACGGTTATACCCCTCTACGGTCGAGGCCAAACTACCGAGACGCCTAAAGACAAGCTCCGTCATCTTATCCCACAGAGGCCGCCTAGTCCCCATTGCAACGGGGTCATGATGTTACCGAATGGGACGAGCAACACCTCGAACCCCGTTCAGCAACGAAGATTTGCCGTCCCATCTCCTTTGTCGATTCCTCCTGCAGCGGCTCCGATGGCGTCTCCGGTGCTAGGTCATGGTGGGGCCTCGACACCTTTGGCCGATCCGATGATTGGGATGTTTGGAGAAATGGTGTACGCTCGTATTTTTGGGAATTCGGGGGCGACTTTGTATATGTCTCCGAATTCGTATAATTTAGCCGGGAGTAATACTCTGCGGCTACGTAGACGTATGATGCAAACCGATAAATCGTTGAGTCGGGTGTGCTTCTTCTTTTGCTGCTGTATGCTGCTATGTCTTATCTTGTTTTAAGGAAATTGTGTGGTCTTTCACTCTTCAATTGTGGTTTGTTGCACACTTGTATAAAATTCTAAGTATAGATGTGCTACGAGATGATTAGTAACAAAAATTTGGAACTGTGTATTGTATAATAGAGGTGTATTATCATTTGGCCTTAATATGCATTGTGAGAAAGTATAGCTTTATGATAATGAATTGGAGTTCAATAAGCTGTGATTGTATTTGAAAAACGGGGTTAGGTCTCCGCATAGTCGAGCGAATGATAATTAAGGATGTAATCGGGGTCGAGCTGACTCCAGTCGACTTTGAAAGTTTTGATCGCATTCGAAAAGAGTAGGTCTAGTGTGAAAATTTTCATGTATGAATATATATAAAATTGTCCTAAATTAATTATTTACACCCTAAACACTAAATAATGAACCCTAAATTATAATATATTCGGGCTGGGTAAACTATGAACCACTTGTGCCGAGTGAACCAATGAATCACTCAATTTTGTCTTACTTTCACCAATTACAGAATTTGATTGTAAATTAAAGTTTTTTCATGTATGAAAATTTTCATACTAGACTTTGTCATTCGAAAAATGGGGGTTACGTCTCTTGAAATATTAAGATTTCATCCTTGTGAGTTATGGATCGTGACAATTAAAGATGTAAGAGGGTCAAACCGACTAACAAAATATCCAGACGAAATCTATAGAAAATTTGAAGAAAACTTTGAAAGTTAATGGGGTCAAATTTGAGCCAATTAAGATATCGATTCAAGATAAATATGTTGATCAAGTTTGAATTGAGCTGGAATTCAAACTCCATAGTTTATGGAGCAAAATAAGATTTGGTTCACACTATAAAAACATGCAACTCCAAATAGCTATTAAATGTGATCAATTATTAAATAAACTACATTTCAACTAGACATTGAATAGTGGTCCAACAACATTTCCCCACAATTTCACTTTCGTTTCTTCTGGCAAATAAAGTTGAATCATATGTGACAAAGAGAATATTATATTAAGAGATAACTCTACAATAATTTTGGAATATCTGTAATATTACTCTCTTTCCAAGTTAAAAGTTCATTTTAATATTTGATTAGTTTATGTGAGTATGTCTTCATGAAAAGCAATGTATGATGATGAATATTGAGTTGGATGCGGTTTGATAGTAACGATAAACTAATAATGTCGAAATCCACCAAGAAACTAGAGATGAGTTTTATTTAATATCATAAAATTGTAATCGAGGAATAGAGGGTGGATCCCTTAAGTGCGATCAACTCTTATAATAAATCACTCCATATATAGTTCTATTCTGATTTGAAGTGGGGCCGCAACTAATAAACGGGTTCTGATTCTTCGGATTAGTCGATTTTGGAGCCGAAAACCGAGTTATCAAAATAAAAAAATAGAGGGGTTGGATATTTTTGCTAAATTATTAAGTTATTGTCTAGAAGCAAGGCATTTGACTTTATATGCAAAACGGCATCTAAGAAAGGATGGGCTATTAGTATTGGGAGTATTTAATAATCATGCTGTCTAGTAGGCTTTCTATTGTGTTAAATGATAAGACTAAACTTTTATTATGTTATCACTAATAGACTAATCAATGTTTTCATAACCGAACCCCATGATCGAATCCTGACAGAATTGACCGGCAAATTGGGTTCAACCTGGTCGGACCAGGCTCAACCCGTGGCTCAACCAGTTTTGTATGTTTAGTTAAAAAAACAAAATAAGTATAAACTTACAAAAATTTAAATATATATTTTATAATTTTTCATATCATATTTTATAAATTTTGTCCCACCTCATACATTTATCCCACATCGAAAGTGTTGGAGAAAAATGTGAGAGAAATATAAATTTAAAATTTAAAATATTTAATATAAATTAATAATTTAATTTTTTTTTTTTTAAAAGAAAAAAACCTATTATTTCGTTGAATCCTGGGTTTTTGCTGCTTCAACCCGAATCCTAGGTTATATAGTGTTTTTTAACCGGATTCTTCTGGGTTCGATTGAACAGGTTGAACCTACCCATGGTTCAACCTTTTTTTAAAAAGTGAGACTAATAGTGCTTTATATTTGTTTAATGGAAAAGGTGTATTAAGTGATGATGAAAATCAAGTTTTTGTATTAATTGTCAATTTCAATTGATTAGTGTTGTTGTTACATTGGTGGTGGCCGGTGGGTAGGGGTTGGATGGTCGGGTGAGATTGAATGGGCGGAAAGGGATAAGATAGTCTTGTGGATGTGATATATCATTATGCTATCAATTTTATCAAAAATATATACTCCACATTTTGTTTTGTTAAATTTTACAAATAATTGAGCTCGAATCGAACCGAGTTCGAGCTTCAAAATTTGGGCTCAACCAAATTCGAGCCGAGTTTTAAGTATTTCAATGGAGTCGAGTTCAAGCTCGGCACTACTCGACTCGACTCGTTTAACGCCTAATCAATTTGATATACGGTGCAACGTTACACACCATCATTATTTAATGAAACAATTGATATTTTAAAGTGAAAATAAGTTATAACACTAACAATCTATGTAATACTTTTTAATAAAATAATAATAGCCTTTTAAAAGTATATTTAAATTGTATGGTGCACTTAATGTATATAAATTTTTGTCACTCAAAAAATAATACAAAAATTGAAAATTTGAGTTTTTTTATTCCGTGAGAAGTATGATGCATTATTTTTTGTTCTTGATTAGACATTTATAAAAAAAAATATGAACATATCTAATACTCCATCCGGCCCATCAAAAGCGTATTTTTATTTTGGCGTATTTATGCGGAAAGGTAAAATTACGACGACGTTTATGGACACAATTTTTTTTATCTCCATCGTCCAACAATCACTTAATTACTCAAGTTATCATTATACTTTACTCACAATCAATTATATTATTCATAAATTAATTTAATTTACCTTTCCGTACAACATGTCAAAGCGAAATGATCACAATTTTGATAGACGGAGGGAGTATAATACATCAAATGATAAAGAACACATATTTAACTCTACCGGTTTTTTATTCAATAAATAAGTGTATATTAAAAGTTTTATAAGTAAAATTTAAAATTTTAAACACAATAAATAATAATTTATTGGCATGGGTAAAAAATGAAATTGAACTATCTTTATGAATTAAATGAGTAATAGTGTATGGTCCCGCGAATTATGCGGTAATTTTTTAATTAATTTTAAATCAATTATTTTAAATTTTAATTTAATTAATTTAATTATAATAATATTTTTTTGTATATGTGCCAAATATATTTTCTTTAAAGATAAATTATGTATTATTATTTTAAAGTAAATATCGAACAACGAAAAAATAAAAAATTTGGGTACCTTAATTAATTAAGGAAATATTAGATTGAAATTTTTAATTAAAATATAATTTAGAATAAAAATGCAGAGTAATTAAACAACGACGAAAAAAAGTAACAATGATTTTTTAGAATTGTTAAATAACATTGGATGTGAAAAATATAATTTAAAATTCAAAATAATGAGATAGTTTAAATTTGAAGTAGTTAAGATAATATCTCATTTAATTAGAATTAAAAAAATTGTAAATAATGAGAAAAAAAAATTAAATTGAAAGAATTATAGAATGTCACATAGGAGAGAGAAGATTAGGAAATAGATATAAGGGGATATGATTATAAATATAAAATTATTTAATTATTAAAATATTTAATAACAAAATATATTAAAATTACCATTAACCAAAACCTCAAACTACCCATTTTGTTTTACAATCAGTTCATGTAGTACACTGTACACCTTTCTCAATCGATGGATCAATATCACTCTATTAAATAAAGGGAAGAAACCAAGAAAGTCACAATAAGCATGTGTTTATAATTTATTTTATACATAATTCTGTACAAGTTAAAAACATAAATTATAATATGTGGCGGTGGTCCGGCGGCCAACACGGTGGCGGCTTTATGAGAAGCTTCCAAATAATCCGGCGGCCAACACGTTGAACTATTAGTTTATTTATTATTTATATAATATTCTCCCCTTAAGTAGCTAAAATATATAATTACAATAAAGGCTTCAAAATTGGCTTTCGAAAAATTAGCTTCTAGAATGTTCAACGTATAGTAGACTATTATTGGCGTTCGATGAATATTATGTCATCAATGATCAAACCATATATAGAAATTGACACTTACCATTTTATTTCAAATTAAATTCAAAACTGACTCTACTTTTCAGCTGCAAAAAATATCTCAGGCAATCAAATTAAATGAATTGTATGGTCGTATTTGAAATACATACATCACAAATGTATTTGTATTTAAGTAAAAATTAATCAAACATATAGTTGAGATTGATGACTAAAATTAACTATAAATAGGACTAATTTGAAATTTCATAGCAGTTGGAAACGTAAATAACTTCTTTTTTAATATAATATCTACCTGATGAATGAACTAATTGATACTGACATAATCAGGACGTATTAGATGATGATATTTCATAATTAGCGTTTTATTATTGTATTAAAGTTGTTCATGTGTTAAATGAAAATATTACAAATCCTTTATTAAGTGGTGCTACTTTCTCTATGATGCAAAAATGGAAAAAAATATTTTACAAATATTCCCGATCTATTCTTTGGTTCTTAAAGAGTTTGATCCTGTAGTAAAGATTGGATGAATTAATAATGTTGTTAAATATGTATTATAATTATTTATTTCCTAATAAAATATAGTTATGGGTGAAGATGATGATATCCTAATCCTAAGAGATTGATAATCGGATTAAAGTTCTTTTAATGTCTTTATTTAGAGAATATAGTGGTTAGGTTTTGAAGCAAATTTTGGTGGTGGCTCTTCTATGAGTCAAGATGAAGATATATTAACGGGTTTTTTATGATGAAATGTTCTAAAAACGTCAAGGTCTACTTCTAACCCTTATTACTTAACTTGATCATTATTTATCCTCTACATTTGTTCGGCTTGATGAAGATGAAGACAACATTACTTTTAATATACTAAAGTGGTGGTCGGGGATGAAAAATATCTATTCAATATTGTCAATGCTAGCAAGAGAATTTTTTGCATCTTCCGCCTCAACCGTTCTTGCTGAACAAGCTTTTTTTAGTTTGGGAGGCTACACTTTGGATGCAACGAGATCGAATATGACCGTTGAAAACGTGGAAAACCAATGCTTGCTTGATGATTGGGTAAGAGCCGAAAAAGAGAAGTCAAGAATTAATTGATAATGATGATCAAGATAGTTCCGAAGAAACTACCACCGGAAGTGATGCATGAAGAATCGTATCGATCCAAATCATCGAGGTAAGTTTGAGGTAAGAGAACTACGTGGACTTTGATTCCTATTTGGATACGTAAGCAACTTAATTTTAAGTTTCAAACTTATAATTTCTAAGTTTATTTCTTAAATTTAAGTTCAAGTCCAATTTCTTTAAATCCCTCCCTCCCCCAAATTTATTTTGTAAAGTTTAAAATTTTAAGTTGTAATTATAATTACTAATTCGATATAGTTCACTTTGTAATTTGTAAATTTGTAATAGTTCAATTAATTTGTAATAGTAGATTACTAGCTTATTTTAAGTTAGAATTACTAATTTGTAATAGTTCAATTACTTTGTAATAGCTACTAATTTGTAATAATTCAATTATTAATGTAATCTTCAATTTAAATTCTCATATTAACAATAACAATGTCCAATTTCATGATCTATCTATATATTCATTCAAATTTTAGATCCAAAAAACTAAGAAACGCAAGAAAAAATATATGAAAAAAAGAAAAAGAAAAAAGAAATAAAATCGGCCGAACCGGCGGGTCAGAACCGAACCGAAACCGCCTTGGCCACGGTTCGGTTCCGGTTCCCCCTCCCAGAATTTTGGAACCGCCGGTTCGGAACCGGAACCGTGAGCATGTCTAATGTGTTGTATGTCGTTGGGTATGTATATTTGGATTCCGGCATTTTTTATGTTTAGATTGGGTCATTTTCTTTTGTAAAATCCAAACTTGTCTACTTATTTAGTGGTAAATGTATTTGATAGGACACAATTTTAATGCAAATAAAAGTATAACTGTATAAGAAATTAATGTCAAAATTTGATAGCTTAAGTGGTTAGAGCTCCATCGCCTGAGATTTGAGGTTTTGGATTCGAGACATGGAGAAGAAAAATTCATTCATTCTTGTGGTGATTCCTTTTGTATTCGAGGTTTTGAATTTGAGACACTGAGAAAAAAAATTCATTCCCTCTTGTGGTGGGGTGGTGTTTCCCCTCATGTGGTGGTTGCGATTCTAATCTACAGCTACAGTTAGACAAAAACGATATTGTCATTTGCTCGATGGTACAAAGAACTTTTTGTAATTATATGTGTATTGAAATCAATACAATATATTCATATATAGATAGATGAAAATGTAAAAAAAAAAAAACAAATTACGATGGTACCCAATAATGTTACAATGACAAAGTTACATATTGTCCTATTATTTTAAAGTCTAATAATTGGTCCGTCGGCATTTCTAACTATCACTCTTAGACTAAAGTAACATTATATAATAAAATCTATTTTAATATTTGGGGAAACATAAAAAAAAATCTAGTCGTTGGATTTAATATAAATTTTTTATTTTTTATTTAAAAGTTAAATAATCAAATCTAGCACATATTTTTTATTTTTCATCAATTTTAACATATATTTTTTTCGCTCTTCAAATTTAGCACATTTTTTTTTAATACTTAAAAACATCATCGTGTCACTATTTTCGGCAAGTTTCGTTCGATCTAGTTGTTGGAGTTAACTTATCTTGCTGATGTGTAAATATTAACATAAAATTAAAAAAACAACTCAGTACCTAAAATTAAAAAATAGTGTCATGAGATGTTTTTAAATCCGCATTTTTTAATCTTAGGTGGTGATGTAATCAAATTTGTTTGAATATATTTTACAATTGAACAAAATAGGATTAAACAAGTATAATTGTTAATACTTGCTAAACTATAAACAAAAAAAGACCTAAATAAATTCGAAATACTTTGTTGCACAAGCATTTGGCGCTGGTCACACAATCTGTAAGTGCATATTTTATGCTTATTACATATAGATATTTTAATTAGCATGAAAGTATTAACTAGTAATTAGATTTAAGTTCTTTTATATACATTTTATTTTATTGATAAAAAGATACATGAAATAAAAGTGAATGAACTTTTATTTTTTTAATTATATTAAATATTTATTATGTCATTTTTTTTTCTCCTAAATTTTAAGACGGTCTTATAAAGTGGTTTAGCTAGCCAAAACAATCATGATCAATTTTTATTTTATTTTTTTGTGTACAATGGATTCCAAGGTTCAACTACTTGTGTGTACTTTGATTTATCTATCAAGATTATTGCTAGTTATTCTCTCAATTCGAGACAAATGTTGATATTATAGCTTCTGAGCTTCTCCTCAACATTTAAAGTATGCATTACAAGCCATGAATGTTGCAAAACGGTACAACTTTGCAACTTTCAAATTATTAGGTCAAGTTTACTCAGAAACATGAATGTTGCAAATTTACAAGATTTTATTTTAATTTAAATAAGATCTTAATTTTTATTGTCCTGATAGTAACTTTGAAATCATAAGTGACCATCAATGTCCAGATTTCCAGCTTCATGATGCTATAACAACCAAAATAACATGTGATAAGAAAACAGATGAATTTAAAATGTCAAAGGGGTAGAAAAAAAAATCAAATAAATATAACATCCACCATGGCTTTTGGATTCTTTAGCCATCCAACCATTAGGATCACAAAAGCAGCTCCAAATTGCAACAAAAATCAGTTCGTTATTACAAAACATCGATCATTTCAATATATTTCCATCATAATTGCATTGCAAGTAACCTATCACAACACCATAACTGATTGGGAAATAACCAAGGAAGCAGTTTCAAAATCGAAGAAACAAATATATATAGAGGAGTTAGCAGCAAAGATATCTCCATTGTTATGATTGAATGATCTCTGCATACAAAGTCCAAGCATATCAAATTTACCAGTGTCATCTGCTTGGCTAGCCATTTAGGGCCTGTTTTCAACCCCATTTTGAACAGTCAAAATCACTTTTTTTAAAGCAGGTAAGACTCAACTTTTTAAATAAAAAAATGTTTCTATCTTGTTAATAGAGTTTGCAAATAGGGACTTAATGTTTCAAGATCACTTCTCATCCCTTGCTATTTAAAAAAAAAATAAATTAAAACATCTAAATTCAAATAATAAATCAACATATTGTATGTATATATAAAAAAAAAGAACTGTAGCATAAAATATATAAGACATTTAAGATTTAAAAAGACTATTTCAATCATTTTGAGAATAAAACTACATTAATATTATCAGTTTTATGTTGTGCATTGGGTCTTACCCATCGAACATTATAACCAAGCTGCGGAAATGGGTCATCAAAAAAGTGGGCCTTATGCAAGGTTATTTGGGCCTAATAATAGTTTCCTTTACTAAAATTCTGTATTGTATAAATTTTATTCCAATTGAACATTTGTTATTTTGTGAATTGTGACTTACAGGGGTTGTTGTAAAATAAAAAATGAGTACATAATAGATAATACAAAAATAATCTACATTAATTATTTATTTAATAAATTAAAATAATTTTAAGAATAGTAGGAGTGAAAAGCAGTGAATTTTTTTTTATAATTACAAAAACATCAAATAATTATAACAAGAAATTTTTCTTTAAATAAATATATATAAGTACAATGGATTTGGAGATTTAAACTCGATTCACACGTCGCAACAAATCCATCCCCACATGCGACGAACTTGAGCTTAATAAAAGAAGTCACACACGATGCGTTTCTAAGTATGCCAATGAGACGGGTTCAAATCAAACACATATTGTCAGTTCATACAGAGCTTAGATCTGGCTTGAAATGAGGCCCCCACTAGCGGACGGTGGGTTCTGGTCCCTCAGATTAGTCGATCCTTGAGCCGGATACCGAGTTATCAAAAAAAAAAAAATCAGACATATGTTGTGAACCTATCAGAGACCGATCGTGATTTTTGTAGAATCCGCAATTTTTTTTGTGAACCTCCCTAAACAAAAATACATTAATGTTTTTATATACATTTGTGTATATATATAAATTTATATTCACATTAATGTATATGTGTTTGTGTAAGCATAAGATGAATATTAAACGGGCCGATGGATTCTGAAATTGGGCCAAAATGAATGGGCCGATCGGGCCGGTTTAAACTTTAAACACGCCATTGCTAAGCCTTAAAATAATCGCCATGCTTCTTTCCACTCCCACACTTTGTTTGAGCTCAAAGACGACATTCTTCTTCAATTCTCCGCAGAAATTCTGCAAGTTTTTCAGCAATTCTCCTTGCTCTCACTAGCAATCGATAATGAAGTCCTTCACCTCAGAAACCTCATCTTCGTTGGGAGTGGATGCGCACGGAATAGCAGATGTTGAGGCCGCCATTAGCCTACAAGAATGGCAGGGTTGGGGCACCGTTTCGCCTGTGCCTTCGATGGTTAATCAAGTTATTCGAGATTTGAAGCTTTTGGAGAAAGAGATTGAGCCTCCCATGGAGTTTTGCGGAAACCACGGCACACTCTCGGTAAAAACCCCCAATATTTAGGATTGATTGTGTTGAATATTCTGTGTTTTTATTTCGATGGTACTGTGATTTTTTCGTGCCTGAGTCTAGGGATGATTGGGAAATGTGGCCGAGAGTTGGAATTTTGGGTGATTTTAATGATTTGGTTTTGGCGAATTTGATGATTAGAATGTTCGTTTTGTTTTGTTTCTTGTTCATTCTATTGCAGTTTTGGAAATGGTGATTGATATGCGTGTTTCTCGGTGTACTTTTAGGCTATGTTGGGTTGTTCTTTGTGGTTTATTTTTTGGTACCATTCTTTTTCCTTTTCGTAATCATAATTCAAGGTCCAAATATAAAGCATAATTGAGTATAAAATATCAATCTACTTACTGAACTCGAGTGTAACAGTACACATATGCAGTGGATAAATGTATTGGAAAGGCTCAATGGTTTGTGTTGGTTGAGTGTCCTGGAATACTAATGCACTCAATCCTTAGTTCGTCATTGTAGAATGTGGCATGTTTAGAATTTTGTTTTACTGGTTAGAGGGCATTGCATGCTTTTGCAATGATATATATAGACCTAGTGCTTTTAGCAAAGGAAAAAACGAAGAAAGACTATCGACAATAGAATGGGGAGGACCTTCAGTTAAAATAGGCCTGTGACTTGATTGCTCAGATACAATAACTATGTTCAAATTTATTGTCATTTTCATCACATGATATTAAATATTCAGCTTTTTCTAGAGTGTGGTTTTGCTGATCTTGATGCTTTAGAACATCATTGGTGCTTAACATCTAATTATCTCCACTGGCTTCCAGGGGGACTTCAAGGTTGAGGAGGACAAGAAACATCGGGCAAAGTATGCAACTTTAAGTAATTCTGAAGAAAAAATCCAGTTCTTTTCAGCTCGACAAATAGCTTGTCGATTACTTGGAAGTAGGGGTTATCTCTGCCAGAAGGTGAATAACTGATTAATCTTTTATTTGCATTTATGTTTTCTATGAAAACGATTGGTTGGTTCTTCTCTTCTGAAAGATTTACTTCCCATGAGTATAATTGATCTTTGTCAGTTTTTTCTGGGATTTTTTAAGTGATTTTATTGTAATCACTTCGCATGATTTTGTAGTGTTGGCTTCCTATGGGGGATTGCATCTGCTCAAGAGTTAAAATGTGTTCCCTTTGGCATGGATTGCGTATCTGGTTATATATGCACCCAAAGGTTTGAGTTTCTGTTTTATGAAACTTTTATTTCCTAGCACATTTTTTCAGTCAACAATAATCTTGTTTCCTTTTCCTTTTTCGGCAACGGAACACCCCTAACCAACACATATGTTAAAAAAACATACAAAGAAGAGTTTAAAAATGTACAAATGATATAGAAATGAACAAATAAACTAGCTCAAAATTGTACATAAATTTAGCGGAATCTAGGTGAGAGAATCTGCCATAATTGCACATTTGCACTAGAAGAATCCCACGAAGATCATTTGGCAGCTGCAAAATGTTATTTTCTCTCACCATGAATCAGAAAAACACGTGCTATGTTCTGTTTCATTTTCATTGTATATTTCTCAAAAAAAAAAAAAAAAAAATTGATTAAAGAAAGAAAGATTCACTTGGGAATTATTTAAAAGTAGGGATCAGGGATAAAACACGCCTGGACGTTAGAGTAGGTTTGTGAAACAAGATTCTTATGTCTAATGCTTTCAGAATTTTTTCCCTAAAAATATGCATCTAAGCCTTGAAAACATAAAAATTCATTTATGCAAAATGACTGCAAGTGAGTCATATTCTCCTTCTACTTTGTTGTATTTTGAGTTTTTATGGAAATTAAAGGAGGATCCTTATATTACATTCCTTACGTTTTTTGACAGGATTTTTTAAGGCAGAATAATACTGGGAAATTATTATGGCAAGTTTTTGGTGTCCAGGCTGCAAAATTGTGTCTCTATGGCATAACTGAGCATGAAGAAATGATGTGGAATGAATTGAAAAGTGCAGGTATGAGATGATTCATTGTGTTTCTTTGTACTCTCCAAATGTTTTGGCCAATTGCGACTTCTATCATCTGTAACATACATTATTCGTGGCTTCTTTTCTTTCTTTCTAAAATTCGGGTTTCTGTGTGCGTGTGGTATTAGGCAACTCTTCTAGCATGCTATGATGGAAACATGAAGAAAATGATGTTTCTGGGATAAACATTTTGATATTATTCTATCATGCTCCCCCCGCCCCCCCCAACAACCCTAACCACACAGCAAAGAAAATGGAGAAGAATTTCCACTAGGTACCTTTATTAATTATCTATTTATTATTTATGATGGGGCAACTACCCTACTATGAATAGATTTATTGTACATGTAATGATGTCTCATTGCTTTTAGAAAGTGGTCTTTGTTGGCTACATCAAATAATTTGAACTTTTAGTAGTATTTCTTAAATAAAAAGCTTCTAAAACTCTAGCAATCGGTGTATACTCGATTACAAGTGATGTGAAAATTGAATCTGCTTCATACTATAGTACGTTCATGGTTGGCTGAAGTTTGAACACCATAGTTATCCTCTACGCTTATTTTCTACAAAAATGTTTGCTTGTTTGTGTTGTTTCTGTTCCCATGTTGATCAATCACTATATAGATGACTACCTTAATGTTGCAATTCAATAATTTTCAGGTAGAAACAATGTTTGGTGTCTTTATCCTGATAAGAATGCAGTGACTGAATCCGTTAAGGATATTGTTGGGTGCTCCACGAATCCAGAATACCAAGTGGTATATGTAACTTCTGATATTATCTCATTAATATAGGATTGAGTTTAGCTATAATTGCAAGTGACATTTTCTTTACAAATTTGTGCCCAATAAGTATGTGCTAACTGATGCATTTTTTTGCATAATTCGGTTGGAAATGTTGCTAAACCCCATAATAACACTAAACTATTACTCCTTCCGTTTCATAATAAGTGTTGTTTTTAGAGATTTACACTCAAATTAAGGAATATAAACTTTAGTCATTTTTACTTGGACAGATGATTTCCTTCTATTAATCGACATATCTGAATGTGTTTCCATTATGTGTAGTCGTTTTTTGTCAGCCTTCATGGTAATATGCTAAACTTTGTGCAATTTGTTACACAGGAAAATGAAAATACTACCATGCACGTTATCTTGTTCGATGGTACTTGGAGCAATTCAGGTGCAATGTTCAAGCGTTTACAGGTACTGCAGCAAATAGTTATATTATCCCTATATTTTCTCTCTTTCCCATAATTCAAGGGCATGCAACTTTCATAAAGATCAAAGGCGAAAAGCTTAAGTTTTGATACCCAAAGACGTTATAAATAATCTCAAATATGATTCTAGGCGTGCTCGTCTCTTTCACAAAAACTTGTATGACACGTGATACTCTTGTCTGTGCTTTTCATACTCAAATTTCAAAAGTATCACAAAAAACATGCAAGAGTATCACGTTTCTGCTGGCTTCACTCTAATAAATTATTGTAACTGGATTTTCTACAGGCTCGATCTGCATCAGAATGGGGGGAGCAACTTCGTTCCATAACTCTGAACACGGGTGTATCTTTGATGCATAAGCTAAGGTAAACAACTCATATCCCTTCTTCTATACATTCTAAGCCATCTGATTGAAATATAATGTCAAATGAACGGCGTATGATCGATCAGACCCCAACCATCTTGGGACCGTACGTGTACAGCAGCTGCAGCTATCGGACTCCTCTACGAGCTCCAACTTGTTCCAGAATTTAGTACCTTAGGTTTTGACAAACAGGCGGAAGCTATAGAAAACGCGTTGGAGGTTTTGTTAGAAGGCCTCGTTGCTCGAAGACTGCGCATGGGGCGGTCGATCTCTCGTAAGGAAAGGCACAACAGGGATATTTGCTAACATTGTGATTGTATGCATGTTGGAGAAGCCAGCATTTCTGAGCCTTCTTCAACTATTCTAACTCCTTAGTTCAGATTATATATTAATGAAATTAATCCCTTATATATGGAAAATGAGTCCCAATTGCATTTGGATCAGAGGGTTTTTGTTTTGAATTCTAATATATGAATATAGATTTTAAATTCATTCTCCAAATCATTGGTTCTTATGTTTTCCTTTATCTACAGTGTGCCAATCTTTTAAAAATTTTAATGTCTAATATATAACATATAAAATATGATGCTATACATCAAAGCAAATATGACAGCAATGATGAATAAAAATATGAGATTGTATAATAAATCATTAAAATTTGGTAATTGAACATTTCTTCCTTTATTTTAGATTTTTTTAATTTTATAACATTATAAATATATAATACATGTGTGTATATATGTATATTTGTTCCTGCTTTTGTGCCATTGATCCCCCTATTTTTCCTCCCGCACAATCTCACCATAATCACACAAGAAAAAATAGACACAAAAAACCCAAAATTGTGAAACAAAAATACCAGAAAAAACAGAAAATTAGAGAAGAAAGAAAAGGGAACAGAAATACCAATCCATCTGCACAAGGAAGAAGGCAACAATGGAGTCCAAACAATCCTTGTTGCATTTATTTATTTTCTTCCTCGTTTTTGGCATCGCTTCTTCTTCCTCCATTTCAAGTAATTAATTCTCATTACATATATCTATATACACATTTATAAAAATTGAGATTTTTTGCATATTAAATTTATTTATTACGTGAATGTGAAGAAATTGATGATCAGGTGTGTTCGTAATTTTTGTTAATATTTTGGTTGTTTTTTTAGCAGATGAGATTTTTGAGCCGCACGGATCAATGGGTCGTTCCCTTTTACAACAGAAATCTTGTAAGATTAGTTTTTTCTGTTCTTACATTAGGTTTCAAGATTTTTATCTTTTTACTTCTTGAAATTCATATACATGATTATTACATAAGAGAAATTCTTCCATGTTAAAATGTGTGTGAATATAATACATAGGCATTTCAATAGTTATAGCAATATACACAACTTGTCAATTTGAATGTTTTATAACAATATCACATTGTAATATCAGAAGAAAAGTATGTCATAAATCAGACAAAAATTGATGAATTATTGTACCAATTAGGCCTTTAACATTGATTCCATGAGATCATATTTCAATTGTTCCTGCTGACGTCATTGATCGTTTCTAGTCATTAAAGACTTTTAAGTTTTAACTAGAGAAGTTTTAATGACAAGTTTATTATCATTAAAGGTCTATATTTTTTATGGTACTGCTCGAAATCCAACTATCTTATCACAGTTATTCTATTACATCTCTTAAACGAACAACAAGTAAAAAAAACGATTGAAATATAATATCGATTATTAATTACACCCCTTATATGTCATTCATCCAGAAAGTATAACAAAATTTTAAATTTCTCATTTCACAGCCTGCAGTGTGGACTTAGCAAACCAAAACTACACAATAATAACAAGTCAATGCAAAGGGCCAAATTACAATCGTGACAGATGTTGCACTCCATTGAAGCAAATGCTTTGCCCTATAAAAGATCAAATCAATGATCTTAAATCCGATTGTGCCGATGTCTTTTTCAGCTACGTTAATCTTTACGGGAAGTATCCGCCAGGACTCTTTGCAGCTCTATGCAAAGAGGACGCGCAAGGCCTCGACTGCGCGAATGTTCCCCCGTTGCCTCAAGGGAGCGCTAACGGGGCGTTTCGCTCTGGCGGATACTCCCCCGTGGCGATGATTCTTGTCGGGGTTGTATTGATGATTTTCAATATTTGATGGATGGGAAAATTGAGTGTAATGTTGTAGAGATTATAATTTGGTTGAACAACTTGTTACATTATATTTGAAATTAATATGAATATATGCTTTTAAAGAAATTATACAACTACTCAATTATCTCACAGGTTCATAATCTTGGAAAGCCATTGCTCTCAATTTTAAAGCATTAGAATACTAATAGAGATGTGAACATGAGATATAGTTTATCTAGCTTTTTTTAAGAAAGATGCTCGTTTTTTCAAGTTAATAAAAAAATGTTTACAATATTAAACAAGAGCAAGTAGAAGAAATGTTTGAACTTAGAGCTCCTGTTATATGAGATTATCAATGGATAAAAAAAGTAAGTATACATATAATTTAAATCCATCCCATTCAAGAATTTTTGGACTGAACCACATTGTATACAAATGTATATTAATCCAACAATTACTATTTTATTTTATTTTTAAGGTAATCAATCACAATAGTTCCATAACATAATCAATTACAATAATTTTTTCTACCACCGGGGACATGGCAACATCATTTCATTTCATTTGTAGACCTTTAATCGCTGTGACCATGCATGCAGGGGGGGACCACCAACTCAGAATTTCGGAACCGCAAACCGCATAATCGGAATCCCCAATCGACCATCACTAGAGAGAATAAATATTCCCTCTCCGTCTCTCGAACCCGGACCTAAAGGGTCGAGTAGTGGAGTTAACCACTGAAATTTATCCGTGACTGACAATTCAACAATCACTATTGTTCTGTGGGGAAAATACTAATAGATACAAAATTTGAATTTAAATTACTAATAAGTACAAACGGGATTGTATATATAGTCAAAGTTGCATGCGAAAGTGTAAATATACATACATATGTACAATCATTTTGTACCTATTAATAAATTACAATCCTGAAATATACTTATTAATATATTGGAATACTGAGATATACCTATTAATAAGTTGCTAACAATTTATATTTGGATGAAGTGCAACAAATAAAGAAAAGGATATGTAATGTTGTAAAAAAAAAAACAACATTACATAAACATCATAAAAAAGGATATGTAACCACCAACAAATTGGGTCATAACTACTCACTTCTACTCGTGTATCACATTGTAAAATTTAATCAATCAATTCACCTAAAAATTTGACATAATTGAGTTGACCATCTAAATCAATCAATAAAATTAATTTTAAAATGAACTAGTATGCTCAAACTCATCAGATTATGAAACCATTAGTATAAGATAGAACGATCGGTCCAAAAAAACACTTTGTATTGTTGTTTGAATCATCTCCAAATTAGTAATTTACCTTCATATTTTATTTTTCAATCAACATCATAAAAATATACACCGATTTAAATAAAATGAGATCAAATCATATCATATTATACTAACAAAAAAATAATCTAACGTGCCAAAGTAGAAAAGGGATCGTATATAAAGGCCCCATTATTGACTCCAGCTAATTTCTATTTTGAACGAATTCCACCCAATTTCTGTACGGGACAAATTTCGTGTTTCACAATTCCATTATTTACATATAAAATTAGATTGCAAATAAATTGAAAAAAATTCTCAGGTATGTTTATTTTGGAACTCACCCGAATTAATTTAGAACTTTGAAAACCACGTCTCATAGCTTAAAATAGACTTTAAAATATTCTCTTATAAAGTATACATAAACCCCTATTTTTTACAAAATTCAATACAATCATATCACTATTTTCCCACTCTCAACACAATATAATAATATCGTATCAATTATTAATTTGACATAAAGTAAAAAAAATTGAAGATATGACTTCCCCGCACACCTAAATCCCGAAATAAACATACCCTCGATGTATTAAATTAAATTAAATTAACACTTGCTGAATTATTTTATACATATGAACAATTTAATAGATATGCCACGTTGGTAAATCATGTCAATAATATTTACAATAATATTTAAAGTTAATACTTTATTTACAATTATATAATTAATTAGATTTGATTACGAATAAACAAAAAATTGTGATTTAATTTACAAATTAGTCCATAATCAAACACAATTATAAAAGGAATTTATAGAATAATTCCATGCATATTAAAAGAACGAGGATTAAAAAAACCAAAAACGGTGCAGAGAAGTTTTCTCTCATTCTCACACTAAAAATAATAGAGTAGCAATTAAAATCTGTCAATAACATTCCAGTGGTATCATTAGCCCATCATAAATTCAAGCCTCTTTTTTTGTTTGGGTAACTAAAATTAGTAGAAAAAAAAAAGGAAAAAAAGAAAGAAAAAAAGCATTGTTCTTATCTATGCCCCGTAACCAAAGTTTCTATGAACCGCAATCCATCAAACTTCGGCGCAAATTTATCCGAAGATGCCGATCCTTGCGATCCTGAATTCTCGCTCTGTTTCCTCGCACAATTATCCTTTAAACAAATCAACACAAAACATAATCAGAACGCCGAATTCACCAATTTCCACAAAAAATCCCCAATCGTTAACCAATCCAGAACAAACAACACCTAAAAGTACCAAAATCCCCCAAATTAAACCATCGGAAAACGAATCGCCGCCGTTAAAAAAATTAACCGAAGAATTAAAGTGAAAAAGCGGCGAATTCAGTATAAATCGGAAGTAAATTCAAATCGGTAGTTCGATTTACCTCGCGGATAAAGTGAATTTTGGAGGATGAAGCCGAGGAGGCGGCAGTAGCAGAAGCGGCTGCAACAGAGGCAGCTATGATGCCAGATTTCTTCATGATTTTGTGGAATTGGATTAGAAAATAGTATCAGTGTGAAGAAAATTGAATCAGATTTAAAAGTTGCAGAGAATTTTGAGAGAGAAAGGGGGTATATGGAAGGAGATTTATGGTGGTAAGGGAGTATATATATGGTGTGGAAAGCGTGCTAGGTCTATTTCTTTTTTTTCGAATAAATACGCGGCAACCATTATGGAATTGTTCGCCCACTCTTTACTCATTTAATTACGGTCTTGCCCTTGCTTGTAATTATTGTGTTTCTTGTTTAGTAAGTAATTCGAATAAATGTATATTGACTTTGTATTTATTTTGTTCAATGAGAATTTGATATGAGATTATGAAATACTTTCTCCGATTCAAAATATAAGATGTTTAATTTTTTGCACGTTTATTAATAAAGAAAAATTATATAAAAATTATCCTTATTTAATGATAATTTATCTTTAATGACATGCCTTAATTTTTGAAAAACTTACCAAAAAAAATAAAGAAAGAGTAATAAATAAGGACAATGTAGAAAAATAAAAGTTAAAACATCAAATAATAAAGAAATAATTAAAAAATCAAAACATCCTATATTTTGAATAAGATGGAATATTCAATTCAAATCTTTAGCATATATAGACAAATCTTTTGGCAAAATTAAATTGCATCACTTCAAAAATTTCTAATCTCATTAATAATAGATTATCAATTTTGTAAGTGTAAATCTATCGAATTAAAAATAGAATATCTTTGTAAGTATATCATGTTCACAAGCTCTCATGTGAAACTTGTTTATACTATAAAATTGATATCATTACATTTATAAATTAATTGATATTACTATTCTTATAAATTAATACTTATAACATTCAATGCTATGATCTTAATTTGCAAATGTAATGGTATCAGTTGATAAATATTATGGTATTGATCTATAAATGTAATGGTATGAATTTTATACTATGAACAAGTTTCACCGCAGATTTACTCTGTCGTGTTTACAGTAATGATGAAATGCTTTTTCTAGATGTAAGCAAAAAATATACCGCGTGATATTTTTATTAAAAAAATTAATTACAATAGAGAATTTAATCAGTTTAGACTGAATCTCTAATTTATATGGTACATGGGAAGTTAATATCAAGAAAAGCTCGACAATTTAAACCGTGTTGAATTTAAGTTTAATGAGTTTTTATTTTTAGTTTTTGTGGTGTTAATTTTTATTTTTATTAAAATTGAAGAAAGTAAAAAAGGTAACATGCTAAAATTTTGGTATGGTTTTTTTTTACTTTTTTTCAATTTTAATCTTATGTATTTTTACTTTTTTAATATTAGTTTAAAAGAGATGAAAGAAAATGACACGAAAATGGTTAAAATTGAATAATATTAAACATGACCTAAACTAAGGAACTATTCTTAATTTTAACTTTTGGATCGCGACTCACGAGATCAATTTTCATGTACAATTCATCACTTTTCGGATGACTTGATATTTAATGATTATTAAACAAAAATGGTGAATGTGTCTATATATTTAACCTTATGAAACAAAAGATTTAAGATGATGCATAAAAAAGGTCAACTTAGATAATGGGAATAAGGAAGGCTAGTCAAATAGATGTGGTATCTTATGTCATAACACCATTGACTATATAATTAGTCAATTAGTGATATAATAATTATATATCTCATATGCATGTTCCCATCACCCTATGAGAGAGCATATTATAAGATAGTCAATTATTAATGATATAATAAAAAAGAAAATCACAAACAAACTTGTGAGGTCATATGGTGTATGGTCTCATTTAAATAATTCAAATGCGACGGAAATATATAATTCAATACTTTCACGAAAACTATTAGTCTATTATTATAGAAAAAATAAAGAACTGATACCAAATATTAACCCCAAAGGCAGCAGGGGTAGTATCGTAACAGCGCATGAAGAGCATTTAAAACAAGGTTTTCCGCCTCTATGTTCCGGCTGATATTTCGAACTGCGTGGCCAATAGTGTGTGTCCACGTGTGTGGTACAGATTAGTCCACGACACCAACACTGGATTTCCACATGCTTACTCAAAGGCCCAGCTTTACGGACCATGACAGGTGGAGTGACGAGTGGTCTAAAAACGTCACATGTTACAATTGACAGCCACGCCAGAGTTACTGTGAATTCTCGTGTATGCCCTTGATACACGAGATTGTCTTGCAGTGAGATAGATAATAGTTTGACAATAATTTCTTAAAACCCCTCGTGTAGTTTGAAAAATCAATGTTAAAACTCTTTTTGTTTTAAAAATTATGTGAAATTCTCGTTGTGGTTTTATAAATATGGTGTGAAATCTTTATTTTTGTTGATATAATAGAAAATGTATTACACACTCGCTTTTTAGTATTTTTTTTCACCCGTTTTATTGGAAAATGATATTATTACTCTCCATTGACTATATTAAAGGGGGATTAGACGTCAAACCTTCATATTTTTACAATTTAAAATTTTTATATAGTTATTTAATTGTAAAAATATGAAGGTTTGATTTATTCTTCTGCAAATAAATAATTTTTTGCCACGTGTTAAGCCCGACGAACACGTGGATATCATCAAAGGTGTGCACCGCCTAGCGACATGTGTACACAACAATTTGGACAAACATCCTGCTCTCTCACCTGTGCTCGCCAAGAGCTTGACAGCTCAGGCGACCAGAAAACACCAGAGGCCGCCGTACCACATTAACTATGCTCGCCCGGCAATCCGATGGTTACTCACCAAGCCGGGCGAACGCAAGAAGAGAAGGGAAGATTTGTCACGCCGACCCGGAAGAACGAAAAGAAAGATCGATCAACCGCGACCTAGGGACCGAACATAGAAGGGAAGATTTGTCGCCGACCCGGGAGCGAACAAGGAAGGGGGAGACATGCTCATACGGCGGCGAACAAAAAAAAGGGACCAAAGCGCTTGGCCTACGGCCGCGGTTTCCAGGCGAGCAGAGCGACCTATCAGGGAGCGAGCACACGTAGCCGGTTAACAGAGATCCGGAAAAGTGGAGAGCAGAAGAATGTGCTCGCCCCAGAATCAAATCCATGGCGCTTGGCCTGCGGCCGCGCCCACCGAACGACCACAAGGGCCGGGCCTCGCAAGTGCGGACCACCATCAGGTGAGCACAAGAAACGGGTCACCCTCTTACGCCACCATCACAACACGATGACAAGCCTGGAGACTTCTCGGCAGTAAAGATAAATGTCAATCAAAAGAAGACAATAAAAAAAACGGCAAAGACCACATAGATTCATGCATCCTAAGAAATCGCTACCATGTTAGTGTTAAGAATATCAAGACCACCCGCCGCCAAAATTTCGTGCTATCCCGGACACCACCTGCTCACCCAAACTCTATAAATAGATCCACAAAGAACGAAGACGAGATGGAGGAATTTTCCTAAGATAACCCATGTATAAGCTCTCCATCTTACATAATCATTGTGCTCGTCACTAACACATTGTGCTCGACGCACTCCCCAAACCATATATAATATAATCCTGGCTTGGTACGCCCCCAGACGTAGTCAATTTTGACGAACTGGGTCATCAAATATGTGTTGTCTTCCTACATACAGTTGTGCTCGTCATACACACACACAGTGTTTGACACATCATTATTTTGTTTGTTAAGTCGTTACACACAACGCCGCATCATATTTTCCACATAACACGACTTACAACAGACACCAAGACCACCTTTAATATAGTTAATGAAGGGTAATTTTGTCATTTTTTAACAAAGAAAGTAAAAAAAAATACGAAAAAGCGAGTGTGTAATTCATTTTCCAGTATCTCAACAAAAATGGGGGTTTCACGTCATATTAAAAAACCACAAGGGGTTTCGCGCCACATTTATAAAATCACAAGGGGGTTTCACACAATTTTTAAAACACATGGGGGGTTTGACACCGATTTTATAAACCACAAAGAGATTTGACACAATTTACCCAATTTCTTAATATTTTCAAAGAATTGATAAGCGTTAATTTGTGTTAATTTATAAATTATTTCTCACATAAGCTTTTTTCAAAAATAAAAAGATAAACTCGACAAATTAATTTTCCTATCAATTCTAAAATAAATATTTCAATTTTGTTCATAAAGTTTTAAACGAAACGAGCAATCAAAAGCTTGATCGGCTTGGCTAGTTAATGTTTGAACTGACGAAATGAAATAGCTAAAGCGATTAGAGCACCACTATCTAAGCGAGTCACCGTTTACCCGATTAAACATAAGTTAATGTTTGAACTAGATTCGTAAATATTGATAAGCGAGTCGAGCTCGAACTCATAAAGTACTCAATTTTCTAACAAGTCTACTTGTGGTTGATTTGTTATGATCAATAACTAGGAATTTTCTTGTAATTTTATTTGGTTCATTAAGCTCGACTTGACTTGTTAGGCTCATTTTCGAATCGAGTTGAAATCTATTTCTATCTCGTTAATATATTTAAGACAATTTGAATGACTCGACAAGAGCTCGAGTCTAGTTCTATATAGCCAAATTTATTCTATATATAACCGTCTAAATGTGCATTACAACACAAACTTGTCCTATGTATTTAATTAATGTTGTGTTCTGACTTCTGAATAACATATATGCTTCAGTGTACTTTTATTAATATTTTAAAAAAGTTTCACATTCAATTATTTTCTCCTGATTATATGTATTTTAGTTTAACTTCGGAAGACTATTTTTAAAATGACAAAAACTCATATGAGACAGTCTTATATATGGGATGGAGTATAAATTAGTACAATTACATTCACCCCTCTTAAAAATATTAAAATGTTAATGTTCAAAAAGTTAAATTATACTACGTATATCTTGAACTTCGTAATTGGTTTGGTTGGTTGGTGTATTTCATAGTGGCCATCATCAACTTCACAAGCCTGTGCAATGTTATTATTGTTCATGCATCCACTTTTTGCCTTGGTAATTAAAGGTCAACTAATCTTTTTATAATATCTTTCCTTTTAACTTTTCTTTTTACTTAAAAAAATAATTATGTTAAGAGTCACTCTCCCGTGCACCTTATTCATCAATTCAAATTGGTGCAATTGGATTCAATTTTAATTTAGATGCACTATGCACTCTAAACCTTAACTCCTAAACAATGAACCCTAAATCATATATATAACAATTGGTAGGAACCATGAATCACTTTACGAAATAACTCATGAAATACTTCGGTAGGGTTTGGGTCCGAGTCTCGAAAAAAAAAATTAAAGTTAAAAAAAAATTGAAATTAAAAAAAAAAAAAAAAAAAAAAAATAAGAAAAATAACTCTTAAAATTAAATTGCACCAAATTAATTTGTGATCAACAACCAACGAAAACCACACACGTGTCTGTGTCTCTCTCATATCACAATCAATTTATCACTTAGCATTATCGCGTATAGACAGGAATCTGGATCATCTCATGGATATTCTCATTCTTTGGGACATACTGTTAATTATTTTTATGATAAAATAAATTGGTTAATAAATATTTTTAGTAAAAATATGTACTTATGGAGTACATATTTAATTTAACTATTTGCACGTTTGGGCTTGTGCACATGTCCGACTTGTGAATTCGAATTTATATAAATTTTTATTTAAAAAGAATATACTATTCACTCTATCCCAACTCTTTGTTCACACTTACTTTTTTCTCGTATTTTAGCAAATAAGTTGTTTTATAGTATTTGAAATGATAAGGTGATAGATCTACATCTCCTCTATTATATGTATTCTTAAAAATTATTTTATTATTTTAAATACTAATAAAAAACTCACTCGCTAAAATACAAGAAAACAGTAAATATGAACAAAGAGTTAGTACGGAGCTAGTATAATTTCATGGACAAATTTTTGCTATATAAATATTGACTACTTATAAATTAATCATCCATACATTATATTGGGATTCAATTGCACATGCATATTATTAAGTAAGAGGCTCTATGTATCATGTGCATGAATTTCACATGGTTTAAGTCTTTTAGACTTGCATCACCATTAATATTAAATCTTAATAAAGGTCAATTCTTCTTTCCAATTATTGGTTCTTAAATTAGTGCATTAAGCCATTAACAACCTAATTATTGTTGGATTAAAGTTCACATCACAACCCACCGATAAGAATATCTGGTAAATAGTTGGTCTTCTGTGCACTCAAGTGCGCCATGCACTTATGTAAATGAGTGACCCATTTAGAATTGGGTCGTTCCTACCGTCCTTTTATAATAGACCAAATTTTACACTATTCATATGATACTCCAGTGGTTATGCATCCTTTATTCCTACAAAAGATACAATGTTTGAATCCATATTAGGCCTGCTTATTTTTTTTTTCTTTCTTCTTTTTCACCTTATAAATGTGCAACTTTCTATAAAAAAAACGTGCAATCACCTATTATAAAACGTGCAACTACTTATAACAACAATATTATAACATAAACATGAAACTTATTATCAGTGGAACATGCAACTTTCTATTACCAAAACATGCAACTGGTAGTAACAGAATCGTGCAACTACCTATAACCAAAACGTGCACTACTTATAACTGAAATATTATACTACCAATAACATAAACATGAAACTTATTATCAGTGAAACGTGCAACTTTCTATAACCAAACCGTGCAACTATTTATAACATAATCGTGCAACTACATATAACCAAAACGTGCGACTACTTATAATTGAAATGTGCAACTACCTATAATAGAATCCTGCAACTACCTATAACAGAAGTGTGCAACTACCTATAATAGAAGCGTGCAACTTCCTACAAGAAAAACGTGCAACTACCTATAACAGAAACATGCGACTACCTATAAGAAAAACGTGCAACTGCCTATAACAGAAACATGCAACTAGCTATAACAGAAACACACAACTTTCTATCACACAAATTCTAGCACGTTCTCCACGGCCATGAAAAAGGAATACAGAGCATTTACTTCGAATTCCCACCCGATAAATCTGCCTACAACGCCGTGCAAGAATTCTCAGTTAACTTGGTTCCAGTCTCCTAGAAATTCTTGGCGAGAATTTATTAACATCAACTCTTTTTTCCTCCACAAAGGTCCAGAATCTTGCAACAAAACCCCAATCTCGATGAGAAATCTCAATCCCTACAGTTTCAGGAACATCAATGCAATCCAATACAACGACGAAGTAGAAGAAGACAACGATTCTGATGATAATGAAGATAACAATATATGTATGCAAAATAAAAAGTAAACCATGAACATTTTACACAATTTTTTTTTCTTCAATTCATTCCGAGTTCAAATTACTCGTGAACAAAAGAACCGCACAAATTCAAATTTTCATGTCACCAATATAATAAATTAAGTTCAAGCCAACAGAGATGTAATAAAACCCGTGCGTCAACCAACCTACTAACACTAACAACTAACAAGACATTTTTGTGGCTAGTAATTTTCCATCATTTATGACAAGTTGGTATTGGTATTTTCAGATAAACATCATTTTTTCATACAAGTATTTATTTAAAAAATCTAGAGACTTATATATATAATTAAAATGATTTTGCAGTATGCACGATCCAAATGGAAGGTGGGAGCACCGGGAACTTGGTACTGTAGAAGTATTTTGGAAAAAATGGAATTTCACTAAGAAAACAATGGAGCCAACAAGAACTTTCATAATGCAAACAAGTTCTAGGTCAAAGATAGTGTTTAGAACATCAGGGCCGAGTGCACGGATCTATTCGTGCACTAGTTGCATATGAGACATTGCCTCTCGTAAATAGTGTTTTAATTTCGTCCAATATCTCAATAATATATTAGTATTATTATTTAAAATCATTGTATTAACATAATTACATAGGGAATTAAGATTATTTTCCTGATTTGATATGGGAAAAAAGGTAGGACTTCGTGCTGGAAATAAAATTTAATCTAAAGCTTGTGGTTTTTTTGGTGCAACCTAGCAAAAACTAACACTCACCCCTTCCAAAGTACTGAAACGTCGTGTCCAAATCATTTTTGTAGTAGCATGAATTTTAGGTATAACTTTTTTATTTTTTTTATTATTCCACTTTGCAATTATTTTATAAAGGATCTTCTCCTAACAGGGAATAAAATCGAAGAAAACAGAATCAACTTTTGATGTTTTATTATGGACCAGAAGACCAAGAACAATTGAACAAATATCTTATAATTTAAGCAAGTGATTTTAGAATAAGAATCTAAATAAAGAAATATCAATAATTATAATATCGAGAATAATATGTTGGCAATTGGCATGTTTACTTGGACAAGTGTTCATGTTTACAAGTTGCATGTCTAACTATTGGACAAGTGTCCATATAAACGCCAGACACATATTATGCTTTGTGTTGAGGAAAATTAAATAAATGTATTAATTATCACACAGTTTAGTCAAGTTGCTCCGCTAGCTATAGTGTGACTAGACGACTTTGACCTCCAACGACGATCTATGTTAATGAAACATATATTTTCATCCATGTTTCAGTATATATTTTTTGTATATATCTTTTTTGGATCCATTTCTATTTTTCTTAACGTTAGTCTAAATTTTACCCTCATGTAAACAAGGTGATCCTAATATATTGGTCTAAGTCCAACTTCAAAATTAGAACCCTAGCTAAAATTATATCTCACATCAAATGTTGAGACAATATTTAGACACTTAAACTTTTTTCCCTCAATAGTGATCCTAATATATTGGTCTAAGTCCAACTTCAAAATTAGAACCCTAGCTAAAATTATATCTCACATCAAATGTTGAGACAATATTTAGACACTTAAACTTTTTTCTCTTATGAACTCAAAGATTATATGCAAATATGAATAATATTAAATCAACATTTGTACAATGTTAAAACAATTTTATACTTGAATTAAATAACCAAACATATTAAAACTAATTACTTAAACACAACTCAATTTACAAATTCGACGGCAAAAGTATATATTATAAATCGTGGACGTACATAAATAAATCATTAATTAGCATATATGAACAAAAATAAATAAAAACAGCACATATATAAGTAAACATGCACAATTGATGATAGATTCTTAAATTTTCATTTTATTATCAATCCATAAAATTATGGTATTGAAAATTTCAATCACCATGATTTAATATTAAAAGGATTATTTGAGAATAAAGTTTGTACAAATAATTGTAAACATAAAAAACTCGTAATTATTTTGGGCCCAAGCCCAACAACTCTTTCGCCTACAATAGAGGATCGGCCCTGCGTGTAAAGCCAGTAAAGGTTTCATCACACACAGTATCCAATTTCTAGCATCAATATTCGTTTGGGCCCATTTGCCTCATATGATTGGATTGATTAATTATAATAGAATTGAATAAGACTAAATTGATCGGCCAGATTATTTGAATCAAGATACTGTATTTGAATTGTAGGGTTGTATCTTTTAATCCTGTACTAAAAAGTTGATATTTATATTTAGGAATTAGATGTGATATCTTGTGTCAAAAAAAAAAAAAAAAAAGATATGATATCTATTAAAATATCATAAATATCTTCCACATGAGATAAGCTTGACTATTTTAAGTACAAACACGAGGACAATATTGTAATATTATATTTGAGATAGATTATGTTCCACCTTCCACATAGGATAGACTTGCCCCTCAATATAGGGATTAAACATATTTTTTGTACTCGGCCTGAAAATGTATCCTGAGCCCTCATCCAGCGAACCACAAACAACCGATTACTTGGGATTAGACCGCTAATACCGGCATATTCTGATCAATCCCACAAACCAAACGGAACCTTAAACTATGCTCAAAATAACAAATTTAAAATTATTCTTGTGAAAACGGAAAGAGAAAGGAAGAGGTTATAGGTGTTTGAAGTGAAAGAAGCTACTAAAAAACTGTCATATATGTATTTACTAGTATAGGAATTTGCTGTGAAAATTTTCACATAATTCACATATTTTTCCTTCATAACCAAATAAAAAGACAATTGGTATCCAAATCAATATATGACCTGATCTTGCATTGAAAAACTTAGGTTTAACATTAGAGAAGATATATGAAATAATTGTATAAATGTACTAAGAAGCTAATCATTTATAATTAAGTGAAATAGCAATACATACAAAGGAAACAATGTTTTTGTGATAGAAGCCTCAGGGCTTGAGCAAATAGATATCTAAATAACTTTTTGCCTCTATGCCTGGCAATAGATAGAGAGTATGACAGGAAAATCTGAAAATGTTACATATGCATACTTAATAACACACTCCTACCAAAGATATGGACTTAATTCACTAAAATATAATGTCCGTCGCATATATGATAGATCCAAAGTATTGAAAAAAGACTAGCAAGTGAAGTGAAAGTAGAAATTAGTTCATACTTGCAAGAATTTGCTGCATTTCGTAGATATTTTCCATCTGCTTGTTGCTGGCTACGGTTCCTATAATGTTGTGTTTGGATCGAGGGATTAAAAATTAATGGACTTCAAATCTAGTCAAATTAGAGAAAGTTTCAAGCCTCAACCACTCAAACAATGGTTCACAATCAAATTCATTAGATAATAAATCCATCCAAACAATGACTGTTCGACTGCCTATGCGGACATGCCAGACTGTTAACGTATACCATAGTATTTCGCAGATATAATGGCTATTAATTCTGTCACATGGAAGACTAGAAGAGAAACCTAATCGTCTATATTATCTGCAGGAGAAAACTATCAAAGAATTGAGAATTCACTGCATTTTTATGATGAAAAATCAAAATGCTTTAGCAAAGATAAGAAGAAGGGCAATCATGCAGTTAGTGAGTAAAAGAGTACCAAATCAGATTTCTTGAGCTATTCCTATTATTCCCTTCTAAACACAACAGACAGGGAAAATTCCTAGAGCGTCCATCGGAAAATCCCAAATTTAAGGAAGATAACTAATTGGAAAACATTATAATAGAAGACATGGAGTTAGAATGTTTTGTGATTTAGTAGCAATAATCCTGAAGTCATAATTTTTATTTTAACATGGTGTCCTGTTTGCTTTATTGTAGAGAAATTTTAGTGTTTTATTTATCTCAACCTTCATTAACCTCTTTCAATTGAAATAAGCTACTTCCTTTCAGTGAAATTTAGTTACAGTATAAATGTGTTGCCACTAAGTCCATACTAACATATGATACTTCATTAATATGGCGATGCTTACAAGTCAAACGCAAAGAGGTGAAGCTCTTAAGTTGAAGTCTGCTAATTGCATAGTAAATGCCCAACTTATTCTACGACTAGAGCAAAACATTAACAATAACCATCATTTTCGTGGTAATTCACCATTCAACGATTCTCATTACGATTCCAATTGAAGAATCGAAACCCAAGTGCCACCTAAGTTGTTCTTGTTCCTCAATGTCTTTTAAGAAAGTTCTTTCGGTTGTTAAATGTGAGTGTTAGCCCCAAAAAAAGTTGTCTTCTTTTATGTAAACCTTCAGCCCTATAACTATGTTACCACTGCAATTGAATTGAAACAATGGATATAAAATCCACAGCACTTAAACCACACAAGATTTCCACCAAAAGCACTCTAGCATCTCAATCCAAAGACAAGAAAATCAGTTCATCAAAGCAATTCAATAATAGATATTGCACTTATTGATATGATCAAGTAAGTAATAACCACAACTCAAAATGGGAGATAAATAGAATTACAAGAGAAACAACAGACAAAAACAGGGGAGCACCTTCAATTCGAAAGAGACGACGATTTGATAGACTCGACGAATCCACTGCTTAGCAGCCTCTCCACATATTTCCCCAAAATATCCACCTCAAGATTCACCTTCTGCCCAGCTTTCTTCAAAGGGATCACAATTTTCTGCTGTGTGTATGCCACCAACATGAAATTGAAACACAATTGATCCTCAAATACATCTACCACAGTTAAACTTGTTCCATCTACAGCTATAAACCCCTTAGGCACAATGTACCTCAAAATCTCCTTCCCAACTTTCACTTTCACCCACAATGAATCCCCTTCCGGCGTCATATCAACGATTTCTCCGGTCCCATCGACGTGCCCCTGCACAAAATGGCCCCCCATTCTGGTGCTAGGGCTCAGAGCCCTCTCCAAATTGACCGGAGATCCAATTTCCAATTCAGCCAACGAAGTCTTTCGCAATGTCTCCGGCGCCAATCCGACGGCGAATTCGGATAATCCGGTATCGAATTCCGTCACCGTTAAGCAGGTGCCGTTGACGGAGATGCTGTCGCCTAAGTGTACGTCTTCGAGAACGGTTTTCGCCTGGATTTTCATGACGAAACTGTTGTCCTGGTCGAATCCGAGTTGCTTGATTGTTCCTAATTCTTCGACTATCCCAGTGAATAGGGATTTGACGGTGGTGGTGGTTGTGAATTTGGGGCGATGGGGTTTTGGGGGTTTGATGAAGATGGATGAAAGCGGCGGGGGTTTGAGAGAGGAATGGAGAGCTAGCTTGGATTGGGTTTGTGGCGGCGGAAACGCGACGGAGAAGCCTGAAATAGAGGCGGCGGTCGCCGCCGGTGTTGGGGGATTCCGGCGGTGTTGGCACATGGAGGTAGGTGAGCAAGAGAGTGCCATTTTTTTTCCAACTTGTTCTACTGGTAGAGGTTTGACTTTTATAAAATTTTCAAAATATATATAATAATAAATTGAAAAATGTTATACACTAGTAAATAAATAAAAATCGATTAGTGAGAAAATGCTTCTTCATACTTATTAGATAAAATCACAAATGATTCTCTGAAAAAAAATCACAAATGATCCTATAATTTTTTGTGTCCATAAATAACATGTAAAATTTTATTTTATTAATTTTATCACAATTTTAAACATTTGCGATGGAAATTTTTATTTTTTTCCTAAAAATTAGGAAGAATGACTGGATATCTATGATAACATACACAATTGCAACAAAAAAAAATAAAAAAAAAATTGGTGAACTTAGCGAGCGGAAGAGAATTGTACAAACATCGACCCTCACTTCATCGCACCGTAATCTATTTGAAATTAGCCACGGGATGAAATTCGCTTTGAAATTGCGAATCTTAGAGTAGGTGTAATCAAAATATGAAATTGGATTATGCTTCCTAGATGAGAAACCGTTCAAATGAGAGTGGTGATCACTGTTAACGTGACCATAATAAAAAATTAGGGCAATTTTTCGATCCAAAATTTAATTTTCTGCAAAAAGGGCTAAAATATGCACTAAAAAGGCCAAAATTAATATAAAAAACTTATTAAATTATATACAGATACAGACAAACTTACATGATCATTTATGATTTTATCTCCTTCATATAAATAGAGACTTGGGAGATAATTACACTTCAAGTTTTTGGAATAGCCTATGGACGGGGCCTTCATCACTTAAGACTTTATTCCCTAGACTATTTCATTTGAGTGTGTCGAGGGAGGCGTCGGTAAGGAAAATGGGGGAGTGGGTTGAGAGCTCTTTGAGATGGGTGTGGAGTTGGAGACGAGATTTATTTGATCGTGAATTACATGTTATTACTAATCTCAAAAACATCATAAACAGGTTCACCCTCAAGGAAGATACAAAAGACACTTGGACATGGGCACATTCTTCGAACAGACGCTATGCAACCAGAAAGGCCTGCGAGCTAGTGAGCGGGTTGTCCACATTCTCAGCGCCAATACAGGATGACCAGGGAGTTTTCAAATGGATCTGGAACAAAATTACCCCGATCAAAGCGGCGGCTATGGCATGGAGACTCCTATGGGATCGACTACCAACCAATACAAACTTCTCAAAAGGCAGATTTTGCAGCAACCGAGTGAGGCAAATTACAGTTTGTGCGGCGAACACTTGGAGACAGTAGCCCATCTTTTCCTTGAGTGTAGGAGATCGACATCGATTTGGTATGAATGCTACAGATGGCTCGACATCCCAATGGTCCCTCATAACAGGATCTTTGAACACATTTACATTCACTCAGATATCTTTAGAGGCAAGAGTGGGAGAACTATGACGATTGGATTATGGATATGCATTGTTTGGCACATTTGGAAGAGCAGGAATAAGCTAATTTTTTAAGGTGTTTGCTTCGACGTGGAGAAAATCGTGGATGAAATCAAATGAAGATTCTGGAGCTGGATTTCAGTTAAATTTCCTCAGTTATGTAATTACTCTTTCAAAGATTGGCTTGCCAATCCGAGATCTTGTTTAGATAGTTGAACTTATACATTGTATAGTGGTACTCTCTTGACCACGGATATTACTTATACCCGAAACAACTCATTCTTTAATGAATTATTTTTTCTTACCAAAAAGAAAAATTACACTTCAACCTTGATATTTATAAAACAACAACTAATTTGTAGATAATACAATATAAAACCATCACCTTGGGGACTAATATTTTGTGTTCATGTTGACCTCAAGAAACTCAACTTCAAATTAAATGTGAAAATTACACACACATATTAGCTATGATTTGAGAAGGAGAATTCAATTGAAAATTGAGATTAGTATAAGTCGTTTGTATTAGAAGAGTTTAATATTTTCAAGGAAAAGAGTGTGGAGATATAGATGACACAGCTTAAAAAAAGAAGAAAAAGTGTGTTATGGTAATGTATGTGAGTGTGGAAAACAAATTAAAAAACACACTAACATTAACATTGACATTTTTAACTTGCAATTTATAAGACTTGATCAACAATTATATTTCCAAGTAATTGTAATATATTTGGCACAGTAAAATAATTTACAAACTACCATAAATTAATACTCATAGCTTATAAAGTGTTAAATTTCACTCTCAAGTCTTAACAAATAATTATTTTACATTTTTGTAAATTAATATATATATATATAAATTATCTTTTTAATCAGAGGAACCATATGTTAAACATCAGCGTTGAGATGGCCGAGTTGGTCTAAGGCGCCAGATTAAGGTTCTGGTCCGAAAGGGCGTGGGTTCAAATCCCACTCTCAACAAATATATTTTTACCCTTTTTATACTAATTTATTTAACTCATCAATTATTTTTTTAATTATTTAACTCATATGAAATGGAAACCTTTTTTACACTAACTTATTTAACTCATCAATTATTTTTTTAATTATTTAACTCATATAAAAATATGAAATTTTAACCTTTTTTACACTAATTTATTTAACTCATCAATTATTTTTTAATTATCTAACTCATGAAAATATGAAATGGGGTATGAAATGGAATTTTCTATTGATTATTTAAGAATCGCAACAAGATTATCATATGTCTAAACCTTGATTTTTTTTTTGTTCGCATTATTTCTGCAATCACAACCTTAATCGACTCAATTTCAAGGTAAGCCAAAATTTCATTATCTTCTCATGATCTTTAAGTTTACACGATTTGTTTATATTTTTCTTTATAAACTTAAAAAAAAGAAAAAGTAAACAGAAATCTTGTAAATATTAATATGGTTTTTTTCTATTAGACATGGAAAAAACAGTGACAACTATTGTATTGAGATTGTTAGCACATCTCTCGTTTCTGATAGCTGCTATTTGTTATGCTTTGCCACAACCAAAAAATTGACGTTGGATATACCAAATTAACAATCTCATGTTACGATTGGAGTTGTTTAGTGTAAGTTTTAATTATTTATTATTGTTTCATTTTACTATTTTCAATATTTTATTTTTATTTTAGCTTAATTATAATGAGTCATATTGCACTAAGAGCAAGGAAATGAGAAAATAAATTGAGCCCCAATATGTGAAGTGAACTCTATATTCTGCAGCAGGGAATTGGGCCTCTACTTTTGGGTTTATTAATAGTATTGGGCTTCCTATGTGGTCTATTTGAGCCCATTCTTGATTAGGCCCAATATTCTTGTTTTTCAAAGTACCTAGCAAAATATTTTTAGGATAATTTTTAATGGTGGAATAAGGACTTTTTTGTAATTTTTTTTTCTCTTTTTCTTCCAATTTCACATAATTATTTTTATTAATTCGCTACTAGCAATTTAATATAATAATAAATGCTTATTTACTTGCTAATAATTATAATTTTTTTTACTACTAATTGAAATTTGACTGTCACACAAGTACAATATTCATATATTTTTACAGTACTATATACGATTGAATTGCACGAGGATAAAATTTGTTCGATACTATAGTTTTAAAAAGTAAATGCAATTCATATTTTTTTTAAAATTAAAATAAACACATCAATTAAATTCGCAACTAACCTTTCAATTAATTAGAAACTCCAGAAATGCTTAGGACTCGTCTCGGAACATTAATTTTGAATAAATTAATTATAATAAGATCTCAAATATAGGGTTTTGGATAATACCAAATCAAATTATGAACAAGTAATGTTAATACTTAATAGTTGTTGATTATGAAACGCGTTTTCTCCCAATTCCCCAATATAATAAATAGCAACTGATTCACAGCGTTACAGGGCAAACTATACACACACTCGTCTGTATCTATCATCTCAATCCCTCTTTTCAAATTGCAGCGATGGATTCCGGGTCATCGGGTCGGGAAAACAAAGCATACGGTTTCGCGTCTGATGATATTCTCTGCTCCTACGAGGATTACGGCGCTCAGGATGCGAGTAATGGAGCTCATTCCGTCGCACCTACTCACGATCATGTAATTGTTTGCAATTTACTTTTTATCTTTGTGATTTGGTTCGTTTTTTACGGAATTTTCCTTGTTATTCGCCTTCTTAGGGTTTAGAATTTTACAGTACTACTAATTTTAGGTTGAAGGTGTTGACTTGCGTGTTGTTCGAGTCACCGATGGGAGTTTAGGGTTTTGGTGGGATCTATGTTGGATCATTTTTTTCTTTACCTTAGAACTCAATTTTGTTGTTGTTGTTCTTGTTGTGAGCTTTGTGAGAATCGCAACTCTTGTTGAAGTTTGCCTGCTGTGATATCTGGATAGAAAAGAAAACCCTAATCAATGATCAGATTATGTTAGGAATGTTTAAAGGCGATAAAAGACTTATTCAGTCTTCAGATAACAGTAATGGCATCTTTATTGTTGAAGCGCATGTCAGATTAAGGATTTATCAAAATCCACATTGTTTGTCATCTGAACGCCTATCTATGCAAATAGGAACAAAGAGTTCCGAATCATTGTAATAGCGGTGATGGATGTTATATAGCAAATTAAATGTGTATACTTGATCCTGTACTGTCAGTTCACTTATTTTTTTCCTTGGAATAATAAAAAAGAAAGCAAAAATAAATTGAAAGGATTAGTTGCTTTGTGCTTGAATTTGATCGAAGCATTTCCTGAAGGTAACGTTAAGTGTGTTTTTTAAGATGTACCAACTCTGTTACAAGAGCCACTTCAGGTCATTTGCAGCTCTCTAAGCCATTTGTATAGCACTTCTCTGTTCTTGATATGAGAAATAGGGTACTTTGTCCTAGGTACTTTCTAAGGATTTACAACCGTTACTAACTAAGACACTGATGTATGTTATTTTGCCCTAGCGGCCTAACCTCCTAGGTACTTGCTATGACTTAGAACCTTTACTATCTAAGACACTCAAGTTCAAGTGAATCATTCATTAGAATTTCCTATCCATGTAGGATGGAGACTTCTTTAAAATTTGTGCCTGTTGAACATATTTTTTAGTTCTATTTAAATCTCGTGCAAGTCACTAACATTTGCTTAGCAGGAGAAGGATTACTCTATGTCATCAACCTTCTCTGATGCAACTCATTCTCTCTCATTTTTTCAATATATTACAATTTTGTAATTCGTATTGGCAGAATCTCTAGTAGATCTTCGCATGACATGATCAGTGCACAATGAAATCTGCTTCTTAAATGGAAAATTTTCTATATAATTTGATGCAACTTTCTTTATTTCTTGCTATTCTTTATTGATAGTGGAGTGTTTGATGAGTTTCTACTTCTCTTAGCTCATCTTTTGTAGTTTTAACTTGATCCCCTGATTGAGGATCAAATTGATATCAAACATTGAAAATGTGTCTCTGCTTTTGATTCTAAAGCAGGATTTCCGCGTAGGAAATAAGACAAGGACAATTCACTCAGTAATGTCCACCGTTGAAAACAACATGAAGAAGCAGACCGACAACATCATGCGCTTCCTTGAGGGAATTAGCTCAAGGTTGTCACAGTTGGAATTGCATTGTTATAATCTTGACAAATCCATTGGAGAAATGCACTCTGATATAGTTCGTGGTCACGAAGAGTCAGATTCAAAACTCAAATCTCTCGATAAGCATTTCCAAGAGGTATATTTTCATTGCCTGCATTTTCATGTGTTCATTTGTTGTTGAGGTACTGGATTTTTTTATTTTATTTTTGTCGTGTTGGTGCAACAAATGTGTGAATAGTTGCCCATCATATTCTTCTATAGTTTCTTACCATCCGTGTTAAGAGCTCGTCGAACGTTTTCAAATGCTACTAAAGGGTGAGTTTCTTTGTTGTTTTTGTTCATAGGTTCACAGGTCTGTGCAGATCCTAAGAGATAAGCAGGAACTAGCGGATACTCAGAAGGAGCTAGCCAAACTTCAGCTCGCAGAGAAAGAATCGCCCTCCTCTAACCCCCCTCAACAGAACGAGGACAGAGCTTCAAATCCTGCTACGGAGGCCAAACAAAACGACAACTCATCATATGTTCACGATCAGCACTTGGTACTCGTACCTCACCAACAACCTCCCCCTCCCCAACCAATCGAGCATCAGCAGACCCCCATCCCACCCCCATCATCTATGCCTCAACAAGGCATGCCACCCACACCTGCCTATTACTTACTTCCATCTCAAACCCCCAATATGTCCGCCCCATCCCAACCATCTCAGACTCAATATCTCCCAATAATGTCTCAAGTTCAAGACCCCTCGAGGGGGGGCCCACGACCACCACAGCAGTCTCAAGTTAACCAGGCCCCACATGCCCAGTCAGCGCCTTCTTACCAGTGGCTCCAGAATCAACCACCTCAACAGCCAGTTATGCAACAGCAGATTAGAAACCCGTCTCAAATTGTTTACTCTAATTACCTGCCCAATCAGCCTCCTCCAGAAATGGCTTCTAATAACATGCCTATGCAAGCACCATATCCCGGGTCTTCTCAAGCTGGTGCTCCGGGCTCCGAGTCTATTCAATACGGGTTTGCTCCTAGTGGGCCCCGCCCGATTCAACAACAACCTCCAACACAACATAGCAAGACAGGCTACGGAACACCACCAGGAGACAGCTATGTTCCTAGTGGAGCTCGCCCTGGAAATGCTTATGTGATGTTCGATGGTGAAGGAGGAAGGACACAGCCTCCTCCACAACCTCATTTCCAACAAAATCCTTATCCCCCTCCCTCTTCTTTCGCTATGCAGAACGTACAGCGCCCACCTAGTGCTCATCCCTACAATGAGTTGATGGAGAAGCTGGTGAGCATGGGCTACAGGGGTGAAAACGTAATTGGTGTCATTCGGAGGCTGGAGGAAAGTGGCCAGCAGATTGATTTTAATTCGGTGCTCGACAGGTTGAATGCACACTCTGGTGGGGGTCCTCCTAGAGGATGGTCCAACTAAAGTGGTCTTCAACCAAGTGTGGAACCGAGCACACGTTCTACACATAGGTGCAGGCAGGATCCATCTTCCACACCCGTTGAACCGTCCCCAAACTTGTGATGATTGCCCGTATTGTTACCGTGTTTTCATGTACTGAATAAAAGGATGATATGTGGTTGATTTGGTAAATACTGGGATAAAGAGATGTTTTTATTTTTGCATGTCTCTTTCCCTATGTTATTTCTGGCTAAAAGAACAAGCTTGTTTTCGTACATGGCAATCCGATTATCCGAGTTTATTGCAGGATCAGGTTTTATCCTTTGTTATTCAATTATTTTGTTGCCAACTCTTTATATGAATACTTGTGTGGTCGATTGATGAGAATGTGAGAATGTACAAAAGTCGGCCGTTGGGGTAGGTCTAAAACTTGTTCATAGTATGAAAATTATGCCAGTACATTTACAAATTAATACTATTATATTTATCAACTGATGCTATTATATTTATAAATTGAGATTATAATATTAAATATTATAGATACTAGGTTATAAAAATAGTGGTATCACTTTATAAGTGTAATAGTATGAGTTTCATATTATGACCAAGTTTTATATGATTGAAGAAATTATAGTGGTTCTATCTATATTATAGAAGGTGTTTGCAAACTCTATTCACAACTTAAAGTTGTGAGAGGACATTTTAAAAAATAAGTCACTTTGCACACACACCCATTATCATTTTGATGGTTTCAAAACAAATAGTTAGATCAAATGGTTAGGTTAACCGACCAAGAACTTCTCTGTTCTTTTTCAGTCTCACTTTTCGACCTGTCGACAAATGTGAAGAAGATTTCACATACTTTGCATTATTACTTTTCGATATATAACTATTTTTATTGTAAAAGTCCACACATAATCAAAAGATTTTTTTTAAAGTTCAGTTATGTTGATTTGTATTTTAAACGAACATTATCATATAGGTTAAATATAATGACTTAGAAATTCAGAATTGGTATTAACTACTAGTATTAAGTATGAATGAACTAGAACTAAACAAATTATAATGACAATTCCTTTTAAGTTAAGTTGGTCAAAGACTCGAAAGATTACTTCTTAAGATCAATTTGAAAGAAATTTATTGATCACTAACCGATTTGCAAACGTGCCAAAAATAATATTGTGGTCAAAAGGATATTTCATTCCGTAAAAAGTTAGCAACTCGACCCTTTGAATAAGTTTGAGTAAGTTTGAGTTTTCCCCTATAATTTATAGTACATGAAATGAGCCTAAAATATTTGAAAATGAGCCTAAAATATTAAAAATAAGAGTAGGTCTCATGTGCATTCAGATACACCGAACACTCATAGTGTATTTTAGTTCAGTACAAACAAGTTGCATATTTTAATATAACAAGTTGCATGTCTCTAAAATGTACGGTTCAACACAAACAAATTGCATCTTTCAATATATAACAAATTGTATGTCTCTAAAATGTATTATGAGTCCACGATGCACCTGAATACGTACAAAATTTAGCCATATTAAAAATAAACCCACCAAAAAACCATGATTGGTTTCTAACTTGTTCCTTCTCATACATCAGCAACTCTAATCTAAGCCACAAAAAAACAAAAAAATTAATACAAAAAATATAAAACAATAAAAAAATTAAATAATGATTAAAGTCGGTGCGGTTTTATCCAGTGACTGTAACCACGACTTTCAATTGAAAAACGTTTCTTCAAAAGCAGAAGCCATTGCGAGAATTTTCAATTCAAGGCATCGTGTTCAATTGCTCACAAGCGAAGCATACTTTTTTCTCTCTCGCTCTATATATACATACATATATATCGTGTATCTGCCATTTTTATTCTCTCAAGAAACTGTAAGAAGCTATGGCATCGGGTTCTTCGGGCCGCGCGACGAATTCGGGCTCCAAATCGTTTGATTTCGGGTCCGATGATATTCTCTGCTCCTACGAGGATTACGGCAATCAGGATGGGAATAATGGAATCCATTCCAATCCTTCCACCGTTGATAATTCGGTCAAGGTAATTTGTTTTGTTTTTTTTTTTTTTTTTTTTTGTGTTGTTGTTGTTATTCATTTGATGTTAGTGATTCGGAGTTTTTGTAGTGTTTGCTAATACTTGTAATTGATTTACGGTTTGATGTTGGGTTTGAGGTGTTGACTTTTATGTTTATCAGATTGATGTCTTTGGTTTTAAACTGATTAATTTCTTTTTATGTTTCAGAAGTCTCTTTGGGTGGGGTTTGGGTGGATGGTTGTTGCATACTTGCATGTGTTTTTTCAGCTCAATAAGATGTGTATCTTGAAAATATTGACTCTGTTTTGGTCTATTGGGTTTTATTTCTGCAATCTGCTTTATACTTGAATGTTGCTGTGAAGAAAAATTGATTGTTAATTTGAAGATATCTATTTTATGAATTTCTGAGAAGTTATATGGTTATACCATTGTTTACTTAAGTTAATGGTGAAAAAACTACTTTTCTTATGGAAATTTTATTGGTTTTGAAGCTTATTCTATGGCTTAGCAGCATCCTACATGTGTTTTTGCTACAGTATCTTATTGTTTGTAAAATCTGTATTATCTTTATTGATTGAGCATCCTATTAAGATAGCTTCAGCTTGTCTGCAATTAAAATGAGGTTTATTAAATTGGAAACTAAACTAGGGACTGTCGGCATATTGGGTCATAGAGGTAAGAACAGGATGGGCATTGTTTTGTGTGGAGAAGTTTTTTTAGATTCATACAGTAAAATACAGATTGATTGTTTTCCATTTCGATAAAGTAGGGAACAAAACCAGGAAAGTTTAATGTTAGTATCCATAAAATGTTCCAACTACCTGCATCATGCCTATCATATCCCAATCAGTGTCTCCTCGTTTGAGAAAATTGCTAGCAGAAATGAATCTGTTGTATTCAAAATTAAGAGCATCTAAAGGATGGATGCAATGAGACAGTTCACTTATTTGACGTGCTATGTTGGACATGAATATAAGTAGCATTTTTAGTTTCAGAGTTTAGTTGTTTACCTGGGAAGAAAGATAACAGAAATTGGGAGTTTTACTTCATTAGTCTTTTGGCAATTTTTTTCCCTTTGATCCCAACATATGCACGATGATCTGAAGCACAAAGATAAGGGCCCAAACAAGCTCAGAACACAATCATATGTTTTATAAGCAGCAAAAGTTGGTAAAAAATTTGATCTTTTAAGATCTCTGTATGTTTTGTTCTTCTTGGATGCTTGATAGGCTTTATATTCGCAGTTGTAGTTGGGCGGGTGGTGTGTGTGTGTGTGTGTGTGTTTTTATGGGATTTCTTTTCTGCTGCCCTTGACCTATATATGTGCTATCAAGTATTGTAATAATTTTGTTCACTATCTTAAGCAGGAGTTTAACAAAACCAGAATGGCAAGATCATCTGCTTATCCTCCAGCAACTTATAGTACACCAGAAGAATCTTCATTTAACCAAAATGTCGTCTCCATTGTTGACAACACAATGAAGAAATACACTGACATGCGTTTTCTTGAGGGAATTAGTTCACGGCTGTCACAGTTGGAATTATATTTCTATAATCTCGACAAATCAATTGGTGAGATGCGCTCTGACTTTGTTCGTGATCACGGAGAGTCGGAGTCAAAGCTCAAATCATTGGACAAGCATATCCAAGAGGTATTTATAAGAATTAATTTAACCATTTACTGTTCTACTTTTAAATGGGGAAATTGGTATATGTTATTATGTGTTGGTATAGCTGCCACGTTATTCTTCTTTCCTGGAGGGTGAACAATTGTAAACACACACTTTGCTGTTGAATCTTGACACACTATATATCACTCTCTCTGCTATTACATTTTACTTTGTTAAATGTCTGAATAGTTTACACTGTATTCGCTATAACAAATTTTCAACCGTGTCTTATTATTGTTATTAATGGTTAACTTCAATTGATCTGTCCTAGAACATTATAGATTTATCATTGCACATTCCACTCTGTGTTCCATGTGCATTTGTTTTGGTGTCTACATTTAGAAACACCATCGTACGATCTATACTAATGCAAGGATGGATTTCCTGGGTTCTACTCTACGGGGAGTTTTCAGTTATCATACCAATTCTTTCTTTCTCATGAATTTGATCTTCCCTTTCTTTTAAATGTAGGTTCACAGATCTGTGCAGATCTTAAGAGATAAGCAAGAACTAGCAGACACTCAGAAAGAGCTAGCCAAGCTTCAGCTTGCGCAGAAAGAATCCTCTTCAACTAGCAATAAGCAACAGAACGAGGAGAGAGCTTCAACACCCGTGTCTGAAACCAAAAAAAGCGACGTTAATGATCAGCAACTAGCACTTGCACTGCCGCACCAAATACCTCCACAGCAGCAGCCGTCCATGGGGCTCCCATCATCCATGCCTCCCCAGAGTATGTCTCAAGTACATGCATATTATATGCCTCCATCACAAATGACAAATATCGCCCCCCCATCCCAACCATCCCAGAATCAGTACCAAGACCCTAGGATGGCCCAACAGCCATCACAAACTCAAGTAAACACGGGCCCACAAGTTCAGTCATATCAGCAGCAGCAGTGGGCCCAGACCCAACCAACCCAACAGATCAGAACCTCCTCTCAAATGGTTTACTCTTCCTATATGCCCGGTCAGCCAAACCAGTCCGACATACCACCAGGCAGCATGCCCATGCAGATGTCATTTGTGGGAGCATCTCAACCGGGCCCCGATGGAATACAATATGGGTACGGGCGGCCCATTCAACAGCAACCTCCCCCTCCTTCACAACAACTCACCGGGCCACGCCCGTCTCCTCAACCTGGAAACACGTACATGGTTTTTGATAATGAAGCAGGACGGAGTCATCATCATCATCATCCACCTCCACAGTCTCACTTCCAACAGAACGTCTATCCACAGAACCCACAGCGTATCCCCAACGCTAATATGGCGGGCCCTCCACAGTCCATGCGGGGCCATCCGTACAACGAATTGATCGAGAAGTTGGCCGGGATGGGTTTCAGAGGAGACCATGTCATCGGTGTCATTCAGAGGCTGGAAGAGACCGGTCAGCCTATCGATTTCAATGCAGTGCTCGATAGGTTGAACGGACACTCTTCCGGAAGCTCTCAGAGAGGATGGTCAGGTTAAATCGGCCCGTCTCCGGGTACGTACCCCAGCCCGTTTCTGTGTTTTCAGAGTATCGTGTAATGAATAAAGGATTGTGAGATGTATGCACGATTTGGTAAATATAGGGATTAAGAGATGCTTTTTTTATACTGTAATCTCTTCCCCGATGTTGTTATTGCTTTTACTTTTTAAGCCAAGCTTTTTGATACATTGGCAAAAGACTAGTTAGACATATGCATCTTATTGTACGAGCTCATATGGTTTCAATGTTTAATGTATTCATCTTTTATTTATACTTTAGATTGATGAATTTTATCTAAAGTAGGGTGGATTTTACTGTGTATATTATTATTCTACACAATAGATAATCACTATAATTAACTAGCTCTATAGAGGACATTGCAAGTTGCTACTTAAGTAGTATGTGGTAGCTAGTTTTTGTACATTGAACCTCAATTTATGCCTTTAAATTTATTTGACATCTTTCACAGTATTTTGTTACATTTGAAGGTCATTTGTCATTTAAATTTTGAAGTTCCAAATCCATAACTCAATTTGGGGGTTGAAAGTTAAATCTAAAATATAGATACAATATGTATGCGGTCGTTTGGTAGGAAATTGGGTTCTCACGACTAGCCCAAAACTTTGCATTTGAAATGACCTTCATACCCCTTGCGCTATTTAAAAAATTACTTTAATACCAGCGCATTATTTTTTTGATGGGGGATACAAATTTGTTCGCGGATAAAAGTGCGTCTTTTTCTCCGTCGAAAAAGGGTTCCGGTGGCAACTCAATTTGACTGTGCTTACCTTCTCAATCGGCAATCGCGACTGATTTATGCGTACAGATTGACAAATCATTGTGTGTCAAACATAAATTCAACGATATAAACAAATCGAAACATGTATATGGTCGAAGAAATTGAAGAATACCAGGTTAGGGTTTCTTGTTATTTGGCGATTCTTTGTCTGGAAAATTGAAGAATACCAAGTTAGGGTTTCTTGTTTGATGATTCGTTGTTTGTGCCGATGATAATGAAAGTGATTTCAAAATAAAGATCTGGAAAATTGAAGAACAAAACAAGTTATCTTTAAATAGGTGCAAAAATTGAACACTAAGTAGGGTTTTCGTGTGTGTGGCGATTCGTTTTCGTACCTTGAAGAACAACACTAGGTAGAGCTCACTCTGATAGAGAGTAAAAGTGAAATGAGATTTTTGAAAAATCGAAGGCTTCCCAACTTTATATATGCAAGGGTTTTTTTTGGAAATTTACTAAAAACCCGTGTTACTATTCATCCCAGATTTTCCATCACACCGAATGTGGTGAGATTATTTGGCCAAAGCGCAACAGTAATTTGACGCGGGCTTGGACCGAATCTTGGGCCTTCATGATTAAAAAATTTCACTATCAAACTTAGTGTCAGTCCACGATATGACCCTGATAAGTGATAACTTGATAATCGTGGGTATCAAACGGACCCTAAGTAACGAAAATGAAGCAAAATACCAAGACATGCTAATTAATACTACCAAACGTAACTAAATTTAAACCAAAATTGAATTGAACTTGATTCACATAAATATAAAACAGTACTCAAAAGCTACAAAATAATCAAATCAGAGTCTGCCAAAAAAAAAAGCTAGCATCTATCATCCACAAATTTTCATCTATGTTGGCATCTCAAATCGGCACAGAGGACAATAATGGCTGTTGCTCAGCCACTTCTCGATGCAACCGCCGATAGGCACAGGGAAGCGAGCGCCGATTCTCATCTTGTACTCCGTCTTGTATTCGGATGAGGATTTCGTGAACGTTTCTTTGTGGGACGCGGACGTTTCAAGTGTTTCCTCGTCCATACAACTAAGCGTTAAACAAGTAGGGGTTTGAACCAAATTGTAGTTTTTGATTTTGATTTTCAAGGAAAAGTTGAAACAAATCGTGTAACTTGTTAGGCATGAGGGAAGGCCTTGTTTTTTTATTTATGTCCTTAACTATGAAGGATAATTCTTGACATACATCCATCTTCAACAATTCTTCTTCAACTCAAGTTTTGAGTTCTTGGTGATTATATATATATATAAGGTGGGATATTGTAGTATATATAAGTTTTGATCACAATTAGGGGATTTTTTTTTTATCTACATGAATTCCAACTTTATTTGGAAACTAAAACTGCCAAACACCGCCTTAACATGGTAACAAAATCTCCATAATATATTTCAATATATCCAGTAAGTAGAATCCAATAAGCTTGTAGAATCCAATAATTATAGGTTCTAGGAATTTTTGGAACCGCTTTACTTCATAGTTTTGGTAACAAAAATCTCCATAATATATTTTAAAATCATGAATATTATTAGTAAACTTAAATCCAATAAATATCGCCCTACACGTTCTAGGATATTTTAATTTTGGTAAGACGAAGCATGAGATCTTTTCGTGTATGAAATTTGATATTTTTACATATGTTTTAAGATATTTTTAAATTTTGAGTATTATAGATTATCAGAGATATATAAGCTTTTAAATTTGATATATAAAATATAAGCTTTTAGACTTTTAGTGTATCGAGATATATACAGTAAAAATTTCCATTAAGTCATATTGTTGGGACCGGGAAAAATATAATTATAGGGAGATTATTCTTAAAGGCTAGGTCTTGTATGCACCCGGGTGCACATTTTAGAATCGTGTAACTTGTTATGCTGAAAAGTGTGACTTATTTACACAGAAAAGTGCAACCGTTAATATGGGAACATAGTTGCATGCTTCTGTTTGGAACAGTTGCACGTTTCTGTTTTGTATAGTTGTACGCTTTTAAAATCACTATTTAATGAATATGCATCTTACAATGTGCCAGATATGGCAGACCCACCAATTCTTAAATAGAGTTTTACATAGAAAAATAATACATTCAATATAATACATACTATACTACACTACATGTATGTAAATTTATAACAAATTTATATGTAGTATCTAATTAATATGAATTTGAATAAAATAAATACACACAGTTCGGAGTATATAAAATACATGTATCAATCATAAATAAATATTTAGGTTATCTTAATTGTAATGATATATAAATTAGGGTAATTCTTGGTGGCAAGAATCTGCCGAGGCAGAAAATAACATTTTAATAATTATAATTTTAAAATAAATTCTAAATTACTAATATACCCTTTTACAAAAAATATGCTGCAACCAGTCGAAAATTTGAAATTTAAAACCCAGCTGTCCACTTTTTATTTTGTCATTTCCGAGATTGTGGGCTACTACTCCAAACCCTAGCCGTCCACTTCATCTTCTTCCCTTCAAACTGAAACGTCCATTAAAAAATAAAACACACGCAATATGCAAGGTCCTCTTATCATAATTTGGAGAAGAATTTCTGCAGGAGTTAATTTTTTTTTTAATAATTAGTGCATATATATTTTCTCTGTATGTAAAGGTAACTATATATTTAGTCATGTTTCTTTATTTTAATTTGAGTTTAAATATAAAAAATGCGGCTTATAAATTGTAATCTTATCTATAAAAAAATGTGGCTTGTTGTTTCAATAATAATATTTGTTTCAAAAATTGGATTAATTTGTTAATTTTTTTTACTTAGATTTTGAAAATGTGGTCTCCCAATCTCATTTATCCACTAATTTCTCTATATTTTTTATTGTTTTATGAATATTTTTTTTGACACAATTGTTTTATGATTAGATTATACTAGACCCAATCAAAATATGTGCTAATAGTAATTATTTATTATTCTTTTAAATAAATTTAGTATTCATATATACTTTTGTTAAAAAAATAAGTAATTATTTATTCTTTTATATAAATATAAAAGTGAATCGATATTCTCTATGGAGCATGGATACCGTAAAATTTGAATTCTCACTTCAAGTACCACTTCAATGTAATATTATTAAGAGTAAATTGATGATATTTGAAAAAGAAAAAATTCGATTTTGATTGACTAAGGGTGTTTACACGAAAGTGAACCGTTACTGTAAACAGAGCGCTTCCCCTTCCCCTTCCTCTTCCTCTTCCCCTACCTCTTTCGCTTCCATTTCGGTTTCCACTTCCGCTTCCCCTCCCCCTTCTCCTTCCCCTTCTCAGAGCAGCTTCATAAGCCGACAAAATACGATTACGTCTAGGCCTTCCTCGTGAAGGAGTAATATCCGGATCGTATAACGGGTTACCTCCAACATCAAAGCTTTCTGTTGTTGGTGCTGAAATATTTATATTTTCATCTATTGTAGGCTCCCAATTCATAAGTACCTCTTTCACTTCGATCATTTTTTCCCTGAGGAAGTCCATCTTCTCTACACTATCCGTAGCTACATCGGCACATTCTTGAAAATATTTTTCAACTTGCTGAAATTTCTTGTATTCTTCTGTCATGTGTGGGTATCCTCCTTTAAAAAAAATCGAAGAATGTCTTCTAGTCACATTTTTTCTCCATCTATTTAATATGTATCTCTCGTTAATAAACTGTATATCCTTTAGAGTCATCACCTCAAATATATGACAACAAATTATTCCCTTGAACTCAAATGTCTTGCATTCACAGTTTAGATGTTCTCCATCTGGACGATACTCGACTTTATAAATAAATTCCTTCACAAAGAAATTGTTTCGAAGTCTTCTCTCCATCACATAAAACTTCTCAACACCAACCTCAACGACATCATCTTCAGGAGCTGGAACAATATTGCAATATAGCATTCGATGAATTTCTTCTTGAACTTTTCCAAAGATGGTGTTCGTGTAGGCCTTTTGTAACTGCACCTCCCATGGAAAATCTGTTTTACATTTTTTTTCCTTCGTCTTTGAGTCAAAGTCAGCCATAAATTCTTTCTGAATCTTCTTACCAATTGCCACTTCATACTGTTCCATGAATTCCTTCAAAGTGCATCTCGAGTGAATGTAATCATCAAAATACGTGTGCATTCCTTCACTTCTTTGTGTCGAAATCATACTAGCCCAAAATATGTGGTTCAAGTAAACTGGAACCCATTTTTCTCTCTCAACATATAAATTTTAAAGCCAATCCATGTTTTCCAGCCCATATTTGACTAAGAATTCAGCCCAATTTCTCTCAAAATTTTGGATCGTAATGCTATCATATACGATTCCTTTGAATTCAACAAGCGCACTATCGTACCCCTCAAGACCCTTAAATTTCACAGGCAACTTGGACAATATATGCCACAAACAATATCGATGTATAGCGTCTGGAAACACATCCCTTATAGCAATCTTAATGCTTTCGCATTGATCAATCAATATTGCTTTAGGTTGCACCCCTCTCATTGCTTGAAGCCAGTTTTCAAAAAGCCACCTAAATGAAGTTGAGTCTTCACGCGTCACCAAAGCACAACCTAACAATATAGATTGGCCGTGATGATTAACTCCAACAAAAGCTCCAAACGGTATTTCGTATTTATTGACTAGATATGTGGTATCAAAACTCACAACATCATTGAAGTCTTCATACGCAACTCGGCTTCTCGGATGAATCCACAACACATTTCTTAACCTCCCCTCATCATCAATATCTATCAGATAAAAAAAATTTCCATCTCGATGTTGCAATCTTGCAAAAAGCTTTCGAATAGCTTCTGCATCTCCATCACCTAACCTCAACCTTCTCCTAATCTCTATATAATTCCTACAATCTTTAGGAGTACATCCAATATTTTCAGGACCACCAGCAAGAACTTCACACAATCGGATATTTTTACTTGGCCTGATACCCGCAATATCATTAGCTTCCAACTGCCCCTTCATGTGTACACTAATTTTCCTATGAGCAGGCATTAAGATTGACATACTGGGATCAAGATCATGATTGTGCTCTGTAACTGTTTTCGTAATAATCCATGATTCATCTTCTTGCTTTATTGCATTGATATGGGCAGGACATCCTACTCTTTTTGAAATCTTTTGTGTTGATGGTACTCGTGATTTATCACATGCCATATACGCATATTTTCCCTTGGCTAATGCCCTCTTCAGCACACTGAATCCAGATCTTGTTGCATATTCTTGATAATTTTGGAATACACTCTCATAGCTATCATATATTTTCCCTGTACGTGGCCCATCAACATTCTCAACTTCTTCTTCCAAATTTTCATCAACATTAGTAGGTTCCTGAATATGATAGTTACATGAGTTATGAAAAGTTAGAAGACAAAATTAAAGTTGCTACTGGTGTTTTAATATAAACACTGCTCAAAGCTATTTTTTACTAAAATTTATGAGTTCCAAACTCTGTTTATAAAGGAGGAAGAAATTGGTGTTAATTTGATGAAATGCCAATTAAAAAATGACTCAAATTTATAGCTAAAAGAATATGGGAAATAAGATTCAGACTTTCTAAGTACAAACTTCAAATTAATTAGTCATATTCAAACGACATGTATGTGCAATTTACCATTGATATGCAATTCTCATGAAATATTTTAATTTTAATCAATAAGTTTACTACTACCAAATTAATTATGCAGATTCTATTAAAAAGAAAACAAATAGTGGGAGTGCAACACACTTAGTTGCAAATAAAATTAAAATCATGGGGTAGCAGCAACAATAATATAAGAAAGATTATAAAAACAAACGTGGGTGTTGCGCAAGTTTCAATTTTTATTCAAGTTATGAACGTGTGTAATGCAAGAGTAGACCATATCCACATTACACTAAGATCATGGGTGTTGCAGGACATACGGGGGACTATACCACATACAAAGAAAACAAAACTTTAAAACATAATTACGAGATATCCACAAAACGGACAAAATTAAAAATAACACCAAAAAAATATCCTGAGATTCTGCTTTTTATCGTCACATAAATTAACCTGCTCAACTTCCGAAATTAGCATCAGGCTCAAGTTCACGTTCATGAATATCTTCATTCTCAACATCAAGCTCAACTCCTTCTTCTTCTTCTTCTTCTTCTAGATTTACATCAAAAGCAGGTTCATGAATATCTTCATTTTCAACATCAAGCTCAACTTCTTCTGGATTTACATCAACAAAAGCAGGTTCATAAATATCTTCATTTTCTTCTGGATTTACATCAACAAAAGCAGGTTCATGAATATTTTAATTCTCATCATCAATGTACTCCGCTTGGGGATCGTCATATTGGTACTCGCCATCTGAATCACTACCACCAAATATACCATGATTAACATCAGTTGTGTCCATGTTTAACAAGAACGAGAATTTTTTTTTTTTCAGATGAACATGAGAAAAATCGTAAAAGATTTCAGAAAAATAATAGAACAAGACCAAGAAAATTTCAGATGAAAGAACTAGCCGTTAGTGTTGATTAACTCAAGAATGTGAAAGGTCTTTCTTAATTTTATTGGAGCCAGATTAATTAGGGATAGAACAGTCATTTATTAATATTAATAACATTTTTAATTTATTTTAATTAATTCTGCCCGCACAGCACGTCCCTATAAATTTTTATATATAATGTAATTTATTATTATATAAATACATAAATTTTTAAGAATTTGAATCTTCACTTTTTGGTAATGATTGAAGACACTCGTGTTTTCTATCCGGCTGTAGAAGGTGAAATATGTATGAGATAGTCTTACACTTTTCTATTTCATCATTTTCAAAACATTAAAATGTCCCGTCCAAATGGTTCTTTGTCTCATTCAATTGTCCACCTACTTGATCCATGCAATATACTCATCTATTTGACATAGTTATCCATGAACATTCTCCTTCTTAGCCTTTAAGTTATTCACATCCAATTAATTTTCCAATTTTCATTTAAGAAAGCGATTTCAATATATATAAACTACATTTTTTTGTCTCTTGTTGGAGAAGACTTTATTCCAATGGTCTTAAGTTGAGTGGACAAAATTAGATTTTATCGTGTATATATTAATTAAATGGAGGTACACTTGCGGGGCTGTTTCATGGTTAAATATAATATAATTTGAATATTGATGTTTTAATATTTTAGGAGATGAGGTATTAATTTGTACTAGTTTGACCCCATCTTCTGTATCAGACAGTCTCATACTAATTTTTGTATAATTAAATTGGAGTTGAGTTTTGGACCTAAAAAAAAGGTTAAATCTTATATGCAACAGGTGCATTGTGCACTCTATAGTTTATTTTAAAATCATTCAATTTGTTGCATTGAAATATAGGGACAAATCTAGAATTTCGTCCCCAAGGGGGGAGAAATTTTTTCATCGAGTAAGGACGTCAAAATTTTAATATTCCAAGGGGGCGAAAATAATAAAAATTTACTATTTTAAAATATAAATATAAAAAATTCTAAATATATAATATAAAATTTTAAATCCTAGTGGAACGATCGCCAACCGATGCCCCCCCCCCCCACCCCACCCCACCCCAAATCCACGTGTTGCTGAAATATGCAATTTATGTACACTGATTTGTGGAACTATTAATATGATAAACAAATTGCACGATTTAGTGTAAATAAATTATATATTTCAGTGTAACAAATTGCATGATTCTAAAATACACTTGAAAAAAAAAAGTTCAATCATTCAAGTCGATTTAAAAATAAAAAATAAAAATTATCCGAGTGTGTTTGTAACGAGATGATTTAATGAACTCTAAAATCGTCACATCAATTAATTTTTTTTTAAAGAAAAATTTCTCCCCGAGTTGAATTACACACCTTTTTGGATCTTAATTTCACACTTAAGATTCGAGTTTGAATGCGTCAAATTATAGTTTCTGTATTTGAATAATATAACATTGAATATTTTATACGAAATAACTTAAGCTTGGTACTATTCTAGTATTTGACAAGTGACGGATACCTCTTTATTAAATTTAGCCTTTACATTAGTCTAATTTTTGTCAAATTTCCAAAACTTGGACTCATTTGTCTAAAATATCAACACCTTAATTCATATTTACACGCATTCTTGTTTCTAATGTCCACATTTACAGTAATTTGGGTGTAATCTATTACGAAAATACAATTACCATTTAGATAAATTTTTTAATTGTGAATTATGATAAGTGAGATCAATAATTTAATTGTAGATTCCATGCTTTCTATTTTCACCCATTCATTTGATATTATTTTTCACTATAATTTTTGCACACATGTACTATGGATGGTCACTCACATATAGAGATGCTCACGGTTCCGGAACCGCTAATTCTGGTTCCGAACCGGCGGTACCAAAATTTTTGAACGTGGAATCGGAACCGAACCGCGGTCAAGGCGGTTTCGGTTCCGGTTCAGAACCGTCGGTTCCGGCGGTTACTCCATTTTTTTCTTTTCTTTAGTTTTTAAATTTTTTTATCTAAAATTTGAAAAAATGTACATGTAAATGACAAATTATTGTTATGAGAATTTAAATGGAAGATTACAATAGTTAAAACATACATAATTTTATAATTAGACAATTATAAATACATGATAATTGTCTAATTGATACATCGTCAAACATTACGACATTAGAACAATATTAAAATGCAACAATAGTAAATTAGTAAAACTAGTAGAAGGTCAGTAGTACACTAAAAATGATTATAGCTATTAAATTGAGTTGAAGGATATCTAAATCATTGAAATTAGAAAAAAAGAAAGAAAGAAAAAATCGGGCGGTTTTAGAAATGATGAAACCGGAACCGAAACTGTGGAACCGGCTATTCCGGTTTTTTTTAAGCATGTCTACTCACATATTTGAATGAAAGGTTTAACTTTTAAGTTTCAGAAGCAACTCTTAATGAATCTGAAATTTATATACTACTATAACTGAAAATTCATAGTTCAACTTGATAATATATACTCTACTAGTTTAGTGTCCGCGTGTTACGCGGTTTCTAATTAAAAATTGCAATGTTTTTAATAAGTATTATATTTAATAATTGAAAATATAAATATGTGTATAAATACGCTAAATATTAATTAATAATTATTTAAAGTGTATATTAGTAAATTTTCTTAGACCTTGGAATAAGATTATTGTGTCAAATATTATTTATCCATTTTAATATGAAATTGAAACCTACAAATTAAAACAAAATAAATTGACTAGGAAAAGATAAATAAATAAATATGTAATAATGACAAAAAAAGTGAATGAATTATAATATTAAAAAAATTGCCACATAAAATATGTTAAGATATACATAAGAGTAATTATAAAATAAAATTATTAATTAAAAAATTAATAATTGAATATAATCCACGCTCAAATAAAATACATGTAGAATGAATATTTTATTTATCTTAAATTAAGTCAAACAAAAATTACCGAAAGAAAGATAAATGAATAATATTATATAGTTAAATAAAACATAAAGTAATAAATACAAATTACACATCTTATAACATTCACACATATTTTAAATACCTAAATAATTAGAAATTAATTATACACAAAAACTTTAAGTTTCATGACACATACGATTCTTTTATAAAAATGACCAAATAGAAAAATGACATATGTACTCAAATTTCTCATTGAATGACACATATGTTAAATTAATATGGAGTTGACACATCATGAAAAAAAAACTCTCTATTAGTATATAGAGTAGAGGGATAGTTTCACACTCTAAATGCGTGTTAATAATAGAAAGATTAATGAACTACATCAATGTAACATAAGATTAATCAATTAATTAAAAAAATTAATATTAGATTTACCATCATAATAATAAGACAAGTGATTTTATATATTATTTACACTGTGCAACTCAAGTCATTTTTTAATAATATTATTTATTTTATTAAATACATTAATTGATCAATATAACTATTTTTAAATAATATTAACTATTATTGTTGAATATTATAAATGTTGACTCCCACGGGAGTCTGGACCTACCGACCTAGTACTTCCTACTTGTATCAAAATTCCAAATAACTGATATTTTTAATTAATCAGTACAATATATGCATATGTATTCATATGATATAATAATTTATAAACAAGTTAGGTTACCAACGTTTGCACTATTGTCAAATGGTACTCTCTCCTTCTTTATTTACATGTCGTTTTAATCTTTTAAATTATTTATGAAATAGATGTCGTTTTAATCTTTTAAAAATTAAAAAATTATATTAAAATAATAAATTAGGCAAGTAAATTTTATATTATAACCTTATTTAATAAGTATTACTACCTCCGTTCCAAAAAAAATGTGCACGTTTACTGTTTTCACGTGTTTTTGCGAGCGGGTTTTTTATTAGTATTTGAAATGATAAAATAATTTTTAAAGATGCATGCAATAGATGAGAGGTAGATCTATAATACTCACCTTTAAAAATTACTTTATCATTTGAAATACTAATAAACAACTAACTCACAAAAACTCGATAATAAAATAGGTGTGCACACTTTTATGGAACGGAGGGAGTATATCTTTCAATACAATTAATACACAATATTGTACTCCGTATTAGTAAATGGGTAAAAAAAATATTATATAGAAAAACAAATCTATACAATTAGTACATCCATAAAAAAAAATTATAATCTATATAATTGGTACAAAGGAAGTGATGCAACAGAACGTTCTACGCTCTACAGGGTGAGATTATGTCTTAAGAACACAGAAATAATCCTAAAAATATAATTATATTCAATATTTAAAGGTGTCTTATAATGAATTTATAATTTTCCAACTTGGTCAAATGAATTTCATAAGAGACAAAAGCCTTTTTTTAAAAGCAAAAGAAGACCTTGTATTTTAAGGTTAAGTCCTGTATGCATACAATTACACTGTGCATTTATAGTGCATTTTAAAATTATGCAATTTGTTATACTGAAAAATACAATTTATTTACACTGAACCATGCAATTATTTTTAAATTTAAAAATATTATAAAATAATTGCACGGTTCAATGTAAACAAGTTGCATAGTTCTAAAATGCACTATGAGTGCACAGTGCACCTGAATGCACACGAGACCCATTCATATTTTAATTTAAGTGAGAGATATCTACATAGTCACAATAATCTTATTACAAATTACTATCTCATTTAATATCATAACCCGATCATTGATAGGAAAGCCAATAGACTCAATTTGATAAATTTATACTCGCAAGTCGGAATAATTGTAATTAATTATGTGACCGCTCATTTAGAGATGAAACCGTTTAACACGTTATTGTAATCTTTCTTCATATTATCATTTATATCACTAATACAATATTTAATATATAAATCTTTACTTCTATTTGTGTTGTCGTAACAAAAGAATTTGAAAACATTGATAATCCTTATTCACAACTTTTGAATTGCTCACATGGCATGCATTAGGCATGAACCGTAAAAAATTATAAATAAAATTAATTTTGTTAAGCTTTTTTTAATTTACTAAATAACGAACTAAATGTGATAAAATTGTGTATAAAATGGTCTCATGCATAAAAACAAGTTCCATCACATATATATTTTACGAACCTTGATTTATGACCTTACTGGAATCATATTTTTAAAGCAAAATAAGATCTAAATGTTAAAGTGGAGCCACGTTCTATGTATAATTTTATGTCACACAACACTGATCCACTAAATATATTTAAAACATGGATAAATTGTTAAAGTGGAGTCCCGTCCATTCGTTGATATTATTATTCTTATAAATTAATATCATAATATTTACACATACTTAATTGTTATAGTATTAATTTATAAATGTAATAATATTAATTTATAAGTATTAAAGATATTAGTTCACTAATAACAAGTTTAAATGAAATGACTTATCAATATAATCATATCTCAGTCGGTCTGTCATAAGCTCGAGTCATCTTGAATAATGAGTTTAAAGAAAATGTTATATATTCAATTATTCATGTAATAATTAATTGTTATCTTATTATTATATGTATATAAATTTGGAAAATATAATGAGGATATTTTGCTTAATTATTAAGGGAATTAACCTATACATCCCAGATTTGTAATAGGGTTAATAGCGTTTAATGCTAGTCCCACAAACAGTCACACCCGCTGTTAGGGGCAATCTTTAAAGCACCGCGTAAAACAAAAAAAGAAAATCGCCATCAATATTCAAAAAGCATCTTCTCAACAAAGTCGCGTAAATTCAAAACCCATTTTCTCATTTTAAATGTTTTCCGTCATTTCCATTTCAAATTTTCTCCTTTCACCTAATATAAACCCCTCCGCCGTCCTCGCCGCCACCTCTGCCGGCGGCCGTAGCAGAAAGGACTGTATCAGCTTTTCAAAAAACCCAAACACCTCCCTAAATTCTCAGATCTCTCACGAATGATACAATGAATCAACGCTCTGCACGGCCTGAGGATGAGGAGGTTTACAACATTATCCCAATCCACAACCTCCTCGCTGACCACCCCTCTCTCCGCTTCCCGGAGGTCCGTGCCGCCGCCGCCGCCCTCCGCTCCGTCGGCGACCTCCGTCGTCCCCCTTACGCGTCCATGGAACCCTATGTACGACCTCCTGGACTGGCTGGCGCTGTTCTTCGGGTTCCAGGCCTCCAGCGTCAACAACCAGAGGGAGCACCTTGTGCTCCACCTCTCCAATGCTCAGATGCGCCTCTCTCCGCCCCCTGACAACATCGACACACTCGACCCGAGCGTTCTCCGGCGATTTCGTCGCCATCTGTTGAAGAATTACTCCAGTTGGTGCTCGTATCTCAATGTTAAGTCGAATATCTGGCTCTCGGACTCGCACTCGCGCCACTCGGCTTCCGATCACCGGCGTGAGTTACTGTACGTGTCGCTGTACTTGCTTATTTGGGGTGAGGCTGCTAATTTACGTTTTGTTCCTGAATGCATTTGTTATATTTTTCATAATATGGCGATGGAATTGAATAAGATTTTGGAGGATTATATTGATGAGAACACTGGTAGGCCTTTTTTGCCCTCTGTATCTGGGGAGAATGCTTTCCTGAATAAAATTGTGAAGCCAATTTACGATACTATTAAAGCCGAGGTGGAGAACAGTAAGAATGGGACAGCTCCACACGCTGCGTGGAGGAATTATGATGATATAAATGAGTATTTTTGGAGTAAGAGGTGTTTTGATAAGCTGAAATGGCCGATTGATACTGGCAGTAATTTTTTTGTGACTGGGCATAAGGGAAAGAAGGTAGGGAAGACGGGGTTTGTTGAGCAGAGGTCATTTTGGAATTTATTTAGGAGCTTTGATAAGATGTGGATTATGCTGTTTTTGTTTCTCCAAGCTGCAATTATTGTGGCTTGGGATTCAAGGCCGTACCCATGGCAGTCTCTGAGTAGAAGGGAGGTTCAGGTTAAGTGCTTGACAGTATTTATAACTTGGAGTGCACTGAGATTTTTGCAGTCTCTGTTGGATATTGGAATGCAGTACAGTTTGGTTTCAAGGGAGACCAAGGCTTTGGGAGTGAGGATGATTCTGAAATCTGTGGTTGCTGCTGGGTGGATTGTGGTGTTTGGGGTATTTTATGGAAGGATATTGAATCAGAAGAATAATGATAGAGATTGGGAAAGTGCTGGGACAAAGACGAAATTGGTGAATTTTCTTGAGGTTGTGGTGGTCTTTCTTTCCCCAGAGATTTTAGCTTTGGCTTTCTTTATTGTGCCATGGATAAGGAATTTTTTGGAGAACACGAATTGGAAGATATTTTATTTGTTGTCGTGGTGGTTCCAGAGCAAGACTTTTGTGGGTCGGGGGCTTAGGGAAGGTCTTGTCGACAACATTAAGTACAGCCTTTTCTGGATTGCGGTGCTCGCCACAAAGTTTCTTTTCAGTTACGTTATGCAGATAAAGCCCATGATTGCTCCAACAAGGGCCCTACTAGATCTCAAAGATGTTAATTATGAGTGGCACGAGTTCTATGATAACAGTAACCGGTTTGCAGTGGGTCTGTTGTGGCTTCCTGTGGTTCTAATTTACCTAATGGATATCCAGATTTGGTACTCAATCTACTCCTCGTTTGTTGGAGCAGCGGTTGGGTTGTTTGATCACTTGGGTGAAATTCGGAACATGCAGCAATTGAGGTTGAGATTTCAATTCTTTGCTAGTGCCATTCAGTTTAATCTTATGCCGGAGGAGCAGCTGTTGAATAATAGAGGGACTTTTAAGAGCAAATTCATGGATGCCATCCATCGATTGAAGCTGAGATATGGATTGGGCCGACCCTTTAAGAAACTTGAATCAAACCAGGTGGAGGCCTATAAATTTGCATTGATATGGAATGAGATTATCAATACGTTCAGAGAGGAAGACATCATCTGTGACCGTGAGGTCGAGCTTTTGGAGCTGCCTCAAAATGACAGGAATGATCCTAAAAGTAACTGGGAGATTAGGGTGATTCAGTGGCCATGCTTGCTCCTTTGTAACGAGCTACTGCTTGCTCTCAGCCAGGGAAACGAGTTAGTAGATGCTCCTGATCGTTGGCTTTGGTATAAGATTTGCAAGAATGAGTACAGGCGATGCGCGGTCATTGAAGCATATGACAGCTTAAAGCACTTTCTACTGGCAATTGTGAAAAATGATTCTGAGGAGCGGTCTATAATCAGAACTTTCTTTCAGGAAATTGATCAATGGATTCAGCTGGAGAAATTTATGAAAAACTATAATTTGATTGCACTACCCAAAATCCACGAAAAGTTGGTGCATCTTATTAGTCTCACTCTCAAGCCTGGGAAAGATTCTGATAAGGTGGTGAATGCACTTCAGGCTCTTTATGAGTCTGCCATCAGGGATTTCCTGAAAGAACCGAGAAGTAGTGACCAGCTGAAGGAGGATGGCCTGGCTCCTCGAAGGACAGTTTCTGGCGATGAACTGCTCTTTCAGAATGCTGTTGACTTGCCCGGTGAAAGTAATGAGATCTTCTATCGTAGGGTTCGGAGATTGCACACCATTCTCACCTCCCGAGATTCCATGCAGAAAGTTCCAGAGAATCTTGAGGCAAGGCGTCGAATTGCTTTCTTCAGTAACTCGTTGTTCATGAACATGCCTCATGCTCCCCAAGTTGAGAAGATGATGGCCTTCAGTGTTTTGACCCCATACTACAGCGAAGAGGTATTGTATAGCAAGGAACAGCTTCGAACTGAGAATGAAGATGGCATTTCAACACTTTATTACTTGCAGACAATTTATGCGAGTGATTGGAAGAACTTCTTGGAGAGGATGCGTAGAGAAGGGATGCAAAGTGAAAGAGAATTGTGGACAACTAGGTTGAGAGATCTTAGATCGTGGGCATCATACAGAGGCCAAACACTGACACGCACGGTAAGGGGAATGATGTATTACTATCGTGCCCTTGAGATGCTGGCTTTTCTGGATTCTGCTTCTGAGATGGACATGAGAGAAGGAAGTCAGCAACTGGGGTCTATGAGGCGTAATGATGAGATGTACGATTTGAGCTCAGAAAAATCGCCCTCTTCGAGATCTTTGAGCAGAGCAAATAGTACAGTGAGTGTTCTTTACAAAGGCCATGAGCGCGGGACAGCTTTAATGAAATTTACGTACGTGGTTGCATGCCAGATTTATGGCTCTCAAAAGGCTAAAAAGGATCCCCATGCGGATGAGATACTAAATTTGATGAGAAATAATGAAGCTCTTCGTGTTGCTTATGTCGATGAGGTGCCATCAGGGAGGGATGAGAAAGAGTACTTCTCCGTCTTGGTGAAATACGATCGGAAGTTGGAGAAAGAAGTCGAGATATTCCGGGTGAAGTTGCCTGGCCCACTGAAGCTGGGTGAGGGGAAACCGGAGAATCAGAATCATGCTATCATTTTCACTAGGGGAGATGCAGTTCAGACCATTGATATGAACCAGGATAACTACTTCGAGGAGGCACTAAAGATGCGGAATCTCTTGGAGGAATTCAAGTCCTACTATGGTATCAGAAAACCTACCATTTTAGGAGTTCGGGAGCACATCTTTACTGGTTCAGTATCATCACTTGCTTGGTTCATGTCTGCCCAGGAAACGAGCTTTGTCACCTTGGGGCAGCGTGTTTTAGCCAACCCTTTGAAAATTCGAATGCATTATGGACATCCCGATGTGTTTGACAGATTTTGGTTTATGTCTCGGGGAGGTATAAGCAAGGCTTCCAGAGTAATCAATATCAGTGAGGATATTTTCGCCGGATTTAATTGCACGTTGAGAGGTGGGAATGTTACCCACCATGAATACATCCAAGTTGGCAAGGGAAGGGATGTCGGCCTGAATCAAGTTTCTATGTTCGAAGCCAAAGTCGCTAGTGGGAATGGTGAGCAAATACTGAGTCGAGATGTGTACAGGTTGGGTCATAGGCTCGACTTCTTCAGAATGCTCTCGTTCTTTTATACAACTGTTGGCTTTTTCTTCAATACCATGATGATTCTCCTCACTGTGTATGCGTTTTTGTGGGGCCGGCTTTATTTGGCTTTGAGTGGGGTAGAAGGCTCTGCCTTAGCAAGTACCAATGATAATCGAGCACTCGGTACAATCTTGAACCAGCAGCTCATCATACAACTCGGTATCTTTACCGCTTTGCCAATGGTTGTGGAGAACTCACTCGAGCATGGATTTCTGAATTCTATCTGGGATTTTATAACGATGCAACTCCAACTTTCGTCAGTTTTCTACACATTCTCCATGGGGACCCGCGGTCATTACTTTGGCAGAACTATTCTTCATGGGGGTGCGAAATATCGTGCAACGGGGCGTGGTTTTGTGGTCCAGCACAAGAGCTTTGCTGAGAATTACAGATTATTTGCTCGTAGTCATTTTGTGAAGGCTATTGAACTTGGATTGATACTCACTGTATACGCTTCCTACAGCCCGGTAGCTAAAGGAACTCTAGTGTACATAGCTCTGACCTTTACCAGTTGGTTTTTGGTGGTGTCTTGGATATTGGGGCCCTTTATTTTCAACCCTTCGGGATTCGATTGGTTGAAAACTGTTTACGACTTTGATGATTTCATGAACTGGATATGGTACAGTGGTGGTGTGTTTGCAAAATCGGAACAGAGCTGGGAAAAGTGGTGGGAGGAAGAGCAAGATCATTTGAGGACAACGGGTCTTTGGGGTAAGGTGCTGGAAATCATTTTGGACCTCCGTTTCTTCTTTTTCCAGTATGGTATCGTATATCAACTTGGAATTGCAGCTGGAAGCAAGAGCATTGCTGTTTACTTGCTTTCATGGATCTATGTGTTTGTGGCTTTTGGGCTATACTCGATAATATCATATGCTCGTGATAAATATGCAGCTAAGGAACACATCTACTACCGTTTGGTTCAGTTCCTTGTGATTATCCTTACAGTGGTTGTGATAGTTGCATTGCTCGAGTTTACCAAATTCAAGTTTCTGGATGTTTTCACGAGTTTATTGGCTTTCGTTCCGACTGGTTGGGGATTCATATCTATTGCACAGGTCCTTCGTCCCTTCTTGCAGAAAACAATACTTTGGGAGGCTGTTGTTTCTGTTGCTCGTACGTATGACATTATGTTTGGAGTGATTGTCATGATCCCCGTTGCCCTTCTTTCATGGCTGCCTGGGTTCCAAAACATGCAGACGAGGATTCTATTCAACCAAGCATTTAGTCGGGGCTTACACATATCCCAAATTTTGGCTGGAAGAAAACCCAAGTCTGATTTATGAGATAAGGTAACCTAACCTACCCTTTAATTATTTTCACCTTTATCATAGAATTTTTTTCTCGTCTTTCCAGTAATTTTTCATTTTCTGCCTGAGCCAAAAATTGTGAGTCGAAATCAAATTAAAATTACACTAGTTGTGCTGTGCCTAAGTGTTGCTCAAAGGGGAAATATGTGTTTTTATTTTTTATTTTCACAATTTCTTGATGCCTCTTGTTCTCACCGAACTTCACAAAAAGAAAATAATAGAGGATCCATTCGTTTTAAAAAAAGTAACTATTATATAACAAAATTTGTATGAGACGGTCCCAGTTTTCTTGTTTTCACATGGTGGATAGGGTAGCTCAAATTTCCTTGAATATTTATTGTTTCTATGAGGTTCAATTGAAAATCTATTCAGTGCAAATGTAATTCAACTTTGTTTGAACAGGAACGGAACGGAATCTCCCATACACGAGCCATGGTCAAATATACTTGAAAGACGACAGCCTCATTTTTCTACCACCATGTACGTAGGTATTATAGATTTTGTTTCTAAATATGGTCTTTATGACTTTATTCTTTAGTTCATAACTTCATCGGAAAATTCGGTTGATGCTAAGAGAGAATGAAATCGTGTTTTACAGGTTTAGGGTTGACTTGTGGAATAGACAGGATACGGAGCTTGGATTTCTTGTTTGGACATAGCAGCAGCATTTCTGACTATCATTTTGTCTCGCTGGTTTGATTCATCTTTCTCTTACTGTTCTGTAATTAAACGATTCGTTGTCACACAGTTCATGCCTATATTTATTACTCAGGTCAGTGATTCATTTGTTTGCGTTTTACGTAGCAAGTTTTGTAAGAAAGTATCTGTGATGTCTCTCTATTTATGAGTAAATATATCTACCTGCTTTGCTTGTTTTGTATTGTATTTCTTCCAACTGGCCATGTCTAAATTTTGCAGCTTCTGCCTCACTTGACACACTTTCTAGACCTCTTTATCTCTCTCCTATGATTTTGCAATTTTAAGACAAAAGCTTTTACATTTTATTCAGTTATCGCACGTTAGTTTTGTTTTATTGAGCCCTAAAGCCTTTATTTTTGTTCAAATCGAAATGAGATTCTGTGAGACCTGTTTGGTTCACAGGACTTGATTGATTAGTTATGAAAAAATTTGGTAGGATTGACTAAAATTGGATTGAATTGTTTAAATCAAGATATGTGTTTGAATTATAGGATTGTAACTTTTAATCCAGTACTGAAAAATCAATATAGAGATTAAAATGATAATCCGGGTCAATCTCACCATCAAATGGGAAAAATATATCCCTTCATTTAGAGATTAAACACATTTTTATATCTGGTTGAAATATTTCCTGAGTCATCATCCCACAAACCAAACAATCAATTACTTTGGATAAAAAGTTAATCCCGATCTATCCTGATTAATCTCGTGAACCAAATGAGGCCGAGGGAAATGATTAATAAAATTATATATAGATTTTTAATTTTATATAAAACCTAATAGGAGCCAAACGTTGATTTCTATCCATGTGGTTGCGGATAGAGTTTGGGTTCAATATCTAGTGCCCCCTAGCTAGATGTGTACATTTTTTTTTTTTTTTTATAGATAATATTTTGTAATATCAAAATTAGGTGGGCTTTTTTTTTATTGGGCAAATGATGACTCGAAGCCATGACCTCACTGTATAGTTAGTGGTGCTCTAATCCCACGAGGTGAAATTATTGATTTCATGGGTTCCATTAAATGAGATGAAGTCATGATCATTAACAGTATCAGGTTATATTTTTCTTTCTTAAATTCTTTTTCTCTCTCGTAGATTTTTTTTTTTTTTTTGGTTTTATCCGACTTTTATTTTTCTTCAAATAACGTTATAAAACGTTGGAAAAAAGGGTAAGCCATTATTTAGATTTGTATGGTCGCAACTCGCAATTACTCTTCTCAGATTGAACGGATGATATGACTTGTTAAATGGGACATTATTGTATTTCGTGTAATTATTATTATGATAATATGATCGATTTTCGTTGGTTGCTTGCTTTTATGTTGTTTTAATAATCTTACATGGACGAAATTTGTAATTTCAAAAACTTAATCTATTTTTATAATTTTCGTTACTTCTTTTCTTTTTCTCATATCTATCTTAATATTACATAAAATTGAAGTTAAATAACTGCTGTTTCTGGGAACAAATGTATTCAATTTAAATAATATATTGCTGTTTCTTTATGAGTAATTGATAGTTTGACCAAATTCTTTTTATGTAAAGTTGAAAATAATAGCATGTAATCATTCAATTTGAACTGGCTTCAAGTAATTAAAATTCCTCCATTACTGTGGCACTATCGCACATAACTAGTAGTATTAAATTAAACATCAATTCCAGCTATGTCAGAAATATGTTCTGTACATACCTGTTGATATTTATATAAAAAGAATCACAATTAATTTTATTTTATTTTTGACAGGGAAGAATCACAATTAATTGAGCCGCCACAATTTTTTGGGAGCACAAAATAGTAGTTTTCATTTCATTCATTATATTTTATTTTCAAGAATCGAAAAACAACCGATTTGTAGAATATGTTGAATTCTTGGAAGGAAAAAAATCATGGGTTATCTTGTAAAAATATATAGTCATTGTGACAAATGTTAGTTATTTGTATACATTAATAGTGTTTTCTAGGAACAAATGTATACAATTTAAATAATATATATCCTGCTAACTTCCTTATAAAATGACGGAAGAGAAAGAAGAAGAAATACAAAAAGTTTGCATGCGTGAATTTCGTTTTATATATCGACGTAAAATCTTAATGAATAGTACTATATATATCCTACTTGGCTGTTTAGATTAACAAATCTGATTATTGCATATAATGTGATGATAAGTGTTACTTTAAATAATAATGATTTATCATCTTACAATTGTAACTATGATATAATGTGACAAATGTTAGTTATTTGTTATTTTCACAGAAATGAAAGCCTTCTCAGAATCAATAATTGAATTATGAAAGTACACCAACACTTGCAACTTAGTCAACTCTATCTCACATTCCTTAATTTTTACAATTGTTCACACTTTTTTAGATTCGTGCAATTCAAACGTTTTTTTAATATATTATTTTATTTTCACTCAAACACGTATGTATTTCAATTTAATTTAATTAAATTATTTAATAAATAAATTGTATATTTAAAAAGTACATGTACAATCCATTTATTACTCAGTGTATCCGAAGCTTTACGAAAGAGGAAATTTTATAAAATTCACACAAACGTGTCACATTTACAAATAGAAAGATCCGGATAATCCACTATTGCAATCAATTGATAGATTAGAATCAATAGGTGTGCATAATTTGCCAAAATGGATGATTAAGACTACCTCCATCCCGAATTCAAAGTTATGTCTATTATTTGTACGGAATTTAATGAAAAAATTATTTATTACTATTAGTTGTATTTTAAAGATGTTTAAATAATAAAGTAATGACATGTGGTGTAAATAAAAGAAAATAAAGTTGACTTTTGTGTGAGAAAATTAATGACATTGTGTGTAATTTTTTAAATGTTTAGGCGTAAAGTTTAAAGTAGTGAAGTTGCTTTATTTCCAATTTAGGAAAGATGACTTCGAATTCGGGACGGACCTTTTAGGACAATGTGACTTTGAATTCGGGACAGAGAGAGTATTATTAACCAAAAAAAATTAATTTAACCAAATTAATATGGGACCAATAATAAAATTTCCAAACTCCATAAAATGAAAAAAAAAAAAACGACTTTATAATATATGATCCCTATCAAAAGTCATAACAATGCCGACAGTATTCCACACCCTTCCGTTTTCTCACACGTATATACCTCTCTCCTCCACTCCGCCCTTGGCTGATTAGTGATTACTGATTATTGATTACTGATTACTGATACTGATACTGATACTGATACTGATAGATATTTAATTCCATTTAGATCCATGTATGACCAAAACCAACCACTCCGGTTTCCCTTATAAATAAATTAGTTAATTGAAACAGAATAACTGTTAAAAGCTCCCCACTTGTTCTTGCACACCAAGTGTTTGCTTTATGAACGCAGAGAGTGAGTACTGAGTCAAACCCATATCTGAATCTGTATAGTTGACCCTGAAAATGGAGGAAGCTTTTCTGGGTGATGATGGCAGCCCAAGAAGAAACCGCAGGCGTATGTTCAACCGAAGATCAGATGCTATTGTGTATGGATCACCATATCAGAAAGCTGCTGCTTTGGTTGATCTTGTATGTTCATTTTCTTGATTTTATTTTTTTTTACTTAAATCTTGGTATTCATGAAAGTGCTTAAGGGAGGTGAGTACTTTGGCTATATGTAGTAGTGGGGTTTTTGGGATTTTAATGAATTGTTGTTGTGAGTTATTCTTGATTGGTAATTAATGAAGCGTGCTTAAATTCTTTAAAGAATGTGGTGTATTTAGGTATATATCACTTAGGACTGAGTTTTGGACTCTGTTTCCTCTGTTTTTTTGCGTAATATCTGCGTCTGGTTAGGGAAATATCAACGTCATGAATTCTTTCTTCTGTTCATGGAGACATTCTTGGAGCCTCTTTTCGAGTTACATCTGGAAATGTGCGTGTGTAGAGCGAGTGGATTTATTGCATCAAATGAATGCATCTATTGATTAACTCTGTCTCAACTTAGATTTTTAGTAGTATGACTTTTAAAAAAAGATACTAGGCAGCTTAAAGTTATTTTTTGGCTCTTGCATTGGCTATCAAATTTGGGGTAATCATAATATTGCATTTGGACTCTTACAAGTTCATGAATTGATTTGTTATACATTTCATGGAAAGAGCCAGCAAGTTTTATTATCTTACGAGGATGTTAAATGTATTGCATCATGATAATTTTAAATTGCGTGTGCAATTGCAGGCTGAAGATGGAATTGGGATCCCCGAGGAACTCTTTGACCTGCCAACTTTTGGAAGCTCCATAAAGACATATTTGATGTTTATACAATTTGATTTCCTTTGGACCCTAAACTACTTTGCTTTACTCCTTCTGAATTTCTTGGAGGTACATACTTTATTTGTCTCCTTTCCCCATTTGGTCCTTCATATTTAGAAAATTTTCCTCACATGGTAATTGCTTTAAATTTTCAGAAACCTTTATGGTGTACTGAAGAATGCAGTAAGAGGGATTACTACTATCTTGGAGAATTGCCTTACTTGAATGGTGTTGAGAGTCTCATTTATGAGGTAAACTTAAAAATAACAAAGATTGAATGATTTCTGTGTTTGGCAATATCATGAGTAGTTAACTGATACTATTTAAACAGTTTCTATAATTATGGTTTCCATTGAAGCTCTTATATTGAATGGAGGCTAAACTATTTAATAACCTTCCCTTTCCTCCAGTCACCGTTGTAGCTACTTATAGCATGTAAATGCTATTGTACATTTATGCAATCCTGATAATTAAAGCATCTTACGGATGTTTATGAATATACTGTAGGTAAATTTTCGGAAATGTGTTTTTGGAAATGTAGAAAACATATGTTGAGTCATTGACCGATTCTTGAAGCCTGATCGTTGTGTCTGTTTCTTCATTCAAATGTGCTTGGAAAATAGCACTTGATTATGCAACCTATCAAATTAAGAATTTCAAGAGTATTAGTGTCTTATGAGGGTCGGGCTTATGCATAAAATGTAAATACCTTTATTCCCACATATGAAATTATATGTCGTTCATCTCGTGCTATAAAGCTGTGGGTCAATATGCCTTATCCTTGAGCGCTTAATAAATTGGAAAGTGGGGATTTCTGTACAGAAATGTGAATTGCAATGTCACTATTGCCAGAATTAATGGATTGTTTCATACCTAAAACCTAAAGATATTGCTTATATGCCTTTCTTTCTTGGCGCTTGTATGTTTCCTATTCTCATAGATTAGGCTTTCTCTTTCCATCCATTTCCCTGCAGGTAGTAACTCTCCTGATTCTCATTGTGCATATTCTCTTTCCATTAACATATGAAGGGAGCAGTGTCTTCTGGAAGTGTCATACTAATAAATTTAAGGTACATTATACTAATTTTAACTATGCAGATATTCCGTTTCCTTCTTACGCAGGTGGTTCAATAGCGTTGAATAGTTTCTGAGTTATCAATTTGCCTCATAAATTATCTTTTTATTTGGTGTGCTCATGTGATATCAATATCTTCCCAAATATCGATTCTTAGGGTGATTCATGCTAATATTATCAATTTAGCACCCCTCTTGTACAAATCTGAAATTTGCATGATTTCTCAAGTTTGCACATTAGTCTTTCACGCTGCTTTCTAGGCCATTTAGGTTACATATGTTGATTCCATAGTTCTCTTATGGCATTGTCCAGAAGAATACAGTAGTCTCCAAAGTATATTTCTTTTGAAACAGATAAACTAATTTCCTATCATTAAAAGATATATTATGGTATAAACTTTGACTCTCTCTCTCTCTCTCTCTCTCTCTCTCACTCGTTCACTCTCAATTCATTTGCAGGTGGTTTTGTTGTTCATATTGATTGTTGATCTGTCAGCCTCTGTCATATATCTGTCCCCTGTGGCTTTCCCATTCCGGCTTGCACCCTATATCCGGGTTGTATTTTTTATTCTTAACATCAGGTATGCTGTCATTCATTTTGCAGTTACAGTCTTCTTGTTGGTTTCTAGGATAATTGGACATTTGAGATATTTTATATACTTATGTTGCTACAAATTGAAAAGAGCAGTTGTATCTTTCCATTCAGACAACCATGAACATTGAGATTTAACCGTTTACACATGCATAGCTTTCGCCATTTTCTCCTCTCTTATTGATTCAACAATTTCCTTATATATTTTAATTTGACTCCTTTTGACCAGTAAACTTCATTGAAGCATAATTGTTAAAAGCAGTTTACGTATGTTGGCTAGTGTTTTAATTGGAATTCCTGTCATGACTGTTGTACCCGGTTTTCAACTCACGGCCAACAAATAAACAAGAAGGAATAATGGCGACAACTAACAAACAACACCGGAATTTGATTACCCAGTTCGCCTTTTGAATAAGACTACGTCTGGGGGCGCCCAAGCCAGGAATATTTTATTACTCTTTATCTGCCTAATGATCTAAGATTGCTCTCTTTTACAATGAATAGCATATGAAGTATATATAGACAAAGAATTAGGTTATAGGTCTTCGTGGACTTCTTCCGTGGGCTTGCTAGGGCTTCGGCCTCCAAGGCTAGGGTTCCCCTTAGGGTTTCCCGGTTTAGTCCGCGATTCTCGCTCCTGGATACGCATACCATGTTTATATTCCGCAATATCCGCACCATTAACTACCCATATCTTTTCCATATTTATACCTCCACCGACTTCGGGCTGAAGTCGCCCCCGACCTGCGTTTTCTAAGTCGCCTCCGACCTGCATACCTTCTAAGTCGCCTCCGACCTGCATACCTTCTAAGTCACCTAGCGACTTACATGGCCCGGGCGAGGTCGTCCCACACGATATAGACACGGTGGACAGCCGTTCACATAATTAGGTCGGGAGCCGGATTAATCCATGCTACAACAATGACGAATGCATAAAATAATGGTCTTGCAAATGGATTGCGACTGCAAAAGTATTCTCAAGGAAACTATGTAACATACTTCACTTTTAAAATGAACACAAGGAAAAAGTTAGTCCAACAAAACTGTTTCGGAAAAGATATTACATATTAACCTTGAGCATTCAAGTTAGCACAATTTCTACTTGGAAAGTCATCTTATAGGAGATCTTAAACATCTGAAGAAGTAATATTTATCTGTAGGAAAACAACAATGACTAAAATATTTTCCTATATACCATTTATCATTTTGTGATTCCGTTATATTTTCAATTCTAATTATGAAATGCGTGTTTCATTCGCCTTAGGGATATACGAGATACAATGGTCGTCTTGTATGGAATGCTTCTCACGTACCTCAATGTCTTGGTGTGTCGGTCGCCACAACATGCGCTTAATATATCTTTTTTATAATTTAAAATATTAAAAATGCAACGGAAAAATAATATTTAATGTTCTCTTCTGTTTCTCGTGGTGGATGCAGGCTTTATTGCTATTATTTCTTCTGTTTTCTAGCTGGTTGGCATATGTCATCTTTGAAGATACTGAACAGGGAAGGACTCTATTCACTTCGTATGGCCAAACATTGTACCATATGTTTATTTTGTTCACCACTTCCAACAATCCAGATGTTTGGATTCCCGCTTACAAGTAAGCAGCTCAGAAAATTGTACCTTGGATGTTATTTTCTATCTTCTAGAGATTTCTTTTATCCATGAAAACTGCCTTGCAAATCTATCGTTGCAATTTACTGTACCTAATGAAGTTATATTCAATTGTAACAATTTCATCCAGTATCTTCTAACTTACTCATGCATTAGTCCTCAATTTTTCTTTGTAGGGCCTCACGTTGGCATAGCCTGTTCTTTGTTTTGTATGTGCTATTGGGTGTTTACTTTGTCACCAACTTGATTCTTGCCGTTGTATATGATAGCTTCAAGGGTGAGGTATATATCTCAGTTTTTGACTATATGATTAAATGGGATAACAGATAATTTTTTGGGGAAGCATTTGAAAATCTAATTAAACAACAATAGGAAGTAGTATTTTCTGAAATTTTTACGGTACTAGAATTTAACCCTAGTTTTTCCTTAGCTTGTAAAACAAGTGGCTGGAAAGGATCGTAAGAGAACAAGGATACTGAATAAAGCATTTAACATCATTGATGAAGAGGTGAGTGATTTTCACTACAATGTATCAAGTAATTGTTGTTCCTCCTTTATGGTCTAACACCTTGCTTTACAGTCTCTCTCTCTCTCTCTCTGTTATCTATGAATAATTGTAAGCATTATTTCTTTTTGTTTTTCCTCACAATTTGGGCTTTTGCAGAATCTCGGTTACCTTAGCATAGAACAGTGCATTCACCTGTTTGAAGAACTGAACAAATACAGGTAGAGTTTACTTTTGCATGGGAACTTCCCATTGCCAAATGTTTTCACCTACCTTTTGTATCTTTCCGCCTGAAAATTTGGGTCCTACAGTAGAGGGGCATGAACCATTCAAAAGTAGAACTTTGGTTTCTTATGATAAATTGAAAATTTCAGAACAGAAATCCAATGAATAGGACTTCCATGAAAGATTAAAACTCTAAATTAACAGTCCTTAGAGGTAGCCTTGCTGGTTTGCCAATCCCGTTATTGTTCATCACACTATACATTTGCTTTGAGTCTGTTTTTGGACTTTGGTTAGTGAACGATTTCTTCATAAAGTAACTTCACCTATCAGCACTAATATTATGTTAAGAAATGACATCTTTAGAGGAATTTTTACAAATGCTGACATGTTTTTTCTCTTCATCATAAATTTTATAATCCCTTAAGTAACCTTCCCAGAGGTACTAATAGACCTTAGTTTACATCTTTTATTCTAACATTGCTCTTTGAATCATGCATAGGACATTGCCAAAAATATCACGAGAGGATTATGAGCTAATCTTCTATGAGTTGGATGACAGTCATGACGTCAAGGTATCTTATACTTTTATTCTATTTAGGTGGCATATTTTTATTTACACATTCAATTATGTATCAGAATGCCTGTTGGTTTTGATGCTACATTTTGTACTCATTTTATAAATGTCCCATGCTAACATTAGCTACCATGTATTACAAGTTTTTGAAAGCTAATGATAGTTTACTGTGCTTTATAATCAATTATCATTCTTGTACTTATATAGATTGAATTCTTCCCTACTGAGAGTTTCATGTAACAATGCATCTATTGAAAATTGCATGGACACGTCAACTTAATTTGCTCCTGATTTATTGCAATATCAATATTTGAATTTCATAGTTAAGTGTAAGAATAGTATTTTTAGGGGGGGAGGTAAATTACTAAACAATTCAATAAGAGATATGAATGCTTTCATTGTTGCTTTTTTTTTTTAATTAAATAATTATTAGACAATTTATCCTTGGGGATTTTTTATTACAGATAGTTTGTATCATGTGTTGGCTAATTTGTCCTTGATACATGTTGTAACATCCCCCTACCCCCTCTTTTTTTTAACTAGAGTATCTATTTCACATTTAGTCCAAAAGACTGTCGCCTTGTTGCCTAGGATTGTACATTTGCGCCATGCCTTAGAATATTTGTGTTTGACCTCATTTATGAGATATGAGCCTTCTCCGTACTAAATTTGCTTCCTTTTAGTAAAGAACAATCCCATAAAGAGTTCACTCTTTAGTTTATTGACATCTTTATTGCTTTTGCTTCTTTTATGATGCACATGCAGATTAATCTGGAAGAATTTGATGATCTGTCCCATGCAATTGGACTCAGATTTCAGAAAGAGGAAATAGTAAATATACTTTCTATAAACTGTAATTGATATCCTCGTTTTGCACCCTATTGACTGTATTTGTCTTTGAAGGAACCTATTTTTCTAGACTGCTGTCCAACATTCTACAAATCTCCTGCATCTCATGCCCTGAAAGAATTTGTGCGAGGCCCCAAATTTGGCTACATTATAGCTTTCCTTCTCATCCTGAATTTTGTGGCTGTTGTTATTGAGACGACGGTATGGATGTGTTTAATGATTAAATCAAGTGGAACTTTGCTTAAGTGCACTTATATGTTTTGTTAAGAAAATAAGAGAAGATTATTTATGTTGAACTGTTATCGTCTCTATTAACTGTCGTTATATACTGATATTTCGGATCCAATTGTGTGCAGCTTGATATAGCAGACAATTCTTCCCAAGAGGTTTGGCAAACAGTGGAGTTTGTATATGGTAAGGCTCTATGAATCTCCAGAAAAACATAATCTTATTATTGATTTTTATCTTAGCCCGTTATTTTGGGTATCTTCTTGTAATTGGATAATTGAGTAGTATTGAAGAATTAAGGTTCTTCCATAAATGAATTAATGACAAACACTACATTAATTACAAAAGCTTAGTTTAAATGTGTAATTAATCATAAATGTCAATTGCAACATGAAAATCAACGAAGTATGCTACAGCATATGCATAAGTGACCCATTTTTCAGAAAGTCAATTAGCAAGAAAAGTGTTCAGGTTATTATCAAAGTTGTACATCAAGAGATTAGACATCTTTACCAAAAAGTAAATTTGATTTTAGGAGCATAATTACCTTAAATCAGGTTTTTTTACGATTATTTTCATAAACTCAGATGTAAAACAAGTATTTACTCTTAAATCGTATACTTAACATACTTTCAAGGATGAAATTCGGAATTTTCTAACAATCTAAACCTGTTTTAAATGTTTCGCATGCCCCTTTTTTATCTGAATGCTTCTGTTTTTATATAAAGTTAATCTTGAATATAAGTGACTTTTGAAAATTTACATCAGTGCCCCCACCCCATGAGTTTCTATCGGAAACTTGAAATTTATTTTTCAAATTCAGAAGGAGCTCAAATCTCGATGTTTTCCAATCCTTGTTATATCTTAAAGCTATGGTTGGTATTTCTTTCAACAGGTTGGGTCTATGTCTTTGAAGTGTTGTTAAAAGTGTATTCTTTTGGATTCGTGAATTACTGGAGAGATGGCCAAAATCGATTCGACTTTATAGTCACCTGGGTGATTGGTAAGTATAATGATCTGCTAATCGATGATATTTTTTAAATTTAGACTTCACGATAGTGGTGCTAGCTAATCTCACTGAAGGCTACTTTGTATGCTAAATATCCAACTGAGTATAAGCTAAAAAGTAAGTCTAAATTCCTTATATTGAGAATACAACTGGGGAATAGTATCTCTTTTTTGTTGCAGTTATTGGAGAAACGATCACTTTCGTATCTCCCAGTGGGTCAACTTTCCTCTCCAATGGAGAATGGTGCGATTTCTTCATATGAGCTCCAAATTTGTCTTGTTTATATGCATAAGTTTGGTTCTCAATGTTTTGCCGTTATCTTGGTTTCGTTCTTTGTCCCCTACAGGATTCGTTATCTTCTAATTGCAAGAATGTTAAGATTGATTAGGCTCTTGATGCATGTTCCACAATATCGTGCTTTTGTTGCAACATTTTTGACCCTGATACCAAGTCTAATGCCATATCTCGGAACCATATTTTGTGTCTTATGCATTTATTGCTCTATTGGAGTACAGGTGATTGATTGCTTTTTACGTCTTTATTTCCTATTTCTGCTCTTTCTCTATTATTTCTATCATTTCTTCATTTTTTTTTCTATTTCAGATTTGCACAAATTAATCATTTAATCGCTTCTTGACATTGTAGATATTCGGTGGTATGGTTAATGCTGGAAATCCAAATCTAAGTGAAACTGATCTTGAAGATAATGAGTATCCTCAGTCCATATATCGTCCTTTGGCATATACAACTGTTTTATCTTCAGTTGTCATTTAAAACAAGTTGTTATTTTTCAATTAATAAGCACTCCGATGATGCCCTTAACAAATTTAGCTACTTGCTCTTCAACTTCAATGATTACCCCAATGGAATGATAACACTTTTCAATTTGCTTGTGATGGGAAATTGGCAAGCATGGATGCAGGTACTTGGATATTTAACACAGCTACTAGTGTGATAACTAGATCTAAAATCAATATACGATTACGTGTGTTATATTCTTAGATGTTGGTAATGTTGTTCGAAATTTATTCTCCACTGTAAATGGTATTTTGTACAAGATATTCGAAGAATCGGTCAAGCAGAAGTAACTTTTGTCTTTTGGCCTCATTTCACCTAAAATGCCATCACATTTTACGTTTAACTAATTGGCTGAAATTCCAGAGCTACGAGATCTTGGCTGGAACTTCATGGACTCATGTCTACTTTGTCAGCTTCTATCTGATCACGGTCTTACTACTCCTGAATTTGGTAAGATACCGTCAATATTTGAGTTTCCTATTGAATTTTAATGGAAATGAGTTTTTAAAGAAATTTGTGGTGTGAATGGTATTTTTTGAAGATTGCCGTTATAAAATAGTCGTATTTATGCGAGTGGCTATACTCGTAAACTTTCCTTTCGTGCTGTAAAATGATATATATGGCATGATTAGTTAGGCGAATTGAGGGGTGGCAAGATTAAATTAGAGGTATATATATATCTCGAAGCGTTACTAAACATTCTTCCCTTTAATATTCAGGTGGTGGCATTTGTCTTGGAGGCTTTCTTTGCTGAAATGGACCTTGAATCTTCGGAGAAATCTGGCAATGCGGAGGCGAAGGTTAGTGGTTTATGATCGAACAAGCTTAATTCTTATGGTTCAACGCCTCGTTTTGCAAATGCTTAATTTTCCTCTTCTTATTTATTTGCTCTTTTGAGTACCCTATATTAGAATAGTTCAGAGAAATTACGCGATATCTGAACCCACTCTCTTGGAGAGTTGGTCTTATGTAGAAGTATTTTATTGTAGTATCGGTTCATAACTGTAACTTTACAGTATAACAACTAATACTTTTGAATGAAACAACTAATATTGACAAACTAATATGTTTCAATTATTGTATATGAACGTCTTATTAAGCTCTCTTTCTGTCCGAATGCAGCAAGAAAATGGACGTGGACGAAGGCTTGCTGGGTACGTCTACTGTCTACATGCATTCATGCATTCATGCTTCCATAAACATATACTACCTCCGTTCTTAATCATCTATCTGATTCTATCCAAAATGGTGCTCCTAATTATGTGTCATTTTGCTGATATCAATAAAAAAAATTACATTTTACTTCCCACCAACACCCCTAATAATGTCAATCATCTTCTTGTAATTATAAGCTTATCCTGGTCTAATAAATAAGGGTATAATAGTATTTTTGGTTTGTGTAATGGATAAAATCAGATAGATAATTAAGAACGGAGGGAGTACATCTCTTCAATTTTCGAATCCAATCAGATCCAAAACAACACGGTTTTCCTGTCTTTGATGTTATGCAGAACTAAGACGAGGAACCAGAGAGTCGATGCTCTTCTCCACCATATGTTGAGCGCGGAGCTACACGAATCCGAGACTTCCGCCCCTCCTTAAACTGGATCCAAACGGTCCTTACGAGGTTTTCCACCATTCCCAACTCTCGACCATACCCCAACCTCGTTATACAACACTATCTTGAACCTCAGCACGACGTCCTAATTTTTTTTTTCTCAGCTTATGATGATGATCGAGTTTGTACAGAAGGCGCTACAAGCGTTGTCTTGTTCGTGCGAGGATTCAAGCTAACATCAAGATGGATTGATTTTTCCTTTTGATGCATATTCATAGCTCTTCTGCCAAATCTTGTTGGTTTATTGAATTCTCCCTTGATTTATTTAGTTTGAGTTTGGGGTTATATATGGATTCATGGACTTTGTAATTTTAGTGTGAGATAAGTTTTATATTTTTTGTGAAGGATTATTATTGGCTGTGGAATTATTTTTAAAATTTCAACAGTATACACAATTCGGTTTATTGAAATGCAAATAGAAATTAAATTGGATGTCTTTAAAGTGATACTACATCCGTCCCAAGATGACTTGAACACTGGAAATGACACGCAAATCAAGTAAAGTGGGTTTTAGTAGAATAAAATAAGGGTGTTGTGAGTGTATTGATATTATATTTATTTTTATTTTGGGAGTGTGCAGGTAATGTTGGGATGGAGAGAGATAGAGAGTATTGTTTAAAAATATTTTAATGTATGAAGAGTGATATTTTATACGCACAATGGTATGTATTCATAATAATACATTGCGTAAGTACAATTAGGGGTGTAAATGAGTCAAAATTTGACTCGAGCTCGACCGAGCTCAATTTTTTTGAACTTGAGCTCGACTCGATTACTTGCATAATATTAATTGTATATTTTATTATTTATAATTATAATATATTCATAAATAATTAAAATATTATGAATAAAATAGAAAAATTATGTAAGCTCGATTAAACTCGATTAGGTTCGCGAGCTTAACGAGCTTACTATTGTTGAGGTCGAACTCGAGAACTACTCAAGTAGTTCAAGCTCGAGCTCGACTCGATTAAATTTGAAATGATTTCAAAAAAAAATTCGGGTCAAACAAGGATCTCATAAGTAGACTTTTTACTCACCCTAGATGACTACCCTATATAACTTAGTAATTGACGACAGACTTTAGAAAATTTAAACACTTTTTAAGAAGTCAACAAACTCTTGCCCCAACAAGATAAATATAGAGTATGTCTAGTGTTAAAATTTTTATGTATGAAAATTTATAAAATTGCTTTAAATTAATTATTTACACCCTAAACACTAAATAATGAACCCTAAATTATGACATATTCGGGCCGGGTGAACCATAAATCACTTGAGTACAGTGAAACATGAGCCACTCAATTTTGTCTTACCTTCACCAATTACAGAATTTGATTGTAAATTAAAAAAAATTCATGTATAAAAATTTTCATACTAGACTTTGTCATATTTATTCAGAAAACCCGTCAAAATGTTTTTGATACTCTCACCGCCAATTCAATTCTTAGTTGTTGCCAAATTCTCCCAGAAGATCTGTTAAGGCCCGGGTTCATGAAATTCAATAAACCCTTGTACATGCATTTGTACTTTAGTCAAAAAACAGTGAAGCTCTGTTGCCAATATTGTGGTGGAAGTGGAAGGTTATTCCGGCAAAAAATATCAGCATTCTCGTGGAAAGTTTTGCGTGAACGAATTCCGACCACGGATAACCTTCGGAAGTGTGGTATTACTGATGGGCTGAATTTCGGTATCTGCTCGGTGTGTTCGGTCGGTGCTGAATCGCCGGCTCACCTCCTTTTATCGTGCCATACAGCTGTGCTCGTTTGGAGTGTCATCTCGTCTTGGCTTGGTAAGGGTCCTTTAAATGCAACAACAATTAAAAATCATTTCATGGAATTTTGGGAGATTGGTCATAATGTTGTTCAAAGCAAAGTCAGAGGTCTCATTTGGCAATGTACGATTTGGAAGTTATGGAGGCATCGAAACGGTATTATCTTCAAAGATAACAAATGCACTATTGGGGTAAAATTTAATTTGTGAAAGTGGATCCGAACTCACTATCTATTAACTTTTTGCATTGCGTTAAATGATGGGGAGTTGCAACCTTTAGTATGTATTCCTAGTAAACTGTGTTTTTTATTCTACTCAAAACATGTAAATTGTTTAGGTTGAGCACCCCTTGTACTCCAATAATATTTTCCATTTTTATCTCTAAAAAAAATGTACAATGCGTGAAATAAAAATCAGGTTAAACTGAGAAGCACGTATTGATTGCAATGCATAGACTGTACACGTGTATAAACACACATATTAACACACATAGGCATAGACTGGACATGCGTATAACCACGCACATTAGCACACATATTTGGGCACATTTAATCTCTATGCAATATAACAACATTGACAATTTTATATGGGAGTAATATGAGTGTCTAGATGCCCAGGTGGTCAAAAAAGGCATATATAAAAGCTAATACAGTAGCATCGGGTATTTATTTTAGTCAAAAATCATCAACGAAGCTCTGTTGCCCAATAGTTACTTCTGCAAACAACAGGAGCAACAGTAGCTTCCCGCACCACCAGTTTGTTGGTCCAGTCAAACAAGGCGTCATCAAATTTTTTCAAAAGAGCCTTAGCTTCAGCTCGATGTCCTTCTCAAAGTGTTTGAATGCTACCTTTTGCTAGTTTAGCAGCAAGTTCCGCAGTCTTAAGCTAGCTGTAAAAAAATTTCACTGGTATTGGTGAGTAGGATGATCATTCACGTCATGTTATAATTTTACAAGTAAAAGTATAGTATGAGACTTGGATACTAGCATAAATTATCATTTGTTCAAAGATTACTAAATTATTTTCATGTTTCAGCTCGACTAAATTAGATAAACAAGTTTTGAGGGCCTCGATTTAAGAACTTGATTTAATGGCGAATTCTAATTCAAGCTCAATACCTCCTATTTCTTTCCTGACCAGCTTCAAGAACATCAATAAGTCGCCAACAAGAATTAGCTCTCCTACAACAAAAATAGAATTTAAAAAACAAAAAATGAAAGCAAATTGTAACCAAAAATACAATAAACTAAACTACTCACAGTAGGTTTCGTAGAACATATGATTTGGTTTTAGTGTCTATTATCTCTATAAAAGTCTTTTCTCATAAGCAAGGTCATGCCTGAGGAAATCCTTGAACTCCCTAAGCCATTCCATCTTCACCCCATCATAGTTCTCATTTTTTCTTTTACCTCATTGCTAAGCTCGTCAAAAGCCGCTGTCACAATTAATCACCAAACCACACCAAAACATTAATAATGCAGAGCTAATATGCCAATCAAACTTCGAATCCTAACTAATACAATCGCGCGCACATCATAAATGCGCACATCATAAAGAGAAGTCACATACCAGTTTATAGTCCATTGTTTTTAATTTTCCTATACCTCCCACACCAATTAAACCTGTAAAACAAAACAGATAAAAAAAAAATCAATCACATTATTTTTCATCTGCAAATTTTTTTAAAAAATATATAAGGAACAGAACCAATTTAATTACAACTTATAGCAGAACAAACACATATCATCCTACAACATAACATAGTGTATTGATTAATATGCTTGCAAATTTTCACATTTGAATATAAATGGTTATCTAATCCTATTCTGAATCTTCAAACACATTTGCATTTCCCCCAACGCGCAGGCTTCTGATATTTTCCCCCAACGCGCAGGCTTCCGGATTCTTGGAGGTATGAAGGCAAGTCACAAGAATACATTAGAAGATATAACACAGCTAAACTTGTCTTTTCGCCTCCTTTGACAGAGTATTCTTGTGACTTGCCTTCGTACCTCCAATATTGCAAGGATGTTGTTTTTTCTGGATTAAACCCACCAGACAATGATGAAGTAGACCTAGTGAACAAGCTCTGGGAGTTTTATCAGGCACATTGATCTTTTGATTTACTTCAGATAAATTTGCATTTCTTTTCCTTCCTTCAGTTCGATAACAGACTATAAATCTATATGTTGATACCATCTGATTTTAGGAACCTGGAATATCAGACAAAAACGAGAGATCTAGAGATGTTTCTGAAAGTAATGAAAATGGTGATAACAGTACATGCAACACATTACAGAAAAACGATGATTCAAAATGCAGCATGGATAAGGAAAAATGTTCTCATCACGATCAAGATTCAGCGAATGATGAAAGTACTTCGAAGAGTCTTTCAAAGAGAGGGCGATGAAGAAATTGAAGTTGGACATGAATGAAAACCAATTCTGCTATATTCCACCACGTGTTAAGGTAAAGAACAGAGACTATCTCCATTACACGAGGAGAAGGAAAGACGTGTATACTTATGTTGTTCATGCTGATTATTACATCTTACTACGGTGTTGTGCTAAGGTTGCTCAAGTCGAACTTAGGATCATGCATACTGCTGTTTTGAGTTTTGAGTTTTGAGTTTTGAGAGGAGGCTACAATGGGTGGAGAAAATGATAGAACCTTCATTGCATTTTAAACAAAAATTTGAGGATCTTTGTAAATTCTGTGAGGATAAGATTCTCTGAATGCAGGGGATGATCCTTTGAGTTAAAAATATTTAACTTGTATTATCACCCTCTCTCATGCTTTGGAAAGAGACTCAATTCGAAATTTATATAAATACCAAAGAATAAGTCACAAACAATGATTAACCTAAATGTGCATTAAAAAAAAAATGTGTCAATAACTTATTAGTGGGAGTCTGGGAGATAGTTGTAATGAAATTGCAGCAAAAATAGATTCACATATATGTGTATATACCTTTTACCCTGCAAATTTATTTGAATGAAGAGATACTACTAGTAGGAAGATTACTTTCATCTCAGTAACATTTGGAAAACCTGATCTACTCTCCGCCACGATAGGATTTTACACAATCCTGACAAGTAAAAGAAAAAAGGGCTGATAATTGTTAGCATCTATGTAATTAACAATTATTACACAGCTATATCCACAAACAGATACAGCTTCTGCCTCTTGATAACTGTATTGAAGATCTACAATCGAACAGGACACACACACATATTAGGCAATGGTGAAAGCATCTTGATTTTTTCATGTTCGTGCAGATCTTAACAGAAATGTAGCTACTCAGCTACTGATAACTCAATAGTGTAATATCTTTTCATGTAGTTATGCAGATATGTATCTAATTACTCTTACTATGTATTATGGGGGTGTGTTAGCTTTTTATATCGTATAAAGGGTGTGTTTTGAAACTCTTAAAACAGCTTCCAGAAACACTTATTTTCAAAGCTCCCTCCCACAACTTTTAAAAATAAGTGCTTCTGAAAGCTGTTTTAAGTGTTTCAAAACACACCCAAAATATGAATAAAAAAGCACAAAGTAGTTAACTATATTACCTAGCAGCAGTCAAGTTCTGCCACTTTCTCCACCTCCAGCAGCAAGATGTTCCCCCAGTCCCAGTTTGTTGATCCCATTGTCGTGATCCATGCCAACACAACTGCAATATCTTTATTACAGGTCTGAATTTTCTCTCTCAGGCTAATAAGTGTGTTCAAAACATACAGATTAAAAGGAAATTTTGAATACATTAAAAGCTAAAGAAATTTCAGAGATACCTATCAGGATTTTTCAATACTATAAGAGCAAAGGTTGTTGCGACCAAACTAATCTCAAGTCGCTTTGGATGGGCAACAATTAAGGTTGGTGCTGATTTGGCAACTGCCTTCTGCAACATAGCAACAAAATTCAATCAGGACATAATTCAAAACATAATTCAACCACTTTCAATAATTTGTATGTGGATTATTTCAGTTTTCTTATTCGGTTTTAGGTTCATATACGGGCATTCTGAATTCTGGTCCCATCTTACTGTCTTCTTCCAGATTATCTCTGATTGCATTTATTAGTTTATAAATATATAAATACTTCACCGCTTTATTTATTGATGCCTTTTTATTTCTTCACGGGTTAGAGATACGAAGCCAGAAAACAAAGATGTAGACTCACTACTAGGTTTGCTTTTTCCTCAATTGTTATTGTTTTGTGCTTAATTTTTAGAAATTGTGATTGAATTTTGTGTAATTGGTGCAGGGACACAGGCGAGTGGGCTATCGATGCCGGAGAAAAAGAATTTGGAAGGATTTTTGTGATATCTATTTTTTTTTTTAAAGGATTTTTGTGATATCTATTGATTGATCATTAGCATACAATCTACTTTGGTTAGTTTCATATTTGGATAAGTAATGTCAAAAGAAAGCCCTTCATCAAGAAAAATAAGTCTGTTATTTCCTTGCAGTTATGTTTTTAGCCATAGATATCTTAAGAGCACATGCTTTTTTGTTGGTTCAAAGATTGCTTACGACCATCTAGCATGGAGAGAATCTTGATGTCAATGAAAGAATCTAAGGATTAAAAGAGATTCTCATAAGAAGAGAGTGCTTTTAGAGATTCGGTTGATATACTTGGTTCATTTTTAAGATGCTCTAAAAATTTAAAATGTTGTCTCTTATGTCCCTTGCGATTGCAAGTGCAAAATAAAAAATGAAAATATAGGGTGATATTGAAAACTTCATTCTATTCCAGTTACAATGCATCAACTAGATCTCAATTTCAAATAGTAAATTTAATATTTTTTTGGCTATCATAGTGATAGGACGGACTTACTACTTCAGGATGTATTGTTCAAGGTTGGACCAGATCGATTAAATAACTACACATGTGCCGACACCGTTAAGAAATTTACATGGTATAGGTCCGTTAATTCCAGATTCTCTTTGCAAGCTTCAATTCAGGTGAGTTTAAATGCTTATTCCTTTACTAACATATTTATGTATTTTAGGACACATATTTAACGTCACACAAAAAATTAGATCTATTTTCTACTAATTGGTGTTTTGGCACGGCATCAAACATGAATTTCAGACGAAAAGCTTCATGATTGTTTTGTCATTTTCCTTGCAACTGTTCTAAGGATATAAATATGAGACAAGAGATGATGGTTAGAGCAAAATTTGATATTTTAATGTCAGGTTGTAAGTATGCAATCAGACATGTGCCACGCTGCAAATTTTTGTGTTATGACTTATGAGTGTGTTATGAAATGGAGCTCCACATTAATATTGAACATTGCTTTCCTTTAAAATATGATTCAATATATGTAATGGGAACCCGTTTTATGCATAAAATCATTTTATACAAGTTTTAGTTTTAATTGAAAGGTTATGTTATTCGTGTCGCATCTCGATATAAAATAAAATTTCTTAATTGAAGGGTTATGTTATTCTTTTTATATATAAAAGATTAATTATTATTTTCTAAAATAATTATATAATGTAAACCTTATTTTAATTATATTTATATATAAGAATAATTAATTATTGTTAAATAAAATAATTATAAATATTTATCAGTAAATATCATAAGCCGTGGGTAGAAATACTAGTTTAGTTAATACCTTATAAGCTTCTTCAGCGTCTTCTTCAGCCTTTTTGAGACGTTTAGTTAATACTTCAGCGTCTTCTTCTTCAGCCTTTTTGAGACCTTCAGCATAATCTTTCGGATCACTACATGCATCAATGATATACCAACAAAGCTTTCCCTTGCTACAAAAATAGAATTAACAAAAATATAATTAAAATAAAGAGAAATTAAGAACAAATTAAAATAAAAATACAATAAAATACTCTCACATTTGGGGATGGGTAGCAGTTTCTTCGGGCTTGTTAATAAACTGAAAATCTAATAGCTTTATAAAATTCTCACAGTGAATAACAATGTGATACCCAAAATAGTACTTGTACGCGTAAAAGAGTACATAATTCTCCTCAGTATATTTTGGTAATTCTTTATTTTCAATTTTGCACAAAATATTCCATGATTCCATCAGGACCTAATCACTTCGTAAGTTGTTGTTAAAATCATCAATTCTTCGGAGATAATTTCTTCACTAACGCAACTTTAAGAAGCTCTTCAATTGTCCATGCCCCAAATTCACCCAAGAGGATATTTCAAAAACAATCGAGCGAAAAAATACTGATGAATACAGAAAAACAGATATCGTGTAAGTTTTACTTACTATCGAAGCATCCTACTCTTCCTGCGAGCTCAGCAATGAAGACACTCTTTTGTGGATTGACATCATCAGATTTCTCCATCTCAGACCGTCTAATTTTAGTTTTGGGTGCGCCAAAAGTTAAAAACCAATTGGGGCTAAAAAACGAAATTTTTAATATTTACAGTGTATATTTGCTAGCATCATTATTTTTGCCATAGATAAATTTTTTATTGATGCTTTTACCTCATGGCTAAGCTCGACTGTCACAATTTAGCGTCCATTGTTTTTAATTTTCCTATTCCTCCCACACCAATTAAACCTGTAAAACAAAACAAATAATAAAAAAAAATCAATCACATTAGTTTTCATCTAAAAAATTCTTTTTAAAATATATAAGGAATAGAACCAATTTAATTACAACTTATAGTAGATCAAACATATATCATCCTACAACAGAACAGAATGTATTGATTCATATGCTTCCAAATTTTTACATTTGAATATAAATGGTTATCTAATCCTACTCTGAATCTTCAAAGTCATGGATATCAAACAGTACTTCACCATAAATTATGAGCTTCAAATAGTGCATAAACAAAATGACTTGTGTATAAACAAAGGAGCTTACCCCCATTTTCATCTTCTTCGTTCCACTGCGATTCATGATTTCGCACACACCCAATTCTCGTTCAAAAATCAATTTCTAGGGTTGCGGGTTGTGGCAGATGATTACCAAGATTCTCAGAATTTGTAGAGAGGACCAGAATTGAAGAAGGCCCAAGTTATTAGCAACCTCTGTTTTAAGAAATACACCACCAGGTCAAGTTTATTATTTAATTCATAGATAAAATGACAAAATTAACCCTTCTTCATCTCTTGTGATTACAAGATACACCCCAAGAACTGAAAAATCTCTCTCAGTTACAAACATAAAAAACAGAATCATCAATACATTCAAATCCTAATTATACATCCATCAATTACCATCAAGTCACCAATGAAATAACTTCCAAATAACTTCAGATCTATTTAAAAATTCCAACTAAACTACATATTTGAATTTTTTTAAGAGAAAAATAAAAATAAAAACGAGAAAAAAACGAAACTTTGTTTTCAGGTATGTTCTAAAATGAAATTTTGATAAAAACAAATATCTTGGATTTTTTTTCGACAAAACTAAAAAAATTCGAGTAAAATGAAAATGAAAAAAAACCAAAAAATTCGAGAGAAAAAAAGCGAAGAAAACCAAAAATTTCAGAAAGAAAAACGAAAAAAAAAATTCGAGAGAAAGATTGCAGATCGAGAAAATACTTAAAAAAAAAAAAAAAAAAATTTGGACGTTTTTTATTCGTGAAAACCAAAAAATTCTAACAAAACTTGCAATTTCGAAGAAAAAGGAAAGAGGGAAATTAAAAAAATATATAAAAAATTACCAAATCTGATCAAATTGCTGGAGGTTGGCAGTTGGCGTCAAGGTGGAGGCTGGGATGGGCGGTGGACGACGGAGGTCGGGGCTGAGATGGGTGGTCCACGACGGAGGTCGGGGCTGGGGGTGCGAGGGGCCGAAAAGGGGAGGAGATGGGCGGCGGATGAAGGGGTTGGGGGGGCGGCGGACGTGGGGAGTGGTTGGGGCGGGGAGATTAGGAGAAGAAGGAGGAGGTTGTGGGTAGCGGTGCAGCGGCCGTGTGGAAGAAAAAGGGTGAAAATGATTTTTAGGGTTAAGTGTAATAATCTCTTTGTATTTTAATTAAAGTGGTGTTACTCCCTCCTTTCGACTTCGATTGGTAGGTCATTATAGGGCCTAAAAGGGTCGACCCACTATTTTAGTTCAGTAATTGGTACATAGTATTATAATGTGGTTGATTTGCACTTTATCGGCTGACCCGTCAATAATAATGTGGGAGTTCACTATTCACGCCTATATTAATAATACCACCAAGTTGGTTGTTTTATTTTTAAGTGACTTCTATAGTGTTTGTGGAAAGGATCATAATACCCCCACTCCTTCCATATAAATAACAAAAACACAAATCATTTCCTTCTCTTTCTGAATGATTCAACCCAAATCGCGATTAGAGAGAAACCCTAGACGAAAACATTTGAAATCCTTCTTCCCCAAGGGCAAATCGCGGCTGAGCTCGGATGCAAAATTTGAGGATCGTGAATCATGGTGTTCAAGAAGAGAGTCTTATGAATCCCAATTCATAGTCGTCTCATTCCTCTCTGTTATCGGTGAGTCATTTTGTAAGAACTACTAATTTTCGATACCCGTTCGATTCTAACGATATTTAAATTCCTTGATGGTTTAGGTTAAGATTTCACATCAGTTTCGTCGTCTTCTGTGGCCAGATTCGTGTAATTTGGGGTTTCTCGTGTTATTAGGGCTCCCACTGACAGTGAGAGTCTAGATCCGGGTTTTCCTTAAAAAAAATTTTTTTTTCTAATGTTAGGAGTTATTTCTTTGCATTAATGGGTTTGTTTGTTTTTTGTATATTGGTTCGCAGAGCATCTGGGTTTATCGTGAATCGCCGTTTGTATAAAAGGGATTTTTCCCCATCTCCTCTTCGACAAGGTATACATTTCAATATAGCTCTGTTAAACAAAATTTCTACTAATTCTTGTTGGGTAAACTATTTTATCTACAATTGTCAAATTGTTAGTGGGGCTTTAAGTGGAATTGTTACTGGTCTAGTGAGTTTGTAAGTCGGTTTTTCTTGCTGTGTAATGTGGGTTGTTAAACAAAATCATAGAAATTCTTGTTGTGTAAGTCGGTTCTTGCTGTGTTATGTGGTTTTATAAGTGGATTTGTAATATGCCAGCTTGGTGATATTCAGTAATGCAATCTAAGTTGTTTTGTTTGAATTGAGACTTATTGGATGGTGTTACATTTGTTGGGTTCAACAGTTTTTATTGTATGAAAGAAGTTTTGTGACACTCTGAGGGATCATTGTGCAGATGTGCTTAGATATATATTAGAATTCTGAATTGACAAATCTTGTCACTATTATACACTGCCATATATTAGTCTTGTCTTTGAGTAATATGTAATCATATTTGTAGGATTATATGTATGTATATAACTTAATAGAATTTTCAATCTCCCATTGCAGATTTTGTACAATGTTGTCCTCAGCCATGAGAAAAATTCTTCTTGTTTTACTTGTAGAGCAGATAATTTCACAACAAAATTATGGTCCTTATTTTAGTACACCTTGTGAAAATCAACAATAGGAACAGAAATCAACGTATTCGACGTGCTCCACGACCTTATACAATGCTAAGTAGGGTTCATGATCAAAATGCCCGACTTAACAGGTTGTATAATCTATCTGGTACAGATGATTGTTTTGATAATCTCCGTATCACTAGAAACACTTTTGCAAAATTGTGTTATTTATTAAGCGAATTGGGAGGATTAAGGCACCAAAGGTATCTTACAGTTCAAGAACAAGTAGCAATGTTCTTGTCTATTTTAGGTCATTGCAAGAAGCAAAGAGTAATTAAATTTGATCACCATAGATCTGGACAAACTGTGTCACACTATGTGAACCTTGTCCTGAAAGAGGTTTTGAAATTGCACAATATTTTTTTAGTTACTCCAACACCTGTACCTGATGACTCAACTGATCCAAGATGGAAATGGTTCAAGGTAACAAGTGACAATTTTTCATAAAATGACATTAATAAAGTTATAAACTTGCTCACAATTCTATTTTTACCTGTAATAGGGTTGTCTAGGTGCTCTAGATGGGACATACGTTGATGTCCATGTGAGTGTTAAGGATAGGCCCCATTTTAGGACTTGGAAGGGTAAAATCTCCACTAATGTGCTAGGAGTATGTGATTCAGAAATGAGATTTGTGTACTTTTTACCTGGTTGGGAAGGTTCAACAGCTGATTCTAGAGTATTGCGAGATGCCGTATCTAGACCCAATGGGCTGCAAGTCCCAAAGGGTATCCTCATCTTCTTAGTTCAGTTATAATTGATATTTATGTTATTTCACTGCTTAACTTATTTATTTATGTTAGGGAACTACTATCTTTGTGACAATGGGTATGCCAATTATGAGGGATTTCTCGTACCTTATAGAGGTTGCAGATATCACTTGAAAGAGTGGGGACCATCAATGGATCGTCCTACGAACCCCCATGAACATTTCAATATGCGACACACTAGAGCACGTAATGTCATAGAGCGTGCCTTTGGTGTTTTAAAAAAGCGATTCCCAATCCTCAATTTTCCTACATACTTCCCCTTAAAGACTCAAATTAGGCTCATAATGGCTTGTTTCCTACTCCACAACTTCATTCGCAAAGAGATGCCTGATGACCCAATTGAACAACTACTTGATGAATCTGATCCTCCGAACTTGACTCCCAGCCGCCGGACATTATTGATACGGTTGAGTCATCACCGGAATTTAATCTATTCCGAGAAGAGTTGGCACAGTCTATGTATAATATTTGGAGACACTAGTGTGTAGTTTAATTAGGAATATTAATTTATTAACCATTTGAGATTTTACACTATGCTACTATGGTTATTTCTGATGTGCTGCTTTTAATATGCGTAGACATATAATTTGGCTTACTTGGGAATATATTACCATATTGTTGTTTTAATTTATTTGAATCATTTTTTGTTTTTAATAATATATAGATGCAACGTGATGGAGATTCATCGTTACCGCCACAATGCACTTGCGGCATTGGTCAAATGATCCTAAGATGTGCAGGCGACAGTTCTATGCACCCAGGCAGATATTACTATGTTTGCCCAATTAATGGCCGCCACAAGAAACATTTTTATTGGTTCGATGATTTCCACAAACGCCCATGCCCTACTTCAGGTTCAACTCTAGAACGCAATGAATTCAAATTTAGGTCTCGTGCAGCAGAAGAGGTAAATGATAACATTACATTGAATTCACTAGCACAGTTCCCAACCTCGTCTACCCTTGTGAATGCATCTGGTGGTCCAAGTGATACTCTTTTATGGATTTTTATGGCTATTGTTATTATTTTCTTTTGTATGGTGTTGGCGTTGCTAGGTGTGCTATTGGGGATGTCAATGTGAATACTGCTATTTTCGTTTGCTTCTATTGGTAGGTATTATGTGTAGTTTGTATTTTGTAGTCGATTTGTATTTTCCTATGTGAAACCACTATGTATTGTCTTGTATCATTTTCGATTTTGGACAGGGGGCTTGAATTACACTAGGTGGCTACTATTTATGTTTGGGACAAGTGGTAATGCTTGTACTGTTGGTATGTATTTTGGCTGATTGAAGATCAATGTACATCTATAAGCTACAATTCCCTATGTAAAATTGTCATAATCATGCTTCTGCAAGATTCTTCAGATTTTTTGTCATTTTACTATGGTCCAAACACAATATGACAAGAATCTGCATCCCTATATGTGATAAAGATGTACCTATAATGGTTGACAAGCCATGCATGAGTCAATCAAACTATTTGGTATTATGTATGTATCATCATTCATCATATAATGGAGAATCTTGTCACCAATTTTAACCGTGCCATATTACTATGTATTGAAGAGGTTTCACACTATATATATACACATGGGTTTATGCTAACAAATACACACAAATTTACTTCATTTTTATAAAATGAAATGTAGGAGTTGGAAATAATTGAGACATGTCTATTGGAGTGGTCAGATTGAGTCAAATCAAATATTAAATTTAGGCAAACATGTTGACTGGACGAAAGAGTGGTTACATAGGTTGTGAAAATTACTAATTACTACTTCAAATCCAATTAGAAATATCTACATTTGGGGGTTTTTTGTTTTTTAGGAGTTTAAAAAGATGAAAACTGTGACTTTGCTTTGTATGGAATTACTGGGACAGTGGTGAAATTATTCATGCCTTCGAATCTTCCTTTACAATTATAGGATCATCTGTAGATTGAAATACTCATATCACCATTTTGACAATAACATAAAATCTACAGATGTATCAGTAGAATAGATCACCAAATGCCAATACCTAACAAACTATGTAATATCACAATCATAAACTTCAGTAACATGCACTACAACTGAATTAGAAGTTCACAGATAACATGAATCCATATACAAACGACCTTAATATACCAACACATAAATAGATCATCAGGAAATTGTTTGACAAATTAGATGATAAAACATAAAGCCATGAAAATCAAACTTCAAAATGATAGCAACTCCAAACTGATCAATTGGTTGTCGATGCACTTTTCATATGCCCATTCATTAAGAAAACCCGATCGTTCTTAAAAGCTAAAAAACAATCTTTTGAACGTAATGATAACGAAATGCTTTTTTTCAGGAAAATGTCCCATAAACATATCCAGAAAATTGTCAATCATAATGCATGTTCATTTTTGTCATTTTGTCATTTTACTATGGTCCAAACACAATATGACAATGCGATCCCTATATGTGATAAAGATGTACCTATAATGGTTGAAGCGCTGTATGTATCATCATTCATCATAGACATTCATCCATTAATAACCCTTCTATGCTTTCTACAATGGTGTAGACCTCATTCCGATTCATCGCCAACTTTGCCTCATATCCAATGACATCGACGATGTTCTCAAGGCGTTCATCTGAAGATTTAAACAAACCTCCAATTGCTTCAATGAGCTCCTTATTTTCACCCTCCATTGAAGATGACTTCCTCTTTGCTTTGACTTTGGGATAGAAATTATTTTATCAACAATTATAGGATCATCTCATTTGAAATACTCATATCACCTATTTGTCATAACATAAAATCATCTCCATTTGGGATCACGTTGCTCTCTCAAACTATGTAATATCACAATCATAAACTTTTAATATGCACTTCTCATTATCTTCCTTAAAAAGTGTGTATAAAACAAAAATAGATCCATAAGATTCATAAAGCCATGAAAAATTATAACCATTTGCTCTTGGTTGTCGATCATTCCCAAATACCTCTTTTGAGCGTAATCTTCATAATTGAGGGCCATGAACATATCCAGACGACGCGTGTTCATGCAGAGCAATCGTCGATGTCTTTCTATAAAAATGATTAATATGGTGTATGTTATTTTCTAGTTGGTCTTCATAACAAATATGTAATATGAATTTAAACAAAATCCAATTGCTATGTCTAATTTTCACCCTCCATTGAAGATGACTTATCTTGCCGGAAAAGGGGTTTATCAACCTTCAACACTTTCATATGAATCATCTTTTGGGATCACGTTGACGCTCAAGAATTTTAGTAATAGTCTCATTAAAACCGCAAAAAGTGTGTTAACAACATCCCTCAAAATTATAACCATTTGCTCTATCATTCCCAAATACAAATCTTCATAATACCATTCTTCCATGTCGCAGAATCTTTGAGTTTTCTATAAAAATGATTAATAGAAACATGTTATTTTCTAGTTGGTCTTCATAACAAATATGTAATATGAATTCAGAACAAAATATATGTCTAATAGATACCCAGTGTATCAGAAACGTCATACCTTCAACACTTTAGCCCAAGCTTCATCAGAGACGTCAAGAATTTTAGTAATAGTGTTAAAACCGCATTCGGTCTCCCCAAGAGCAGTCTGCAGACAACCATGGTACTTCTTCCATGTCTGTATCTTTGAGTTTATATGAGGCGTTGCACGGATATCGCCACAAAATCCTTTTCATCATCCTCTTCCATTAAAATGTCCTCCTTTTCTCTCAATCCATGTTCTTCGAACTCTTCCATTAAAATGTCCTCCTCTTTCTCAATCCATGTTCTTCGAGTGCCACCGGACTTTCGCACTCTGCTAGTGCCAGCACTGCTACCGTTACCCTCGTTCATCTACTAATACCAAGTATAATCAGTGGCATTAGAAGATTTTCACAAAACTTTCCCAGAGATTAAAATACATATATCAACTAAAATAGATTTATCAAAAAAAAAAAACCAAACAATCGTGGTTCATATATACATAACAATGTATTTGTGAAATCGACACTCTCGAAACAACTGTAAACAAGTATTTGGGGGTCAATACAGTAACAAGAAGCTCCATTAACAATAAATAGAAACTACATACCACATAATACCATAACATAATACCCAAATCACTGGTGTAATCGGACCAACAAGATATTTCGTGTACCCAAATCACTGGTGTAATCGGACCATCAAAACCATAGAAACCACATACAAATAGGAGGTCTAACTTGAAAACGAATAGATATTTGAAAAGGAGAACTACGAACCTGGACAAATCGTAATATCACAAACCCTAGACGTTGCATTGTTCATCCAACCGCGATTAGAGAGAATTCGGCGAACAAGAAGAAATGAAATTCATTCTCATGTATTAGGTTAAAATGTGAGTAAGGGTAGTTTAGTAATTTCAAACAAATATACATTATTTATGTTACCTACCAATCAATATATAAACATTACACAACTTTTTTAAGTGGCTACCAATCAACTTACAATATTTTACATCCACTTTTTAATGTTGATTACCAATCAATTTAAGGAATTCATCTCATTAAATTAGTCTAGACATTAATATTGTAGGAATTTCCATCATGGCTACCAATCGGGGCCTTCCAAACGTGATTTCCTATTATCCGTTTTGGGCATCCCATGGTTGATTTTTATTATTTTTTAAATGAAAATTTTTATTTTATTACTTTAACACATAAAATACTAATAAATAATTCTTTTTAATTCTAATTATTCATCACTTTATCACATAAAATACTAATAAATAATTATTTCTACCCCAATATTTTATCATTTTTTCTTAAAACTCGAGCACACAGTAAATAAGAAATCAACTATGGGACGGGGGAGTATTTCCTAAAATAGGGGGTGCTAATAACCTGCGCCATTGAAGAAATTGTTTCGGCCCAGGCCCACCTCTTTCATGGACTTTTTAAGAGTTTTCGGCCCAATTATTTCTACAATTATTTATGTTTTTTTTTACAGTAGAGAATTAGAGATAGTTTTCTATATTATTTAAATTTTAGAAATATTTATATTCCATTGTTCGAGGAGAACCTAATTTTTTTATTTAAACTATTCTATCATATTCGTCAAGTTTTTTTTTTTCACTTTTTGGTCTAATCTCATTGAACAACCTATTTTTTTTATTTAAATATCACTTTTTGGTCTAATCTCATTGAATTTTATATTTTGGATTTTATTTTATAATTTACATACTTTTAATCCTATTGACTTTTGAATTCTAATTTCATAATGCAACTTTACCATTTTTTTATTTTGTTCAATTAACTTTTAAATTATTTCTTTATGTAACTTTCATGAACAGAAAATGAAAAATAATTTTTTCATCCTTTAATTTTCTCGAATTTTGATTTTTGTCTTCACGGCTTTCAAGTTTTGAAATTCGTCCTTTATATTACAATTTTTTTATTCATAAGACCGGCAATAAAAGATCCTAAAGGCCGCAAATACAATGGCTCATCATAATAAAACATGTCATCAACTGCATTTGGTTAGGTCTTTACGAAGCATTTCTTTTGGTTTTGGCTTGTCAATTAGTCTGCAATAAGATCAATTAAACACATATCATCCTACAACTCAACAGAATGTATTGATTCATATTCCTGCGAATAAATGGAATATCAATTCAAATTTGAATATAAATTATGAGCTTCAGGGATAAAAAAAATATAATATTGAAATTCAGAGAAGGAGCTTACTCGGGGTTAGGGTTGGAAGAGCTTTTCTGGATCACCTGGGCCATTAGGTCTAGCTTTCCGGGCTGCGGGCCTAAACGGGCCCAGATCATACTGATTCACGATAAATGGGCTATTGATAGTTGGATTAAACGGGCCACTATATAAACCTTAAATAAATAAATTAAAATTTAAAATATTCATGATTAGTGTTAGACCCGCGGACTTAGACTGAAAGAATTTTTTTATGTAATTAGATAATTATTTATTAGTATAAGTTGTTTTTTTTGTGGAGGATGTAAATGATAAAGTAATGACATTGATATAAATAAAAGAGAATTAAATTGATTTTCGTATGAGAAAAGTAATGACATTGTTTGTAACTTTTTAAATTTTTGGGGTAAAGTTTAAAGTAATGTAATTGCTTTATTTACTTTTTAGGAAATATGCCAACGAATTTGAGACGGATTTTTTTGACAAATGTGTCATTAAATCCGGACGGAGGGAGTAACATTTTTTTGTTATTTAGTATTTTATAATGGTTAAATATTTGTAATTCATAAAATATTAAAAATGAAAATATATTGAAATATGTAAAATATGATTTTGATATATGTCATTATTATGCAAAATATGATTTTATATATTATTATGTTTGTAATTATAAGGGCATTTGTTATTCCCATAATGGGTAGTCTGTTTGGTTTGTGAATGGATAAAATCTAGATAATGGAAAATATAAATTTTAATCCATATTATTATATTTGTAATTATAAGCTTATTAATTTGTTATTCTGACCTAATAAATAAAGGTATAATAGTCTTATGATGATGATCGAGTTTGTACAAAAGGCGCTACGAGTGTTCTCTTGTTCGTATGAGGATTCAAGCTAACATCAAGATGAATTGATTTTCCTTTTGATGCATATTCATAGCTCTTCTGCCAAATCTTGTTGGTTTCTTGAATTCTCCCTGATTTATTTAGTTTGAGTTTCGGGTTATATATGGATCATGGACTCTGTAGTTTTAGTGTGAGATAAATTTTACATCTTTGATAAATAATTATTATTGCATGTGGAGATATTTTTAAATTTTTAATAGTATATACTATTCGCTTTATCAAAATGCAAATACACTTATTCATATATGAGATGAGTATAAATTAGCACAAATCAATATTAATTTTTTTTTAAATGTTAAAGTGTCATGTTCAAATTATGTTTCATTTCACCATAAAACCGTCTCATGCAAGTAGTGCTTTAAAATGATAATGGGGATAATTCTTTTCCTAGTTTGCTTTGCAACGGGGACAGATTGGAAATTGTACTTAGTTACATGTTTCGATGACACCCTTACGTCGAGGTAACTGTACAAAAGAATTGCAAAAGATATTATTAAGTTTATCGGAATTCAAGTTCACTTAAACTTTTTTTTCAAGTGTCATTATTATGTATTCAAAGTGTTATTATTTAAAAAATATATAATTTTTTAAAATTGAGATTTTATATGGGTAAAAAAAAATATCATGTAACATTTCGTATGTATAAAAGTAATACTTGAAAAAAAAATTGAAAAAAAAATCAGGTGCATAATTTTTTATCAATTTACAAATATACAATGTACCACGGGCCCACCGCTACCACAAACCTCAATTTATTTTATTTTCTTTAATTTTTTTTTAGGAAGGAGGGGGTTATTATCATATTTTCTATTGCAATTTTATAATAATTTCTTATCTTTAAATGTTGTCTGACGTGTTTTAAATGATCTTTCATGATTGAGATAAGATGGATTTGACGTGTATTTAAATGCACTGTGCACCTAAATGCATGCAAAATTTAACTTAACATAAAGACATTTAAATTAAAATGAAAAAAAGGAAAAAGTATCAAACTTGTTCATATTATTTTTCAAAAAAAAAAAAAAATTGTTCATATTATGAACATGATGAATTTGAATTTTATATTGCACAGCATCTTGATCAACACACTATATACCTGCGTTGGTACTGCACAGCATATAAGGGAGTAATATTTGTAATATTTAATATTACAATTTCAATTTACTAAATTCAGTAATATTGATTGATAAATGTTCTAGTATTAATTTTATAATATTGATAAGTTTCATAGAGGTGTTGAAAAGAAAAGAAAGCGCAGCATTTATTAAAAATAAAGATATGTAGGTGTTTCTGTGCAATTTTCCAATTTTATTGTATTTTGCACTAGGTTTTTTTTTTTTTTTTTTTCTCTTGATAATTGGCAATTTTTATATTGGAGATATGTAGCAGAGAAACCCAGAGAGTTCTTCTGCACACTCTTCAATGCCGTTTGCCAGCTGCCACCATTCTTCCCCACGAGCATTGGATTATGGTTTTCCAAATCCCCATTCGATTATCCCAATGAACATGGGTTCCACTCAATTCATCCATCATATTATCCAATATAAATCATATTCGATGAACAACAATCATCAATTCCTTGATTTAGGGCTTTCCTTTTCCTTTTTCAATTCCCAATTTCCGGTCAAAATGTTGTTCTCATAATGATCTCACCTTTTATAGGCTCTGTTAGATAAGCAGAGAGGTGATTAATTGAATGGATTCGTCTTCCTTCTTCCTGATCTGCACCGTACACGCAGTGTTCTACATAATCTGTGGAAATCTGATCATGTTTTACCTGAAAGAGATCTCCGTTTTCGGTCACGGAATCGAAACCGCGACGATGATTCTCGGATCGACGCCGCACGATCAGTTACTGATTCAGATCTCGACTTCGTTCGCCGGATTGCTGCTGGTGTTGCTCGGGTTTTTGCTGTTGATGGTGGCGTTTGTTAAGGACAGGGAATTCCAGAGCTTCTTCGCGACGGGGTGCGTTCTTCTGCACGTTTCCATGGCGGTTTGGAGAGTGTTGTTTGAGAGGAAATTGGAGGATTTGGCGCACGATTGGCCGAGGCAGGTTGTTGGTGATTTCGTGTTGGCTCTTTCGTGGGTGTTGTTTCTGGTGTGCAATTGGAGAGATAAGTATGATTAGAGGTATGTATGTTCATCTTTCAGTTTGAAGAATCTTAATTCCAGATTTTGGGGAGAAGGGAACTGGAAAAAATTGTATGATTATTGATTAGAAGGTTTGATGAGAAGCAGGATTGTATTGATGATGTGAGTAATTTTATGGATTGACATTGTTCTCTGAATTTTTTGTGAATTTAAAGAGAAATTATGCAAATTCATTTATTTTTGTTAGCTCGTTGAATTATTACTTGTACGTTTGCGACAAGAAATTGTAAATGGTTTGTAACTTTATCCGAATTCATAAATGGTTCTTTTATTTTTTTTTTTTTTTTTTTTTTCTGTAAGCTTTTATGTTATCTATTTTGATTAGGCTAGATCTTATAAGAATTGACAAGTCTTCAGACTTCATTTCGCAAGATCGTTTTAAAGCGTCTGTTTGTTATGTTGAAAAAATGTGATTTATTTACACTTAAAAGTCTGAATTATTAATATGGAAACATAGTTCTTGTTTTACGTTTTGGAATAGTTATGCGTTTTTTTTTTTGTATAGTTCAAGACACTTAATATTTAACCATGAAGTCTTGACGCTTACCTCCTTGGTCATACGAGACCTATTTTTTTGATTATTTTGGTTTTAATTCTAGCCTCTTTCATCAAAAAATTGAAAATTTTGGCCGAAAATATGATGTATCATACAGAATAATGCGAAAAAAATATATTGAAATGACGGGTTCAGTGAGAGGAAGAGGAATATAATAATATAGATTTTGACCCTCGCTCAATGTAAATCACTCGAAATTAACAACGATAATGTAAATCACTCGAAATTAACTACGAAAATATGATGTATCATACAAAATAATGCGAAAAAAAATATTAAAATGACGGGTTCAGTGAGAGGAGAAGATAATAGTATAGATTTTGATCTTCGACTTAATATAAACCACTCGAAATTAACCACGATAATGAATAAAATTTGTAATTTTGAAGTTGTGATTCATAGGGAAGTGTAATCAAAATATGAAATTGATTGATGATTTTTTTTCTTGATAAAAGAAAGTTCAAATGAGAGTGATGGCGACCGTTACGTGAATAGAATAAAAAGTACCAATCAAATTTTAAATTATCCATCGAAAAGAACTAAAATTAAAATCAAAACGATCAATATTAATAAAGTGAAAACCTATAAGATCATTTGTGGAATTGACAAAATTATGAGACTATTTCTAATTTTTTCTCTACTTTTTTCCCCTCAAGTTTACAAAAAGTTACATAAAGCAAATGAGATCGAGTTTCATGAATTCACTGTTTTATTTTATACCCTAAAAAAATGTGAAAATAATTGTGGGATGGTTTGGGGTAGTATTTTATTACATGACATAATATATAGAATTATCCATTTACATATAAAATATATTTGCAAAATGCTACCATGATCCAAATCTATTTGAACTGTAAAGTTCCAAAAGTTATTTGTGTAATGTAAGTTGAAATCATTAAAAATTAAATGATCAATTTCGAAGTAATATTCTTTTCGAATCAAAAAACCTTGTTGGCTAGCGATGACAACTTTACCATAAAAAGAAAATATATCAACCAATTATCAGCACCAACAAATACAAGAAGATGAAAATGTGCAACAAGTAGTCTATTACCATAGTAGGGAAATTCTGAAAAGTGACATAAGGAATCTTCTAGAAAGTAAGATAAACCCAATGTGGAAGCAAATATAATGGAACGAGTCTCATGGGCATTCAGGGACATTTAGGTGCATTTAGGTGCATCGTGTAGTCATAGTGTATTTTAAAATTATATAACTTATTTATATTAAAATATGCAATTTGTTTATATTGAATCGTGTAATTATTTTTTTATATTAATAATTGTACGGTTCAGTATAAATAAATTGTATCTTTTAATATAATAAATTATATAATTTTAAAATATATTATAAATACATTGTGCACCTGAATGCATATAAAACTAAACTAATATAACCAATATAATGAACTTTGAACACTTTTTTAGGTCACTCTTCAAACTCCAACAACGTGTCTTCATCTCTTGAGTTCATAACATTTGATAAAATTTAAAAAATTATTATGAGAGATAGCTTAAAAAAGTAAATATAAAGGAATTAAACTAGTTAAGATCGATTTCTATCCTAATAAATTAATAATCAAACAAGTTAAAACATAAAGTTCAAAATTTATAAATTTGGAAAAATAATACATTCGATTCATCTATGTTTATGCAGTTTAAATGGGTGCACCTTCTTTTTTTTTCTGGGTTTTATATAAAATGGGCCCATTTGATTAAAAAAGTAGATGTCCAAGAGTACCGACGGTGTGGACTTTGGTCCAAGATTAAGCCCAGTCTCTCAAGATGAGCGTGGCACTCACTGCCTTGGTTATTTATTATTTACACGCCACGTTATAGGGAACTACATTGCGTTAACATAATGTACCACGTGCTAAATGAACGTAGAAATCATTGGTTATTTATTATTTACATATTATACTGTAGGGTACTACAGTGTTTTAGCATGTTATATCACATACAAAATGAACGTAGAACTTATTGTCTTTACTTCATCTCTGAATTGGTTATTTATATGTTACACTGCAGTGCCCAATAATGTAGCGTAGAAAAAATTGATGAATTGAACTTATCAAATGTGGACCCCACATCCCAATGCTACTATGAGTAACAAAGGAGAAATAAGAGGGTATTTGCAACCTCAACATAATAGAGTTAAATCATTTTTTTTTGAAAAGTAGGTATAATTCATTTTTTCAAAATATAATAACTTCTACCCTTTGAAATAGCGAGGATGTATTTCAATTCTCAATGAACATATGGTTGAGTTTATTGTTTCACAAGGAATTTGGGTGATTGTTATCATAATTTCATTACAAAAATTTCCAAAAATATACTTACTACAAAATAGGAATAGCACACTAGATTTTCCCAAACTGTAAAATCTCTCTTACCTTCAATATACTATATAAACCACTCTTTTTACCCCTTAAAACAGATTTTGGATAAAAAAATATCTCCTAAATCTTATATTCCATAATTTCACTACAAAAATTTCCAAAAATATACTTACTCTAAAATAGGAATAACAACTAGATTTTCCCAATCTGTAAAATAAAATTCCAAACCCATTCCTAAATTAATGACAAAACCCAAAAAGCAGGTACTATAAATATTGAACAGCACTTTATGAAGCGCGTTGAATATTTGCAGCACCCTATCATATTCATAATTCATCCCCTATATTTACTTGTGTACATTAGTGTGCTCCCTCACCAAACAGTACTAATCAAGCCATAAACAAAGAAAAAGCAAAAAGCAGAGGAAAAAAACAGAGCACCAAACAAACCCTCCAAAAAAGTAAATCCAAAGTTCAAGTCACCAAAGATCAATTATGACAAAAACCCATCTCAAATTCTCGCCGGAAACCACCGCCGGAGAATCCTCAGGCAGCAGCAACTGCCCGATGCTTTTTCTGAAGCTTATGAGCAAAAGAAGAACATGGGCTTTCTTGTTTGTGTCAGTTTACTCTCTGCTTTTGTTCCTTTCTTGGAATCTGCTCAAATCTGTGCTTTCTTCGGGGTGGCCGGCGGCGTACGCGGCGGCGGTGCTGGGGGTATCGTTCGGCGTTATGTCGATGGTGGCGGCGCTGGCGGTGGCGGTGCCGGCGACTCTGGTGACGTGGATAACGGTGCTTGTGCTCTTGACTTTTTGTGGGAAGCCAAGAAAGACTCTGGTGGTTGAAGGCAAGAAATTGACGGCTGAGATTAGTGGGTTTGTGATTAAGGTTTTGATCAAGGAAGGCAATCTTGTGGCTGCTGTTTGTGCTGTTCTTGGATATTTTGCACTTATTAGAAATAGGGAATTTGAATTTTAGTTGGAAAAAAGATCGAATTTTTGCTGCTTAGTTTGTTGAATTGGGGTTTGGGGAGCTCTGTTTTTCTTGGGGTTTTTTTTTTGTTTATTTTATTTATGTAATTTAATCTAACTATGGTGAACTACTTTAGAGAGACATTATAATATTGTAATATGTGTCCCCTGCTATATTATAAATGTGGTTTACTGAATGTGGCATTTATTTATATTGAATTAACCAGACGTTACAGTTGTAATTTATTAAATGTGACATTTATTGTAAATTTGGTATCATGTGTATCTTATATATATCAGCTGTGAAAATGAAATACCTAAAATGTGGTAGTTTTTTTTTTCACCTTTCTTGTTTTGCAAGTGAAATAGATTTGTTTTGTCAATTGTAAGAATCCTGTAAGCTCATGGTGGAGCTATTTTGAGTGTATACAGATTTATCTGACAGCTTTTAATGGTTATTTTTAGTAACTGGTACTGTAAATATATATCCGGTAATTGTTTCTCGTTTTTGTGTCAATTTCTATTTTTAGAAAGTAAGAAAATGTGGCAGTCGCCTATTCTGAATGCTATCTTGATAATTCCGCTGGATAACTCAACTTTTGCTTCCAAATTTTGAGGAAATTTCTTACTATTTCATTATTATATACATAATTGTACATCCAACATCTACATCCCAAATAACATTACCATGTACAAACCTAGTACTCAAAGGGTATATATATACATGTATATACGTATATATAAGCTACTAATATTGTACATTTAGGAATTGATTTTTCAGCCATAAGAAAAATCATCCTCAAATTCTGGAATGTAATAACGTTTCAAACCTGGGTGCTAAGTGGGAGGTTGTGAAAGTAATATCTTGTCCAATTCAGCCTCCTCCATGCCCATTAACAATGCTAGAAAACTAGAGTCGCCCCTTTTCCTTTTCTTGGATGATTCTGAAACTTGAGAATTTCCTCTCACATTAACTTCATCTGATTCTTTTCTTTCGGCGGGCAGGCATGGCTGCTTTTCGTCTACCTCTGAACGAGTGTTCGGTTTTTCATTAACTGGTAACCTGGATCCCATGTTAACAATGTCTTCGTTGCGATGAGCATACACAACACCTGAAACAAGATACAGATCAGTTTAGTGTGGGGGGGTGTTTGAGAGAAAGAGGGAGGGGGGCAGCCACGTTACTACGTACCAAGATCTTCAAATCGGTTACTTTCAGATTCTATAGAATGTGTGGGAGCGGTTTCTTTCACAGAAGAATCGGAGAACATCCCAAGTTCAGCTAAGTTGAGCTTTGAACTGCGACGATGATCCTGGTTATGTTCTTTTCCGACAATGTCACTGGTGAAAAGCTTGTCGGAAAGATCACGGAACAGATTGGAGATACCGAACAGCTCACCTTGAAACTCCTTGCTATCCTACAAAAAATATCATTTGGAATGATTGCAAATGATGAAATACGTGATGCTAGAATTTGAAACACAGAGTAGATTAACACTTGTATGGACTTCATCCCATTCTTTTACCCATTTACAAAATAAGTCTAAAAAACTTGTACATAGGACCCGTTTAGGGTTTGTTTGTTAGGATCAACGGAGTTCAACATCTCAGATCTGTGAACTAGGCTCATACAAATTTTTGTCACATAGATCTAAAAAAAAAGTTGTTGCAAGTAAATAAATATTCTCTTTACCTGTACGCCTTCAAAATATCGGTTTTCCGTTTTGCCAGCAACAGCGATATTTGATAGCTGCTGCTTGTATACCTGCCTTGAGTAGACAAGTTCCTCGAGAGAACCGGCTGAAAGAAAACGGAAGACAGTTACATGCCGCTTCTGACCAAAACGGAATGATCGATCTTGGGCCTGCAGGTCCTGGGCAGGATTCCAGTTTGGGTCGAATATCACCACCCGATTTGCACTAACGAGATTTAGCCCAAGCCCACCAGCTCGAGTAGAAATCAGGAACACCTGAAATCGTAACTTCAGTCTTTCCATATGAATGTATATATTAAGGAAAAAGGAATTACAGCACAAACTGGAGTCAAGTACCCAAAAACGGACCTGTTTACTTGGACTTGCATTAAAGTCGTCCACAAGAGATTGACGCAGACTAGTTGGGGTGGAACCATCTAATCTTGAAAAGCTACACCCTTTGCGTATTATGAACTTTTCTAGTATATCCAGCATCCTGATAGACAATACAATCTTTAACAAGATAGGAAGAATGCATAGTTGTTACGGGTGCAAGGCGCAACAAGGCACAAAGCTGCGCCTAGTGCCTTAAGCGCGCGCATTGCATCCCTGGGCCGAAAAATTTGAAAAAACAACATAAAACATTGAAATACACATATTTGCATGTAAATAAACATTAGTTTAAAGTTCAAAAACACATAAATGACACAAGTTAAGGGAATAATCTTCAATAACACATTGCAAACTTCAAAAAGTACGAAGTAAAAACCAATAAGTATCCAAATGACCAAATCAAAAGCAAATAAATAGCAAACTAATCATCTTCATTGTCAAATTCATCATCAAAATCACCCTCCTCCTCCTCCTCTTCTAGAGGTTCTAAATAGTCAAATTCAATTTCTTCATCTCTAAGTCTATAAGAGGATCCTCCACCACTCTTTCCCTTGCCCTTTCCCTTCAACTCCCTTCCCGTCTCCACTTGTTTAGAACCTTTAGGTACATTAGTTGCTACTTTTTTCCCCTTTGCTCTAGTATCATAAGCGGGGGGTGTGGCGGAGGGGCGGCTGGGCGGCGCCGGGATATGGAGGGAATGGGATAGCCGATGGTTTGGACTTTGGAGAAGGGAAGAGAAGAGAGAAAGAAAAAATGAAAAAGCGGCCACTGCCCGCTGGTTTTTTGTTTGAAACCCTAGTTTCCCACCCTTAAAACACCAAAAAAAACGTTTTTATAAAAAAAAAAAAAAAAAAATTTAAATATGTGCGCCCACCTCAGCAGTGTCTAGGCGCTGCAGCTGGCGCCTGGTGCGCCTTGGGCGCGCCCATAACAACTATGGCTCGAACAAACACCATTCGGTATGGAAGTGTTTATGCGCGTGTGTGTTCAAAACAATAACATGGAAGGTAAAAAATGATAAAAAGATAAACTAAAAGAGAGCAATGCTATCTAAACTAAAATAGGCCAGAATAAACATAAGAAAACAGACCAGAAATAAAAAGTACTCCCTCCTATCCATTTTAATTGTCTTTCTAGAGAAGAATTTTTTAACCAAAATAATTTGTCATTTTGCACTAATCTAAGAGAATTAAATATAATGTTCCGAATTTTCAGTTCTACATGTTTTTTTTATAGTATGCATTAACTAAGCAAATTTTCTCCATGTAGGTAAACAAAAGGGTAAAAATGTCACATTACACATATATTTATTGCTATTTAAGGACTTAAACAACAATCAAAATGGGTCGGAGGGAGTAGTATACAATTGAAGACGAAGAATGTCACCTCACTGAATAACTAAAGAGAAGAATCTTGTCACCCTTGGAAATCCACGAGTTCATCAATTTATCTAAAGCTCTCATCTTCCCACAATGTGTAACATCACTGAGGCCCATGAAACTGCCATTCTGGGTGATGCTACCTCCCACAGAATCAATATCGTTGCCCAATACAGCAGAAGCAAATTCTACGTCCTTCATTTGCTTATCTGGATCATCCTTTGGGTTAGGCTTGATAAGCTCCAGGTGATTGCTTAACTATAAGAGAGGAAAACATAAAAGAAGATAGTGATTCTTAAAGAACAACAATGTATAAGATTGTTTTCTTATATCACCAAAATTTATAATATCTAAAAGAGAATATAGCAATTTCAAAATCAATTACATGCATCTTCACGGATTACACCGCACATGAGATGGAGATTTAAGAAGGAAACTAATTTAAAAGAACTTCCCAGAGTAGGTAAAAACTTGAGACCTCAGAATGGAAACAACAGAGCAGTCTCCATAAACATTTGGATCGCCAACTATGTTAGGTATAAATCATTATTGCTAACTGCCTTCATTTATAAGATGATATTATGAAATCATTAATACAACTTAAATTACGACTTCACGTTCTTCAGTATGCTGATCCAATTTGTTGTATCTCATGCCTCAGTGTGAGTAGTGAAAACATTTATTCAACTTCATATTTGAAAATTATCTTTTTCAAATTTGAATGTAGATTCATCAGCACCAAACCTATCTTTCCCACTTGCTTTTCCTACTTTATATTCCTCTCTGAGATGATGAACAGATGTAGCAAAATGACTTGAATGAAATTAAAAAGGGAAAGATCCAAAAGAATGCACGGGGAGCAACTTGAGGATAAATATAACAAAAAAATTGGGGAAAAAATCCCATTTCACAATCAGTCATCTGAGTACCAGTTTTACTAGAGATAATATAGTAACTAACTAAGTATTTTTCAATCAACCATCTCAATCTGGGATCAAATCATTTATAGTATCAACTATCAAACAACATATATAAGAGATGCCTATTGCAAACACTTACCTGCTGGAGCTTCACCAGGCAAGGGAGCACAAGGCAAAAGGGGCACGAATCACAACCTTCAGGATTGTCCTTATGAAGATAAGGCCAGATAACACCATTTGGAACTGTTCTTTTGCAACATTCAGCTTGTTTAAGAGGGCTCCCACAACTACAAGGAAGGTCCTTATTAATGAGACATTGTATATCAGGTAGCTGCAATGTCCTTTGATAAACCTTTTTTTGCAACTCACTCATAGCACAAAATACAATGTTATCTTCCTTCCCCAACATAAGATGTCCAATTGTTTCATCTTTGGTTCTTCTAAGCAGATATTTTTGCAAAACTGACACTAAGTGCTGCTTTCTCTCATCAGCAATTCGAACAAATCGTTCTGGAGCAGTTGACCTTTGACCGTGCTTGAGGGGTTCATCATAAAATTCTCGAAAATGCTCCCTAGTCCCTAAGCCACCGGGTACCACCAAATCGAATAAATTGAATAATTCCATTATTTTGTTCTGCATCACAGTTCCTGTTAGACCGTAACGTTTCAGCGTTTTAACCTTCATACATGCTGTATATAGTTTAGCTTTCTCGTTCTTCAGCTTATGGGCCTCATCAATCACAACAATCTCCCACTCGATATCTGACAAAGTGCTCCCTTGTATTCTAAACGTGTCGAAGCTGGTTATAAGAACTTCAACCCCACGTGCTTTTAGTTTGTCAATTACTAAATCGCGATTGGCTCCATGGTAAACCGAAACACTAAATGTGGACCATTTCGAAAATTCACTTTCCCAATTAAGTATAACAGAACTGGGGCAAATGATTAGTACTGGGCAGTTCTTCCCCGCTTCTTTTCCCTTGTGAAATGCTAACTCAGGCTCGGAATCCTTCCCGTAAACAGCAGCCAAGAAAGCAATTGTCTGAATGGTCTTTCCCAATCCCCTATTACACACACATCATAAGAACCATAAACAAACACACAGAAGGAATCTACTTAAATAAGAACAAAAAGAATGTAATTGAGCAGAAAAACAAATCAATTTGAAGTAATACGTGTACTGTTCAGAAGATATAGCAGGAGAGCTAATATATATAAATGTCAGAAAGAAACTTACATATCGTCTCCCAGAATTCCTCCATGGTTGTTCTTGTACAAGTTATACAAGAACTTCACTCCTTCTCTTTGATGTTCCAAAAGCCTACTATTTATAGATGCCGGAACCTGAAAATTGCAATTAAGAGAGATAAAGAACAACCCTAGAATAACTAACAAACAAACAGCCCACAAATTACAGTAAAAATTGAACCAAACAATGTCAGAGAAATTCATTATTAACGAAAGGGAACTCCTAAAATTACCTGTACAACAGGAATTTCGCCAGGTAGAGACAAATCAAGAGGCTCGTAAGGTCCAGTGATATCAAATTGACGCAAGGACTCCAAGTTGGGGATCTTCACTTCAATTTCATATTCTTTTTCGTTCTTCTCTCTGTTATCTTCAGTTGCAGGATTCAAATTGGGGTCTGGTTTCAAGGTTTTGAGTTCGTTTTGGGAAAAGAAATCGGTAAAATCTTGCTCGAGGCGCAAAAGTTGCTTGGAAAGCGAAGATTTAGGGGGCTTTCTTGTGACAATTGAGGGGTCAACTCGTTGGTAAATCTCTGAAGAAGAGGAAGAAGAAGGCAATTTGGAGGAGGATGAATAGGTTTTGCAGGATTTGAGAGCCTCTTTGAAAGCGTTGAATGACATGGAATCTTTTAATTTTTTGAAAACAGAAAATTCCGTCGAAAGTGAGAGAGATGAAGTGATGAACCGCCGGTTTTTGTTTGTTAAGATTAACCAATACTTGTTGTATGCAGCTTTTACTATTTTTATTTTGTTTATTATTTTTTTTTTTGACAGGTTTTTTTATTTTGTTTATTAAATGCAATTGATTGAGATTATATAAAAGAGTGAATATCAATTTGTCATTTATACTATCACTTTTTTGTATTGCAAATACATCAAATGTCATACTAGTACATACTGTAATTTGATAAACACATTGCAACTTAAATTGATATGGGCAAATATCACCTTACAACTTGTGTTGTAGTTTTTTTTATCAATTTGCAACCTATACAATTTTTTGTATCAAATTACAACATGTACCATACAAAATTTATCAATTGAAACATTAGTCATATTTAGATTAATTTGAAAAAATTAACCGATTTAATATTTATTGTAACACTTGAGTGAATATAACTAGGTGCACAACTAATATTGGTTAAATGAAAACTGCTCATTGTTCAGTAAAATAATTAACCGACCAACTAATATATTTTAATAAAACGAGTTCATTAAAAAAAATACATTTTAATTACGAGTTAGTCTTTCATGAACCAAATCTATTCTATGAACTTGAATTATTTAACTCATTTAATTCATTTCCAACACATTTTTCTAAACCACTAAATTGATTCATATTATACCCTAAGTAGGGTCAAATGTCATGAATTAAAAATAAGGTTCATGCAGACCTATACAAAGTTTTTGTCTTTAATTACAAAGTTGCAACTAGTACATATTCCAAAACCATTCAATTTGAACCCTCTGCCACTTTGGTATTTCATCACATGTTCCACACTGTAAAATCAAGTTACAATATTTTGATCATCCATGTTTCACGCATTTAAATAGTAGAATACAAAATGGAACACCAAAAACGTCACTTCTTGAACGGCTGACCCATAAATCAAAAACCTCACAGGTTCCTATATAAGATTTGCTTTGAACAAGTGAGATGTTTTCGAATGAATGAATTACGCGACAAATCATGATTCAATCTATTTCATAAACAGTTGAAATCGTCACAAATTTGACCAAAGTTTAAGGTTTTTAAGCAACGACAAAGAACCAAAGTTTAAGATATTTAGGCATGAAGAGAACATCAAGAATCTAATACAGAAAAAATGTAAGAGAGTACGTAGATATACAAATGAACATAGGTCAAGTGTCTGAAGGATATTATATATGATCTGAACTTATGTCTTAAGCAAAATACGGAACGAAGCTTACGTAATCATTCCGAAGAACAGCCTAAAAATCACGGCCAGTATATTAGAGTCAGTTTCTGCTAGTCGAGTGCATCATCAAGCTTCTCCTCGACCGTCTGATTCTTCTTGTACATCATTGTCAGCACCTTGGTGCCAAAGTTTTCTGAGTTCTCCTCTTACCAGACCCAATACGACACAAGTTCCTGAGGTTTGAAGAAAGACTTGTAAATTCACGGACCGAACAAGAAAGAAAATAGAAGAGATGACACCAGTAAGTAATTGAGATTCATCATACCCAGTGTACATGGGACGAGGTAGAGGAGGGCGGGTTGACCGTGGCCGTTCATCAAATACATCCCTAAGTATGTAAACAATAGGCCTGCAAAAAAACAATATCATGTGTTCATAATTACTCATGATTTTCTACTCAAATGTGCCATCGTAACATGATGTGCAGAAAATTGGGAGACTTGGTATGGCCCTCAATGAAGCGTAACCAATCGAGAGGGAGAACACTAGCCAAACAAAGTGAGGTTTCACACTAAAACCAATTAGATAAGAGGAGTGGCAGACTAGGTTTACAATCTAGCTCGAGTGGAATGACTCACATATGATTTCTTCAACAATAAGGGTGTGAGTTGAGCTGGCTCTCGAGCTACTCACACAATTTTATTATTTTACCCATAATATACTCTAACTATAAATAAAACAAAAAATCTAATGTTATGTGAGCTGTCGAGTCGAGCTCTAGAATTTCGAGTTTGCCACCAAGTCGAGCTTGAGCTCAAAATAATTGAGCTTGATTGAGCTCGAGTTTAGTTTCAAATTTCAAGTTTTTTAATCGAGTTCGAGCTTGACAAGACTCGACTCAGCTCGAGTCATTTACACCACTATTCAACAATATGCATAATTATTTAATTGCAAACCAGCTGTGTTAATCCCAGGTGGTGCCAAACGGAATACGATTCAAGTATCAAGGCAGACACTAACAAATCTGTGTGTGTGAAGCTAATACATAGCCATGCTACAGATATACTCACCAACTCCATAGCCAATTGTCAACCAAAGGAAGTACCCATTTAAGACACTCTTTTTATTGGCTTTGTCAAATCTGGAACAAACAAACACGCACAAATGGATCATGTCAGTCAAATGTAACAAAAAATAACATAATACGATTTTTTATCAGAACATGTTATTCTCCCCGTCTTGCACACGTGATATAGTTTTAAAGAGTTTCAATCAAAGAGTACATGGGCTACAAATGAATAAACAGACTAAGTATTGATAAGACCATATACTGGAAACAACGAACAGACATTTGACGCACAAATACAACTCCTAATATATTATAATCTTCAAGCATAAGAATAAAGAGAATAAAAATATACCTAAAAGCAAAGGAAACTAGCAACCCAGGGAATAGAATATCACCAAAGCCTATCATGTTATAACCATAATAAGGATCACCAATTCGAGGAACTCTCAGAAGCATGGGGATCGATTCTCCACCGCTTTTATCACCTTCAGCAACCTAAGTGACATATGAAGAAACTCAGGTCTACAACTAAGTTAACAAGCATTTAATAAGTGAAAGCGCTTCAGGGAGACAAAATTCAATAAAAGGTTGCAGCGAGTAGGCTTTACTATACGAAAAGGAAGAGAGAATGGAGTATACATAAACTTACTGCAATCATAACACTGTCCTGGAATATAAGCGGGGACAAGAAAACCCAAAAGATGTCGTAAAAGAATGCACAACACAGAAGTACAGTGGCAACCTGAAAAGGTGATACCAAATGAAAGTTAGAAGATGTTAAAACAATCTTATTATCTAATAGAGTAGGTGATGCTCTTATATATACCTTTATGTTTGGTAATCGAGCCAATTGCAAGACAGTTATCATCAGACATATACCCTGGCATCCACAAAAATTCGTCAATACTTGGCAATAAGATTTTACAGAACATGATAGCAGCTTACCATTATTCTGAAACAACTCAATCATAAAAAAGAAAAGGAAAATAAAATGCAAAAGAGGCCATACAACAAAGAAGAGATAACACAAGCTCACAGAAACATAAGAAATACATAACATTGCAGGTTCTAATATAATTGAAAGCCCTGGAAAGTGAGGATTCAGTCTTTATCTACATGACAAGTACAGAAACAGCATAAGTTAAGAAAGTACACCTATATTGCCATATAATTGACAATTTAATACCAAAACTTAGAAATCAGATTTCTTAGAAGACAAGATGTCTTAATTAATAGTGATAGCATAGGTATTGTATATATTTCATTGGATTCATAACTGAATGACCTTGATCTCATTTACTCGTCATGACCGTTAATAAAATCAAATTGTCATATTAATTACATCGTAAAGAAACAGAGATTATGGCAAAAATTACCAAAAATGCAAAAGAATAAGGTTTACCAAATTAAAGTAAAGTACCAAAAAAGATATGGTTGGTTTTCTAGATGATTTCTTACAAGAATGTCTTGTCCAATCCAAGAATAAGATGCCTTCCGATTAGCAGCCCAGAAAATGGCAAATACCAGACAGACTATCAAGACAGCTAAAGAGAAGATTGAAACTTCTCCTAAAAGTGGCAGACGCACCATCTTCTGCCCAAAACCTTTGTATTTGCTGCTCAAGAAAATAAGAGCACATTGATAAAGAGTAGATACAAGAAAAATTATCGTCATGGGAATAGAGCATAGTTAACACAACTGAACTGTACCTCAAGACCAGTGAGACAATACAATTATGCATTCCCTGATAACAATAAAAAATCGATGAGTAGGGTAATACAAATGCAACTTAATAGATTCCTACTGATTGATATGAAAATTGGACGAGATCAATTTAAGGATGTAAACCTAAGAAAATGTGAAATTTATCAAGTTGATATCACATTAAACTGCTGCCAACTCCAATAAGTATTATGTTGTTCATGCGATTTTACAAGCATGAGATGGATCAAATTAAGATAATTATTGAAAGTAATAGAACTTTAGGGCTGCATGAGCCTTCAAAGTCCTCAGTAAATAATATGAAACTGGTGAAAAAATATTTCTGTGATTTTGAACAACACAGAAGCTTGGTAGTGGGGCAAAAAAGGACCCAATATGATGGATAAAAATCAAACTTATGCAGAGTCAAGGTAGATGCTATCACGCAAGAATATTTAACTGAAGGATAAGACTAAAAAAAATAAGATTTACCTCAACACCTCCAATGCAAAAAAGTACGATTAGCACCCAGATGAACCATGCCGACATAAAGTAATACAGTAGTAGCAGAAACGTTGACGCTGTTATAACAAAAACTACAGCACTTTTGGCGCTAATATGGATGACTTCCTTCTCTTCCTCATCCTTGGCTGCTGCTGCAACAGATTGCTAACATGGAAATTGGAAACAATCAGTGCAGCCATCTCATTAATCAAAAGAGGAAAAACGAATTACCAATTTTTATTATTTTTGAAAGAAAATTGTATGAGAGATCAAATAAGGGGGTAAATAGTTAAAATAATAATGGAATGCTCCTCCTAGATGTAAAAAAAAAAAAAAATATATATATATATATATATATATATATATATAACTGGCACAGGATCACATATGATTTAATTAAGAAAGGATGCTGATGGAGAACTCTTCTACATTAGGAGTGAATAAGAACATAAAACTCAATGTGTAACTTGTGGAACCTGTGGTGAGTCTGATGACAATTCATTATAGCGCTCGTCATTTTGCTTTGATCCAGTGATTTCCGACCATAGTGAAGCAAAAACTATTGTCCCAACGGCCATCAGCCACAATAATATCGCTGAGTAGTCCAAAATTGGTCGATCGGGAGAGTATAGCAGAAGTTCCACTGCATCAGAAGACATTCATATGAGAAGACGAAGAACCTGCAGAATGCCAATAAATCTGCCAAAATCTTTGACAATAAACAATAGCACATATGACAGGAGGGTTTCTGGTTCATTGCAATGTAGAGTTGCAAACTATTTCATATAGAATAATATTTTTGGTCACAAAATAGCAAATTGATTCTCTCTCTCTCTCTCTCTCTCTCTCTCTCTCTCTCCCTGGGGAGGAGGCTGCAGATTGGGACTAAATCTAGCAAAATCTTCAACAAATTACAATAGTACATATGATAGGTGAAGTTTTGGCTCATTGCATAAAGTTGCAAAATATATCAATATTTGGTTACAAAAGCATAACAAATTGACTATCTATCTCTATCTTGCGGCTACAGTTAACAGCCAAATATTTTGCTAATGGTATAATGCATACAAATTGAGATATTTTTCCCCAGACACCTCTAGATTTCAATTTGGTGAATTGCCAAATACAAGTAGGGAATTGCAGAAGACAGACAGGATATACAACAGGTGCTAATGACAAGCTAACTTGACCTGTCAGAGAGATACAGAAAATATAAGTACAATAGCACTGTATAACCAGAGAGTGAAAAAAGTATTTTAGAAAAGCTAGCTAACAAACATATTCAAGAGACTAGTAGCACAGACTTCGATTTCAAAACAGCAGACACAATCAAAACACTGAACTAGGATTAAGATCTCTATCCAAACTTTTACTTCAACGTGCTCTTGCCAAATTATATTAAGAATAATTACCTTTTGCCCCACCATCCACAGATTTCTTTAGTTCTTCTCCTCCTGACTTAGAAATCATGATAACAGGGATTGTGATGTTTAAAGTAGTATGATTCCCACAATCCATCTGCACAAGATCTATAAAGTACAAGCAGAGTAGGGATCAGTTTAACACCAAAGCGGAAGCACCGAGACAAGAAAGAAGGTAATAGACATTGGCAAGCTATACTAAAATTACATAAAATATGCATCAGAAGTGAAGCTACCTTCATCATCATTTATCACGATTAGTCCTGCTGCTCCTCCAGCTTGTGCGACTTCAGCCTTAGTTGAAAAGTCGCAATCACCACGTTTTACTAATGCAATAGTGTCTGATAGCTGCAAAATAGTAGACGAAACTGTTTGCATTATACATGAAAGACAATTATGGAGTTAAAAAAAATATTGGTGGCTTCCTTATGGAAAAAAGTTAAGTTCTCCAACTAGACAACAGGCCAGGAAATAGGAAGTAAGTTCATGCTTCAAATAGCTAGAAAAATGGTTGAGGTCATGAATAACCTGAATTTGAAATTCAAAAGGCAGACATTTTAGAATGTTTGGTGCGTTGTTACATCATAACGTATCCAAAGGTGATATGTTGGGGATTCATGCAGCTTTTCTTTGATTATTAAAATAATTATATCCCCAGAAAGCCAAATCCTTTCTGTCCATCTTTATGTCGCAATGATTTGTTAGCTCTATGATTTTCTTCCCTTTCAAGATTTATTAATAAAAAGTGCAGTACAAGGGATGAGTCATCCCTCTTAAAGATATAACAAGAACAACTAAAGGACATAACTCCAATTTCAATCCCTATATGAATTTCAAACCGAGAGGTCTTACAGAATCACCTATATATAACTATAAACTCAGGGAGCTGTCAGTGGAACAAAGTTGCATGACCCCATTCTCTGTAATTTACAAGTTTTCCCGATTTATGCTGAAGCTCGTGATTCAGTAGCTACTTTCTGCAATAAACTTTTATGAGGTTCTTCGCTGATATATTCATCTTTCAGTACTAGTTGTTGAAACCACCCCACCCCACCCTCTCTCCCCAACAACAACAACAAAAATATACATTTCTGATCCAATCTAGTACCTACATGTGAAGAGAAAAAAACATAAAGAAAAGATAACTAGAGGCAGGAAATATGATTTGTACACTAGCATAGAACCTCAATGTCTGAGACTTATTCTATAATAAGAACAGGTTGTCACCAGGATATAAACAAGAAGAAAGCCTTGCACTTCTTAGTACAAGTGTCATCATACAAGACAGTTCAATGATGCTTCATACATGGAATCTAATATCTAAATCCTTTCCCTATAGCTTCACTTTGTCATTAACTTCTAGCCCTTCTGCACATAATTTAGGCCATTATACCTACTGCATTAGTAATTCTATTGATGTCTTGGCGAGTAATAGAAACCATAGTATTGGACCATCGATGACTGTCAATCAGATGGCTGATAATATACTCACTGAACTACTTAGGCCCACAACAATTCAGCCTAACAGGTTTGCTGGGGAAGGGGTCACCAACACTGAACAAGATATCTTGCCTATTCATCACTACAGATTACAAAGCACTAAATGCACATGAAACTCCTATAACCATAGAATGTATAACAAATACAAGGAAAGGTATTTAGCTGAATACCTTCAAAGAAGACCTTGAACAGCCATTTAAAGGATCCGAATAAGTAGCTGGTAGCCTATGGGCTTGTTTTGCTTGAGAAGGCAATATATATCCAAAATCAGCAGTTAACCCACCTATTGCCTTCTTTTCAACACCATTTACCCACCTCTTGACCTTAGCCTGAAAAAACCAACAAGCGAATCAGCATATTACAGTAAATATAATTTCCTTTCTCCTTTGGTATTAGCAAGTAATGAACTATAAACACACATAACCGAACAAACTCATAGTAAGCACAGGCATGCAATCAACCGTAAACTAAAATCACTTTTCAAATATTATTACGCACACAAAAAAGAAGGATCAATCCCAACCACATCACAACCTAGGTTTTCTTCAGCTCCATAGTAACAACAACCAAAAAAACCGCGCGCGCGCGCGCACATAGTGCAAATACTGAAATACTGGCAATCTAACTAACAAAACTACAATATCAATTTTTAACTAGATCAAATTACTCTACCAATCGGAAATCGTTTCCACATGAAGCGGTTGCACTTCTAGGAGCGGCGCGGGAAACGTCATCTCCGGAGGCGATTGATGAAAGGAAAAACACGAAAATCACCAATCGAAATACAGCAACTAAGCTCAAAGGCCATTGAAATGCTGAAGCAGCACCCATACCTAAAACTACGAATTTAGCGAATTAATCGGCCGAAATTATACTGGGCGTAATATTCTGTAATCTATATCATCACCGATTTCATCATTCACAAGTAGTAGTTAGTCAATGAGAAATCTGAGGAGGAAAAGGGGGAGATTGTTGGAAATTCGCACGCACCCTTTATTCGGCTTATTGCAATTTGCGCCATAAAGTTTAAAGAAAATAGCAGTTCCCACCCCTTAAATTATAAATTTAATTGCGTATTGGAAACTTTATACTTGCTTCTCAATTATCATGGCGGAACTAAAAAAATTAAAGTACAGATGTCAAGTAATTTGTGGATTAGAATTTAATTTGGTAATGTAAAATTTTATTCTAAAGATTTTTTCATTTTTTTTTTCTTTTTCAATTTGACAAAAGATTTTTCTATTTTTTTTAAGATTAAAATTTTTTATTTCCATTATTATTTGTTAATGTTTATTTCAAAAAAAAATATTTTTTCTTAAATATTTTTTCTCAATTCATTATTATTTATTAATATTTTTTTTAAATATTCAATTTTCAATTTGTTAACAATTTTTTACAAAAAAAAATTCAATAGTTTTTAAATTTGGACTAACAATAATATTAACATTTTGAACCATCCAAAAAAATTTAATAAGTGTGAACTTTATGATATAAATATTGTCCACTTTTACTATTAATTAACAACACCACAATTATTGAAATTTTAATCATGTCAACTTAATTACTCTAGTGACTCACCCTCCATTCCAAAGCCCAAGACTCAATAACCAATAGGTACAACTTTTTTAAAAAATTATTTTCAGCTACAAATCAGGATTTTAAAAGACAGGTAAATTTTTTTTATTTTCACAAATCAAGATTTTAAAAGACAGATGTGCCCTTATTTTCACAAAAAAATATGAGATTTTCCCAATAAAAATACAAAAATCTTGGAAACAGGGCAGCAGATAAGTTGAGTCATTTTCCCATTTTTATCAGAAAACCATCATTTTCACACTCTTCTCTCTTTCTTTTTCATTTTCTCCCTTTTATTTTTCCAGAAACATTCTTCATTTTCACCTTTTTATTTTTCAAGAAACATAAAATTGTTGATGTGAAAAAACATAAAAATTCATATTAAACCTACTTTCAAAAAATTACACATCCACAAAAATTCAATTAAAAAAAAAAATTTACAATTGAAGAAATTTATTACCAAAAATTAAAAAATTAAAAAATTTACATATTTAAAATTAAAAAAATTTAGATATCATCTTTTAAAAATCTTAAAATTATATATTTTCATCTCATTTCGACATGAACATATACATAAAAAACATGCACATGTTCATCAAACTCATGCACGGGTTCATCAAATTGATGAACATGTGCATCTTCAACTCAATAACTCGGGTGTGACTCGATTGACTCAGTAACTTGAATAGCGACTCGGTTGAATCAACACTGCAACTCGGACGCTCCTCCAACTCGAACTCAGTGAGTTGGAGATCTTGACTCAGAACGTTCATCCCCCAACATGCACAGATGCATCTCCAACCTCAAATCCAGTTCCATCTTCCACCATCTCCAAAATATCAAATCTAACAAATTTAAACAAACTTCATCAAAAAACTTTTGAATTAGAATTTCGAATCAAATCCTCAAACAATTTTATCAAAATAAATTCAACATCATCCAAATCAAAATTCCTCATCATCATCAAATCTAAAATCCATAAAATTCCAGCGATTTCGTCAAAAAAAAATCATCAAACAATTATATCAAAAGACTGTCAGTATATATCATAAGAATTCAACAGAAATTCTCAGTAATCTCCATAAAAATAAGTTTAAAAAAAAAGCTATGAAATTGAGATCGTTAAGAATAAATCTTCAATTGTAAACCAAAAATCCCCAATCATTTATGCACAAAAAATGTGCATCGTCTTCTTCCTCAAATCCCAATTTCAACCAAAATCAGAATCCAAAAAGTCAAAAAACGTAACAAATCCAGTCCCGCCGCCGCGGGGGAAGAGGTGAGCGGGCGACAGCCGCCGCGGAGGAGGGAGGGTGCGGCGGCGCTGTTGGACTGTTGAAGCGTCGTCTGGTTGTGGGGTTGGGCGACGAGCGTGGCCTGAAGATGGGGTCGCGACGGCGTGAAGATGGGGCCTCGGCGGCGTGGGCTTTCTGGTTTTCTCTTAAGATTGAAATGAAGAGATAATGGGGGAGAGGAAGAAAGAGAGAGAGAGCGGCGGATTTGAGAGACTGAGAGAGAGAAATATTATTATTATTATTAGAGTTTTTTAACGGGCGGAATGAATTTAATAAGAGAAGGGTATTTTAGGTTTTTTAATTGATATTTTGAACTTAGTAGCAATTTAAAAAGCAAAATGGAGTGGAGAGTAAGGTCAGCATTGCCTTTGGGGTGGAGAGTAATAAATTCTAATTACTCCTTGGACATCCTTTTATATTGGAATGACACTTGTTTGCATTAATTGCACACAATTGAAAATTTTAATTAGATAAATAATCATTTACACCCTAAATATTAAATAATGAACTCTAAATCATGACTTATTTAGATCGGGTGAACCAAATCCTAAACCCTCCACCCAAAAAAAAAAAAAAAAACCTGAATTGAAATCCATTTATATCAATTTTAATGCAAATGGTGCACAGAAAAAATTTTCTTTATTTTTATATGCTTTTTGTTTTTATTTTAGTTACCTTCCCCAAGATTATTAAATTTTAACTACATTTGTAACATAATTATTGAAATTCTAAAAATCATGTTACGGCATTTAAATACCACCTAATTGATCTTGACAATTCATATTTTATCTAGACTTTTGACAACGAAAGCTCTTGTCAGAAAGTAAAAGCCAATTGTTTATGCAAGTAAAACTAATTCAAATAAACTGATCAAGTTGATAATAATAAATATCTAATAGTAAAAAATATCTTTAAATTTGTAATTAATCATTTTCATTTCTTTTCACTAACACCCTCTCAAATGATACTTTGCTTCAAATTTTATCCTCGGAATAAACTGGATGTTACTTCTGCGCCAAAATTGGAATTAAAAAGTTTTTTTTTCAAATATTTATCACGGAAAATATGATTCCAAACATATTAAAATTAACGAAGGACGTATAACCTTAGAAAACTTATTATTATTCATATTTAAAAGTTAAAAAAGAATCGATGAACGTTTCTTTTTCCAAGTTACAAATGAATTGGAGTATTCAAATCTAAAATAACTCATCTACCCTCTACTACCCTTGCAGAGCAGTGCACAGTAATGTTTTATTATTTTGTACCAAATGTTTTAATGTATTGCACGATACAATACTTATAGGTACACCTGTTGAAGCAAATTCAATAACCAAGTTAACAAAATAATACTCCATGATTGATCTCATCGTGAATGAAGATTCATCTTCTCATAAATAAATTAACTCATAAAGTTCCTTTGAATATTGAAGGGGAATTCCAAAGCATTAAACCTGAGAAAGCAAAACAAATGACCATGGAAATTGTTATGTACCATACTACTGCCTGAGATATGTTTAAAAATTTAAAAATAGGACAAGTCTTCACAGCTAGATGCAACTATCTATATACTCCAAAGTCCAAACAACACAAGACTTAATCTACTATTTGAACTTTAGTGGTCTGATTGATCATAATTCAAACAAAGCAATAAACAACCAAATTTCCGAGAAATTAAGCAATAATTTAACAAAGTTGAACATGTTAAATAAGACAAGACGAAAACTAATCTGCATCACTCCCCCCATTTTAGTGCAAAAGAGCAAGCACTTTACGGCCATCTTGAATACTCTCTCATAAAAAAATACTTGACCAGGATATGTCAACATAAAAAATACTGAAAACTTGACCAAGATCATGAAACAACACCACAAAATGGGCAATTATGACAAAGAAACAAGATTCAATAAATAAGTATATGGTTACTTGAAAGAGTCCTATCAATATAGAAAGAAAAATCAAGGGCGTCGTTTAAACCTCAGTACAGCCATGTAAATGTCATGAGTCCTACTGCTGCTTATATATGCATTAAGACAAAATTAACTTTCTTTTCCTTACTAGATGTAACTTTCTGCCTATTGTTTAATAGAAAGTTGGTTCATCATATTCAAACAAAGCAATAAACAATGAGGTTTCAGAGAAATTACAAGACAATTTACACAAAGTTGGTGCTACATGTAACTATAAAATCCACATATGCAGGTTTTCCTAAAGAAGCATCAACTGAAAAGCCATTTACCTATGTCTGTACCCAAATATCCAGGTTCACTCGAAGAAGAGGAGAGTTACGAAACAGCAGAGACGATGAACCCTAAATTATATCAAGCGATCATGGAAGGTGACATTCTTGAATTTGTGAGAGGAATCGAACATGGATTTCACGGTCGATCTCACAGCCCACCAGCTTCTTGTGTGCAATTAGGCCCTCAAAAGATCACAGTCCTACACATAGCAACAACCTTTGCAAGTTATGAAATTGTAAAAATAATATGTAAGGACTTGCCTTTCTTTGTTGTGGAAAAGAATGCAAAAGGTGACATTCCACTTCACATAGCAGCAAGAGCGGGTGACTCATTGCTGGTGACGTTGTTGGTTAATTCAGACTTCAAAGAAGGTGGGCTTTGTGAGAGGAACGAGGAGGGAAATACTGCTCTGCACGAGGCTCTAACATACGGGCATGAAGAAGTGGCTCGTATATTGATTAATAAAAATCCAGATATGCAATATTGTCCCAACAAGAAGGGTAAAACTTTGCTTTATTTAGCTGCAGCAGCAGGGTTTCTCCCCATTGTCAGGCTCCTGATGGACAATCCTGTAGGGAATTACAGTGAGGGGGGGAAACATAAAAACAAGTCCCCAGCTTTTGCTGCAATTTTTGGACGCAACATAGGTAACTTTCGTGTAAAACTTACCTTTCTTTGTTTTTGCTGCATATGGAATATTCAGTTTTTATACCACAATGTAAGGCAAATTTAACTGTGCATGCATGATGCATCTAGGGGTGGTACGGTACGGTATACCTCAAAACCATATCATACCGTACCGAAATTTTCAGTAAGTAAAATTTCATACCAATACCAAACTTTTGGTATACCGATACTATAACGAAATTCAGTATATACTGAATGTTTGAAAGATATCGGTTTATACTGGTCCATACTGAAATTTATATAGGATATTGATAATTAGTATGCGCGTTTGAAATGGTATACACATTTTCTACCGAAAATGCCAACTTTGTGGTATATATGGAAATAACCAAAAAATTTGAATGTACCTACTGTTACCACACTGAAAACATCCGGTATGGTATCATACCATACTAAAAATTTCAGTATATTGAAAAAATGGGTAATTTCAGTATATTTTGAATCGATAAGTGCAGTATACTTAAATTTTCGTCATTTTCCCCACCCCTAGATTCATCTGCAATGTGTTGGGAAGAGAATATCAGAAGACAAAAGCAACCTTTATAAACAAACACTTGATGGCCTTGAGCTGACTAATTACTAAACCAAGAACCTGTTCCAATTTTATAATTTAGTCCAAATAAAGAATCCATATATAGAACATATTGATTAGCATAATTAACTAGTTCAGTTCAAATTTGGCACCTATAACATACAAGCAATACAATATATATATATATTTCCCTTTTTTCTTAACATGAGGTTGTCCTCTCTTGCAACTGATGTAAATGCTCGCATTACTAGAATATATGTTTATCTCTCAGAAATCTAGCTTTATAAGGATACTAATGTGATCTTTTATTTTATTTTAAGATATTATAAGGTTTTTGTGGGAAAAGGATCCATCAGCATTTCAGCTAAGGAATAGTAAAGGAAAGAATCCACTTCATGTGGCTGTATGCATGGGATTCACAGAAGGGGTTGAGTTCTTGCTAGATAGACATTACGAACTGGCTTACCAAAAAGATAAGCAGGGCTTCTACCCCATCCACTCAGCAGCAATCAAAGGCCTGGTTGATATAATCCAACTGATGCTTCAGCACCGGCCAGATACTCGGGAGCTGCTGACTGCACATGGTCAAAATGTCGTACATGCTGCAGCTAGAAGTGGAAAGGTCAAAATGGTTGAGTGTGTGCTTAGAAGGCCAGAGGTAAAGACACTTATTAATGAAAAAGATGACGATGGGAACACACCATTACACATTGCAACCATTTACGGGCATCCAAAGGTGGTCAACACTCTTGTAAGGGATAAACGTGTGATTCTTAATCCGGTAAACAACAACCATAGGATGGCACTTGACATTGCTGAGGAACAAATGGAAATGGGATCAGCTTCATTTCAGAATGTAAGAGCTTTACCTTTAAGATTCATTAAATTGCAATAAAAATTCGACAGGAATGAAATTTCTCTAGAGATGATTCTCACAATTCCCATATACAAGTTCCAATATATGATCAACAGGATAATATCATTTTTGGTCCCTAAAGTTCACCTTTTTCAAGTTTTGATCCCCCTCTTTCACTCACTGTCAAGTTTGGACTTGAATGTGCACTACTCCCACATTTGGTCTCATCGTTAGTTGACCATATGTGAGTAAAGAAGTACTTTCAGGACCAAATTTGATAGTCAGTTAAAGAGGGGGACCAAAACTGGAAAAAGTTAGGGACCAACAATGATATTAACACTATGATCGACATTGTTTGCAAGCAGTTTATAAGGTGATCATAAATATTGCAGAGGCTTACCTGCATGGCCCTGAGAGCAGTTGGTGCCCCACGAGCACATAAACCAACCACTTTCAGAAGCATGAACATCAAGCTTGGAGACCCACAAGAGAGAGAAAGTTGGAGAGATAAGATAAATGTGATTCTGCTGGTAGCAACGCTAATTGCAACCGTCACATTTACAGTGGGTTTCACCATGCCTGGTGGTTATAACAATATCAATCCTGATCAAGGTATTGCAACTATGCTAGAAAAAGTTAAATTTCAGGAGTTTGTAATTTGCAACACCATAGCAATGCACACCTCTATCCTTGTTGCTGTCATTCTGATATGGGCACAATTGGGAGATCCTAATTCCATGCGTGTTGCTCTAAAATTGGCTTTGCTTCTGCTGGGAATAGCTTACTATGATGTCTGTAGCATTCACTGCAGGTGTTTATGTAGTAGTGAGCAAACTACATTGGCTTGCAAATGCTGTCTTACTTATAGGCTCAAGCTTTGTCATCATGCTGGTACTAGTATTCGTTCCCTTGTGTTTCTTAGGTTCATCAAACTACCACACATTTCGCCACCTCTCATACTATCCCTTCCATCTTGTGTTGTATGCACTCGGTGCCTAGATATCTAAGCAGCACACTAGGTTATCAGAAGATAACCACTAGTTAATGTATCATAAGTCTGTACACGTGGTATGTCAGCTGGAAGGATTCTCTAAAGAAATCCGACATGTAAATTCTACCCTATTATATTTAAGAAACAAGTCCACAGTATGTAAATTTTGTCTATGTCTGGGAATTGTGTACCCATATTTCCTGTGCAATATTCAGCCTATTACTGATATGAACATTGTTATATTCTAGTAAAGTTCTCCAATAACAGTTGTATAAAGAACTCAAAACAAATAATAGTCATCTATTACAAAGTTTACAACGCAAGACAGCAGGAGACTTACCAATTTCAACACCCATCTACAGAAATGATTTGCAGTGTACTTATTGGGCTCTCACTTCCCCAGGATCCATGCATAACATTATTACTGAAAGTATCGAAGAAGGAGAAGCTAGTTTTAGGTTACCAATCAAGCATCAACGCTAATAAGATGATGCATGTAAAAGAAAAGTGATGGGACCAACTAATGAAAGAAGATGCCCCGAGTAACTATCTACAGAAAGAAATGATCTATCCAAATTCCAGGAATAACATAAATCAACTGTGTGCTCATATAAAGAACCAAGAAGTTAAAAAGTAGCAAACCTCTGGTGCTCAGACAGTATTTGATTTGTTATCCTGTAAAACAGAATCACCTAATACACAGATTTAGTTCAAAAGTTAAAGATGGTAATCAATAGATACACAAATCATTCAAAGTTAGAGAAGCAGCAAGAAGCACGAGAATTACTGCATATGAATGGATCATAAAATTTTATAGGGTGCAACTGATTGCAAGGAAGAAAATACCATTTCATTTCAGAAATATAAATCTAATACATTCGGTTGAACAACAAACCACAAATTTCAATTAAACCTACAGCTAATTTACACGAAAACCTAATTCTAGAAACAACCTCAACCACCGAATCCGTAAAGAGTACGGCCCTGCCTCTTCAGAGCATAAACAACATCCATCGCAGTGACAGTTTTCCGGCGAGCATGCTCGGTGTAAGTAACGGCATCACGGATGACGTTTTCCAAAAAGATCTTCAACACGCCACGCGTCTCCTCGTAGATCAACCCACTAATACGCTTAACGCCGCCACGACGAGCCAGACGGCGGATGGCCGGCTTGGTGATTCCCTGAATGTTATCACGGAGGACCTTGCGATGACGCTTTGCGCCACCCTTTCCCAAACCCTTGCCTCCCTTACCACGCCCTGACATTTTTGCTGAATTGGGAAATTTTGATTCGAATTGAATTTGATTGTGGCGGATGGGATAAGCTGAGAAAAGGGCGAGGTTTTAAATAGGCGTGGTTAGTGATTTAGAGTCGTTGGATTTCGTAAGTCAATGAACGGTGGAGATCGCGATCCGGGGATCTTGGTTTTGGGTAATCTGCGTCGTTAGTAATGATAGCATCAACGGTTCGGATTAAATAACTTATTGACGCAGATTCGGGCGTCGAAGGTTGTGTTTTGTATTTTCGCTTCGCTCTCAAAGTGAAAAGAATTGGCGCCCGTCTTGTTTTCGTATGTAAAAAAGTTTTTTCAAATTTTTACATATATAAAACACTATGGAGAAACTTTCTATTTTTCGCAAAGTGTTGTATGAAATTGGTGCATTGTTTTTTCATAACCGTTCGTTTGAAATCAGAATATTTAAACGGATTGATATATAAAGCCTACTTCGCAAATATTTAGATGTTGTCATCTAAACAATAAAAAATATATGCATACACAATTAAATTCATATTCATTCCATGAAATACATCACGAAATATGATCATATGCAAGTTTTTTTTTCCGGTGCAAAGATTGTGATTTTATATTTTTTATGAGTTGAAATAATTTATTAATTAGTTTAAGTTTTTCTAGTGAAAATGATTAAATTGGTAGCATTTAAATTTTAAAACCTTTCAGGTGTAATTGGAGTCAACTTTTATGAAATTCTTTTTTTCAAAATTTTATTGCACCTCACTATACTTGTATTTTAAATTAACTATACTCATTCACAATTCCAGACTAATGAAATGCAAGTATATAGAGATTGGGTTGGGATTGTGTTTGTTGTGAGAGCAAATTTAAGAAAGTACTGCAAAAGATGAAAAGGATACTTCTATATATGACAAAATATAGGATGAACAAGTTTTACACAAGAATCTGTGAATCTGGTTAAGGAGTGTCACTTATCTTATTAAAGGATATTAGTTGTGATAACTGAAAAGTGTGATTTTTTCCGATAGTACTCATATTTCTTACATTTACGTCTCCAGGTCTCGATTCTTTCCAGCTCTCGAGTCTAAGCCAGCTTCCGTTTTATCCTTTTCGTCTAGTGTATCAAAATCAGCTCTTGCTTGTTTAATAGCATCAACCGCGATACCATACGCTCTGTAGAGCATACAGATAACAAATTAAAAACTATGATAATTTTGAATAGAGATTTTCAATAAGATGGAGATACCTCTCAAGTCTAAAGGTCTTTCAAGATACATCTGTGAAATGAATTCCAATTTGTTGGGGATGTGCAGGGCGTACGACTTGGATTTAACAATTGCATTATGCAAGAAAGTAACATAATTCAACCACAAATTGGGCATAATTCAAAACATAACTCAACTACAACATGAAATTCAATTAATATCAGATATGCTTCTCTAGCCTCGTTAAATAATTGACTCTATCATGACCAGTTTGAACATCAACAAGATCCAACAAACATCACATTTCCTACAAAAATAGAATTAAAATAAAGAAAAATTAAGAGCAAATTGAAACAAAATACAATAAATTATCCCCACTTTATATAAATTTGTTCCCTTAAATTGAAAATATATGTGATATTATAATATAATATTTTTTGCCCCAGACTAATTTTTTGTAGATCTATTTCTCATGTTTTTTATTGTTCACAAAATTTATATAACTCTACTAATATATACAATGCACTGTTGAGATTATACTGAAAAGTATGCTTTTACTTTGTATAATCAAAACTGAATTTCGGACTTATTTACTGAAATAAATTGTTTATCACTGATGCTTTAAATATCATTGAATGTTACATATATTTACTGCATAAATGTTCAATAAATAGTACGTGTTACATTGTAGTTAATTTAGTGATACCAGATCACAGAAGATAAATTAACAATCCCTTGTAACTAAAAGTACACCATTCACAACCTAGATGGAAATGAACAATCCATCGTGAAAGGTTGAAGTGTAAGGCTCAGATTGACTTGTCTTGACCAAGAGATTACACTAGTGCATGACTGATGCACTGAATAGGACCTACAGGAGGACAAATTCTTCAGAACTGAACAAGGAAGAATTAGACCTCAGTGGTTCGTTATTTCTTAATCTTCGATCCTTAAATAGGATCACGTGTGGTTGGTAACTATTGTTTTGACTTATCACGGGTACAGAATCAACGAGATTCAATACTTTTTATCTTGAGCAATATTATTGGTCACATGTGATTGATAAGATTTAATACGGAGAATCGTGTGCAAGTACGCTTGTTCGATTTGCCCCCTTGGGAGGTTCATAAGTTTTATCATACCAAATCTTGCAAGTGGAACTAGTTTCCGGTATGAGTAATAATGTTGAACCGTTCCTTAACCGAGGACAAAAGATATTAATTAACGGAAAGTTATTTAAGTGGCTTGAATTAATTAATGGGCTAGATAATCTTAAACACGGGAAATAATAACCGGGAGTCATATTGACTATAATATGGGTTAAGATGGATAGTGCAATATTAATTATGTAGTGAGATTAATTAATATTTATGGGCTTGAATAATATTGTGGCTCAATATTGATAATTCAAGATCCATTGGAAGGTTCAATCTTAATTCTCCTAAAGGCCCCCTAAGTAGCCCAACATAAAGTCCAATAACTGAAAAATGTGTTTAAAATAAAATAAATATTGTTGCCTTATTTTTTCCATGTTTTTCGAAATTTATAGATATAAAGGGGAGAAAGATTTTCTTTGAATTTTGTTATGGAATGGAAATATGAATTCTTGGAATACAAGATTATCTCATTAAATTCAAGAAATCTCCCACTTGGTTATCCATAGGGAAATTTTCGAAAATTTTGATAATTAAGGGAAAGAAAGATTTTCTTGATTTTCTTGAAAAGATATTATGGGAGATATGTACTTTTTGAAATACAAGAATATCTCATAAATTCAAGAAGATCCAAATCTTGGATTCTTGCCCTATAATTTTCGAAATTAATCCATAACAAAGAGTAGGTGGGATTTTGTGGAATATTATAATTATGGGAAAAAGAATATAGGAGATATATTCAAGATTTCTTGGAGATCAAGAAAAGATTTTCCCACATTATCTTTTTGCCCAAAATTTTTCAACCATCTATGCTCTATAAATAGGGGATGACTCTTTTCATTCCCAAGTCTTGAATTCCACGTCTTTGGAAAAATTAGCAAATTCACAAAAGGTGGTGCAACATAATTTATTTTCCTTTTGTTAATTGTTCGCAAAGTGTCCTACCAACGGATAATGAAAGCAAGGATTGAGGAATACTTGGGAAGTTCTTTTGGTAGTCTAATCAACCAAGCCATTGTCATCCCAAGAGGTACGCTCACGTAAACTTCGTAGAATTCGCATCACGTAGGATTTACGTGATTTAATTATATGCATGATTTGTTGTTGGATTATTATTTGAATTAATATAGGATTAATTCATGCTAGTAATAATTATTATAATTAAATTTGTATTTAAATATTCACCCCGAATAGATCTGTGCAACTTATTACCCAACAATCGGTATCGAGCCAATTATTTGTGCTCAATTTTTAAATTGTAATTTAATTCGTTGTAATTAAATTTGAAATTGGATAGTAGAATTACTAGATCTTTTTTGCAGGTATCCAATTGTCATGGAATTTAATGTGTTTATTTATGCATGCATATAAATTGTGGTTTTTAATTCGATTCGTTCGGATTCGTTTTGCCTCGTGAGAAAATCCATGAGTAGATTAGGATTTGTTTGATTTGATCAATGTAATAGACTAGTCTAGATCTATGTTTATTTATTTTTTGTAAATAAATTGTAACCGGATTGGAAACGGAGGCGGAGACGAAGAATTAAAGGATAAAATCTAGAATCGGCGTGCGTGGCGGCGTCGTCGCTGAAATGTGACAAGGGAGGCACGCTACGACGCGACGACGACGCGAGCCTTGAGATGAGCGCAGGATGAGGCCGAGGGTCGAAGGGTCGAGATCGATCGGATCACACAAGACGGGCGGGCGCTTGAGCCATGACGCGTGTCGCGGCGCGCGCTGGATCGGACGGCTGAAGGCGAAGCTCACAAGACGGAGGCTGGCCGCTGCCGAAGTTCCGGGCGGGGGCGAGGTCGGCGAATCGCGCGAAATACGGACGCGCTCTACGCTACCGCCGAAACCGCTGAGTAAGGCGCCGAGCGACGGCGATGACGCCTCCAAAGGCCGACGGGTCGGCGGCTGCTCGACAAAGGCCGGCGGGATCTTGATGCGTGCATCATTGTGCGAGCTACTTTCTGCGTGGCGTTTCGAGATAGAGTTTTTTTTCGAGACGATCGAAATGGGAGAAATTCAAGACGGCGTTTTTCAAAATCAAGTCAAGAAAAATCAAATTATGACAATTGGATAATTTGTGCCCAATATGTTTATTTTTCCGCTTTGCTTGATTTATTATTGTGTTATCTTATGCTTTATTTAATTTGTTTAAATGTGTTTTGCATGAGAGTTGCCCAATGAAAAAAATCACCGTCAAAAATTACTAAGTATGTTTAAATAATTAATTGACAATTTTATTCCGGATAATAAAATTGAATTAATTTTGACCTCCATGATTTATTTATTTGTGAATTCTTTTGGAGAAATTCCCCCCCTTTACTCGGTCAAAAGTTAGCTTTCACATGAATAAATTCCAAATGGATGATTGTGGATTATTACTAGTGGAGACGATGACCCTCCCCACGAGGTTCAAAGCGAAATAATAATCCAGTATTTAATCATGGTTATTACTTAGGTATAAAATTGATATGCATATACTTCCCCGAAGTCCCTATCAATTTTATATTGGTCAAGGGGAGCCAACTAACTATTAATCCGGATATTAAAGGTTTGTAAATCGTTTTGTTTGTAACCTCCTTGAATGTGTTTAAATAATGACCCACCCCACGTGGCTTATTTAAACTGTTTTGAGATGTTGGCTGATGCATGTTCATATTTTTTTGAGATTTTAAATATGATGCATGTGATCGAACCTTGTGATATATTTGTGCTTATGCATATTATTGTTTATTTCAGTTCATCATGTCGCAACCTTTTAATCCACTGTTCAATATACTTAAAGACAATTTGCTTATTGGTGAAAACTTTGTTGATTGAATCGTAAACTTACTATTGTCCTCATCGCACAAAGCCATAACTCGGGTTCTCACTACACCTAAAACCGGAAAAAGCCAAAAGATGAGTCAACTAAAACGGTTAATAAAGAGTATGCTGACTGGGAGCGTTCCAACGAAATGACAAAGTGTACCATCTTGGCTTCTATGTTAGATGTGTTGCAACACCAACACCAGAACGTTGAGACCGCTGCAGACATCATGACTAGTCTTAAAGCGATGTTTCAACATCAGAACTGTGTTGCTCGTCAGATCACCATGAGGGACTTGCTCTCTATGAAAATGGTGGAGGAAACGCCCGTAAGGGAGCACGTTCTCCAGATGATGGCTCACCTTAATAAACTTGAGGTACTTGGCGCTGAATACGACATCGAGACCCAAATCAATGTCGTGCTCCACTCTCTGCCGAAAAGTTTTGAATTGATTCAGTTGAACTACCAGATGAATAATCAGAAGTTCTCGATGCCTGATCTGTTGTAAGCTTTAGTCTCGGCGGAGGCGATATTAGGGCAAAAGTGCCAAGCCTTGGTGGCAAATGTACCTTCTTCTTCTTCTAGGCCAAGGGGTGGTAAGAACAAGAAAAAAGACAAAAGCCATAAGCAAGTGAACTCAAGTGTTGCCAATGGCAAAGAAAAGGTGAAGGGAGGTAAATGAGTGAACAAGCCAGCTAAGGGGAAGTGCTTTAACTGCGGTGAAAAAGGACATTGGAGGTCAGCCTGTTCCAATCCCAAAAGGAATGGAAAGAAAGGTAATTCTCACGCACTAGTTGTTGAAAATTGTTTAGCGGCGTATGCCTCCCATTTATGGGTAGTGGATACGGGATCCACTGATCATGTTTGTTTCACTTTTGCGGGGGTTCAAACGGACCAAAACAACTTAGTGGGAGTGAGATCCTCATCACACCGGGCGATCTTCTGAGAGTGGCAAATTTGAAGCGATGGGAGAGGTGCACCCGCTCTTTTGAAGACAAAGTTTTAATTTTAAGAGATGTTCTTTACGTTCCGAGTTTTAGAAAAAAATTAATTTCAGTTTCTAAACTTTTTCTTGATGGATATTCGGTTACTTTTAATAAAGTTGTTACCATTTCTCTTTCTGATAAATTTATCTGTCATGGAACGTTGTCGAATAATCTCTATACAATTAATTGTGCACACCACTCATCACTTAAATGCATCCTATAACACATCAACTCAAGCTTTCGATAAAAGAAAACGTTCATCAAACGTGAACGAGACACTTCTATGGCATCTAAGATTGGGTCATATAAATCGAAAGAGGATCCAAAGGTTGGTGAAAGACTACCACCGGAGTTTCTCCAAGTTGAACCAATTCCAACCTCGCGAATCATGTTTGGAGGGTAAAATGACCAAGAGGGCATTTGGAGCCAAGGAATAGAGCCAAAGAAGTGTTAGAGATCGTTCACACGTATGTATGTGGTTCAATGTCAACCAAAGCAATAGGAGGTTATGAGTATTTAAATCACTTTTATTGATGATTACTCAAGGTACGGTTATATTTTCCTTATGAAGAATAAATCGAGACCTTTGAGAAATTCAAAGAATTTAAGGCTCAAGCAGAGAATCATAGGGAAAAAACGTATCAAGTCTCTACGATCCGATCGTGGAGGCGAATACCTCAAATGATGAGTTTTTGAACTACTTATCGATGAAGGGATTGCATCCCAAATTAATCGCACCTTAACCCCTCAACAAAACGGGGTTGCGAGGCAAGAAATGTAACTCTTTTGGAAATGGTTAGATCTATGATAAGTTATCGGATCTTCCCAAGTCGCTTACAGGGTCATGCCATGGAAACAACAACCTACATTCTCGAACTTGGTGCCATCCAAATTAGTTCCCAAAACTCCCAAAATAATTGTGGACCCAGGCGAAGCTTTAGTTTGACACACGAGGATTTGGGGGTGTCCGCCCACGGTTGGATAAGGAAGTTCGTTAAATCGGATCCTCGATCGTAATTAAGGTTGTTTGTGGGATACCCCGAGGGAACAAAATGGTGTATGTTTTATGGTCCCGAAGATCAAAAAGTGGTCATTGTTGTGTTCGATGTAATAAATCAGGATTAATCGAACATCAAAGAGCGACACGTGTAATATTCGAATATAATAATCATACCCGGCGGATGAGTTACTTTTTATTCGCCAACTGATCAGAATTGCTCGGTCAGCCTACCGAACAAACGTAGCTTTCAGTGTCAAGATGTTCAACTCGGATCTCTCAAGAACCGACATCCTAAAAGGCGAACAAAAAAAGTCCAACCGAACAAAAGATTAATTTTGACGATCAAAAAGAAATCCCTATGCATTTAAGTTTGTAGGAAGATCGATCTAGAAGATGAAGCCAGAAACGTGGCAACACCACCGGAGTTCTTGCATGATCCAAAGACTCCAGCACATGCTATACCAATCCAGCTCATGCTTGCCGAAGTACTATAAAAGGAAGAAAAAAGAAGAAGATAGAGGTTCAGAAAATAATCCAAAAAAGTAGCCTACAAAAAAATCCTCTGAGAGGTGAGGAACCTAAAAATTAGAGTTTTTATTCACATATACGAAAACCCTAGAACTCATTTGCTAATCTGATCGATTCATCTTCATAAGATGTATCAAGAACTCGCGACGTAAAGCTCGAAATACTATATCCTCGCTTGGTATGCCCCCCGAGTAGTCATTTTTGATTTAACCGGGTCAACAAATCCATCTTATTTATCGCTTTATTTTACACGTATATGTTTTGTTTGCGAGTTGTAATCAAATTAGCCACATAATATTCTATCAACCAAAACGACTCGCGACAATTGGCGCTAGAAGGAGGGTGGTGCAATTTTCGAATCCAAATCCAAAAAACCAACCCATACACAAACCCCTAGTTACCCGAGGCGTAAAAAAGAAATATAATGCCTCAATCTAGAACACACCAACTGAGAGGTCGAGCAAAGCCGACCATACGACCGTAAAGAGGCCCAAATCGAATTTCATAAAGATCAGCAATGGAGACTATCAACCTTGAGGATATAGCCAATGATCCGGGCGGTTACTACAAAAAGCCATCACTTTCTTTTCATGCGAGCACGTAAAGAGAGGGGCGTAAAAAGAATCATGGGTTAGAGGCTCAAAAGCAGAAGAGCAATACTCGATACACCCGACAAAGAAGCAAGTTAAAAAAGAAAAAACGCAAAATGACCAAAAAAAAAGCCGATGATACGCTTCGGATGACGAATGACCTCAAGGGTCTGAACCATCGGCTTTGACGCTTTGAGGCTCTCCGCCAAAGACCGAATCCCAATAACAGCAACAGATCCGTGAAAGAGACATCCAATGAGGTGCCCGCAAGATTCAGATCTTCAAAAGCATCCGCAAGAACCGACAAAAAAATCGGTGGGAACAAAGTTGTCTATCCATCACCGATTGGGTAGTCAAGGACAAAGCTTAGGGGGGGGACCCGCCTCACCACGAAAGCATGATCCACGAGATCCTCGTGATGAGAAACAGCCAATCTAAGTCTATTAGTCCCACAAAATTTGGCGGAAATGCAAAAAAGCCATCGAGGATTACAGTCGATCCGCCGCGACTAAGGGCCACCTCGAACGAGCACCGCACCTTGCTTCGCCATTATCACCCGCGATCATGGCGGTGAAGATAAGAAAAAGTCGCAAAGACCGACCGCCAATTCCCATTTTCGATCTCGAGTCGGATCCTCATGTCCATCTCAAAGAAATATTCAGACTTTATGATCGCGATAAATTTCTACAGACGCGACGAATGCCGGGTCATTCCCCATGACTTTGGGTGATCGGGCACATAGGTGGTTTACAACTTTACCCGCTGCGTCCATCACGTCTTTCGCACAAATGGGGCGGCAATTTTTGTCCCACTTTTCATCCATGTGTGCTCGCCCTGCGCCGAAACAAAGGTTGGCGCACTTTTCCCAACTAAAAGGTGAGTCTGATCGATCATACATAGAAAGATTTGATAAATGTTTGTATGATGGAGCCCCAGTTGAAGAGGATGCTAAGATCCTCGCGGTGGTCGGAGGCCTAACTTTAAATACAGACATGTGGAAGGCCATGCATCAAGATTGGCCGAACTCATACTCAGAGTTTAGAGAAATGAAAGGCTAAAAATCATAGCCATGCAAGATTTGCTCGCACAATCACAATTGAGACAGGAGCCTATCGCTAGGAAAGTTTTCGAAAAGAAAACGACGAATGAAGGGGGGTACAAACCCCCAGCCTCTTTCAAACCTTTTGAAGGAAGAGCAGAAGCAAATGCCCTACGAAGTCTTTTGGGCGTTTCGGCAGAAACTATCTTTAATCAAATTAAAGATCGGACATGTATTAGACGGGCAGAAGAATTGTAATGGATAAAACGTCGACTTAACGCTTCCAAATCTTTGTAATTATCACGAGTACATCGGGCACAATACGTAAAGTTGCCGCGATTTACTCATGAACTTTGGAAGTATATATGAAGAGAATCGCCTTTCCCGTTCTTAAAAAAGCTCATGAACGAGGATTCGCAAACGTAAAAAAAAACAAGACCGGGGGGGAAAGCGAAAGGCCAACAAACATTTGACAATGATCCCGGAAGAATCACGTAAGAGATCCAAACGCCCAAAAAGAGGGCCTCCTATCGTGGGAAGAGGTCGAAAAGCCAAGAAATCCACATGATACGCCCCGAATATGGTCCTCGGGTGGATGTTACCAGCGCCAACGTTATCTAACAGACGCAAAAAAGATGGAGGTGCGTGCCATGCAGAAACATCCATCGGTGAAGGCGGCGAGCACATCATCCGTTCCCCACCTACACACCAAATCATTTTCTCGGAGGACGATCTCGACGGATTATAACTCCTCACAACGACTCCTTAACCATCGCTCGCCTCCTCGGGTTGAAGGTACATCGCCTCCTAGTTGATATTTGGAGCTTATCGCGAACATTTTGTTCGTCAATACCCTTCGCCAGATGGAAAAACAAGTTGGGGATTTGAGCGCTTTATATTGAACCATGTAATCATACTATAATGGGTTTTGGGGAATCTGTAACCCGACCCTATGGTATGATTAGGTTAGGAGTCGAGCTAGAATCAACTTTGAATTCGGACATTAGACGAACTAGAATGTTAGATTTTGTAATCGTCGATGTTCAGTCTACTTATAACGGGTTTCTAGGTCGCCTGCTTTATTCAGAATTCAAAGCGGCTTGTTCCACGACATTACTCTTGTGTTAAATTTCCAACACCGGATGGAACAGTAAATGCGTAAAGGAGATCGGAAGAAAGCTCGAGATTGTTTGCTATCGTGTGTACCAGAAAGACAAAGTATCGTCAATATGATGGAGCGAACACGGGAGATTGATAAGCCTAGCCAGCGAGCAAATATCTCACCGAAAGATCTTCCGACGAACATAAATTCGGCGAGCATAACCATTCGTCTGCGAAAGCCGTATATGCGAACATAAACTTCGGGAGATAACTAATACCCCGATCTCCTAGATCAAATGGATATTGATCGGCCGAACGAGCAATCGGACTAGAGCCTCGCGATAGGTTTTGAACCCATGGAGGTTGATGATGAGCCCCGGGGATCCATCCAAGACCCTCGGTGGAAGCAAAAAAGAAAGCAGGCGATCCCAGTTGAGCAACTGGAGCCAATCAGTGTCAACCCGAACAGACCTGAGTTAGAAGTGTTCGTTGGTTCAGAATTATCCGAACCAATCCGAACGAAATAATTACTTACCTTCAAGCAAATTTAGATGTGTTCGCGTGGGTCACACGAGGACATGGTTGAATAGATCCGGAGCATGCCCGCCACTCCTCAACCTTGATCCAATACAAGCTCCAGGTTGTCCAAAAACGCAGAAAAGTTTAGTCCGGAAAAATATCGCGGCGATGAATAATGAAATCAAAAAGCCGCCGACAACAGATCGATCCGAGAGGTAAAATGCCCAAGATGGCTTATAACCCCGTGCTCGTTCGCAAATCAAATGGATCTTGGAGATCGTGGTATCGATTTCATTTGATTTGAATAAGGCATGTCCAAAAGATAATTTTCCGATGCCACACATTGATTATTTGGTTGATAATACAAACCATGAACTCATGACATTTATGGATCGTTACCGGTTATCACCAAATACCGATGCATCCGGACGATCAAAAGAATACGGCATTCTGCAGCGAAAAGAACATGTCTTTCGTCAGCGCGCACGCCATTCGGATTAAAGAATGCCGAGCAACGTATCAACGTTTGGTAAACAAAATGTTCGGACGAACACATCGGTAGAACAATCGAGGTATATATCGATGATATTGTGGTAAAGAGCGAACATAAGGAAAACCACATCACCCACCTCGCACAAACGTTTGATATCTTGAGGAAGTATAATATGAAGTTAAATCCCAAGAAATGCGACTTTTGGGATTCATTCAGGAAATTCCTCGGACATATGGTTAGTCAATCGGGGATTGATCGCGAACCCATTAAAGATTCAAGCCATGCTCGATATGCAAGCCCCGAAATGTGAAAGAGGTCCAAAAGTTAACCGGACGATTAATTTCCGTGGTAGCGGTTTATATCACTTAAATGGGGACAAATGTAAACCTTTCTTTGATGCATTAAAGAAGGAAAATTTCAAATGGACCGAGCATTGCCAAAATGCATTTGAATCATTAAAGAAAGACCTTGCGACATACTCGAGACATCGCTCTAAAGCCTACCCCAAAGAACAACTCTATCGTATCTTCTTCAAGGTCCGAACATGCGATCGATCTTTGTGCTCGTCTGCAGGCGTAAGAGACTACACATTTGCCCATTTATTATGTTAGCCAAGTCTTTAAAGAGGCCGAGCTCGGTATCCTCCATCGGAAAAATTAAAGATACGCCAATGAATGAGTGTGCGAAAATTGCGACCATATTTTTTCGACCACTCGATTTGAAGTATTGATTGCGTTTCCATTCGCCAAAGTCCTCCAATCGACCGGATACTTGGGCGATTGCTCAAATGGGCGGTGGAGTTAGAACACTTCGGCATTACGTTCGCTTCCATTTAACAAAGAATGGCGGCCAAGCTATGGCGATTTCATGGTTGAGTTGACATATCCACAAATTCCTGAAAAAATTGTCGATCAACCATGGCACATGTATGTTGATGGTTCATCAACAAGTTCAAGAGCCGGAGCAGGTGTAGTTCTCATCAGCCCAACCAGTAACGTTACTTACAAACCATCCGATTTGATTTCCCAAATTCAAATAATGAAATTTGAATATGAAGCTTTGATCGATGGACTACAGATGGCAATGACAATGGGAATTCAGAGGCTGATGATCTATAGCGATTCTCAGATAATCGTTTGTCAAGTAATAGGCGAGTATGAGGCCCGAGGCGAACAAATGGCACAATATCAACAACTAGCAAAAGAGTTGCTCGAGCATTTTGACCAAGTTTTCATTGAACAATTACCCCGATTGGGTAATTCATTCGCTGATGCTTTGGCACGCCTGGCAACAGCAGAAGGAGTGACGAACACAACAGACATTGTGGTCGCCACAAAACACTACGCCATCGGTTCCCAAATTACGATCGCCCAAATAACAAAAAGAAAAAGAAACTTGGATGACTCCAATAATGAGTTACTTACGAAAGGGACTTCTCCCCGAGAATAGGGCACAAGCTACTCGCCTCAGGTTACAGTCTGCTCGATATACTATTATAGACGAGCATTTGTACAAAAGAAGCTTCTCACTTCCACTTCTGAAGTGTATCACTCTGAGAAAGGGCGTGTGTATTACGCAACAAATCCATGACGGAGTATCACGGAAATCATATCTGGTGGGCTTGTCCTAGCACACAAAAATAATCGAACAAGGTTATTATTGGCCAACCCTCAAAAAAGATTCGCTCGCGTATGCTCGCGTGTCATCGATGCGGTACATGCTCCATTTATTCATATCCCACCAAGAATTGGTGTCGGTTTATAGCCCACGGCCTTTTTTTGCCAAATGGGGATCGATTTGATTGGCCCATTTCCTACCTTTGGCACATCGGGAGTTAGATATCTTTGTGGTGGCCGTTGATTATTATACTAAATGGGCGAAAAGTTCAAGTTGTCAAGATCACCGAACAAAGGATGTGGAACTTTGTTTGGAAAAACATCATCTGTCGATTTGGGCTTCCCCAATCATTGGTCAATGATAACGGCAAATACATTCGATGGAAGTGAATTCGATAAAATTGTGCTCATTGGGGCATAAAAAACACTACTCAACTCCATATTATCCCCGATCAAACGGTCAAGTTGAAGGCGTTAATAAAATTATCAAGCATACCTCAAGGCTAGACTTGATAATTCCAGGGGAGGATGGGTTTGAAGAATTGCTGAAATATTATGGGCTTATCGAACAACTTTCGAACATCAATCTGCGGAGACCCTTTTTGCTTTAAAGATTTGGTGCGGAAGTTGTTATACCAAAGAATCAAAATTCCAAGTCATCGAACAATGACTTTCGAGAGAGCATATTAATGACCAAAGCCGCTCAATTCGACTGTTGGAAGAAAAAGAAGGACGGAGGTGATTTCAAGAATGCTATGTACAAAAAGAGATCGAAAAAGTTTTATAACTCCAAAGTCCGAATCGCAGGTTCAATGTGGGCGAGGGTTTTAAAGGCGATCAATGGGGGTACCCAAGGTGGTGTGTTCGGTCGAGCATGGGAAGGTCCTTTCGAGTCACGAACGTTTACCAAATCAGGGCATATGACTTGGAGGACTGAATGGAGTCCCATTGTCTTACTCGTGGAACGCGTCAAATTTGAAAAAAATATTATCAATAAAAGGCGAATATAGTATCGGCCCGAACAAAGTTAAAACAAACTAAAAGCGAGCATATTGTTGGCGAACACAATCGGCCATTCAAATCCAAAATAGTGGGGCGACCATAAAAAAGAAGAATATATTAATTTCGATGCATATCTTCAAGGAAAAAATTTGGGCAAAGACTATTGACAGACGGGAGATACGTCGAACGAACGAGTTGTCAATAGAAGATACGTGTCGAACAAGTTGATAAGTGGTGGCGACCCGTGCGGGATGAGTTAATTTTTGAGCAAGAGTCATCCAAAAGAGCGGATGTCAAAAAGGAGAGCAAAAAATAAGAGAGCTAGCACCGATTATCTATGCCAAAGACTAGCTTGGGGCGATTCTATAAATAGGGGGCATACTTATGGTTAAGAAAAGCGGGTAAAAAGATGAAGAAGAAAAAAAAAAAAAATATCTGCGATTCTCGGAAGGAAGATGGTTTAGTATGCCCCCAGACGTAGAAGAATTGACTTTTCGGTTCAAAGAATCATTCATTTGAATCAAACGCTCCGCCTGATGCGAGTCTTTTACCGTGATGACTTTGCGAAAGACAGTTGAAGCCCGCTTCCGGACTCAAGATGCTCGGCGAAGTCATGGTTGCCCTCCGACGTTACTCCATCGCTTCGCAGCATTGACAAGCCCGTGAGTCCCCATGCATCCCCAAAATCTCCTCGAGAGGGGAGGATGTCATAGTGTCCACCCAAAATAAGATCTTGATGTCTTGATGCTCGTGCATCTACTAGAAAGAACCGAATGGTGCGAAATGAAAATTTTGCTCGCTTTTTATTTTAAGCGGCGAGGAATGCGCGCCACATGCTCATGCCCGCGGCCGTCCGCATAACCACAACTTTTCCAGGAGGGACAAAAAGTTTATCTTCTTCTTTGAGCATGTTACAAAAAAAAAGGGTAGAACGACGATGTGCCACATCCTTGTCAACATCAATTCCGCGGACAAGGTGAGGCCAGTTCTTGTCTACTCAAGACAAGGTTTAGATTCAAAACCCTGGTCTGATAACAATAATTGTGTAATAGATAGTAATAGATAGTCTTCTTCAGTTATGAACGATGTAATAGAATACAAAGTGTTGCAAAAAGAAAAAGAAAGATATATATGTACTTTTGTTCGCTAAAGAGATTCTAGTTCAGGCCTATTTGAGGTCGCACCTAAGCCGGACGACCCGAACAAAGACGAACGAGCCCAGGTCTATGTTCACCTGACGAACGAATTCGTATTCTGATTCCCGCAGCAGAAAAGCGAGTAATGGGTACGCGTAGTCGCATAAGACGACTAGTACTTACAGATACCCGTAGCACGAGCGGGTGACGAATGCGGGGTCGCAGCTAAATAAGACGGCCCGAGTACGAAGTGATCGCACCTAAATAAGACGATCGCGCACCAAGAAAGGGGGGGTTCATAAAGTAACCCATCTGGTCGCACCTAAATAAGACGATCAACCGATTGCAACGTCAATAAGACAATCAAAACCGAAAAAAGAATTCGGGGAGCGGGCATAAAAAAAAACCAAATGTTCAATTCATTCAAGAAAAAAGAGGCAAAAAGCTGAAAACAATAAAGTTTAACGCAAAGCAACAAAGCAAATATCAAGCAACACAAGTATCAACATTCATCCTCAACAAACAAAAAAGGGGTTAGGAAATAGATTCAAGATGTAATCCTTTCATTCAATTGGAAAAAAAAAAATGTTCGGACGAAAGAAAAAGTATCAACAAGAAACAGTGTTAAAGATATATTGTTCGAACTAAAAAGTGAAGAAGACAAAAAGTTACACAAGTTTTACAAAGAAGAAAGACATCAAGGTGCAAAGTCAAAATTGGGGGTAGACGGAAGAGAAATGTCGAACACATTATGTTCGGTCCCTCAACAAACGAATGTCCGGTATCGATGCTTTCACGAGGCGATTTTGCTTTCGGATCACAGGAGGTTCTTGCTCGCCTCACACTACTGATTGTTCCCAGATTCAGCGTGAAGATTTTGATCAGCAACCTCGGTAACAATAACGTCTGAGTCTTCCTCTTCATCCAGAATTGGATCGTCAATTTTGATCCCTTCAGGAAGAACGGAAAAGTCGCACAGACCGTTTAAATCCGACATTGGGAGGTTGCGATCTGGAGGGTTGTCAACCAGTCTTCTTTAAAGTTTGAAATGAGAGGGGGCAATCACGCTTTCATTGAGAGTATGTGGCTAACAGATCGAATAAAGACGGCGAAAAGCACAAAAATATCTACGAGAAGTTGGACATGGAGTCAATATACTCGTCATCATGCAGCTTTGAGTTTTCGAGGCCTAAACGAGTATTAGTCTCTTCAGCAATGATGAGCTGTTGGCCAAGTGCGTCCCTCTCACTTTCCATTTGATTAACACCAGCCCGGAGTTTACGAAGCTCAACATTCATTTCTTCTTGGGCCCTTCGTATATTGATCACCTCCTCCTGAGACAGATTCAGAGCCTCTCTTGTTTGACGAAAGCATCCTCTTGAGCTAAGCGAGCATTCTCTTGAAAACGGCGAAAGCATCCTCCCGAGTCAGATTAAACCAACTTGTCTTAAAACAGTTTTGCTCTGAGCCAATTTCGATTAAATCCGACCCTGTTAAATTCGATCACTTTATCTTCAAAGTTCCTGATCAAAGCCAAATAATTGGCTTGGATGTTAGCGGATTGAGCATAAGCTTTCTCAAGAGCGACCATAGATTGGCCCCAAGCACCAAAACCCAAACGCATATTTTCCAAGGGGTGGGACACAGTAGTAGACTCCTCTAGAGATCGATGAGTCCACGCCGAGCGAGAGTCCGCAAGCTTTTTGAACATGCTCCGCAGACGCTGGAACTTTCGCGAACACTTTCGGCGAGCAAAAGTAATTCTTTAGGTTGGGCATTAAGGGGACAACCCGCTTCAACCTACAATATATATACATTCAACCAAGTGAGTATAGAGATATCGACCCGAAACCAAAGCAAAGATCGAGCGAGCAAAATGTACACCTTAACCGAAATGGATCCCATCCCAGAATGATTTGTCTTCTGGAGATCGGAGCTCGTGGTCTAACGGAGTCCATGATCGGGGGTCCACCGAGGAGGAGAGGATGTGCCAACTTCCATTTCGACAAATCTGCGAAAATGGGACCAACAATGAGAGGCCGCCTCGATCGCCTCGACGGTAGGGGTCCTAGTCGATCCGGACGGTTTAGGTCTTGTCCGGGTTTGCTCGTTCGCTCTCGCTCGTTAAGGCCCCGCCAAACAGCCCCTGTTCGCCGATCTCCACCCTTGGTCTTTTCGGTGGTGGAGTTTGTTCGCCAGCCCCATGTTCGGCCGAACGGGAGCCCCTCTGTGCTCGACTTGATTCTCCAGGACCGGATGAGGGTCGTTTGGCCCTGCTCGCTTCCCCTCTACCTGTTCGCTGAGCCTCTCGCTCAGCCTGAATCCGAGCAAGTTCCTGTGGCCTTTTTCTCCGAGCCATCTCAGTGTGTTCAGATGTACTCACAGCGATGGTCACAAAATTTAAAAGTCAGAAATAAAATAAAATCGAGAATCAATGGGTAACAAATAAACAAAAAAGACACAAGACTTGTACAAAAACAAAAGATAATCCTTCTACCTAAGGATCAACAAAGAACAAGATGATGAGGAGGCACGAACAAACCTCCTTTCTTTCTCTGTTCGGCGGTGTTCAAAGTTATCACAGATCTTTCTGAACGAGATTCCAGATCAATCTGCCAAACGCTGCTAAAGTAGCCGTCGTTTGTCTCCTTATCCGTCGCAGCTATAATCCCTGAAATAAAAAGTGAGTTAAAATCAGTTCAAATAGAAGAATGAAAGATATGAAATCACTTACTTCGGTACACTCCGAAGTCAGTAGGGATTTCCAAGCGAGCATTTGGCTCGCTTCCAGAGGCCGGGCTTTTCCAATTGCCCCCTACGAACCAGAACTTCTCTTTCCAATCACTGATTTTGTTCGGCACATCCTCGATAATTTTGCACTTGGCATTAGCTTGCATAAACAACCATCCGTGTTAAGCCCCGGACGAAGTCAAGTGCACTAACCGAGCAAGTTCAAATTGCCGAAGGATAATACACAGGCTTCATTTTGCCGAACGAGTCAAAAAACTCATAACCATATGCCATCCGCTTCGGTTTAAGTCTGCGTAATGGTGATATTCCACTCCACGAGCAAACGGGTGATTGCCGATGGAGAGGAAATCGAAGGCCGACCTCCATGGTGTCCAAATTCATGCGACACAACCCTCGGGGGTTGGTCACCCCGCCATCGAGACCCGGTGCCCAGAAAAAGACATCCTTAGGGGTTTCATAAATTCTATGCAGTTGAGCGAGCATATCTACATCAATTATGCTCGCTACTTTTTGCTCGGCCGGGTACTCGTTCTCTACACTAATCCTATGAGGTTGTTCGGGCAAACCAAAATTATAACGAGCATTGTACTCGCTATATGTTGGACCGTGAGGACACCAACAGTATACCAAGTTCGAGTTTTGCCCACCATCTACACCTATGTTCGATTCTTTAAACTTCACGATTGCCAAAATTTCCCCCACAAAGAAAGATTATTTCGCATCTCATCAACATTATCAATAGCCCTAGACCTAGTTTGGATTTGGGGCGAAGAATTATAATCGAGAATCGTCCGAATTTAATCATTACGGGTCAAATCCTATCCCACTCGTTTGGGCTTTATCGAGTCGGAAGAAAGAACGGAAAATGGTTGCCGAATTGCCAACGGAATCTGAATTGAGGCATTTGCCTCCCATGTATTTACATTATTACGGGGGATTCTACTAATAGGGGAAGGCGAAGGAACTATGATGGTCGGATTGAACAGAGGAATTCGAAAGAAGAGGCCATAATTACAAAATAGAAGAAGAATCGCAATTTACATTCAATGAATTTCTTCACGAACAATGAAGCCTTCACCTAAGCTTTCGACGCGGAGACAATAAAAAAGAGGAGAAAAAGAAAAAAAAAAAAAACTTTGAGGCGGAGAAATGTGGTTTAAATAGACATCGGGTACAAATTCAAAAGATTCGGTAACAACCAAGCGATGCCAAACATGGCCCAATCGATTTTAATAAATGCCCAATGTAGAATACAAAGACCGGTACCGGGGTATTGTTGTGTTCGATGTAATAAATCGATTAATCGAACATCAAAGAAATGACACGTGTAATATTCAATATAATAATCATACCCTATGGATGAGTTACTTTTTGTTCGCTAATCGATCGAAATTGCTTTCGGTCACCCTACCAACAAACGTAGCGTGGTCAAGATGTTGTTCTAACTCGGATCTCTCAAGAACTCGACATCCTAAAAGGGGCAAAAAAAAGTCCAACCGAACAAAAGATTAATTTTGACGATCAAAGAAGCGTCCCTATGCATTTAAGTTTGTAGGAAGATCGATCTAGAAGATGAAGCCAGAAACGTGGCAACACCACCGGAGTTCTTGCATGATCCAAAGACTCCAAAGACATGCTATACCAATCCAAATTTCATGCTTGCCAAAGTACTATAAAAGGAAGAAAAAAAGAAAGAAGATAGAGGTTCAGAAAATAATCCAAAAAAGTAGCCTACAAAAAATCCCTAGAGAGGTGAGGAACCGAAAAATTAGAGTTTTTATTCACATATACGAGAAACCCTAGAACTCATTTGCTAATCTGCATCGATTCATCTTCATAAGATGTATCAAGAACTGTACGTGTAAAGCTCGAAATACTATATCCTGGCTTGGTATGCCCCAGAGTAGTCATTTCTTGATTTAACCGGGTCAACAAATCCATCTTATTTACTGTTTATTTTACACGTATATGTTTTGTTTGCGAGTTGTAATCAAATTAGCCACATAATATTCTATCAACCAAAACGACTCGCGACAGTCATAAACACCCACTTTAGATTTTTGGAAGAAGACTATATGAACGAAAGAAGACCCAGAAGTGAGATTACCTTAAATGAGCTAAGGGGGCTAACCTCAATGCCAATTGTACAAGATGACATACCAAACGACACACTTGCACAATCGAAACCTCATCGTAGTGGGAGGGTTGTGAAACAGCCCGAGAGATTCATGGGAATAGGAGAGTCCTCGGACTTGATTCCCGGACAAGACGAATCAGACCCATGGACATATGACGAGGCAGTCCAAGACAAGGATGCAGATTCTTGGCAAACAACAATGAAAGCCAAAATGGGTTCTATGAATCATAACAGAGTGTGGGAGCTAGTCGAACCACTTAATGGGGTTAAACCCATTGGTTGCAAATGGGTGTATAAGAGAAAAAGAGAACCAGACGGGAAGGTGGAAACCTTCAAAGCAAGACTCGAGGCGAAAGGTTATACTCAGAAAGAATGGATCGATTATGAGGAAACTTTTTCGCCCGTAGCCATGCTCAAGTCCATCCGTATTCTCTTATTGATTGTTGCGCATCTCGACTTTGAAATATGGCAAATGGATGTCAAGATAGCTTTCCTTAACGGAAGTCTTGATGAAGAGATCTATATGCAACAACCCCAAGGCTTCATTGAAAAAGACCAAGAACACCTAGTTTGTAAGCTCATGAAGTCCATATATGGACTCAAACAGGCATCTAGAGCTTGGAACCAATGTTTTGATCATGTTATAAAGTCTTATGGGTTCGATCAAAACGAGTTCGAAAGTTGTGTGTACAAAAAGCGTGTCGGAACTGCATTGGTATTCTTGTACTATACGTAGACGACATTCTGATCATCGGGAACGATGTAAAGGTGTTATCAGGCGTAAGGGCATGGCTTTCAAAACAGTTTGATATGAAGGACTTAGGGGAAACCACACACATCCTTGGGATCAAGATCACTCGAGATCGCAAGAAAATGATGATAAGTTTGTCGCAAAACTTTTACATAGACAATCGCCTTGAAAAGATTCAAAGATGCGAGGATTCGAAAGATTTCGTACCTTTCAGACATGGAATCCATCTATCCAAGAAAATGTGCCCTAAGACGCAAAAAGAGATAGATGACATGAGAGGCATTCCTTATGCTTGGTACCGTTCGGAAGCCTTATGTATGCAATGTTTGTGTCACGAGACCGATATCTCGCTTTGCTTAAGTTGGCATGGTGGCAAGATATCAAAGTAACTTGGGGAAAAGAACATTGGACGGCAGCTTAAAAACATTCCAAGTATCCGAAAAGAACTCGGGATAGAATGTTAATTTATCGATCGAGATAGTCCAATCCCCATTGGCTACACGGACTCGGATTTTCAATCGGACATAGACTCGGAAAATCTACCTCCAAAGGTGTGTTTTGCATGGGGAGAGCCATGACATGGAGAAGCGTCAAGCGAAAATCGTCGCGATATTCTACCATGAAAGTTTAATATGTAGGCTGCTTGTAAAAAAATGAAAAAAGCGGTTTAGCTCAAGAACTTCCTAGTGGACTTGAATGTAGTTCGAATTTGCCCAGCCAGAATCAACTTTGTTTATTGTGACAATCTTGAGGAAATTGCAAATTCAAAGGAACCAAGAGCCCACAAGGCCAAAGAAACACATTGAAAGAAATACCATATTATCACGAGATATCGTTAAGAGAGGAGATATAGATGTGACAAAGATAGCGTCAAAGACAACCTGGCGAGATCCATTCACAAAGGTGCGCCTCTGAATACATTCGAGAGACATGTGGAAGGAATGGGTGTCAAGACCGATTGTCGTCTGCTTTGAGTATAAGTGGGAGAAATTATTAGGTTAGGTGTAGGTGACATTAGATGTCACATATTAGGAACTACACGAGACATGTTGTAGTATACTTAAAAGCAGATTTTGATTATAAGTGGGAGATTGTTGGGATTATACTGAAAAGTATGCTTTTACTTTGTATAATCAAAACTGAATTTCGGACTTATTTACTAAAATAAATTGTTTATCACTGATGCTTTAAATATCATTGAATGTTACATATATTTCTTTGCATAAATCGCTTCAATAAATAAGACGTGTTACATTGTAGTTAATTTAGTGATACGGATCACGAAGATTAAATTAACAATCCCTTGTAACTAAAAGTACACCATTCACAACCTAGATGGAAATGAACAATCCATCGTGAAAGGTTGAAGTGTAAGGCTCGGATTGACTTGTCTTGACCAAGAGATTACACTAGTGCATGACTGATGCACTGAATAGGACTTACAGGAGGACAAATTCTTCAGAACTGAACAAGGAAGAATTAGACCTCAGTGGTTCGTTATTTCTTAATCTTCGTTCCTTAAATAGGATCACGTGTGGTTGGTAACTATTGCTTTGACTTATCACGGGTAGAGAATCAACGAGATTCAATACTTTTTATCTTGGGCAATATTATTGGTCACATGTGATTGCTAAGATTTAATACGGAGAATCGTGTGCAAGTACGCTGGTTCATAAGTTTATCATACCAAATCTTGCAAGTGGAACTAGTTTCCGGTATGAGTAATAATGTTGAACTGTTCCTTAACCGAGGACAAAATATATTAATTAACGGAAAGTTATTTAAGTGGCTTGAATTAATTAATGGGCTAGATAATCTTAAACTCGGGAAATAATAATCGGGAGCCATATTGACTGTAATATGAGTTAAGATGGATAGTGCAATATTAATTATGTAGTGGGATTAATTAATATTTATGGGCTTGAATAATATTGTGGCTCAATATTGATAATTCAAGATCCATTGGAAGATCCAATCTTAATTCTCCTAAAGACCCCCTAAGTAGCCCAACATAAAGTCCAATAACTGAAAAATGTGTTTAAAATAAAATAAATATTGTTGCCTTATTTTTTCCATGTTTTTCGAAATTTATGGATATAAAGGGGAGAAATATTTTCTTTGAATTTTGTTATGGAATGAAGATATGAATTCTTGGAATACAAGATTATCTCATTAAATTCAAGAAATCTCCCACTTGGTTATCCATAGGGAAATTTCCGAAAATTTTGATAATTAAGGGAAAGAAAGATTTTCTTGATTTTTTTGAAAATATATTATGAGAGATATGTATTTCTTGAAATACAAGAATATCTCATAAATTCAAGAAGATCCAAATCTTGGATTCTTGCCCTATAATTTTTGAAATTAATCCATAACAAAGAGTAGGTGAGATTTTGTGGAATATTATAATTATGGGAAAAAGAATATAGGAGATATATTCAAGATTTCTTGGAGATCAAGAAAAGATTTTCCCACATTATCTTTTGCCCAAAATTTTCGACCACCTATGCTCTATAAATAGGGGATGACTCTTTCATTCCCAAGTGCAATTCCATGTGCTGGAAAAATTAGCAAATCCACAAAGGTGGTGCAACATAATTTATTTTCCTTTTGTTAATTGTTCGCAAGTGTCCTACCACCAGATAGTCGAGCAAGGATTGAGGGAATACTTGGGAAGTTCTTTTGGTGAGTCTAATCAACCAAGCCATTGCCATCCCAAGAGGCACGTTCACGTAAACTCGTAGAATTCCGCACGCGTAGGATTTACGTGATTTAATTATATGCATGATTTGTTGTTGGATTATTATTTGAATTAATATAGGATTAATTCATGCTAGTAATAATTATAAGAATTAAATTTGTATTTAAATATTCACCCCGAATAGATCTGTGCAACTTATTCCCCAACATGCACAACATTATCTTCAAATTCATACTCGTTTATATAATATGTTATTGTTATAACAAATATGAGATAAATTACATGAATGATAAATAAATACTGATGTACTTTATTAACGATAGGTTAGTTACGTTCATGAACGGAATAAATGATCTCGTATATTATTTAGAATGGCTAAATATACATATTTCCGCCAGGGTTCAAGGCATCCCAACAGTTATCCTTAAATCAATCTTAATATACAGTTAATCGGCTTGTTGCTACAAATCATGAAGAAAATAGAATAATTAAGTTGCATCATTTTTATTTCCATTGAACCTAATCAAATTGGGTCAAGTCAAACTCTATAGTGTAATCGAGTTGGTTTATTTTATTATCGATCAATCTCAAGCTTGGTTATCAAATATACATAAACTTTTTCGAGCTTAATCATGACTATACGAACCTAAAAACCATGTAACATCATATATAGCTATCCACACCAATCGTGTTATAAACTTTATTAGGTCAATTGGAAAGAAGTATTCATGGGCTAGAATAGAAATATGAGGGGTGAGACTATTCACACCGAAATTTTTGCTCTATATATGAATAATATTTTTAACATCATACATCATCATATATAGCTATAAAGTTGGTATATTGAGAGTATATCCGAGTATGAATAGTCACGCCCAAACCAAACCAGAATTTCCAAATTTTAAAGCAACAGGCCCATTTAGTGTCCGGGCTTTTGATCAGATTAAAAGAGGATCCTTATGGGCTTAGCCATAGTATTCAAGCCAATCGGGCCCATTTCGTGTACATTGCTCGAAGCCCACTCACAGTCGGCATAAATTATTTTGAAAACCTCAATCAAGAGAAAAAGATGAGCAGAAATGGCGAACTTGGAGCTAGAAGAACTGCACAGAAATTCGAAAAATTGGGGGAAATTGGTGGAAGAATTTGCGAGGATAGAGAAAAGGATCTTCCCGAATCACGAATCCCTCGCCAATTCATTCGAAGAAGAAGCTAAAAGGAAGAACAGCGGTTTGATTTACATTCAAATTGGAGGCGAAGTTGCTGGATATGTGATGTATTCCTGGTCGTCCTTGCTGTGTGCTTGGATCACAAAGCTTGCAGGTTTGTTGCTCTTTTTGGATCTGTAATGTGTTTTTATATTCATTCAGAATTATGTGTTCTTCATCTTATTATTATGTAGTTTGTTAGGTTTCTCGGATACTTTGTGGGATTTGTTCACTTAATTTAACCTTATGTAATGAATTTGTAACGATTAGCCCTCTCAATATCTCTTTCATTTTGACTGTAACAGAGGTTAATTGATTTGACAGTATTTATAATCTTAATCTGCATATTTACAGTAGGTTTGAAACACCTTATGATATATGAAAGCTTATATAGTGGTAGATTTTTGCAGTGTTATGTTATCATAGTGTTCATAGATGTTAGCATCATACTTGTGTAATCAACACTATCAAGGATTAAGGAGTTTGTTTAGTTTTCAAGAGTAAGGTATCCATTTTGTTTTGAGGCACACTCGTATGAGACGGTCTCAGACGGAATATAATTTGGGTATTGACGCTTTAACACTTTGGGAGGGGTGAGTGTTGATTGTGGTAGAATGTGTCTCATCTATGCATACGAGTTTTTGTCTTTTGTTTTTAGAGTTCATAAGTTTAATAATTTGTTAGAATCTATCAAATATCGCATAAGGTTGCATTTGGATTGAGGGATATCAAATCCACCCAAGTTCAAACAACCACCATTGATTTGCTGCTATGAATTTCAAATACATCCTCCAATCCTTATATCCAGATTAAACCTTAAGAAATTTGAAGGCCACTAGAAACTTAATCATCAATCATATTTTCTCCTGGCAGTGATAGCACTGCTAAGTCAATTATCATATGAATGTTGATTGCCAGAATCTGCTATGACATTGTGTGTGTGTTCTTATATACGATTGCTAGAAATCTGGGCATTTTTTCGTTTTAACAGTTTCCTGTTTCTGGGAATGAAATACAGTAAAGGAGAACTGCAGGAGGCAAGGTCATGGGGAAGCATTGCTTAAAGCAGCCATCAATAAATGCAAGACTCGAAACATCCAACGCATATCACTTCACGTGGATCCTTCAAGGACAGCGGCTGTGAATCTTTACAAGAAACTCGATTTCCAGGTGGATTGTTTAGTGCAAAGTTACTATTCGTCAGATAGACACGCCTACAGAATGTATTTGGATTTCATTACTGATTAGTATAATTGGTTAGTTTATAGTTTATATACAACTGTTGAGATGGGTAACGATTCAGTTGTAATCTGAACCCCAAAATTTTGAGAAATTCGGGGTTCTCGTTATTGTTTTTCAAGTCGAAGGAGTTGATTCGTCTTCCAGAAGTATGTCTAGTTTTGTAAGAATATCTACAGGACAGTATAATGTGTGTTGTGTATGATGCTTTGTATGCATCTCTAGTCCCCTGAATTTCCCCCTGTATCACTATATCTGCTTTAATGGAGTTGATGCACTTGTAATTTTAAGCTACATATAGAAAATGGAGAGTGAATAATAATAGAAATTGAGAGTGTAATTAGATACAAAAAGAAGATAATGTAAGAAGCTTTGGGTCAAATGCTAGCCCATTTGTGTCTGTTTATCCTTACAATTTGGGGCTTCCATTTTTTATTGTACATTTTCTCTTAATAGAATGACAACTAATTAGGGAAAATGAGAACTGAAAGAAAGCTTTGATTAATAAATCAAAATTTATCAAATTAATAAAAAAAATAGATTAGAGTTGGTGTATGCTAACTTGCGTCCTATTTTTGTTTGACTATTTCACTTTTGGTTCATATTTTAACGAGCGAGTTGTTTATTAGTATATAAAATAACAAAGTAATTTTTAAGGAAGTGCAGGATAAATGAGGGGTATAACTATCATACCCCACATTAAAAATCAACTGACTCGTTTAAACACGAACCAAATAGTAAATAGGGAGTACAACTGAACTTGTTGCACAATCTGTATAATATTATTGTATGGTGTAATTGTTGCATTCAACTGACTCGTTAAACACGAATCAAATAGTAAATAGACAATCTAAAATAGGACGGAGAGAGTACAACCGAACTTGTTGCACAATCCGTCTAATATTATTGTATTGTGTAATTGTTGCATTTGAAATATAGTAAATAGACAAACGGAGAGAGTACAACCGACCTTGTTGCACAATCGGTCTAATATTATTGTATGGTGTAATTGTTGCATTGAAATATGCAACTTGTTTACATTGTAAATGTGGAAAAAAAAATGTTGCTGCCCAGGTTCGAACTGGGGACCTACTGCGTGTAAAGCAGACGTGATAACCACTACACCACAGCAACTTTTGGTTCATATTATCACAAATATATATATTTTACAGAAAAACAACAGAAGGCGTGGAGTTGCGCAAGCTTCTGAGAGGCCGCAAAATACGAATTCAATCTTACTCAAAAATGTTATTGACCTCTGTTTCTTCATTTCCTATCCATCCGATTTCAACCTAACCCTGACTCTGATTCCTCGAGTTAGGGTTCCGTGTTTTCCCCCAGTTCCCGAATTTCATTTGTTTATCGCCGATTTTGTTTTTTATTTTTCGTTTCGGGAGCTGTTGAAACACCGGGTACGAAGATTTCGCTACAGAAATGGGTCGAATGGCGCGTTGCTGCACGCAATCTCTCCTAAAATTGGTGAATTCAGGCTTAGGAATGGCGGGAATTGGCCTCATAGTCTACTCGCTTTGGATGCTTAGAGTTTGGTTTCGCCACGAAGAATCCGCCGAAGCTCCTATCTCTTGGTAAATTTCTTTATGTTTGGCTAGATATGAATTCGCAGGATTGCTTGGATCTTCATGTGGATATGTTAACGGAAATGAGAAATTTATGGTTTTTGATCCTTTTGATACGTGTTAATTGGTTGTTTGAATTAATTTCATTGTAATTGGAATTTGAATTGGAATGCAGGTTTATATACACTATCCTGGGAATTGGTGCATCTTTGAGCGTGATCACATGCTCGGGCCACATTGCGGCGGAGACTGCTAATGGTTGTTGCTTGTATATTGTATCCTTTTTATGCTTTTTTTTGCTGATTACTTGATATCATGTATTGTGAGCAATTAAATGTCCTTAAGTCATCTTAATAATGGGTTAGATTCTCTCTTATAGTAATCTGAATTTGTTCATTATTACAAGCTCTTTATGATTCAGGAGATAGATACTACCAACATTGATTTGTTATTTAACATAAAATCTACTTTAGAATTTAGTTAAATCAATTTAACGATGTAGGTGCAAGAAACTCTTGATTTTCATTAAACACCCAACACAAGCTCTATCTTTTTAGAAGCCTTCAATTAGTTGCTCATTTAGTCATTCCTCAATTAAAGCATGTTTATATAGGTACTTAGATGCTGTTTTAATGTGGTTGTGTCTCCTATCCACAACCGTTTATGATTGCTTAAAGCAGTACCTAATAACTTTAAAGATGTCGCTTCAATCCCATGTCTCTGAAGCATTTCACCTTCCATAGATATTTTAATAATGTTTTCAGAGTTGTCAGCCTTGTGCTAATTTATTGTGAAGGATTCTAGCATATATATTATGGAACAGGGTGTGGTTGTAATGCCTAGTTATTCAGACAAAGTGTAAATGCTTAATACTACTTTATAAATTATAACATGAACTTTGTGCACTGAACAAATTTATGCTAATTAATTATTTGTTGACTTAACCAGCATAGTACATGGTTTTTGTCTTTCTGTGTTTTGTGCTGGAAGCTGCAATTACAGCAGATGTATTCTTAAACCACAACTGGAAAGAGGTATAGTTTTCATAATGTCTTCTTTTATTATACAATGGTATCATCTGAATTATAAAACTTGCTAATATTTTAACCCGATTCTTTATCAGGACTTCCCAGAGGACTCAACTGGAAACCTTGATAAGTTAAGAGACTTTATCAATAACAACTTTGACATATGCAAATGGATTGGATTGACAGTAGTGGCTCTGCAGGTTTATTCCTCTCCTTTACCTACACATTCTCTCTATTGTGCTTTCTTTTAGACATGTGTGCTCCCCGAGAATAAGGAAAGAGAAACGAAGAACAAAAGCATTGCATAATAACACAGGTCCCCATCTGTTACATAGAATAGTGGAGATTAGTTTATTTCCACTCCATAGTTTTGTTGCTCTCTCCAAAATCTGTTTTTTAATTGCTCTTTCTGATTGAAGTCTTCTCAAAATCATTATCGTATTCTCTTTATGTGAGGTGTTTCTTGTCAAAGAAGTCCAATTCAGATCAGTTTGATCAACAGGCATGCCGTTACTGAAAATACAAGCCATAATGCTATAGCCTATAGTTGCATCCTCGGCTCATAACATCAAATTCTGATTTCAACATTCTGAATGAACTGAGAAAATGGCATATCTAGTAAATTATAAAATATAAGTACAATTAGTATTAAATTTTATACTATTATATTGAACTTGAGATGTAGTAGAACTATTAGCATCTAATCTCAATGGCTCAACTGTCTGTGCTATCAAATTTGCTATGCTTTTTGTTGTGACATCTGACCTTAAGAATTAGTATGCATCATAAGATAAGACGAAAAAGGAAATTGTTTATTTAAAAGTTGATAGCGACTTACAAATTGAAAATATAAAACAATGAGATAATGACTCTTGTATTATTATTTTCCATTTTGCTCCCTGTGAGACTATACCATATTACTCCATTTAATGTAATGGTTTTCGCGTGCAGGGACTAAGTATGTTATTGGCTATGATACTGAAAGCTTTAGGACCACATACTGAGAGATACTATGAAAGTGATGATGAATACCTACCTGACAGGGTGCCCCTACTAAAGAATTATGTTCCTTCACAATCCTATGCTACCGGTGAACCGGCCTATGGATTGAGAAATGATGCTTGGACCGCAAGGATGAATAGCAAGGTACGTGCATTCAACATATGATACTAAATTTTTTATCATATGTTTTCTTGTGTTTTCCGTTTGTGTGATTTCGTTAACTATATATGGATTGAAGAATTTCAATTCAAGGGAATGGATTTAGTTCTAGGATTTTAAACACTTAAAATTTGGATGAATTTTCAAACTTGCCTTGTGATTCACATAAAAAGAAATTGTTATTAATAAGAAAATGAAATGCATTACGGCATTACCATAGGTAGTTATCCAACCAAGTCAAAGAATTTGTATCATGATTTTGAAATCTTTAAGCAATAAATCTTGATTCTGGAGAAATATACTTGTGCCCAAATGTGTATTTAAGAATTATCGACATGTTTATGGAGGCAAGTGTGATGATGTTGGCTGGTTAATTTTGAATTCTGAAACTGAATTAGAAAAATTGAATGGTCCTGTCCAAAAAGTTGAATACTATATGCTAGGAATTTTTTAGGTTCTTTGATATATAAAAAATTTATCTGGCTAATCAGGACCTAGTCTTTACAAAGTTTCGTTTCTTCTCTTATCCAGATAAACAGGTAACACGATTCCCTTCAGTGATGTTGCGAAGTGGCTTGCAGACAAACAATGTGAAAGAGGTTATCGCATCTCAAAACATCATCTCTACTTGTTTTTGGTTGTCTATAGAAGGTTGTTGAGCTGATTCTCATCAACTTGTGCATATGCTGTAAATGCTTCATGCAATTTGTACTATAGTTTTATGCTACTTAAACTTGTACTATCATTTGGTACTACAGATATCATATCACCAAATATCGTACGAAGATGTCACTAGAACCTAGCGACTATTGCTCGTCCCAGTTTCCTGTTGTTTAGTTGAGAGCACCGTGCAAGTAATGTGTATTCAAAACGTAGTTTCACAGTCGATCAATTTGGAATGCACGTTATATGAAATTATCTATTATATATGGTATGCTATGAATTGTTTTTCTTGGTGTAAAGCCAGTCCTGGATAGTGGGATTAAGTGTTTTGGTTTTACTCAAGTTATTAAATATAATCTTATATAAAAGTTACTAAAGGCTAAAGTTCAACATGAATAATCAATTGATAAAGCTGCATAAAGTATTTATTTATGAAGCAATAATGGCAAATCAGGGACAAAATTTCTTTTGAACTGTAAGTAGTTATTTTTCTAATCACTGGAGATCAATTCTTGTGAAGCATGATCATATCAAATCTTGACATCTCTTAAAAAAGTTGGTGCTTTTGACTCGACATTTCTAATTTTCTATTGAAATTTTTTGTTGTTTGTTTACGCATGTAAGAAGTTATACTCGATGCATGTGAGTGGTATATTTCATCACATACTTAGAGCTGACAAATTCTTGTGTGAAACCGTTTTGAATCGAATGCAATTTTACTACTCTTTTATTCGTTCATTCACTACTTGATGCTCATATTTTATTTTGATAATTTAATAAATTTTGATCATCTCATGCGATGAGATCGCTTTACAAGAACGTATCTCTAACAAGTGAATTTCACTTAATGTGGAATTAATCATAAATCAACACATAAATTTAAAATTGACTAAATTATTACCAACCCCATCAATGGTTAATTGAGCAGGTCTCTTGTGAACCCGGGTTCACAATAAACTCTCTTTTCTGAATATTATTATTATGTATAAGAAGTGTCATTATTTAAAGTACTTGATTTTTTAAATAATGACACTTTGTATGTACAATAATATTACGTGAAGTCGGGCACACATAATTCGTTTGGTCAAATCAAAGGGTGTTATCGTTGAGTGAGTAAATTCAATACTCATATAATACTCTGTGTTGCTGAATTAAGTGCATGTAGGCTCACAATGATGATGCAGTTAAGAGAGTAAGTACAAATGATAATTCCCTATCAAACCAAGGAATTAATTTAAAACCATAATCATAGTCATAGATTCATGACATGAAAGCAGACATAAACCAGTTTTTAGCCCCAGGTTGTTGGAGGAGTTGCATTTATTCATGTCTTTTCTATTATATTTGTAAACTAAATATTTATTCATGTCTTTGAGTTTACTTCAGATATTCTGTATTCAATTAACGCATTGGTTTTGCAATTTAAATATGTGTGTTCAGTACATACTATAATTAGTAGGCTATATAATTAATAAGATATATTAAAGCTACTATATTATTTTATATTTTAATTTTTCTAACTATGTGTATAGTTATGTCGTTACATTTTTACATGTGTGTGAATATGTATTAAATGTATCCAAAAAGAGTTGATATGCTGTGAAACTTGTTCACCGTGAAATTGGTTTTTTTTTAAAGCATCTTTCTTTAAGAATATAAATCACATCCTTCATTATCACTACGATCTTTCTATCTTTATAATATAAGTCACACCATTCACTTTTATGAGTAATACTCTTTATAGTAAAAAGTCACATTCTTTAGTAATATAATATAAGTCACACTATTTAACCAGTTTCATTGTGAAACTTGTTCACCCTATACTTTGTCATCGAAAAATGTACATTCAAGTCAACTAGGGAAATTAAATAAACGAATTAATTTTACATTTCTCTACAACTTTATACTTTTAAATGAGTCGAAATTATATCATGGTATTAGGGTCTTTGGCTCATGTTTAGATTCTGGGTTCGGTTCATTCCAAAAGCAAATATTAAATTGTCCTATCTATAAACCTCCTCTCAATGATGAAGCAAGAGAAGTAGCCCAAAAGTGAGGAATAGTGTTAAAAAAATTAAATAAACAAATTAATTCATTATCTCTCTATAAGTTCAGATTTTTAAATGAGATGAAATTATTTGAGGATGTAATTGCATACAAATAAGTGTATTGGCAATAATTGCAGGACTTTGTTAGATTTTGGATATGAGGTCACATGAAGTCACTAAGGGTGTGTTTTGAAACACTTAAAATAACTTTCAGAAGCACTTATTTTCAAAAGCTGTGAGAGAGAACTTTAAAAATAAGTTCTTCTGGAAGCTATTTTAAGTGTTTCAAAACACACCCTAAAAACCAAAGAACAAATTAATTATGTTGTGTTCCAAATTGTTGATTGAATGGTCCACTTTTCACTTGATGGTCCAGTCAGTTATATCATATGGGCCACAAACCATCAATTAACCCACCAAAATACCCGTTAATGGGTGACCCATTTTCATCTATTTTATTAGTCATTTGATGATTAAAATTTCCACCCATTTACATTCATACAAAAATTCATATGAAATGGTCTCATGTATGAGACGAGTTACAATTTAACACAAATCACATTCATTCTTTATAAATTGTTAAAACGTCAATGCTCAATTTATGTCTCATCTTATCGTGAGACCGTCCCATGCAAGAGTGTTTCTTTAATTTAACATTTTAGTTTTCAAAATAAAATCATCAAGTTATTTTGGATATTTGGAATTCAAATGGGCGAGAACACGATTTAAAGCTCGTGCTTGAGTATATAATATGAAATAAATGAGAAAATATCATTTTGTTAAGTTCAATAATTTAAAAAAAGTGAAAAATTATATTAAATATTTGCGTTTGATTTGTGTTTGTTTTGATTAATTAAAGTTGTTTGAACCTTTTCTTAATATAATTAAACTAAATTTAAATATAATTAAAAAAAATTGATAACACTTCAAACAAACTTGAAGTTGTACGTTGATTTGAACTTCTGAATCTTCTATTTTTTTATATATGAACATATGATTTCTATCATCGATTATGTCCCCTCCCCCCTTTTTTTTTTATCGGACAAATAATAATTCGAACTCATGACCTCACGGTATAGGTAATGGTACTCAAATCATTTGAGTTATTTCACTTCGTCGATTATGCCCTATTAATATCTTGCATGATACTCATTAGAATTTTTATTTATAATTTATTGATCGTGCGAGGACAAATCATTATTAGATATCAAAATATTAATCTAAAGTAGGTTTAGTGTGAAAAATTTCATGTATGAAAATCTATAAAATTGTCCTAAATCAATCATCTACACCCTATACATTAAATAATGAACCTTAAATTATGACCTATTTGGGCCGGGTGAACAATGAACCACTTGGGCCGAGTGATCTATGAACCACTCAATTTTGTCTTCCTTCACCAATTATAGAATTTGATTGTAAATTAAAGTTTTTTCATGTATGAAAATTTTCATAATAGACTTTGTCATTAATCTAATACAATTATGCAAACTATTAACAGTAACACATGGTGGAATTCATGGTGTTGAGTTGAGATTTGAGAGTTGGCTAACACATGAACCCTGATTAAGCTCATCATCATATATGTGCTGTTTTATTCAGATTTTATGATACAATAAACTTCCCAAAGTCAAATGATATAAATATATTTAAAAAATACACGCAATATTACGAAAAGATTACTTTTAAAAATATTCATGAAATCATATGGTATCATGTATAATAAAATAATTTAATATAATTGATTGCAGAAACTAGATATTTCTGCATTTGCCATCACATTAAAAATTAGAAAAATATTATATATATTATTTTAATTGTACATCACATACATTCTCTTGAAAATTTTGACATATGGCGTAGCTTTAATTTCATGAAAGAAATATATAATTAAATTATAATATTTACAAAGCATCAAATAAAATAATTTGCCAATATAGGTAATGCCAATTTTTTTTTTTTTTTTTTTTTTGGACAGTTTTTTTTTTTTATTTTAATAATACTACAAAAAGAGAGGTGAAAAAGACATTGCTGTTGTAACGTCAACTTCGATGCTTGTGGACACAATTCACGTTATTAATGAACAAAACCGTTTTGCCTCTATTGTATTTTGTATGTGTCGGTAAAATTTGTAATTATGATGACAAATATTATAAGGACGATATTTATTTTATAGTGACTGCAAGTATTTTTTTCTATGTGAAAACTGAAAAAAGGAATGCAAACAAGAGATAAATGAACAAATAATAAAAGGTTGAAAACTTGAAATAAAATGAATTTCTTGAGGATAGGCAACGAAAAAATATACCGACAAATTGGTTTATTCTATAATTTAAGTAATAACCCATTATAATTCACGACAAGTGCAATTATGCTATTTTAGTATCTAGTGTGATTAAGCTAAGGTGTTTTTTTTTTTTTTTTTTTGACCAAAGCTCAGCTGTTCTAATCACCATTCGTTTGCACGAAATTATATATACAGAAAGAAAGTGATCAATCAAATTCTTATGTATGTCAAGTGTGGATAGTTCAAGTGATTGGAGCTTTACTATTTAAGACAGGTTTTAGATTCGAGATATGAAGAGGGAAAATTTATACCCTTTTGTGGTGGGGTGGTGGTCTCCCTCTTTGATAGTTGCAGTGCGGTTATGGTTCTGGGTTGCAATTTTGGATAATCCCCCTCTTGTGATGGTTGCGTTGCGATTTTGATCTATAGCGAGACAAAAAAATGTGAGATGTGTCCGATAGTAAAGTGAATTATTGTAATTGATTATCTTAAAAAAAATTAAATTCTTATGTATATCACAATTTTCTTTATTTTCGGTAAAACACGTGGGACAAATCATGTTCAAGTGACATTTCAATGAACCATTTGCAATAATTATTCAATAAATTAATATTAATCAGTAAATAAATTTATTTAAAAATACACTTATTTGCACGGTATAATTTCAAAGTATTTGCAACGAAAGAAAATAATAAGAAAATTTCAAATGAAAGAAATTAGTTTGTAAAATGAACCGTATCAGCATTTTTCAATAAACAATTTAACAAATTAATATTTTTTCGGCCACTTTATACTATGAAAATTGTTTGCCACAAAAAAGAAATACAACAATTGCGTAGTTAATTTTTTTTTTACGTGTAGGACTATTAATCAACATAGTATATTTGATCCAAGTAAAAAATAATTTATTGATCCAAAGTGGAACAAATTTAACGATGAAATTCAGTTTTTATCCAAATACAACAAATATTTACTTGAATAGTTTGGTCCCCCTTCTTCACATGTCTGCCGACCCCCTTTAAGTGTGCGGAGCAAGTCAAAATTTTAAAATCCAGGAATTTAGAATCCTTGATGAATAGTAAATGTATGTGTTTGTTTTGAGATTTAAGTAGAGTGAGATTTAACTTTATGTCAAATCAATGTTTAATAATGATTGATATTATATTATTATATTATATTGAGAAGAGTAATAAAGTGTGATGTATTGTATTGGGAAGAATAATTATAGATTATATAGGTATTTGTAGGTGTGGATGAAATGTGAGATTTGAAAACCAGGACTCTAAATCCCAAACTCAGTATGAGGGCGAAAATGAAAAAGTTAAAAATGACATCCGGTGTGAGTTCCAAAACAAACGCAGTCTAAATTCCCAAACCGCCCTTCTTCCATTCATGTTTGGTTAGGGGTGATAGCGGATGGGATGGGATAAGATGGAGATTGAAAAAAAAGTGAATGGAATTGAAGACGGAAACAGAATTTCGTCCCAATGGGGAGACCATCGCACAACAACCCCACTAGATCCGTCTACGGATGGAATGAAGATGGGGATAACGATTGAAAAAAATGTCGTGGGATGGAGATGAAAAAAGGTGAATATGAGGACAATTAAGTGAATAATAATTATGTGTTTAGTTAGGAATAGACAAATATAGGTAAAGGAAGTTTTATGACAAATTAAAAGTAATATAGTATGTTATTATTGTTAGTTTGTGAGATGTAAATTAAATAAAGTTTCATTTGCATAGAGATGATTTGAAATGAATGAATTTAAAAAATAATACATGTAAGAATGCATATATTTTATTACAAATTTGAAATATCTCCATTTTAATTAGCTATTTAAATCTAAGTATTTGTAAATTTATTGGAGAATGATAATTTTATGTGAAATTCATGAATTTCAAATCCATCCATCCAAATAAAGTCTAAAAAGAAAAAATGAATTGATCAAAGAAAAGTAAGAAAAAATGATGAAGGGATAATGTGATTATTATGGAATTGTATAAAAATAAGTGTGAATGAATATTTTGATGAGGATTGAGATTTGCCAATTGCCATCCAAATTTAAATGGGACGAGGATGTCCCCTCCTTATCTGATTATTTTCGAGAAATTATATAAACTAATTAACTATATAGTACTATTTTATATGGTTGAATTTTTAGATGAATTGAAATTATTTCATAGTACCACTTGCCCACATCTTGTATAAGTCGGTTGACATATTAAATTGTTCACTTGATGAATTGTTAAGATATAAACCAGCCTTATAGGCGGACACGTGGATAATTTCATGCGGATTTAACGCCTAAAACTGCCGCCGGGCCCCACTCAAAAAGATTGTGGCATAATCGTGATTAAAACAAATCCCCATGGGCCACATGGGAACACCAAAAGTCGGTTCAATTTCTTCTTATATTAATACTCCCACACACACTAAACAAAATCAGCAGCACAGTTGTTTTTCCCCACTACACTCTGTAATTCTGTTTCGCGGCGCCACTGCAACAAACTGTCGGTGAGGCAGTTACATTTTTTCCCCACCTCGATACCCACGCGCCTCCGCGTCGACGCTTTTTCTCCTTTCCATTTCGCTAATTCCACCCACATTATGTCGAATCCGTGCCGTTTTCTCGTTTTTTGCGCGGTGCTATCCGCCGCCGCCGCGGTGGTGGACCTGCATTGGAAGCCGGCGACGGCGACGTGGTACGGCGAGCCGGAGGGGGACGGAAGCAACGGCGGCGCGTGCGGGTACGGGTCGCTGGTGGACGTGAAGCCGTTCAGGGCGCGCGTGGGGGCGGTGAGCCCAGTTTTGTTCAAGGGCGGCGAGGGGTGCGGCACGTGCTATAAGGTGAGGTGTATGGACCGGTCGATTTGCTCGCGGAGGGCGGTGACGGTGATTATCACCGACGAGTGCCCCGGTTGTTCTAGCTATTCGCGCGAGCATTTTGACCTCAGCGGCGCCGCCTTCGGGAGGATGGCGGTTACCGGCAACGGCGGGCAGCTGCGCAACCGTGGCGAGATTCCGGTCATTTTTCGGAGGTAATGTGTGTGTGTTTAGTGGTGCTGGTAGTGTGTGTGTTCAGTGTTTTGTTTAACGGTATTGTTCTGTTGTCATTTCTATGGTTAGAGCTTAATTAATTTATTAATTAGTCGATTAAATAATTACTGTCTGTATAGTTATTTAATTAATACAAAGTCTAGTGTGCACAATCAAGTGCATCGTGCAATTCAATTGTATTTTTGACACGTAGCACTTTGTTTTTCTGAAACGTTCATCGTTCCTTCACTTGTTTACATAAACAAGTGAACATTTCATGAAAATAAATTACAGGTTGAAAAAATACCGTTAAATTGTATGGTGCAATGCACATGAGACCTATTATTTAATTGATAGTATGTTTTAATTAACTAAACATTTGTTTTCTTTGAAAATTATATTATGGTTTAAGTTTGTGTTTTATAAATGAGTGAGTGATCATGACTTAATCTCTTTATAATCAGTGACTGACATTCGATTTCAACATATTTATTTATTACGTATTTTTAAGTAAATTGTAGATAGTTATTTGAAGAAAATCTTAAATTTCTTTTTATTTGGTTATGAGCTAGTCTAAATGTCTAATAAGTCAAAATTCATGTCATCCCCTACATACTAGGCAATTTATTTTTTCACGGAAAATAAATGAAAAAGTTGAAGTAAAGTTAACTGTGGTGAATTTCAATAATGGGACCTACTAGTATTTTGACAGTCATATTAGTGACCCGCAATTTCACAAAATTAATTAGTAGCCCATTTATTTTAGTCTTAAATTCACACTCAATATTCATTGTAAAATTTTAGAATATATTAAATGTTAAAAAATGTAAATCTACAACAAAACATACTGTTGGTTACGGTTTATTTTATTTTCCATAGGCTAGGAATTTTGTAAACAAAGTAAATGTTTATTAATTTATTTCTAACGCACTTACATTTATTTATTTTTATATATTTATTTTGTTAGTTACATTACATGTCATTTTTATATGAGAACACATGCGAAAACACGGACAATGTTTGTACCTTTTGGTCAAATTTTTACAGCGCTTTCTCATCTGAGCTTGAGATAATTTTAATAATTTTAATATTCTGTGGAAATATGTTAGGAGACAAAAGTTGGACTTTATTTAAGTACTTTCCCGCCAATTTTCATTTTTGCTTGAGCCCATTTCACAGTGACACGCAGTGTAATTTGGTATGACATAGTGTAATTTGGACATTGACGTTTTAATACTTTGGGAGAGGTTGGATGTTGATTGTGTGTGTTAAATTGCATTCGGTCTTATGCATGAGACCGTCTCATACGAATTTTTGTCTTAATATTTACATGTTTTTATTTGAACATTTTTTAATGATTTTTTTTGTTTTAATTATGCAGGACCCCATGTAAGTACAGAGGGAAAAACATTGCTTACCATGTGAATGAAGGATCAACTGATTTTTGGCTTTCATTATTGGTTGAATTTGAGTCTGGGGATGGTGATATTGGATCCATGCATATAAAAGAGGTACATAAATTCCTCCTAATTAATAGTCTCTTAATTTCTAAATTTTATTTTATTTTATCAGTAAAGAAATTATTATTATTATTTTTTTTGACAGATCAGTAAAGAAATTATTGGCTGCACTTTCAATAGTGAAATTTATGTTTAAATATCATTAATTTTCGAAATTCAAATATTCTGAACCATGATTTCTTTTAGTTAAGATAAAGTTGTTAGGAATTAAACAAGCAATTATGGAGAAAATAATAGAACTAGGAATTTAGAGACAAACAATTTGGTTACCCAGTTCGCCAGGAATGACTACGTCTGGGGGCACTACCAAGCCAGGAGATTCACTCTTTTCGTGTATTATTTTCGTACAAAGAGGCAAATACAATGAGTCAGGGTATTTAAATGAGACATGGGCCAAAGCCCTAATTCACGCGCACAGCTGGGGCACCTCCCGAGCACTAGAGCATGCTATCAACATATCATCAACATATAATAGCAAAATGATATAACCATCATCATACCTCTTGAAGTAACAACAATGGTCAGCCTCACACCTCTTGATCTCAATCTCGTGCATGAACCCATCAAACTTCTTGTACCATCAGAATGGAGCTTGTTTCGCACTGCATAAAACTCTTCTTCAACTTGCAAACTAGCTCACTACTCCCCTTAGACAAGTATCCCTCTGGTTGCTTCATGTAGATGTCCTCATCTAAATCACCATGAAGAAAGACGGTTTTATGTCCATCTGTTCTAACACCAAATTTTCTGCAGCCACCAGACTCAGAACCAATCGAATAGTAGTTAGCTTCACCACTGGAGTAAAAACATCAGTATAGTCAATACCATGTTTATGTTGAAACCCCTTCACAACCAATCTTGCCTTGTAGTGTTTGCTTCCATCAGCCTCCTCTTTTATTCTGTAAACCCACTTGTTATGCAGTGCTTTCTTGCCCTTAGGAAGCTCAACTAGCTCCCAAGTTCCGTTGGTCATCAATGAATTCATCTCATCATCCATTGCAAGTTTCCACTTGTCCACCTGTTTACTACGTGTTGCCTCTGCATAATATTCAGGTTCACCACCATCAGTTAACAATAATAATGAAGGGAGGGTGAATACCTATCAGGAGATCTCCGATCTCGTGGGATCTCCGCAATGAATTGTTGGTGGTGGTGTACTTGGTTCTTCCTCAACAATCACCTGATCATCTAGAACCCCTTTTCTCCCACCCGAGTTCGAAATGTCTAACTCCACAACCTGAGACTCAGAACCATCTTCTTTGGATACCCCCAACCTGTCTTTGTACATCACATGTTCATTAAATATGACATCTCGACTACGAATCACCTTTCGGTTTTTCTCATCCCAAAATTGATAGCCAAATTCATCACCGCCATATCCAACAAACGTACACTTAACAGATTTTGCATCCAACTTACTTCTACTCATAGAATCAACATGAACATATGCAACACACCCAAATACTCGAAGAAAAGACAAATTTACCTCCTTTCCCGACCGTGCCTCTTCCTATCACGATTTTCCAAAGGAGTTGAGGGTCCTCTGTTTATCAAGTAAGTTTGCTTGTTTAGCGCCTCCCCCCTAAAACATCTTTGGCGTACCACACTTCAATCTCATGCTTCTAAGACGTTCACATAGGGTCCCGTTTCATACGTTCGCCACACCATTCTTCTGCTTTGGGGTTTCCTCTCAGGTTTTCTCCATTCGGATTTCATTCGCCTCACAGAATCCTTTGAACTCACGGAGCTCGTACTCTCCACCATTATTGGATCTCAAACGCTTCACCTTGAGACCCGTTTCAGTTTCTACAAAAGCCTTCCATTTCCTGAAAGCATTAAAGACATCAGACTTATTTTTCAAGAAATAAACCCATACCTTCCTCTTAGAGTCGTCAATGAAAATCATGTAATATGATGCTCCACCAAGGGATGTCACTTGTGCTGGACCCCATAAATCACTGTGAACTAACTCCAGCTTCTGCTTCTTCAAAGCCCTGCCTCCCTTCGAAAAACTCACCCTTTTCTGTTTTCCGAATACACAGTCCTCACACAAACCAATGTCAACTGTCTTGAGGTCTGACAATTTACCCTTCGAGCACATAATTTTCATCCCCTTTTCACTCATGTGGCCAAGGCGACAATGCCACAAATTTGCATTTCCTTTTTCACTTGCAAGAGCAATGCTATCCCCGGTGTTGCCTGTCATATACAACGTCCCCTCTTTATTTCCACGAGCCACTACCATGACACCTTTGGATATCTTCCACGAGTTACACCCAAAGGTCACCTTGTAGCCCTCGTCATCAAGTTGCCCAACTAAAATCAAATTCCTCTTCAAACCAGGAATATGTCTCACATCTTTCAATTGTAACACAGTCTCATTTGGTGTCTTAATCCGAACATTCCCCTTCCCTTTGATTTCCAGAGGCTCATCATCAGCTAGATAAACCTTCCCTAAGTTCCCAGAAGTGTACCTCCCCATTACGTCAGCACTGCTGCACGAATGAAACAATGCTCCAGAATCTAACACCCACGACTCCAATGGACTGCTTACACTCAGAATCAATGCATTTGAGTCCTCATCAGTGACAACGTTGGCTGAGTTGTCATTCTTCTTTGTTTCATTCCCTTGTGCCTTGCACTCACTTTTGTAATGACCAAGTTCATGACATTTATAACACTCAACTTTACTCTTATTCTTCTTGGGCTTATCTTTGCCCCTTGACTTCGATCTACCCCGATTTTGCTTCCCCTTGGATTCAGATCTGCCTCTGCTTCCCGCACTCAAAGCAGATCCTGTGGCCACACCCAACTTTTTCCTGCGAATTTCTTCGCTCATGACCAGATCCCTAACCTCATCAAATTTCAGTTTCACTTTACCTGCTGAAGCACTAACAGCCGTTACCGTCCCACTCCAACTTTCTGGTAAAGAAGACAACAAAATAAGGGCTTGAACCTCATCATCAAAATCAATCTCAATCGAGCTCAATTGGGCTATGATCATATTGAACTCGTTGAGATGGTTGGCTACCACAGTATCCTCCGCCATCCTGAGGTTGAATTACCTCCGCATCAAATGAACCTTGTTCGCTGCAGACGGTTTTTCATACATCTCAGTCAATATCTCCAGCATCTCCTTTGTGGTTTTTGCTTTCACCGTATGTAGGGCGACGTTCCTGGATAACGACAGACGAACCACACTCATCGTCTTCCTATCCAGCAACTTCCACTCGTCGTCCTTCATCTCTTCAGGTTTTTCACCCAACGGTTGATACAGATCTTTACCGTACAGGTAATCTTCGATCTGCAATTTCCAGAATCCAAAATCCGTTCCATCAAACTTCTCAACAGACGATTTCCCTTCAGCCATCATAATTGCTCTCCACAGATCCCTTTAACCCGATGCTCTTGATACCAATTGTTAGGAATTAAACAAGCAATTATGGAGAAAATAATAGAACTAGGAATTTAGAGACAAACAATTTGGTTACCCAGTTCGTCAGGAATGACTACGTCTGGGGGCACTACCAAGCCAGGAGATTCACTCTTTTCGTGTGTTATTTTCGTACAAAGAGGCAAATACAATGAGTCAAGGTATTTAAATGAGACATGGGCCAAAGCCCTAATTCACGCGCACAGCTGTGGGACCCGCTCGACCACGGGCCTTGGTCGAGCGGTTCCGCTCGATCAGATCGCCAGCTCGAGCGCCTCCAATGCTCTGGTCTCCCGTCGCGCTCGACCTCCTTTGATCGAGCAGAAGTGCTCGACCAAATACCATGGTCGAGCGCCTCGCCCTTGCTGAATCCCTTCTCCGACTCAAGCTCCACAACCCAACAAAAGTAACTTATAAAAAAAAAGAAGCAGAATTCCCAATAAAATTCTTGCCTATTGATTGATTCTTGTCCTAATGTGGATTCACTATTGGGACCATAAAACTACTACTTTTAAAAAAGTCCTCACTTTCACACCTCTCCAAAAATAGAAACTATTCCGTAGAATAATCACATGAAAATCAAAAAGTTAACTATACAATTCCAAATATTTAACTTTTCTTCACATTTTTTTAGTGTATATTTTTATTTCTACACATGGTATGTATTGAATAAGTACGAAATGAAGTATAATTTTTTCACTAAAGAGTTAAAAAAAAAAAGTATTGTTTGAGATCTCTTAAATCACGTGCCCCTACAGTCATAAGTTTCTAACCTTTAAAAAAGAAGATTCACTTGGCTATATAACTTTAGTTATTAAAACAATAACTTATTATTTTACCAAAAAAATTGCTCTTTTTCGTGTCTTTAAAATTGTTTTTCCCACTTCCTTTTGTGCCGTATCCCATGTCCAAAAAGGCCTCCACCTTCTCTTCTCTAATGCCATGCCTAAGTGCACACTACACACAAATCCCACTTGATTTATGCATTTACAAATATGTTATTATATATTTTTTTGTTGATTTTTATGGAAGGAAACTCGAATTCTATCTTAGACTTTGTTTGTTTACAGTTTTGAGAGGATTTGAAATCATATAATGTCTTGATGAAGTATTTCGTAACGTGTCGATCTTTTATACAGGCAAATTCGAATCAATGGCTAGAGATGACGCACATTTGGGGTGCAAATTGGGTCATTATCGCGGGACCTCTAAAAGGGCCATTCTCCGTGAAGCTCACCACCCTATCCACCGGAAAAACTCTCTCAGCAAGGGACGTGATTCCCCGGAATTGGACTCCACGCGCCACCTACACTTCTCGCCTCAACTTCTAACATCGTAGTAAAGTTTATACCAGTCCAAAAGTATTAATCCTTTTAAAATTATTTCCCATCTAAAGTTGAGAGTGTGCTTTCCCCCATTTTTTCGGGTTTCAAAAGAAAATTAGCCAAAAAAACGGCTAACTCTCTCTTTTACCTATCTTTAACCCGTCAGATCATCTCTTTCAAATTGTGTTCTAATCTCGTGTTTCATTCTATCAGAATATGCTATGTATACACTCACATGGTATATTCTGAGGTTGAAATACAGTAGAGAATACAAAGAAGACATTGTATGATCTAAATAGGATTTCCCTTTTCTTTTTTAAGTTTTTCTTTTTCCTACTATGTGTAGTGTGTGGAGCATTGTAGTTGGTTGGCTTTAAGTGTGTTAATAGTAGTAGCCCTCCCCAAAGGAGAGAGTGCTGTTATAAGTGGGTGTTTTAGGTATAATTTGGTCTGTGGGTGCCTTTCTTTTTCCATTGAGTCAAGACAGCAAAGTTATGCTTGTATGTTGTTTCCTTTTATATAATATAGTGGAATATGCTTTTATTTAAATGAATTTGAGTATGATGTGGGAATTTTTTTCCATTCTTGATTTGCTGATCCTGTCTCTTTCTTAAATTTCTGGCTTACTTTTCTATTCTCTTATGCCATGGAGTATCTTATTTTACTTGTGCAATATTGTCACCCAACACTTATTTATAAGACAATCTCATGTGCAACTGGTGCACTCGCCCTAACCCTTCCCATGTATCTATAAAACATGTATAATATATTTAATGGGTCAAATATTTTTTTAAATGGGTAATTAAGTTGCATTAGTGCACGGTGCAGCACCCACGAGAGCCACTCTATTTATAAAATGAAAGTATAAAAAATTAAAAGGGCCTAAGACTATATTTATCAACAAATCATCACAACCCAATCTTTTAATAAATAATTCATTTATCTTTCCTCCACATATACAATCTACAACTCAACCCATTCTCATTCTTTTTCATTCTTTATCAACAAACCAATCCAACCTACAATAAGTTTAATTTTTCATTATTTAATAATTACATTTATCTATAATTAATTTTTATGATATTTATAGGGTGATATAATAAATTATTTAATATTCAAACTTCATAATTATAATAAATAAAAAATTATCATACACATAAAATAAATTTCAATCTCAAAAATTAAATTTAAATTACAAGAATTTGAATACAAACTTTTAAACAAATTTTATCAAGCTACAAATAGATGTTTAAAATACAACAATACATAAGATAAATTTGAAAATTAAAAGCTTTGATAATTTTCTGTGTTTAGAAACAATTAAAAATTTGAATAATTTTGAAAGCTTGAATAATTTGAAAAGTTAGAAAAATAATTTGAATGATTTGGATATATGATAAAAATGATATAAATTACTAGAAGAGAAAAGAAAAAAATATGAGATTGTATATATATCAATATTAGTGTTTGTTTGTAGAGAATTATTTTTTATGCATTTTAATATAATTTTTCTTTTTAAAATATAAATACTATTTTAGAACAAATATTTTTAAAATTATCGAAATAAAAATCAAGCTTGCCAATAACATTAGGACATGTTTCAAAAGTGCATAAAGAACTGTGCACGACCTTGGTCCGCTCTGCCGAACGGTTCTTCTATTGTGTGGCGTATTTCACTATATTTTGATTTATTTTTAAAACATTTGTTTTGTCTTCTTGCTATGATCAGTTCACGCGAACTGCCGATAAACATAGTCTAAAGTTAGCTTGAGATGTGAGTGACTTGGCTTCACATCATGAAACTTGTCTGTATTCGTTCTTTGCACATGTTTGCACTATGCATGATTTAGGTACAACTATAACTTATAGTAACATTTAAATTTATGATTTTCACAAGTATTAGATAGCCTATATTTAAGGGTATGATTGTTTCGCGACTATTTCGGTGGACTTTAGACTTTATAATCTCAAACCCCCATTAGTTTTGAAATTTAAAGTAAGGATTTTGAAATCATATTAATCCTACTTTATCTCATAACATACCACTGCTCTACTTTTTATTCTCTCAATACTCACATTATTTATTTTTTTTTCTCCCAACATACTCAAAATAATATAATAATATCACATCAATTATCATTTTTACCATCATACCCTATAAAATTCCATAACAAACATACATCTTAATTATTCAGTAAGATTTTTAAATCGTAGGACTTCAAAGTCCGGATTTCACATGCCCACTATAAGCCCGAAACGAACATTTAAACCAAAGTTGTCCAATAATTTTTCGCTTTTATTGAAATAGTTCTATAATTATCAATTTTTCCAATTTATCCCACATGTATTCAACTTAATCCAATTTAGCCCCAAATCGTCGAAAATTGCTCAAAATGACGTCGTTTTGCCACGTGCCCCTAATTTTGACCGGAAACTACTGACGTGCAGATCAATACGACGTCGTTTTAGACGATTTTGAGCGATCTCCTGCGATTTGAGACTAAATTGAATCAAATTAAATATATGTGAGATTAAATTAAAAAAAATGATGATGAAGTAGAATAGCTCAACTGGTTAGAATATCACTACCTATGCTGTGAGATTATGAGTTCGAGTTACCATTTGACCGATTAAAAATAAAAATAATTATAAGATTATTTCGATAAAAATGAATAGTTGTGAGACGACTCATATTTTATTTTTCTTCACAATTCAGTCAAAAAAATTAAATAAATAATCCAACGTGTGGAGAGATTATAGAGCTGTAGCTGTCAGTAGAAAGCTGCAGTTAAATTCAACCCTCACATGGCATGCAGAGAACCAGTTGAGTAGCTGGTTAGTTATTGCTATAGGCCCATAGCCAAAACATATTAGTATAAAAAGTTAGATAATAAATACATACATATTTAAATAACAAAAAAATAAAAAATGAAGATGACCAAACATAGATATGGGCCCTTCGTAAAAAAAGAAACATAGATATAGGCACATAAAATATTTGGATAGTTTGGTAAATTCAACATGCGCATGTGAATGCCCAAACTATAGGAACAGAAAATGGTCCACAAAAATAGTGGCAATATCTCTTTTCCCATGTGCCCAAGATATATTTCATATTCTCCCAACATGCTCATGAGAATCCCAGTTTATTTAGATAATTTCTTTTATTAATATTAATAGTTTATTGTTTTGAAAAATATTTTTTTATCCTATAACTTTCTCACTTATTAATTTAATTTTGATCATATTAGACTTTTAAATTTTGATTTTTGTCCTACAATTTAAACATTTTTTAATTTTTAATCCTATTTACTTTTAAATTTTGATTTTCGTTCTATAATTTACACGAATCAAAATAAAAAAGCAGTAACAATATGCAAATTACATGACTAAATCAAAATTTAAGTCAAAAGGACCAAAAAGTTAAAAGTGTGCAAGTTATATGACGAAAATCAAAATGTAAAAATCAATAGGACCAAAACTAAGACATGACAAATTATAGGATATAAAAAGAAAAATCCCTTATTTTTTAATACAACAATATGATGGAGAAATATTGAACTGAACCTCCTTTCTTGTATTATGTAGATCTAAAGAAACTGCGAGAAATTATAAATTTATAACCACATGTCTTTCTGATTTCTGAGAATGAAAAGAATTCGACATAAAACTAAAACAGCTTCAAACATAGCTGCTCTTATTACTCTAGAAATATCTCCCATAAGATTGTCTCACTTAATTTTATCTATTACTTCTTCTAGTAGTAATATTCATATAAATAAGATCATTATATGAACATAAAGAATCAAATAAATCAAATAAGGCTAATAATTAGGTAAACAAAATTTTCATTACCATCAACTCATCAAATAGTGATAGAAGCCTATTTTTCAGCATCTTTCTCATCACCAGCAGATGACGGCGTACCACCTTTAGCCGGAGTAACGGGCTTTTCTACGGCACCAGATGATCCGTCCGCCTTCGGCGTACCATCTGGTGCACCCTCCTTCTTCTCTTTGCCGTCATTTGTTGCTTTAGGTGTTGCCGTTTTTCCATCCTTAGATTCTTTTTTATCATCTTTCTCCGGTGGTGGTGGTGGTGGGGGTGGCACCATGTGCAGAGGAGGCTTCACCTTCAGCTTAGCGATCATCTGCCGCATTCTTGACATGTCGGTTGGCTTTCCGGGCTTTGGGCCCTGAATGACAAGAACCGAGGGCTTCTTTTCTTCATCTTTCCGGCTTCTTCTTTTTTCAAGATTGGGAACTTCACGAGGAATCATTTCTGCTATGGCTTTCCAGAATTGATTGTCGGCCTCTTTGTGGAACTTCTCTTGTTGAGCGTAGTACAACTGGAGGAAGAACACATAACAAATATAAGACAAAAACTAGTATACACCATGTGCACTGTGCAATTTCAAGTGGATTTTTAAATGGTATTAGTTGTTTTACTAAAAAATATTAGTTGTTTTCAATAGTTGATGAAACATGAGATGAAACCTCAAATTGGAATGGAGGATCAAAACCGTAAATTTCAGCGACAAATCCCCCATTCCAGTTTGGAGTTTCATCCTGCAGATTTTCGTTGTCTCTAATACACCATGGGTCTAAAATGACATCATCAACACCAAATTGGAGTAGAGGGATCCTAACCACAAATTTCAGCAACGTATCACCAATAGTATCTCATGACAATGGAACACGAGATAAAGCACGAATAGGAAATTGTATCTTTGGTAATAAAATATGAATTTGGATTATGTAAGAAGATTACTTTCTGCCTTTCTCTGTTCTGAGCCTTGTTAGTTTCGCAAGTTTGAGTCCTCTTTTCGTAGAATTTTCGTTTCCACTCATCAGCATCAGCTATGATCTGGTTTCTCATCTCCTTTTCCTTCTTCTCTTTTTCCTCCAGATAAGCCATGTTTTGACTATATTAACAAGAGATGTCTTAAATTCAACAATAGAAAATGATAATCGATCGTTAAGATTTCCTATTTCAAATCGCATTTCATCTTACATTTGGAAACCTTATTTAAAAGGGGAATCTTGCAAAGAAAACTCGAGCATATAGAATGTCACATACTCGCATAGACTAGAAGATCCATAAACAGATGTTTGGATCTCCTAAGGAGAATTATGAGAAAGTCTATCTCCCTACGAATCATTTCAAAATAGACAATTTAAAACTCGCGGGTGATACATTTCTAATCGGATCATAAATACGAACAATAAAACAGATTATGAGTCGATTCACACGAATCAATGAATCATCAGTACAAATTTACGTAAAAGTATTTAGGGGACTCAGTGTAATGTGACTCTGTGTTTTCAACTTCTAAAATCACTTTTTTCTCAAAACTGTTTGGATACTTTTTGAAGGAAAAAAGTGATTCTAAGCCTTCAATTGAGTTTGAAAACACCCTAAATTCTAAAAACTGCTTACAAGACCACTTTTTTTGTTCAAAACCCACTACTCCATGGAGTTTGAAAACACCCTCAGTGGATTTATAAGCTAATTCCATTTTTCCCAATTTGCAATTACACTCTATCAAATTTATGCACACAAAATCCATTTCAAATCTTATGAAAGCATGGAACCGATCATGATAATTTCTACACAAAATGGCAATTCGAATCATAATTCATAAAATTGGGAATTAAATCTCACCGGCGCCACTCGCGGAAAGCGGTTCCTTCCTCGCGCATCTGGCTAGGATCGGGAAGCAGCGGGCCCTCGCCGTCAGCCGAAGTGAAAATCCCCTCATCATCCGCTGCGACGTCGTACGCCTTCTCAAAATAGCCACCCCCGCCGCTGGCTTTGTCAAAAGGGGACGAAGAATTGTAGGGAGATCCACCGGCGACATTCTTACGCATGTCGATGTTCCTCTTCATAGGACTATTTAGGAATCCGTCCGTAGGCAGAGGCGGCGGCGGCGGTGCTGCGGCGGCGTTTTCGCCGTCGAATCCGAAGAGCATGTCGCCATCGTTGTTCGCATTGTCGTCCCCGCCGTCGTTCGTTCCGGCGTACGCGTCATCATCGAAGGCGTCCATTATCGAAATTGTCTCTCGATTGTTTGATCGTATGTATATGTATGTATGTGTGGGTGTGTATAACTGTGTGTGATGAGATTAGGGTGATTCAATTTGGAGAAGAAAGCGGCGCATTTTAGCTGCTTTTTTCTTTGCTATTGTTTGGGGATGAAGAGGATAGTCCGAGTTTTAATCAGGTGCGGCCGGGAGTATAACTGTGATTGAAAATTTGATGCAAATATGGGACATTTGTACACGATAATTTGGCGCCTTGAAGGATTCAAGGGGATGCATTGAATTGAATATTGAATATTTCTTCTTGTTCTTCTTATTTTTACAAGGGTTAATTTCAAATAAAAAAAAATGACATTTGGCTCAAGTATCAATTTAGTCCCCGTCTTGAAGGTTATAGTGAAAAGAATCTAAATTTTGATGTTGTTATGGATACCTATATTCTCCGTCTCTTAAGACTACTGTGAATTATCTTTTATTCATTTCGTGTTTTTCTTGAAGCGAGTTTTTTATTACTATTTAAAATGATAAAGTAATTTTAAAAAATGCGTATGACAGAGGATGGGTAAGACTATCATACACCACCTTAAAAGTCACTTTATTATTTCAAATATTAATAAACAACTCGCACGCAAAAACAAGAACAAAAAGTAAGTGTGTTAAGTCTTTTGGGACTGAGAGAGTATATGGTTTTCTTTTATGCTGGTGACAATCATTATCATATAGAATTATGCATTTTTTTTTCTTTGTTATTATGATAGAAAACTCAATAACAAATATGAGTTTTTGTCACAGTTACATAAATAAAACTCAATAATCTAGCCAAAATTAAATAAAACCGTGTAATCCTATATGACAATAACAGGGGCGGAGAACCACATCGTCTAAAATCGGGGGAGGAAAAAAATGGGAATAATATCGGGAAGATACAAGATTTTTAATCAAATATCAAATAAATACAAATATATCCCTTATTTCATTTTGATACAAAATGAATGATAAAAAGTGAAAAAACCCATTATACCTTTAGGGCTCGTTTGGATTATTGGTCAGGTTTGATTTATTATGATAGGATTAATTGGGATTGCACTACTCACTTAATTTTTTTTTTTACATTATAAGTTGAATGGTTTGTTGGATTGTAAATGAGATAATTAGTCCTAAATGGGTGTAATGAATTGTTTGGATTGTAGGATTAATATAATTTTGCAATGTTTTTCCAAAAACACCCTTTTCATTTTTTAAATTAAATTATATGTTTTAGGGTTACATTAACATTCACTCAAATCATACAACTCACTCGGCCTTCTCTCCTCTTCCACGACGGCCGCTTCATACGCATTACCCCTCCATAATTGTGATTTTTGAATTTCGAATAGCCTCGGATTGGACCGGGTTTTATCGTGTAACAGTTGCGGTGGAGGCGACATTGGGTTGAGGAGACCGGCGGTGAGTGCGGAATTGAATTTACTTAAAGGTGAGGGAAATTTGTTTTGAGCGGTGGCGGCGTACGATCCCATAGCCGAAGGCGAGCAACTAATTTTGAGATCTGAAAATTCAATCGGTGCCTGAGGTGGTGGTTGGAGGCGGTGCAGTCGGCGAGATCACAATGCGAGCTTCAATTTTGCAATTTTGGTAGTGATTTACGTTTACATATGAGGAAGATGAATAATCTATGACAGTGGTTCCCATGGCAGCGACGTCGTTTGATTTTGAGATGGGTAGCTATAGCTGCCATACAATACAATGATGGTGTTTAACAATAGTGGCAGTGTGTGTAGTCTGTGTAAATTTGGGGGAGTAATTTTTTGTCCTCTAGCAAATTAGGGCTCCATTCATAAATTGTTTATGTTTTGAATTACAGAAAATAAAATTGGGAGGGGGTGATGGATTCAAAATGACAATTAAAAAATGAGTTTTTGACATTCCAAACTGGCCTATTTTCCCGGATTTTTTGCCATACATCATTTTGTTGGACTCGGGGCCCAACATTAAAATCGGGCTTTAATCTACAAAACAAAACAACTTACTACAACCCACTAAATAATCTAACCCATCTAATCTATTAAACAAAACACACCCTTACTCTTTTATTGCATCATTGAACAATTTTTTTCCTCTCCCCTCAAACCGGTTGTCTTAAATTCCTCCAAATTCAAATCCTATGCTTCTCAAATCCGGTTGGGGCTGGTGTCACTGCGTGGAAATTTTTTTGAGTTGGTGATTTGGTGGATCTGTTGGCGACGACGACGGCGTAGAGGCTGCGGATGTTGGGTGACGACGGCGTGGAGGCTGCGGATGGTGGTGTGGTGCGTGAAGGCGGCGAACGACGGCGTGGAGGCTGCGGATGATGGGGGGGTGAGGTGAAGGCATGGTTTTTTTTTAATTGGTGGTTTTGTGGTGTGGTGAGTGGAGGCGGCAAATATTTTTTGTTTTTTAACGTTTTTTTATTTTGTTAAGCAAATTTATTTTTTCTTACTTCGGACAATTTTTTTTTGGTTGTCTTAGGCTACTTCTTCCCCAAATTTTTTTAATTGGATCTGTTGGCGAGCAGATCCGCTGCCGGGGCGACTGTAGAAGGGTGAAGTCAGGATTTTTTTTTTAATTGTGCAAATATTTGTTATGCGTTTGTACAAATATATTTTGCATTGGGATTAAATTTATTTTATGCTCGTATAAAAAATAAATATGACGAAAAAATGGGGATGTAGTTCTGTTGATTTTATTTTTTATAATTAGTAAATTATTCTGCGTTTGTGTAAATATTTTTGCATTGGGGTTAAATTTTTATTTTGTATTCGTGCAAATAAATATGATGAATAAAAAATATATGCAACAATATTGACCGGGGAGAAGGGTTTTTCTCCCTTTTTCAAAACGTACTATTTCTTTTGTTCAAATATTTTGCATATCAGATGAATGAATAGAGGTGGCAGGAAAAAGGTGTTGCAGGCGGCATCGGGAAGCGCGAGATTCAATCAGTTTTTTGTACTTTTTCCCAAATCATTTTTCATTTTTTTTTATTTGCAAAAAGGGTAGTTTGGTCTTAACACCTCCTACATTTTAGTTAATTGAAAGGGAGGGAATGGATTATATCTAATTGATATAAGTCCTAGTCCTACCATTTTGTGTATCTAATTGATACTCTCCTATATAAATTAAAGGTTTTTTTTATTATAATTCGGAAGGTGGTTATTTGATACTTGAACCAAATATCGAGTATTTATTTAGAATTAACATTTCCTATAAAAAAATATTTAATTGTTTAAAATAGATCTTAAATGAGATCATCTCACTTATCATAAATTGAAAATAACACTTTAAAATTTTAAAAAGAAAGAATACTAATTGAGTTGATCTCCAACAAGTGTCATACTACGAAACTGAGTTATTTGACTCATTTAACACATTTTAATACATTTTTTTAACCTATTAAATTTGACTCGTATTATACCCTAAATAGATTCATTCGCATGTACATAAATTAAAAATTAGTTTCATAAACTTATGCACAGTAGAGTTTGTCATATTTATACTCCTATTAGCTTGTGATCTCTCACTGTGAACGGTCTCATGCAAATTTTTGTTTTTTCTTACATGTAAATATGTGTGCATTTTTCTGTAAAAAATATGTGTATTTATAAAAATATTGACAACATATTAGACTTTTTTTTTGTGTATTTACTATTTAGAAGAATTTGTTAAAATAAAAGTGTCTCTTAAGACGGTTTTCAAAAAAATAAAAAAAGTGTCTCTTAAGACGACACGTGCACATACGAAATGAGAAGGATATCCGAGTGTAAACGTGTTTCCATTCCACCAACCTCAATTCGTTGACTACCGATTTCCGCTAGTCAAACCACTCTAATCTTCATCTTCATCTTCATCTTCTCGACAAACACCATACTGAAAATTGAAACCGAAGAAGAGCAAGAATATTAGCAATGGCGGATCGTTTCTATCTTAACACCATGCCCTACTTTTTACCAGAAAACCCGAACACGGTCGAAGAAGATGAGAGAGAAGGTATGGGAGGTCTGAGATTCACCCGCAAGGCACTCAAGCATCACTCTTGAGGTTTCTCTCACTACCTTACTCCACTATGTCTTTGAAATTTCGACGCGCTGGCCTCGACCTCAAAGAAACTGTAAGTTAATCAAGAATTGTAGGTAACCTGTTCGACGAAATTCCCCAATGAAATGTCCAATTGTTTTCTGCACTGTTTTGTTGGTTATTCTAGTTGTGTATACTTTAAATGTTAGTAGGTTCACTATTCTTGGAGAGCAGAGGCTCCAACTTGAATTTCATTTTCAGTGATTTGCCCTTGTTGGAAACTGGAAACAGAGTATGAGTGATATTAGCATGTGGGAAAAATTTAGGCTTTGTTTGTTTATAAATTTGAGTGGATTTGATGAGTAGAAAAAGTGGACTTGGATTTTGTATATATTTGGGAGAATAGAATTTGTAGGAGTAGGGTAGGATTTTGAAATGAAAGTGATAGATGATTGATTGTGTAATTGTGTGTAAAATAGGGGAGATAAAGTGTAAACTAAAACAGGAGGAGAGAGTGTTAAGTTGCCGTGTAATAATTAATAATTGATTGATAGTACACTAAAAATTGTGATTAAAAAGAGTGAAATAGGTGTATTATAGGTATTAAAAAATAGATGCTAGAGGATTTGGAATCATACACCAAAATCTGAATAAACAAACAAGGATTTGGACTTGAAATATTATAAGTGGCTTCCCAAGTTATAAACAAACATAGCCTTAGTTTGGGTATTTAATATAGGATTATTTATACGTAATGTTGTTTGTAGTTTGCCATATGAAATTGTGTTGTTTTCGTCACTAGGTTGTGGTGGAGACATGGGGGCTTACAAGGCAACATGTGACGAATTTTACCCTTTATACTGGAACACTGGGCACTGCTTATTTGCTCTTCAAATCTTTTCAAGTTGCCCACAACAAGAATGACCTGAACCTTTGCTTGGAGATTGTTAAGGCCTGCGACTCCCATTCCGCTCAATCCAGGTCATTCGATTTCTCTCCTTTATACGTATGGGGATTCTTTTGTTATATAACTGGATATATTGAAGTGGTGATAGCGATGACATAATTCTTAGGTGTAGTTTGGTTTAGTCTCTGATATATGTTACTGATTTCAGGGATGTAACCTTTTTGTGTGGGAGAGCTGGCGTATGTGCACTGGGAGCTGTCGTGGCAAAACATATGGGCGAAGATCAGTTGCTTCACTACTATTTGTCCCAATTTAAAGAGGTAGAATATCTTGTAGATTTTCTAGTTTCATATTATAATTTCTGTAGCAATTAAATTGGAAAAATTCTGCTGTCGAAACAGATAAAACTGTCAAAAGATCACCCTGATGAGTTGTTATATGGTAGAGCTGGGTATTTATGGTCTTGTTTATTTTTCAATAAACATTTTGGCAAGGAGACAATACCTTCGACCACCACGGTAGGTAGTTTTTAGAGATTTTTTTTTGGGGTTATTTAGACAAACCTCGAGGTGTTTTGGGTAATTTACTCCGAGTATTTATGAGATGACATATAATTATTAAATTATGGTTATTGTGAGAGATTATCCGGAATGGAAGAAAATTGGGGAGGTCGGGAGGGGTACCATTGATGTTTGAATGGTACGGAAATAGATATTGGGGTGCTGCCCATGGGTTGGCTGTGATCTTGCACGTTCTCATGGAGTGTGAACTGACGTCAGACGAGCTTGAAGATGTCAATGGAACTCTTAGGTACATGATCAAAAATCGATTTCCGAGTGGCAATTATTCTGCTAGCGAAGAAGATAAAAAACGAGACGTTCTCGTGCACTGGTGTCATGGAGCTCCTGGAATCGCCCTCACGCTCACCAAAGCTGCTGAGGTGATCCCTAAACTAATACTGTTTAGTGAAAACAACTAATACTGACAAAATAATACCTCTAAGTAAAACAACTAATACCATTTAAACATGCACTTGAATTGCACGGTGCAATTGATGCATATAAGTATTTGCATTTGTCATTTACTTTTCACCTTTAGACATTGAATTCCTAACTGCAGATATTTGGAGACAGAGTTTCTTCAAGCTGCTATAGATGCAGCAGAGGTAGTTTGGAACCGCGGGCTTCTGAAACGAGTTGGGATTTGTCATGGCATCAGTGGAAATGCCTACGTGTTCCTTTCCCTTTATCGACTAACTGGAATTAAGGAGTATCTATATAGGGCAAAAGCTTTTGCATGCTTTTTGCTTGATAGAGCCCACCTGCTTATTTCAACCGGAGAAATGCATGAAGGAGATGAAAGCTTTTCGCTGTTTGAAGGCATTGCCGGAATGGTTAATCTTTTCCTGGATATGGTCCAACCGAAGAATGCTAGGTTTCCTGGTTATGAATTCTAATAGTACATGTTCATAGATTATAAATACTACTTTTCCAGCATTTTCTGTATGTACATTAACTAAGTATACTGTATACCTATCACTCTGCTATGTTAATTCAAATGCTTTTTTGTATATTTCTGGGTTTTACAAGTAACTTGTACTACATTTTGAACATTTTCATCCATTTTCCAAAACTGATTATGATTTATAGCATAAAAAATGACTTCCCAAAGAACTAACTATACAGACAGTGTGATCTCAAGCAGTACAGGAAACAATTGGGGTACAAAGAATGAGACCATTGCTGTCTGTCGATGACAAATGCCGATGATCTTTCAAGAAAAAAGTTGTCGAGACGTAAAGTCGCCAAAGTGGAACAGGAGATCCCGTCCCGAATTCATTCTTTCGGCACCAAATGTTCAGCGTCTCCGAGCTGGACTTCGCCTTTTCGTAGCTCATATCCATCTTGAAACAACAACTCGATCTGCTCGAGCGATTTTCCCTTCGTCTCGGGGACACATTTGTGAACGAACACCACGGAAAGCGCGGAAAACGCTGAGAAGAGAAAGAAAGCTCCGCCAAATGTGATAGCATGAGAAACCGAAAGAAAAGACATCGCCACGAAGCCACTGCAAACTCTATTCCCGACCGCCCCAAGAGCCGATGCTTGAGCACGAACCCTCAACGGGAAGATCTCCGACGTCAGAACCCAACAAACCGGTCCAATCCCAACGGAGAAGAAGGCGACATTGCCACAAACCGACATAATCGCCATCGCAATTCCTGCCCGTCCTTCTCCTAGAAAAGACAAAGTTACCCCTACACTAAACAAGCACACAGTCATGCCAATAGTGCTCACATAAAGCAAAGGCTTCCTGCCAACCCTATCGATTAACACGATCGCGATCAGTATAAACGCCGTCTTTGTAACCCCGACAGCAACCGTTGCAGCTAAAAGCTTCGACTTCTCGTCTATTCCAGCTGCCTTGAAGATCTCGGGGCTGTAATAAACTGTAGCATCAATGCCGGTTATCTGCTGGAAGCACTGGATTCCCAGTCCCGTGATCAACATCTTGGCTAGGGCCGGAGATGGGCTCAAAAGCTCGCGCCACACGGCCTTTTTCTCGACATTGTCCTCGTCTCCAACCCCAGCAGCTAAAAGTATCTCTGCAAGCCTCTCCTCTACCTCCACCTCGTTTTCGTTCGTTTTAAGAAGCACGGACCGTGCTTCCTCAACTCTGTTCCGCATCATTAACCACCTAGGTGACTCGGGGATAACGAACAAGGCGAATGCAATGAAAATCGAGGGTAGAATCCCGACGGCAAGCATGATCCTCCAGTTGACGTGCGACGAGAGCCCCGAGAAGACGTAATTCGAGACGTAGCCGAGAAGAATGCCGAGGTTTATGAAGATTTCGGGGAACGAGGTGAGGGACCCTCTTGCAACAGTTGGAGAAATCTCAGCAATATAGACCGGTGCAATCATGACACCGAATCCGATACCTATACCGGCTAGAATTCGCCCTATCATTAGAAACTCGAATGATGGGGCTAACGTCATTATAATCGCGCCCAATTGGAACACGATCGCGGCTAATCCCATCGTCCATTTTCGACCGATTGCATCCAATGTTCTTCCTCCTCCTAAACTACCCAAAAGGGACATGACACTTAGAATGCCTATTAGAATCTCTTCTTGTACCTCTGTTATCTTTAAGTCTTCTTGAATGAATAGCACTGCTCCACTCATTACTCCTACATCTGCAAATTTCAAAGTAACCTTATTACACAATGTTGTGACCTTTTCTTATGTGTCAATCATCTAAGAAGTATCAAGATAATTCACCAGCTAAAATGATATCACTCATAAGTCATAAAGAGTAGGTCTCCATGAAATTTGTTTATAGTATGAAATTTATACCACTACTTTGTGTTCCTAGTAATGAATCAATCCCTAATTAGTGTTTATACTTCAAAAGAAATCAGAAACATTGACTTTTCCCTATCCATTTTCATATCTTCAACAATGAAACATCTAATCAAAACAGAGGATCATAACAACACATAAATGCAAGAAAGACACAAAAAAAAAAAAAACAGCGGCACACAAATAAAAATGTGAATCAAGAACCAATCTTTCTCACCATATCCAAGAAGAACACTATTCAGAGATGCAAAAACAGAGCAGGCAAACACATACTTCCTAGTTTTCTTCTTCCTCCTTTCCATCTGTCGGTGGTGCTCTGTAGCATCATAATCATCATCAAAATCAACACTCTGTCTCAACTCAGAATCCATTCTTGTGTACTTGTTATTATTGCTCCCCAATGTCAACCCCACCTCTGAGTTGCCATTTTCTTGCACGCCCTTTAAACCCATCTCCCAAAACCACCAATCTTGGCTGAGGTCCAACTGGAAAAACTGATTTATGCAGATTCTTGGGGAATTATAAGCAGTTGTGAATGGGGGGTGGGAGGGAAAGAGGGTGTTTCAGATCTGGTATTGGGAGATGAAAACTTGACAAGTTGGACTTTTTATATTTCTTTCTTTTGTTCTTGCAAGCAAAATACTACCAATTTTTTAAAACTGGTTGATTACGTCAGACATCATAACATTTGACCTTTTACCTTGTCCTGCTCCTAAGGTTTGATGGAGCTTTCCAAGAGTCAAGAAATAGCTGTGGGTTATTAATGGGACTGTAATTTTTTCTTTTACATTTTTAGATTTGTAGTTAATACATACAGACAGTGACGGACCTACCTTGGGGTCAGGGTCACTGGGCCCCCCTGACCCCACTTGAATTTCTTATATATATATTATACATATGTATGAGACAGTCTCATAGTAAGGCGAAGCATAAATTGTGTATTAACGCTCTAATATTTTGGAAGGATGAGTATTATTTGTGTTATAGATTATACCATATATCATGTATAAAACCATCTCATACGAATATCTGTCTCCTTTAAACAAAGTATTATGTGCATCATGTTCAATGTACACCACTATTACTAATCCTTGTAAAAATCAACACTCTATACATAAAATGTTGATTTTTAGGTGAGAAAGGGGTAACAAAATAGAGAAAGAATATGTATAATTCACATTTTCAATATACATATAAATGTATTCGACTCTGTTAATATAAAAATGTTTAGTCCAAATAATTTTTGAAAATATATAAAAATTCTAAAGTGCATTTAGCTACACTATATTATAAATTGGGCCCCCCTGGGTAAAATTTCTGGGTCCGTCACTGCATACAGACACAGTACTGTATATTCTATGCTCGAAGCTGAGCGAGGTAAATATTGCCTTTTATACTCCGGCGTAATTTTAGATTATTTTGTCTTTTATACTCCGGTGAAATTTTAGTATAGGTATTCAGTATCTTGGATTATGCTCTCCGGAGTATGAATTAAGATATTTGTGAGGTAAATTTTACTTTTACCGCAAGTTATGCTTCTTACTTGGGCAGAGATAATATCATTTTTAGTCCTGTAAGTTTGAACGATTTTATTTTTAGTTCTGTAATTTTTTACTTTTTTAATTTTAGCTCCGAATATATTAATTTCAGTCATTTTTTGTCGAAAATTTTAAAATTTTCCGGAATCTCGCCGGAATAAGCATGTCCATTTCACATGACACTTCAAAATTGAGAATTTTTAAATTTTTCGGTGCCTACACAGATGGACTATCATGTAACAAAAAAAAAGATCAATTTTGAAGTGTCACGTGAGGTGTATATGTTTATTTCGACGAGATTCCGGCGATATTTTAATATTTCCGACCAAAAAGAACTGAAATTGACATTCATGACTAAAATTGAAAAAAGAAAAAGTTACAGAACTAAAAATGGAATCATCCAAACTTACAGGACTAAAAATGATATTATCTCTACGTGAGCACCACGACTTAATATTTTCTTTAATGTTTAAATTGGTAAGGAATAAATGAAACAATAATTCAATTAGTCTTTTTCTCACTTTGGAAATGCCTATATTGAATGATTGACTTTGAAAATTGATTTTTTTTATTGAAAATATTAATATAATCAAGATATTTACTAAATTTATACATCGTTTATATCTCTATCTTGAATTTTTTTGATTAAAGTTGATTGTCTGCTCTTGATATTGGTTTGAAGAATTACATGTCAGGCTCCATTGATGAACGAATTTGGAAATCCATGGATTTTACACACAAATCATACTCTTCAATGGATTTACAAATATTTAGTTGAACTTTTCTACGGTCAGAAAATATTTCGCACTTCCTAATGTCAGGAAACCAATAAAAAATCGACACATCATCTAACTTCGCCCTGGGCAATATAGTTTCACAATTGATGAATTAATTATTTTTCTAAAAAAATATATATAAATTTACAGAAATACCCTTATAATATTTTTTTTAATCCAAAATTATAAATTTAACCTTATGTTTGAGAATTAAGATACAATCAATATTTTCGAACAACCCTCAATACAATTAATTAAAAAAAGAAAGGTTAAGCTATAAACTACTGTCACCACAGTGTCTCAATTCATCTTCTTTCTGAACCAAGTAATCGTGTTGCTACTAAGCACGATTGCGTATCCGCTCGATTGTTGTTCTCCTTAAAAGGTAATTTATCTTCGTAAGCCCTAAATTTGGAGTTGTTAATTTGATCAAAGCCCTACCTTGAAAATCTCCTAATTTAATTTTCTTTTTAAACTCGATCATTTTCATCATTTTATATAGTTTTGGTATGATTTTACATCTTCTCTAGTTATAGATGGTTTCAAGATGAATGCGGTATATTTGACAATAGTTGGTTAGCAAGAGATTGTTGGGTATTGGATATGAATTGAGAAAAGAAGACTAAAAATAATTGTAAGCTGCATTTTATGATTACAAATCACTATTTGTAAAGCTCGTTCTGCTCTTTTGATTACACTCCAGATTACCTATATTTATAGGCTAAACATCATTAATGAACCAAAATGTTATCAAAAAGCATTTGACAAAGTAAAATTTTTCCCATTTTAATAATTCAAAAACATAGAAAATCCTGTTTTTAGAGACTGTCCTAAGTACTTAAATTTTGCTGTCAAAAAGTCTCAAAAACGTTGATTCATCTTTTCATTTGATTTTTGAAACACATAGGCTGCATGTATTGACTGGAAGTAAAACTAAAGTCATGAAGGACATTTTCGAAAAATAAGTCTTGGATCAATAAAATTTTGCACGTATTTCACCCTTATATTTTTAATGATTCAAAAAATGGTGGCGAAGTCGCAACATCATTATTTTTTGCAAATAAAAGATTAAGCAAGGGATAACCCTTGTATCAAAATCAATCAAAAGCGATACACATTAGCAAGCAACAACTGCAGGTTCAATCAGGCCGATTCCAGTAATGCCCGTGATCATCTCCATTAAAATAATCGAGTAATTCATCTAATATCCTCCAATATTCTTGTTCTTGACGACGGGAAAATTTGGAATCCCCCATGAACCATTTACATGATAGTCGTCCTTTACCACCGCCGCCCGCCCCGCCTCTTCCCTAGAAAACCAATGAACATTCTCAGATAACATAATGATGAACTAGAATCTTTTTGTTATAATTTTGATTATATTTAATAAATATTTTAATTTAAAAATAAATATGAACAATTTTTAATTATTAATTATTTTAAGTTAAAAGGGACAATTTTGTCATTTCATATTTATTAATTTAATATATAATTAAGGCGATGTAGTGCGATTGCAATTTTCACAGTGCGAACGCACTAAGGCGAAAGGCGAACATTTAAAAAGGTTTTCATGCGTTGGATCGTTGATCCAACGGTAATTAAGGGACTTCCTGACGTTAGGGAGTGCAAAACATTTCCTGACGGTAGAACATCCCTACTTATATTTGAAAGTTTAGGGAAAAGAGTAAAGGGGGAGAGGGGTAAGGGGTAGAGATGAGGGGATTTTACAAATTACTGGATTTTGATGAGGATTTGAAATCCCTCAATTTTAAACTATACTCTCAAATCTAAGTATTTGTAAATCCACTGAAGAGTGATGATTTGTGTGTGAAATTCATGAATTTCAAATTCATCCATCCAAATGGAGCCTGATGAATGAATTGAAGTTTAGGTTATAGAGTAGGTCTCCTGTGAAATTTATTTACTGTAAAATTGGTTCCATATTTACACACATGATTCTTTAGTTATCATGATTAATATATTTTTTAATATAAATTACACTCTCCAGTGTCATGAGTAATACCCTATATGTAGTAAAAAGACATGTTATTCAATTATCACAATTAATACACTTTAGTAATATAAGTCACACACCTTAACCAATTTCATAAATTCTTATATGAAAATTTGTTCATCCTATAAACTATAGTTTGTCAATGTTATCTTATATATGAGACCGCTATGTGAAAATAAAATTATCTTATATCATTTTGAATGTATGTATCAATTTTAATATATAATTATGTTGATTTTTTTTATGAAAATAATGTTAAAATATTTTTAAAATAATATACTTTTATTTTTAGATAATTCGAAGTTTTTTCTAAATTGGGGTGAGGTCTGAACCGACCTTGTGGAATCCTTTTTTTTTTTTTTTGAGTTTTGTATATATGTTTCAATTTTAATATAGAAATCCTTTAAAAAAAAAATTTAATATAAAATTAATGGTCCTTTCAAAAGTATATACATAGAGTTAATGTTGATTTTTTTTATGAATATAGTAAGTAAAAGTAGTATATATATATATATATATATATATAACTAGTTCGTATACCAGCTTATTATGGGGTTGAAACAATGTTGATGTTATAAAAGAAATTTTAAAGTTTTCATTTATGTATTATGAAAGATTTTGTAACTCAAAAGATCAAATTATTTTTTTTTATTGTGAATGATAAATATTTATTATTATTATTTTTTATAGTAAGTAAAAGTAGTTTTAAATATATATATAATTTTTAGATAATATGATTAGAAGATTTTTCTACAATTGAGGTGCGGTCTGAACAGTTTCGTGCGCCGATTTCTTTTATCCGGAAGAATCGCTATCGGCGGCGAGTTCGAGCTCCCTCCGACGTCATTTCCATACTACACACTCTCTGAGACTAATTTACATACGCAAACCAAAAAGATGGTGTTCGTTAGATCCCCCAATAACAAAACCCTAGTTGTGAATCTCAATCCATCCACCACCACTCTGAAGGCGTTCGCGCTCCACATCCAGCGAAACTACCTATTCCCGATCCCTCAACAGCGTCTCTACTCGTCTCTCCGCCTGCTATCCACCGCGGAAAACGACGCCGTTTTGCTCTCCAATTTGGGGGTTTCCCCAAATTCAACCCTAACCCTACACGTCCCCTTTCTCGGCGGTATGCAAGCGCCTGTCCCTCCGAAGAACAGGTCGGAGTTCCTGAACACGAAGCCACCCCCAAATTATGTAGCCGGGCTGGGCCGTGGTGCCACGGGCTTCACGACCCGTTCTGATATTGGTCCGGCCCGCGCTGCGCCTGATTTACCGGATAGATCAGCGGCGGCAATCGGCGCGGCGGGTCCGGCGGCTGGAGTAGGCCGCGGCCGTGGGAAGGGCGGCGGGGAGGAGGAGGAGGAGGATGAGAGTGAGGAGAAGGGGTATGATGAGAATCAGAAGTTTGATGAGTTTGAAGGGAATGATGCGGGGTTGTTTGCTTCCGCCGAGTATGATGATGAGGATAAGGAGGCTGATGCTGTGTGGGAGGAAATTGATAAGAGGATGGATTCGCGTAGGAAAGATAGGAGGGAGGCTAGACTGAAACAGGAAATCGAGAAGTATCGAGCTTCGAATCCGAAAATTACGGAACAGTTTGCTGATTTGAAGAGGAAATTGTACACAGTGTCAGCTGCAGAGTGGGATAATATACCGGAGATAGGGGATTACTCTTCTAGGAACAAGAAGAAGAGGTTTGAGAGCTTTGTGCCTGTTCCTGATACTCTGTTGGAGAAAGCTAGGCAGGAGAAGGAGCATGTGAGTGCTTTAGATCCTAGAAGCAGATCAGCTGGTGGGACGGAAACTCCGTGGGGGCAAACTCCGGTGACGGATTTGACCGCGGTTGGTGAGGGGAGAGGGACTGTGTTGTCATTGAAGTTGGATAGGTTATCTGATTCTGTTTCTGGGTTGACTGTGGTGGATCCTAAGGGTTACTTGACTGATTTGAAGAGTATGAAGATTACTAGTGATGCTGAGGTTTCTGATATCAATAAGGCGAGGCTGTTGCTAAAGTCGGTTACTCAGACGAATCCGAAGCATCCACATGGTTGGATTGCAGCAGCTAGGTTGGAGGAGGTGGCAGGGAAGCCTCAGGTTGCGCAGCAGTTGATTAAGAAAGGGTGTGAGGAGTGTCCTAAGAGTGAGGATGTTTGGTTGGAGGCGTGCCGTTTGGCATCCCATGTTGATGCTAAGGCTGTGATTGCTAGGGGTATTAAAGCAATCCCGAATTCGGTGAAGCTGTGGATGCAAGCAGCGAAGCTTGAGCTCGATGATGGGAATAAAAGTAGGGTGTTGAGGAAAGGGCTTGAGCATATTCCTGATTCGGTGAGGCTTTGGAAGTCGGTTGTGGAGCTTGCGAACGAGGAGGATGCACGGCTTTTGCTGCAGAGGGCTGTGGAGTGCTGCCCGTTGCATGTGGAGTTGTGGTTGGCTCTTGCGAGGTTGGAAACGTATGAAAATGCGAAGAAGGTGCTTAATAAAGCTAGGGAGAAGCTTCCTAAAGAGCCAGCTATTTGGATCACTGCTGCTAAATTGGAGGAAGCTAATGGGAACACGGATATGGTAGGGAAGATTATAGAAAGGGGTATTCGAGCTTTACAGAGGGAAGGCGTGGAAATTGACAGAGAAATGTGGATGAAAGAGGCTGAGGCAGGCGAAAGAGCGGGATCTGTTTTAACTTGTCAGGCTATAATTCGTAATACTATCGAGGTTGGGGTGGAGGAAGAGGACAGGAAGAGGACTTGGGTTGCTGATGCTGAGGAGTGCAAGAAACGAGGCTCCATTGAAACTGCACGGGCCATTTATGCTCGTGCGCTTACTGTCTTTTTGACTAAGAAGAGCATATGGCTTAAAGCTGCTCAGCTTGAAAAGAGCCATGGTACCAGGGAATCTCTGGACGCATTGCTACGGAGAGCAGTTACGTACATTCCACATGCCGAAGTTTTGTGGCTAATGGGTGCGAAAGAGAAGTGGCTTGCTGGTGATGTCCCTGCTGCTCGGGCAATTCTTCAAGAAGCATATGCTGCAATCCCTAATTCGGAGGAGATTTGGCTTGCTGCATTCAAGCTGGAGTTTGAAAACCATGAACCTGAAAGAGCTAGAATGCTTCTTGCAAAGGCACGAGAAAGGGGAACGGAGAGAGTTTGGATGAAATCTGCGATCGTTGAGAGAGAATTGGGGAACACTGCAGAGGAGAGAAGGCTGTTGGATGAAGGGCTGAAATTATTCCCTTCATTTTTCAAACTCTGGCTGATGCTCGGGCAGTTGGAGGAGCGTCTCGGGCACTTGGAGAAAGCCAAGGAAGCATACGAATTGGGCTTGAAGCACTGCCCGAATAGTATACCTTTATGGCTCTCCCTTGCCCACCTCGAGGAAAAAGTAAACGGGCTAAGTAAAGCTCGGGCAGTTCTAACCATGGCAAGAAAGAAAAACCCTCAGAATCCCGAACTTTGGCTTGCTGCAGTACGAGCGGAATCCCGCCATGGCCACAAGAAGGAAGCTGAGATATTAATGGCTAAGGCTTTGCAAGAATGCCCTACAAGTGGTACCCTTTGGGCCACTTCGATTGAGATGGTTCCTAGGCCTCATCAGAAAACGAAAAGCAGGGATGCGTACAAGAAATGTGGGGACGATCCTCACGTTCTTGCTGCTGTGGGGAAGATATTTTGGCACGATAGGAAGGTTGATAAAGCTAGATCATGGTTCAACAGGGCTGTTACACTCGCTCCGGATATTGGGGATTTTTGGGCCTTGTATTACAAATTTGAACTTCAGCATGGTAATGAGGAGACGCAGAAGGAGGTGCTGAACAGATGCGTCGCAGCAGATCCTAAGCACGGCGAGAAATGGCAGGTTTTGTCGAAAGCTGTGGAGAATTCGCATCAACCGACTGAGTTTATCTTGAAGAAGGTGGTGGTTGCGTTAGGAAAAGAAGATCATGCAGCTGAGAATGGCAAAAGCTAATCCCAAATCCGAAGTTAAGTGTTTCTTCTCATGATTGTTTAAGTATTAGATGCAACTTTTTTTTTTGCTGAACATTTTGAAGAGGTTCTTTCAATACAATGTGTTTCTTGGATGTTTTAACATGTTATGACATATTAATTACATGTATCTGATGACTGGTGTTTGAGAGAGATGCTAAAGTATTTATTGCTTTCTTGTTTTATCCAACTTATGATTGCATTGTTCTTTTTTACTGAATACTTGGTTTTTTTTTGGTGGTCCTAATATTGAATTGATGCAAAAGGAGTAGCCTTTACTTACAAAAAAGAATCAGTTTTGAGTTTGTTATAGGCAGCTTATCAGAATCACCTTAAAATCCGATAATCGCTGCATAAAAAGCATGCAGTATTATGAAGTTCCTATACAAACTGATACAGTTTCAAATCTTGATTTGATGTTTCATAATTTGCTCTACCTTTTTGTCTCAAGTGATGCAACTGTTTGTAGATTATTTTTTCAGACAGGGAGTTGGGATTGTTGGGCTTGCCCAATATAGTTGGGCCCAAACACCTAATAAATAAAAGGAGCCCACAAAGAAAATAGGCCCATTAGGAACTAAGTTGATTAGGGCATTTTGATATGCCTGCTAGTTGAGCAGACGCGAAAGAACAGAAAGAAAAAGAGAGAAAAAGAGAGAGAAAGGGAGAGAAAGAAAGAGAGAAAGGAGAAGAAAGGTTTGCATTTTGGGTGCTCGTTTCTTCACCGTTTTGTCTCAAATTTGGAAGGGGAGTTCGTGGCGACGTGCACTTCATTTTGATTAGAGTGGATTTTCACTATTCATCTCCAAGAGGTACAAGGGGGAAATTGATATATCTATTCTCTTTGTACTATTTAGTTTGCTCTCATCCCATATTTCATTGTTTGTGCCAAGAATTGTATTTTTGACGATAGTGTGATGCTATTGGTGCTGATTCCTCTATTTATAATAGAGATGAAAACCGTGTAATTCCCCATTTGATATAGTGGAATATTTCCTGAACTAGGTCCCGTGGTTTTTACCCTCTTGTGAAGAGGTTTTCCACGTAAAAATTCTTGGTGTTATTGCTTATTTATTTCTGCAATTAATTTACGTATTTGGTCCGAAGTCTATTGAGCTTTTGTGGAAGTGATTGTTGCATAACCTCAAAACAAAAATCGAAACTCAGAAAGAAAGAAGTTGAAGTAAAGCACTTATATTACAAAAGTTGAACAACTTTAATCAAATGTTTACATTCTCCTATGTACCAAAAGAGGAAAAAACAACACTTCCCGACTACCTTTTAAAGACGATGCTCACGAGAATCTGCAGTCGCTCATACTTGCAGATGATTGTTGTCTGGATCTCTACATAATTCATAAGTTCATGCTTGCTTATCTGAAAACCTCTCTTCTTTTTCTTACAGTGAGTGAGATATCAGTCACTTTAACGTCGTCTAAGAGGTGGACCCTAACCGAATCAAGCCAATCCAACTAGCTTCTCACTCACCTCCCACAGTTTACGCGCTTTCTCTGCATCACTAGCTTCTTTGGACAGCTGGTTCACGAATGAGGCCGACTGGCTGTTCCAGCTCCAGTATACGCCCGACTTTGCGAGGCTTGGATCACTCACAACCTGAATTTAGATCAAACACTTTAGGTTGAGGATTAAGGCTGAGTGTATTAACATAGTAAATTGCAAAATTGGTCACATACTTATTGGATGTTGACAATTTTAGCCTCGTACGAATTAATTTTCTCAATTAAGTCTCGTAACTCTTAAAAAGATACAAGTTTAGTCCTATATTGACAAGGTTGAAGAATGTTGAAAGTGCGGACGTGCCACATACGTGAGCTACCAGAATTTCGTGCAGCAACCTTACAAATGACTTGATGTTGCTTAAATGGCATAATGAGGCCCAACATATTAAGTTCAACTAAAAAACTTATTATCATTCTAAAAAAGGAAAAATAGTCAATTAGGACAAAAGTAACATTGTTTTAGAAGTTTTGGGTCTTAAAGAAAATTGATTCGTATGAGACTAAAATTGCAACACCCAAATATAGGATCAATTTTGCAATTTACTCTGCCTAAACAAGAAACAAAGATTGTGACTGACCTGTGCAAGTCTTTTTCCGGCTTCTTCCTCGGAAACATAGCCTTTAGTGATGTATTTCTGGAAGGGTGGGAAGAGAAGTCTGAACAGAGGTATGTGCTCTCTGAACAAACCTGTTTCAGCGATACAACCGGGGTAGAGAGACGAAAAGCTGACCCCCGTTTCTTCGTGGAAACGTCTGTGGAACTCTTGCATGGTGAGCATATTGCAAACTTTGCTATCTTTGTAGGCCTTTGCACCGTCGAATTCACCACCATCGATCATGGGCGAGCTTCCTGTGAGTCCCCTTAGGTCTCCAAGATTCGCCTTTGGTGGCACGTTTCCAGCCAATGTGTTCGTGTTTCCTGGTAGTACAAAGGGCGGAGTCAAGATCGGACGAGAAGATACTTAAAGAATCCGGTTTTCCAATCAATGTATTATACTCCTTCTGTCCCATATATATAGACCGATTGAACTTTTCACAAGGATGAAAAATGGCTGATTCTAAAGTTTGTGTTTTAAGATTAAAAAGAACAAATTGATCATTAATAATGCAGATTGAATAGGGATGTATTAGTAAATGCGCTAAATAAACACTACTCTACATAGAAACTAAACTATATATTTGCGACATAGAAATTCAATGCACTAGTTATATCGTATAATTGGTTTAATTTTTACCGGAAGATTTCAACAAAACTACCTTTTATATTTTTTGCAAATCATAAAAAAAACGATAAAAAAATATTAGTTTATGCAATGAAAATATCAGCTCATATAAATATAATATGAGGTATTAATTGTATTTGAAAATATACTTATATTGTTCAACCTACAAATTAATACTTTTCTTTTGTATGAGCTAATAGTTTCCACTATATATCTCAATATTTTGTGAATGGGTCAAAAATTTAGTCAAAACTGAATCAAAATTGCACCAATTGCACCATGTATAGGTATACCTGTAATCGAGCCAACAATGATGAGGCGCCTCTGGGGGAACTCCGATTTCTTGAGGTCATCAAGAAGCAACCTCGAAAGGAGGAAATGCCCGAGATGATTGGTGCCAACGCTGATCTCGAATCCATCAGCCGTGAAAGTCGGCTCTTTTGCAGTCGGTTGATAAATGGCAGCATTACACACGAGCACATCCAACGGCCTCTCTGAACGTCTAAAAGTGTCCACAAATTGATGAACGCTTTCAAGGGAAGCTAGGTCAAGGTGCATGACCGTGTAATTCTCTTTCGGAATGCCAACTGATCTAGCAGCCTTTTCCGCCTTGAGGAAGTTACGGCAAGCCATGATTATGTGCCATTTTCCACTTTCACCGAGAGCCTTCGCTGTGGCAAGACCTAATCCAGACGAAGCCCCTGTTATGATCACGCTGCCTTTACGCAGAGTTTTCTTTTCGTCCGATGAAGCCTGATTGACAGCTGGAGCTGTAGCTGCTGTTTGTGCCTTGATTGGTCTGATTGACAGTTTTTTTCTTAGTTCCTGCAAATAGTTCATTTGAGGCAAAATCACACACTTTGTATGCAAGAAACTATATGTATCATTCATCATACCTATTCATCTTCATTTACAGATAGAACTAAAGCTAAACACAAGAACCCCACAATATAATTTATTTTTTTTGACAAAAACTCGACGGTCTCATACATGAGACGGGTGCAAACTAGTACTCCCTCCGTCCTATTTTAGATTGTCCATTCACTGTTTTGGCTCATATTTAAGCGAGTGAGTTGTTTATTAGTATATGAAATGATAAAGTGACTTTTAAGGAAGTGTAGGATAAATGAGGAGTAGGACTATCATACCCAACCTTAAAAATCTTTTTATCATTTCAAATACTAATAAACAACTCGCTCACTAAAACACGAGCCAAACAATGAATGTACAAATTTAAAACAAGAAAAAGGGAGTACAAATCAACATCCACCCCTTCCAAAGTGTTAAAAGTGTCAATGCCCAAATTACAGGCAAGTGTCGCCCTCTTTTTTTTGTTCACACAATATAAGTTTATAGATGATACATTAGACAGTTTTTTCCTTAAACAATTAACAGGATCTTAGCTAATTGTTTATATATTCATTGGGGACAAATCACAAACACATTGTATACAAGAAACTATATGCATCATTCACTACACCTATTCATCTTCATTTATAGAAAAAACACAAAACACAAGAACCCCACAATATACTTTTATACAGATGCTACATTAAACGAGATACACAGCTTTAATATCCACCATCAAAAGATACATAAAATACACTAATTGACTAATTTCGAAATGGAATTCAAGAAAACATAAAACAATCATGCATTACCTGGTTAAAACATGTGCTGAAATCAGCTTTAAAAAAACTTGCTGGCAATGCAGCTCCAAACAGGGAACTCTCTTTCACAGCAATCCCCTTGTTCTAACAACATTGCAAACAAAATCAAAATCAAAACCTGGATAAAGAAAGTAAAAAATGGTTCTTGAATTTAATCAACTAAAGAAATCTGCAGAAAAGATACCTCTTTTGGAATGGAAAGAGTTGATGAAACCAAAGAAGCAGCTTGGAGAGCCATTTGCAGAGTTGGGATTCGATTTTCTTGAATGTGAAATTAAAGTTGGGGGATTTTATGTTTTTGTTACTTTTCAGGATAAGGTGGTGTGGATTAAGGATGTATATGGCCTACATATGCTCATTCTGTCCAATCAGAGATTGAGTTTGGATTCTCTCTCTAATTTATTGTCTTGATAATATTTGTAGATTTTTTTTTTTTTTTACTTTTTTTTTTATGATCCCATTTTTGTCATTTCATTTGGTCTAGAACCTTGTTGATCTAATATGGGTCGTGTTTGATATATTCATAAGTGGTCTCATAATTATTTGATCATAAAAAAGTTAAAACTAAGCTATGGATAATATTATCTTCTTCATTTGGTTATGAATTGTGAATAAATTATGCTCTTTTGTGTACCACGTGTCTTGTGTACTAAGTGTACCGTGAAATTTAAATGTATTTCTAATTATGTAACTTGTTTTACTGAAAAGTTCGACTTGTAAATAAGTTGACCGTTTTCGTAAAACAAATTACATGATTCTAAAATATACTTGAATCGTACGATGCATTCTGATGCACAAATGAATTTCGATGTAAATGTTAGTAAATTTAAATGTTTCAATATTTTGAACTTTTATATTTTGTTTAAATATATTGGATGAGTAAATCCACAGGTAGTATTCTCGATTAATCATATTTTTCGAAGGTTGAAGGGTAAATATGGGATTAAACACTTTTAATGATCCAATAATCCAGAACCTTCTCGTGAAGATAATGGGCTGGGCTTGGTGCAAGCTGGCTATAATTTGCTCTGGGCTCAGGTTACTCACACCTACCTTTTTAGTAAATACACCTTCTGGATCAATACACCACTCATATTGATGAATACACCAATTTTCATTTTTTTATCATCATGAAATTCGTAAAAAAAATTTCCGACTTATGCTCAAAAATTCAGATAATTTTTTTTCATATAAATTAAATAATTTTTTTTCGGGTACAAGTTTTTTTTTCATATGTAAAAATTCGAAAAAAAATTCCGATTTATGCATATAAATTCAGATAATTTTTTTCTTATGTTTTTTCCGAAAAATTAGGAAAAATTTTTTTCTTTATGTAAATTCAGATAAATTTTTTATGTAAATAAATCATAAATATTAAAAAATTTAAATTGTTTTTCCAAAATCTAAAAAGGGTACTTTTGACATTTTGTGTGTTTTTTTTTTTTAAAAGTTACAGAAAGGTGTATTTACTAAATGTGTAGGTGTGAGTAACAAGACCCTTTGCTCTGCGCATCTAATGGAAGCTTTGTATTTACTTAGGCCCACATAAATGGTCCGTAAAATCTGGGCCTCTGTTTCAGGCCCACCCAAAAATTAAATACTTCCTCCAATTCTAATGAATTGTTATTTTAGAGTATTTTTTATTAAAAAACTTCATATAGGGCAGGCCACATGATTTGAGATGAGATGACAATCAAGCACAAATTACACCCACATCTCCCAAAATGTTAAAGCGACAATGCCCAACTTGTATTCCGTCTCACCGTGAAACGATCTCATGTAAGTGTGCCTCTTTTTTATAATATTATGTGTCATTTTAGTACTCCCTTCGTTTCAATCTTAATTGGACATACACTGTGTGCTCGGAGATTAAGAAATAGTTGTTTATTAGTATTTTAGGTGATAAATTGTTGATGATAGTATTGGAAAATTCAACTTTATTGAAGAGTTGAATAATATTTATTAAAGATGATAAAGTGATAAAGTGTTAATAATATGAGTGAGTGACATGTTGTAAATAAGTGTGTATTTAAAAAGTGTGAGTTAAAAGTGAATATTTCCATTTAAGAAAATGCCCAATTAAAATTGGGACGGACTGAAACGGAATATGTCCAATTAAAATTGGGAGACAGAGAGTATATAACATAGAGAACTCAGATAAGTATATTTCCTTATAGTGTATTATTTTATACAAAATTAAAACACGATAATTTTTGTTTAAACTAAATACATTTCTACTTCACATGCACATCCAAATACTTAGAATCTGTTTGCAAACTTAATAAAGTTAAATAGAAGCATTTTTTTTAAAAGTTATTAAACTCAGTTTTTTTTTTTAAAAAAAAGTGCTTCAACCTTACACTTGTATTTACCTTACACTTGTATTTACAAATGGGAACTTAATTTTCCATTCATTTCAAATTGATGTTAATTAAAATTGAATCGGAGAAGAAATTGATAGTCATAGAGGAGGGCCTCATGAAGCTATAAAAAACCTATATAAATCTCTAGGCTTTCAATTTGCTATAAGTCTTTTTTTTTTTTTTTTTTGGTGTCATTAATGACAAATCAGTCAAGTTTATTAACCAAGATTGAAAGGGAAGGTACAACTAACCAAGTGGACGGTACTGGTCTTAGGGTTTTCAATTCATATGCAATTTCCCTCCACAATAAAAAAATATTATTTACTTTGACTTTAAGTGATTAATAATTATTAAACTCATAATGAAATTCTATGAGATAAGCTCTGTGATCAGAAGGGACTATCAATCATTGATAACAATATTAATTGCAATAATATATATACTATATTTATTTAATTAGTCATCTCCAACCACCATCTTGTCCTATTTCAAATGTCGACATGATAAGATTAATATCTTCGGGGGTGTTGATTTTTGTATTCATCGTAAATATTAAATGTAAAAATTGTATATACTCTTAACTTTTAATTATAATTAATTTATACGAATTAGCTCACAAGTTTACTACAATTATGTTCAACGATCGAGCTAATGAATCAAATATCTTTTAATTTGAGATTGTTCGTTTATTAACAAACTTGATTAATGAATGAACTGATCAAACAATTATTTTTCGAGTTGAGATGCGTATAGTTCGCGAAAAGCTTGGCTTGATTATAACAAGTATGACACTAATCGTGAGATATATACATTAAATGTTATTATATACTCCCTTCGTCCCAATTATATATATAGATTGATTGAGTTTTGTACATAAATTAGAATTTATTTCAGAAATATAAACTTGACAAGTAATTTTTTTTATTATAACTCTATTTAATAATTGTTATACTTTACAACATATATATTAATGCATATGGATTATATTAGTACATTATTTAGAAAAAATGGTTATATATAGAAACAACCATATATATTTGAGACTTTCATTAAAAAAAATCATATATAATTGAGACGGAAGGAGTATTTTTTTTGTGAACCCATAATTTTTTTACTAATTAAGTAGTAAATTCTAAAGAGTGGGTCTCACATCCATTCAGATGCATCGTACAATACTGCATTTTAAATTATGCAACTTTTGTTACAGTATATTGTAAGATGTAACTTATTTACACCGAACTATGTAACTATTTTTTTCATATTAATAATTATACGGTTCAATATAAATAAATTGCGTCTTTTAATAAAACAAGTTGCATAATTAAACATCTTGACGATATCTACCCTCATCTACCAAACTTAAATTTATTCTAAATGATACCATCCTATACTATTAGATACACATCACTCAAAAGGCCAAAACCTACATTATCGACCTTATCTAAAAAAATTCACAAAACGTTTATCAAGAAATTGAATTGTACAATAAAACAAACCCTACATTTTACACGCCCCATTACAACATCCTAGGTTTGTTCATTCACATAAAAAATAATTTGTTGGGTCCCTCCATCTATCTAAAATAAATACTCCACAAACTCGGTGAGTTCGTATAATATTTTTAATGGGCGTATAAGGTCAAAGAGAAGACCAACATTAGATATTTCTAAATATTTAAACAATATACAATTTTTTTTTTCTAGTATGAAAAACTTTAATTTACAACCAAAAATCTCAGAATTGGTGAAGGTAAAACAAAAAATTAAGTGGTTAATGGGTTCACTTTCACCAAGTGGTTCATGGTTCATTCGGTCCTAATATGTCATAATTTATATGGTTCATTATTTAGTATTTAGGATTTAGATGGTTGATTTAGATGATTTTATAAATTTTATAAAAATTTCATATAAATCTCTTTGTTAAAGTTTTTAATCATATCATTATCTTAATCATTTTAGTTAGTTTTTAATCATATCATTATCTTAATCATTTTAGTTAGGTACCTTAACGTCGCAATTAAGAAATTAAGATGATCCCATGGGCCGGTTAGTGGCCCCACTCTCAGCACACCCATGAAATATTTTAACATTAGTTAATTGGAAGGTAAACAAAATAGCTTAATTTGTTACGCATGCCCCTTCTCTGTAGTTTTCTAGTTTCATCATAAGTGATAATGACATGTAAATATTTTATAAGATGAGCTTATCAGTTGGAATCTATGTTTTATTATGTAATTTCTTTTCCTCATTATCAATATCATCGTTCATGTATCCATGGAGGACCTGTAAATTTTACCTAAGGGCAAAAATTTATAACATAAAATAAACAGAACTAAACGCACTTTAAATTTTTATATATTTTCGAAAATTATTTGGACTAAACATCTTTTATATTAACAGTAGTCGAATACATTTATATGTATATTGAAAATGTGAATTATACATATTCTTTCTCTATTTTGTTACCCCTTTCTCACCTAAAAAAATCAACATTTTATTTATAGAGTGTTGATTTTTACAAGGATTAATAATAGTGGTGTCTGATGAACATGATCTTATAATACTTTTGTTTAAAGGAGCCAGACATTAAGTATGAGATAGTTTTATACATGATATAGGGTATAACCTATAACACAAATAATACTCATTCTTCTTCCAAATATTAGGCGTTAATACACAATTTATCTTGGCACTTCTTATGAGGCTATCCATACATACAAGTATTATTTTAATTATAAGTATATATATATAAGAAATTCAAATGGGGTCAGGGGGGCCCAGTGACCCCCCTCGCTCCAAGGTAGGTCCGTCGCTGCATGTATCTAATACATATGCATCAGGTTAATTAATTTACGGTGCAATTTAAGTATATATATATATATATATTTTAAAATATGTACTTTTGTTTTTATAGAAACATGTAAATTACTTTTACTGAAAATTTGTTTACATGTTTTAATGAAAATAAATTAAATATTTTAAAAAATGCATTTGAATTGCAAGGTATATCTGATGCAAAAGATCTATTTTACAATATGAAATTATAACGTTGTTTTATATATTGATTAACTTTCTATATTCTAAGTAATATTTAGAATTCAGATAATAATTTTATAATACACTTGTCCATACAAAACTTTATCAGTGTCTGTATTACAAACTTTATTCTTGACATGCATAATGACAATTTGCTTCTTTACTTTTTTTATGTACAATACATATATCTTAAAATGTATATTGTAAAATCTCGCGTAATACACAAATTTTATATATATATATATATATATATATATATTAACACTAAATAATAATATTTCATATGCTAAAACATTACATTTGTATTCTTAATTTGTGTATGCTATATTATTAGTCTCAAAATGATTCATGGAATTTTTTTACTTTTTGTCATCAATCTTGTATTCCATGTTTCATCTTGTGTTATATACTCCATCACTACGTATAGATCTAATGATCAACACTTCTATAAATCGGGTTTATAATAAATATTATCATGATTATGTATAAAAATTATGACAGTCATATATATAAATTATCACATTTTAAAAACTACTTTATTTTTCAAACAATGATAATTAACAGTGATAGTTTTTATGAATAATAGTGATAATTTTTTTATATAACAGTAATATTAAATAAAAAAAAGTCTCATGTGAAACTTGTTGATCCTGATTTTTTTTTATCAATAAAAAATATTTTATTCCAAGATAATGTTGGGTTTGAAAAGTACTCAAACACAGCTACACAGTTCATCTCAGAATAAAGAAATAGCAAAACAATACATCTCCAAGTACATTAAATCAATGGAGCAGCATCCAAGAGCACTTCTCAGGCAGGAACTCCATAGTCTCCATTCAAGCTCTTAGCTCTCCACTTTGATCGTGAAATTGATTTCATATTTATAGATATGACTCTTTAATTATCACGATTAATATTTTTTTATAATGTAAATTATACATTTCGATTATGACTACTAATACCACTGATATAATATAAATCATATCATTCAGTATTATAAGTAATATCCTTTTATAAAGTAAAAAACATACCTTTAATAGTATAAGTCATACCACTTAATCAATTTTATAAATTCTCGTGTGAAACTTGTTCACAATAACTTTGTATTAAAAAAAATGGAGTTTAATGTGAACTCGCTTTCACAATATTTTTTCTTGTATTTAATTGTATCATTAATCATAAGTCAAACGAAACATCAAATTAAAATAATAGGAGATCCTAAAATAATTATATGTAATAAACATTGATAAAAAAAAATATATAAAAAACATACACATACTATGCAAAACATGGCATTCTAATTATATACTAACAAGGAACACCAAATTAAATATACAAAATAAATTCTTCCATCTTCAAAGATCAGTAAAAAATGTAGATAGACATATCCCCATGAAGGAGAACACAAAACCGTCTCCTTCTCTGCTGATCAAATTCAAACCTCTAACACTAACATACCAATCTCCAAATTTAATTACCTAATTACATATCAAATGAAGCTTAGAAATTCCCATGCAGATGGCTTATAATACGCAGCCTTCTACACTTGTTTAATTAACTATCAAACATAAACTAAATAAAAGAAATCGCCAATGTGAGAGAGACAATTAATCCCGATCCTTCCAATAATCATGTTTACTGTCCTGTTTCTGATAATCAAAGTCGTGTTTCATGTTTCCAAATGGTGGAAGATTTGGGGGAAGCAGCAAATCGTTATTCGAATCGTAATTATCCCAAACGGAGCTACCCGGGCCCCACCCCGCCGGAATTGATTCGAACCACTCGTCCCACACCAGCTCCGACGACGGTGATGCGCCGTCTACAGTGCCGGAGTTCCCCACATTGTCCGTGGGGAGCTTTTCTGGCGGCGGATCTCCGCAGAGATCCACCGCCATATTCTCCTGGGGCGGAGGCGTCGGATCAGAACACGTCTCCACTGAGGGGGAGGGCGGCGGCTTGGATTTCCCCTCGAATAGTTCGGGAAAATTCAAGCGCGCGTTCTCGCCGCGAAGCTTGAACGCTTCGCGGTCGTACGCGAGGGCGGCGTCCTCCGCCGTGTCGAACGTGCCGAGCCAAAGGCGCGTTCGATTTCTCGGGAGGCGGATCTCCGCCACCCATTTCCCCCAGTGGCGCTGCCGCACTCCCCGGTATAATTTCGTCGTCGAGAACGGCGCCGCCGCCTCCGACGGCGGCGGCGGCGGCCGGAATAATCCCCTGTTGTTGCCCAATTTGCTCATCATCATCATTTTCCCCCTGGGGCTTAAATTCAGGGCGTCGCTCCAGTACTGCAGCAATTGGTGGTGGTGGAGGAGCGAGGCGGCGGAATTCGACGCCGCCGTCGACGGCGGCGCTAATTCCCCTGTGAAATATGGCGGGAATGAGAAATTCTGGTACTGATTTTGGTGGGAAAAAGAGATCATTTGCTGCTGATGATTACTCTGTGGCGGAAACAGGGGAAATTGATTCGGCCCGAATTGGTGATTCGGGTTTTCGGAGGTATCTAGCGCGAATGGGAAAACGGGACCCGAATAAGGATTCGGGCCGGGGCAGGTAATTGGAGCGGGATAAGCTTGAGAATGCTCTGGTACATTTTCATGGCTGGTTTTTTTAAAAGGCCGTTTGGAAAAAGAAGCTTCGTTAATTTTCTTCGATTTACCTTTATCCTTATTCGAATCCATGGAATTTAACGATCAAGAAAACAGAATTTAGCTCCAATTTCGCCGCTCGCTCTTAAAAAAAGTGATGAAATCAAAAACCCAGATGCTAAAACTCACTGGGGAAATTTCTGAGAGTGTTTAAATTGATACGTCAAAAAATGTGAGATACAATTTGTATGTGTAGGAGAGCGAGCGTCTATTTTTAGAGAGAGAAAGTGGGAGATGGGATATTTTAGTGTGAGAAAAGAGTGGAGATGAAGATTTGGGGGGAGAGAGAATATATAGTGATTTCAGGAGAGAGAGAGAGAGGGGTTGTAGGATGAGAGATAAAGATTTAGTAGTGTGTGACTGTGTGTAGAAGGATCGTGGTTGGTATATTGATGCATGGGTGGGTCCCACGCGGCTTCTATCTTTTACTGTTGTTCTTCTTCTTCTACTTCCCTTGCTTTTACTTCACCTTCCACTTTATATTTATGTTTTTTCGTCATTTTTATTTCTTAGTGATAAAGGAAGTAATTTTATTAAATTTATGGGAATATTGGCATGGTAAAAGGTTGGGGAAAATATCAGATGAGTATAACTTGTTTATTTGGTGTCAATCGCATTTCTTTTGGTAATGAAGAGACAAGAAACACCCTTACTTGTACTATTGACACTTTAGTCGGGTGAGTTATAAATAAAATGATATGTTCGAGTAACAGATACATGTATAAGAGAGTCAATAAGATGATAGAACAAACCTCCACAATATTTTAGCGGATGATTTGTTCCACACGGATTTGAACTTGTGTTGCATCACCACTAGTCTTGCTAGTCAGGTCAAGTGCATCTTTTAAAAGTAAAGTTATTTTCACTGGAAAAAGTCATTGAAAATAAGCTCTTTTTTAAAATGAACTTGAATTGTACGGTGTATCTATGTAGATTTTCGAATAAAATCATCTATTGCACAATTAATGTTTTCATTTGTATTTCATTGTATAGATGAATGACAAATAAAATAATATAAATTTTTCAGTAAACTATCAAACTTTGAGTTTATATAGAGGGCACACGAAGCGCAATACGAAAAGTGGAACAAATATATCAAACCCTTATTTTGGTCAACTATTTATAAATTTGATACGTTGGTCAACTTATGAGTTATAACTTTCACCTAACCAATGGTGTTTGGTAACGTGAGATAATCGATAATCAAAATTATTCAATTTCTTCAACTTTTTAGTTTTTACATATATGAAAGCGAGCTTTGAGTTTTCTTCTTCTTTAAGTTAATTAATAGCTAAGCTTGTGAGATGAAGCACAAGTTGTAATTTAGGAAACGATTTTACACAAATTTTTTTGGAAAAAAAAATTGTTTGTGCCGCCTTCCTGATCTCTATTATTTTATCAAGCTTCTATATCTAATTAAATGCAACCCTTTGAAGTTTCAATAGAGACTATCCAACTCAAATAGACTAGATCAAAGGTTCCAGTTCCTAAATGGTAAGAAGAACCCTGTAGTTGACTTTCTAATTAGTTATTAATTTATTATTTTTTATACTATAAACAATTCATATACTTGTATATGAAGAATTTGTGAATATACATTAATTATCTCTATTGTCAAGTAAATTTTTTTACTCATGATCGATCCATGTTAAATTCAAACATACATATGCAATTGCAATCGGGATTTAAACCAAATTCGTCCCATAATTTCCACCTTTATTAAAATTATCCCGTAATTATAAATATTTTCAATTTAATCCCACAAATATTCAATTGAATCAAATTTAATTTCAAATTGTCGGAGATTGACCAAAAACACCAAAAACGATGTCGTTTTAGTCGCGAAAATTAGGGCCACGTGGTAGACACGCGACTAAAATGACGTCGTTTTGGGTGTTTTTGTTCAATCTCCGACGGCCTGAGACTAAATTGGAACAATTTAAATATATGAGGGACTAAACTAAAAAAATTAATAGTTACGGGATCATTTTAATAAAAGTGAAAAATTATGGGACGAATTATTTGGTTTAAATCCAATTGCAATCCAATTACACTTTCACAATTATTGAATTTAATCGCAATTAAATGATTTTGAAAATCCAATAAATTTTGAAAATTGCAATAGATGATCATGCACATAATGGACTCAAAAATATCTCAAATATATTATTTAATTTTCTAACTAATCCTCTCTTTCAATCCTCAAAAGTTACACTTGAAGGAGAAAACAATGGTGAAAACTATGAGTCTATGACTGATATTTTAATCATCCAATCCAAGTACTTATAAATTTAAAATAAATTATCCAAATTAAAAGTGGGTTTAAAATGTCAACATGCAACTTATGTTTGGACAATGCTTTCCCTAGCAAAAAAGCGTGTCAACGAACGATAAAATTATATGGATAGAGCCCGCGGGTTAATTAATTAAAACACAGGAGTTTGTACATAAAACATAGATGTAATTTTTTAATATTGGTGTGGATCCAACTAAAAATAGTGGCCAATCAGATAGCACCCCCTCATTGTACGGATGTCGGCACAAATGTATTGAATAAACTTTTAAACTCTCGTAAAATATAGAATACAATATCACTATTATGTATAAAAATTATTATTATTATATATTAAAATTATTATTTTTATGTTAAAAAGAATAGTGAAAATTATTTTACATAATAGTGATAATTTTTGCACACAAGAATAATAGAGTTCATGTATAAATTTAATTCATAATATTATTCAAAATATATAACAAATTGACACAATTAAAAAAAATCACATTAAACAAGAGCAGTGAGACAAATTGAATTGAATTGTTATGCTAGTTTCTGGAAAATGTTCAGACCCCTACCTATGTATTAGCATCTCAACTAGTACACATTATCCTAACATTGTTCTTGGCTATGAATGTATGCATTGGCTTAGAAACAACAAGAGTAAACAGGGTTTTGCTTCTCTTAAATTGGATATGAGTAAGGCTTTCGATAGAGTCGAATGGACCTATTTAGAAAAAGTTATGCTTCGAATGGGCTTTGACTCCAAATGGGTTAAATTAATTATGGAATGTGTTACAACTCCCTCTTATTCTTTCCGAGTCAACAACAACATATCTGGAAGATTCATCCCGTCCAGGGGACTTCGTCAAGGGGACCCCATATCTCCTTTCCTTTTTGTTGTTGTTGCTCAAGGACTTTCCTCAGCCATCAATGCCAAGGCTGCAGATGGAAATATCACGGGTATCCGGATCGCCAGAGAAAGCCCGATTATCACTCATCTCTTCTTCGCCAATGATAGCCTTATTTTCTTCAAAGCTAACAAAGAGAATGTTCAGACGGTCAAGAAATGTCTGAAGGATTACGAAAGAGCCTCTGGCCAGTTGATCAACTTCGACAAGTCGGCCATTACTTTTAGCAAGAATACCCCTCAAGCCAATATCGATCTTGTAAAAGCTAGCCTCCATATTCAGATTTGCCAGGGTCATGAACTGTATCTAGGGCTTCCTACTTTTTCAACACATAGCAAAATATTGCAGTTCGGTTAGTTAAGAGATAAAGTCTCAAGTAAGTTGGGCTGTTGGAGAAATAAGTTTTTCTCGGAAGGAGGGCGCGAGATTCTCATTAAATCCGTTATCCAAGCTATTCCTACCTATGCTATGTCGTGCTTCAGGATTCCTACTTCACATTGTGGGGAAATCGAGTCGATGTGTGCTAGGTTTTGGTGGGGGGGGTAACCCGGAGGACAAGAGAATTCATTGGAAGGATTGGAAATAACTTACCAAACCAAAGAAGGAGGGAGGGATGGGCTTTAGAGATCTGGTCACCTTCAACAAGGCACTCCTGACAAAACAAATCTGGAGAATCATTCTTTACCCGGACTCCCTGGTTGCCAAAGTCTTAAAAGCTAGATATTTCAAACACACTGACATTATGGAGGCCACCTTAGGATCTAACCCCTCCTATATTTGGCGCTCGATAATGTGGAGCAAACCTATTATTTCCTAGGGCCTCTTTTGGAAAATTCATGACGGAAATAAGGTACATGTGAGAAAAGATCGTTGGATACCAAATCTCTCTTCTGGAAAGATCACCTCCTGCACCACCTACGACAACAACATCAGAGTTCATGAGCTCATTTCGACTTCTCATGAGTGGGACCAGTCTAAACTCAACAAACTTTTTCTCAATTACGAGGCAGAAGCTATTAAAAAAATCCCTATCGATCACCAGTGCCTCTCCGATTCCCGCTTCTGGCACTACTCCAAAAAGGCTGTTAAATCAGCTTACTGGAACGCTCACCCAACTTCCTCCATTACCGACAACAGAGACACCGCTTCGTCAAGTATGTCTCCTACCTTTTGGTCCAGGATCTGGAATCTCAATATCCCCCCCAAAGTCAGAATCTTCCTTTGGAAAACAACCCAAAATGCAATTGCAGCTGAAGCTAACCTTGCAGCGCATCACGTCCCGTGTCACCCCAGGTGCGTCATTTGTGGACACCCTAATGCCAATACTAATCATGTCCTTTTCTTTTGTCAGGGAGTAAAAGGAGCTTGGAACAAAACAAAATGGTGGCCATTTATAAAGAAAGCAAGGGGAGTCTCAGATGATAGTATGACCATTCACCTAATTCTTACCATGGAGAATTCCGAACTGGAGCAAGTTGCTACTAAGATTTGGGGAGTCTGGAAAGAGAGATGCGACACCCTACACTCTAAAGACGGAACCCACCTAGGACGGAAAATTCAAGCCAACTGGACCGAGGTCTTCCTGGAGCAATTCCACTACGAAAAGACCAAACTCACTGTGGGAAACACTACTCTTCCCAACTCCGCTTCGTCTTACCGCACCAAGCTTTTTCAAGATAACTTTATTATGAAGGTAGATGCGGCCTACAAAGAGTCATCCAAGGCCTTTGCAGTTGGCTTCTTCATTTATGACAAAGATAGAAAACCCTTTGCAGTCGGATGTCATAACATTAATCCTCCGGGATCTGTGCTTGCTGCTGAAATCATAGCCATCGTGGACGGAATATCTTATTGGAACACTATCTCTAGGGAGACTATCACTATCCTTTCTGACTCAAAAGAAGCTACAAGTGCCATCTCCACTGACGAGCCCTTTAAAGGATATGAAGAAAGTCTAATCCTCGCGGCCCAGAAATTAACTCGGAACTCCTCAGTGTCGGGAGTTCGATATTGCCCACGCAAACACAACATCGAAGCTCATAACCTGGCTAGGATCGCTATTAAATCTCTCCTCCCTCAAGCTTGGGTTGGAGATGATATTCCTCGACATATTATGTCTTTCGCTCAGGAGCATCAATCTGTTTAGTGCTTATGCTTTGAGCCCTCAAAAAAAATAATATTCATAGGCTTCAAACTTGTGATACCTAGATTGAAATTAAAGAGTCTATAGTCTAGACACTTGTATGTATTTAATTGCAAAAAGTAAAAAATTGGTTGGATATATAATTATAAAGAGGGAGTGAGTCTCATGTACACCCAGATGCATCGTGCACTCATAGTGTATTTTAGAAGCGTGCAACTATATAAAATAGAAACGTGCAACTATTTCAAACAGAATCATGCAACTATGTTCCCATATTAACAGTTGCACTTTTCTGTGTAAATAAATCGCACTTTTCAGCATAACAAGTTGCACGCTTCTAAAAGCACTATAAGTGCATGGCACACCCTGGAGCATACAAGACCTAGCCATAAAGAGGATGATCAATCTACTCACGAGTGAACAAAGTCTATATATGGACTCTCACTATTATATTAAAAAAAAATTATTATTATTTATAAAAATTTTGATATTTAAAAATATAAATATTTTTAAAACAATTCAGACGGTGTATTTCACAATTTTATAATAAAAAATTTTATAATAAAAATGATACCTACTTTTATAATAAAATTGTAAAAATTCTAAACAGATATATTATTGGGACGAGAAATAAATATTATTATAAAATATTATTTTTAAATAGAATTTTACATAAAAAAACATTTATAAAAATGCACACATACTTAGGTGACATGTATATATGTTTATATGAATGGTTGTAAAGAATAGGTGCAATGTGTACTTGAGCCAATGCTTTGTCACCGAAACCGTGACATGTTATGTGTGGTAGTTATTATTCAACAACAAGAAGTTAGAGTCATCTTAATTAATAAAGCACGAAGGGATATGCATTGATGGATAATTCGGAAATTAGCTCGATTATTGAATCTCGGAATTTTACCAACATACTTGTATGTAAAATATTTTTTTAGCACCTAACAACATTAAAATGAGTGAACGTATATTATAATTCAAAATTAGAGTAATTATAAAAAGAGCTCAATATTTAGTTCCGAATGGAGCTAACATCAATCCAAACTATTTACGCATTACAAAAAAAAAATAAAAAAATATTGGATTTCATATATTAAACATGTTTAAAATTAATTTTGGGCAGCTAATGATGGTTGGAATTTAGTAAAGGGCAGTTGTTTTAGAAGCCAATCACGGCATTCCCTAAAAATTCTTTCTTTTGTATAGTAAAAGGCGGCAGATTGGGAAGAAAAAGAAAGTGCGTAAGTAAACATGGACCAAACATCGAGAATACTAGGTTACTCTTTTTAGACATGTGACATGATTTTGTAACAAATTAATTACGCTTGCCTTCTTGCAAAGGTTGTCTCGTTTAGTTGTCAAAATTATTGTTGCAGTTTAATACTTAAATACTTTTATCACACAAAATCCAATTGAATCATGAATCATGACCATACTAATTTGTAATTAGGACGAGAATGTGCGGAATGGATTTATAAGTTTATGCATTAAGTTTATACAATATTTCGTTTCAAGAGGATTGCAAATTGTAATGATAAAATTTTAGGGAGACTTATACATGTTGTCACCAGATTTATCACACGTCAGCAAGACGAATTATCACCCGTCAGCAGGGCCCACAAAGACCTGAATCGACCCGACCCGACAGGAGGTCAAGAGTCATACGGAAGATGATTTATCGTGCTTTACGCATATGTTTTGTCATGCTTTATGCACATGATTTATCGTGCTTACGATTTGTCGTGCTTAACGATTTGTCGTGCTTATGATTTGTCATGCTGGTCCTCTTTATAAAAAGGACCTCACCTTTCATTGTAAAAAAAAAACTCTGGAATGTTTCTCTCATTCCACTTATATACCTACACCCACATTTCAGGGAAGAACTACGGTTCTTCCCGCAGTGTTCTTGTTTGATTAATTATTTATTTGGTGGTTAAATTTAACAAGCCACATCAGAATCGTAAAATATTTGACCGTCAATAATACATAGTTTACAATTTAACTATTCGGGGATGCAAACTTACTAATAGATAAACATGTATAAAAAAATTGAACATAAGTATGTATATTTACACATTCTGTGCAATTTCGTCTGTATATGTGCAATTATTTTGTATCTATTGATAAGTTTTTAAAAAGTTTGTACTTATTAGTAACTTGATTAAAGATTTTGCACCTGACAGTAATTATTCCTAAAATTTAATGGATTTAATTTTAAAAATGACCCCCTAAATTCGTCCTTGACAATGTTAGACAGTGAGTGTTAGAAGGGCTTCTTTTTTAATAGATCTTTACTTCTTCTTGCACCTGAAATCTATGTTAGGTTCTCAATATATTCTAATTCGTGTTTCATTTTTTATTTAGTTTTTTTTTCTTTCTAAATATACATTTCACATTAATTTGGGATACATACTATTTAATATACTTATTAATATATGAGACACACTTGCATGAGACGGTCTCATGATGAGATAAAATATAGTTTGAGCATTGAAATTTTAATACTTTAAAAGAATGAATGTTGATTTGTGCTATTTGTACCTCGTCTCATCTATGATGTATGAAAACATGTTTTTTTGTCTTAATATATACATTACAAGTTAAAGAAATTTTGAAATAGGATGCCAATGCTAAGAAAACCTTAGTAGAATTTTTATACACGTTTCTAATTCATGAGCTTCCAACTTAACACGGAACTGTTAAATAGAAATACAAAATAGATACTCCAATTGAAAAAAAAATGTTTTTAAAATACAAAAGTCAATACAAAAACGTGGGCGGATGTCACAAACTAAATTTATACTTATCTGTGGTTTATCTCAAGGGCTTAATTAAGTATTCACTTAATTATAAATGTATTAAAATTAACTAAATATTAATCAAAATGGAAACTAATCAGTCGTCACTTATCACATTAAACACAATACAGAAACACCGCACTATCTATCTACCAAAAGCAATAGCATGTTTAAATATAATTTAGGAATTAAGAAATATGAAATATAATTTAATTTATAATGAGAATTACAAAACATCATGTAATTTGCAAATATAATGACGATCAAAACGCCATTAATTACAACGAACGTACAGTTGGGCATTTGTAACCCATTATGTTGATACATCAATATTTAGTACAATAGTACCAAACTCGATATATGTAATTATCGTAATTTAATTAGTGGATGTTAATGCAACTAATCACATTAAACATTACCGTATCTACACAATTAACTTAAGAATAAATGCATCATTTATGTCACATTTATAAGTATCAATTTAATCACAACATTCAAGATTATAGTACAAAAGTCCAACCTTTGATTTTATTGCAAATTAATGCATGTTTTTTTTTTCTTCGGTCGATGACGGATGTCGTGGCTCACTGGACTTGCAATGTAGACTTACACTGTTTAATTTTTATTTTTTTACAACATTATTTTGATAAAAATTCAATAACGAGTGTGAGTTTTCTTGAATTTTTTGTCACAATAACATATCAAAATAAAAAATAATCTATATAGTCCTACATGGACATGGCAAGTCCGACGAACCATGTCATCTGTCACTGATCATAGGAAAAAAAAATATATCGATTTGCAACACTATTAAATGTTACTACCTCCGTCCACCAATTTTATGCATAGTTGACTTTTACACGCGTTTTTGCGAGCGAATTTTGTATTAGCAATTGAAATGATAAAATAATTGTTAAAGAAGGGTATGAAAAACAATCCCCTCATCTATCATACCCCTCCTTAAAAGTCACTTTATTATTTCAATTACTAATACAAAACTCGCTCATAAAAACGTGTGTAAAAGTTAACTGTGCATAAGATTGGTGGACGAAGGGAGTAAATTTTTAATTATAGTTTTAAAGGTCTTGATTAAATTTATACTTAACATAAAGATTGCACATTTATTTAGAAGTAACCATATTAAAATCCACTCCATATCATCAGCGAGTTGGTCTCTTATAAATCAGGTCTATGTTATGAACTTGAATTATTTGATCAATTTTATTCATTTTTAATATATTTTTTTAAATCACTAAATTTGACACATATTATACTCTGAGTGGGTCAAATGACATGAATTAAAAACAATGTTCATATCATGAACCATATCTACACTAGTTTTGTCATCATCAGCACACTATTATTATATGACACGAAATTACTTTTCATCAAATGCCTGATAATTTCTCTATAAATATCTAGTGATACCAAAAAACAGCAGAAGCATTACGATAGAAACACGTTATAAGGGGTCTCACTTTCGGTGAGAAAATAGAAAATATTATTTAGATATTTTGTTAAAGTGGAAGTCAACCAACATAACTGTGTCTGTGGAAGTCGGTTTGAATCGGCACGTGTCGGCGGTCCACCACTCCCCTTAACTCATCAGTCATCATCACATTCTTAAAAACTTATTTTAAAAGAAAGATATTGATATGTGTATATTATACTCCTTATATGTAAATTAAAAATACGTAATTCTTATCTTGTGCAGGCTAATACAAAACGTTATATATATATATATATATATTGATTGCAGAAGATACAAAGGATAAATTGTTGATTATGTGCTTGGGGATTGGGAGTTTGTTTTAAAATTGCCTCTCAATCATTGATTTCCCCATGCAAACATGTCACTTGGGGAGCTATGTAATTTGATTGAGTTTAAATGGTTCATAACATTAACCTCAAATATATTCAATTTCATAATTTTTTTTTTCCGTCGAGTTAGTCCCAATATTTTTGACAATGTCCAATTTAAGGCTTATGCTCGTCGAAAATTTCAAAACTATGTCGTTTTGCCAATTGAATTTAGGGCTTTTCCGGCCGCAAGCGTGACTGGACTGACACTTGAAATTACCGTTCATAGATTAATAAAAAAAAAAAAATTGATTTGATTCTATTACTTGTAATTCTAAATTTTAAAATAAAATGAAATTACATGTGACAGTCCAGTCATGGGCGAAAAACCCTAAATTCAATCGATAAAATGACGTAGTTTTGAATTTTTTAGCAGACATGTACCTTAAATTGGACATTGTAAAAAATATTGGAACTAAATCAACGATGAAAAAAAGTGTGAGACTAGAGCTATTTAAGATTAAAGTTATGACTTATGAGACCTAGAGTGAATGACCCATTAGTTGTTGTGTACTAAAATATGAGGGTTATGATTTATGATGTGGCTTAATCATCCTAGTAACACAAACAATAAATATGTAAAGTGGATTGTATTTAATGAGGTGTAATGAGATATGAGTTGGATAATTAATTTGCAAGAAGTTTGGTAGGATATTAATTTCTCTTCTTTTCTTAGGTCATAAATGACCCATATTTATAGTGTTTGGGAGAGTGGAGCTCACTCTCCTGGTCACAAGTACAAGGAGCCGAAAGTGGATCTGCAAAACATTAAATGCTACAAGATTGATTTGACTCAGGTCGGAGGTCGTTCGAGGAAATATCGGACAACCAGGGGTCTAACCACCTAAACCCTCCTAGCTACTCATCATTACCGTCCTTCACTGACACACTTATCTACTCAAATACCGCTTTTTAGGTAAGGTCTTCGATGCCGCCACCGCCAACGTCCAAATCGCCATTAATGCCCCATATGTGTGTTATTATGCGACCGCGAGGTTCTTCCAGATCGATACCATGCCCGCTGAGCTTTTTCCTCGACTACCTCAGCGAGGTGGTGTACTTGAGCAAAAACTCGGTTCGACCCATTTTCATCTTACCAGGTCGGGTCCGACCTCGCGTTATAAGCTCACAACAATAACCCCTAGCTCGTCCTCATGTTTGTTAAAGCGGGGGCGAGCTATCTTAAAAGCTTCCTCGATCTTGGTGCGCGAGGTCACAAAAAATCCAAGGGCACGCGGCTGCTGTCTTGGGAAGCGAGGGTGATGATGGCAGTTCGCCTGGATAAACGTGCCAACCGCGGCTTGGTGATGATGGCGCGTGGGTCTCACTCGCGGATTCGAAGAAACTTGGACCACCTACGCCTAAAAACTTGTCTATAAATACTCTCCTCTTCTTCACATTCCAATTTTCGATTCTCGAATTTTTCGAACTCTGCGTGTTACTCGAGAACATCTCTCTCAGTTTTCCGATTCTGGTCGTTGTTGTGCTCAAGGTAAAGATCTCTACTTTTTTTCCTTTCTTCTTATCCTCTACTTTGGTGAACAATGTCTTCTTCAAACCGGGAGGATTCGGGAGCGTCTCGGAGTTCGCTCAATCGCGATGATTCGCCGACGGGCGGGGCGAACCCGAAACTTCATGGGTGGTCGCGTTTCTTGAGACGGTGAGTGACATTCCCGTGTTGGCTAGGGGTGAGGTCACATCGAGAGGGCGCCGCCTTTACCAAAGCCGGGGACTCTGAGGGGGGCCTTGACCCCACTTGTTTTTAAACTTCAGGCCCTTGAGGTGGCGGGGGAGGAAGGAGATGATCCTAGCTCGGGATCGATTGATTTGACCGAGTTTGACTTTTTGTCGGACGAGGTTATTCCCGACGTGCCGAGTGATGACGACGAGATAGATGACGTCGATCGCAAACTGCGAGTAGAAAAGAGTATGGCTCAATCTCACCAGATGGTCCCTAGACCAACCCGAGCTCGTGGGGACAATATTTTTGCTGCGGCCGAGGTTACTAGCTCGGTGACCGAGGCCGAGCTCTTTTTATGGAGGGAACAACTTCAAGTTCCCAGCGACGTCCACTTCTGGGTTCCCGGTTACGAGATTGACTATGCCGACCAGGTCCATGACGGGTGCGTGGCGATGAATTACGACACGATGAAAGCTGGGCTCCGTTTTCCGCTTCATCCGGTCGTCACCTCGCTACTGTGGTTTTGGGGCCTAGCTCCGACCCAAATTACCCCTAATGGGTGGAGCACCATCTTCGGGATCCTCTCCCTGTTCGACCGCATCCAACCTCGGGCCTTCCCTTCCGTCAAGGAAATGAACCTCCTTATCTCGCTGGAGAAGTGGGGTAAAGACCCCGGGTTTTACTATGTGAAAGCCCACCCTCATATGAAGATAGTTGAGGATCTTCCTAGCAAGGTCCAAGATTGGAAGGAGAAGTGGTGGCTAGTGGGGGGAGCCTGGCAGAGCCCCATTTTTGTCCACGGGTCCCTCGGATATCGCGAGATTCCCTGCGATTATGCAGTTCTTAAACGTACGCTCTTTTGTTTTTCCCATTTCCATAATACTGATTTAACTTCTCCTTTTTATTGCAGCTATCAAGCATTCCAAGATATCCGAGCTCTCTCTTCTATTTCTGGTTCGATTGATCCAGGTGTGCCTAATCGATCTAGACGAGAGGTCGCTGGTTATTCTCCAACGACTGAAGTGCCTGGAATTTGCAGGTCTAACCGTTCCTCCCCGGTGTTCGCTTGACGCCGATCTCCCTGGTAAGCTTTCTGGGGTTCTATCTGTCTTACCTCATTCTCTGATTATCCCTTGATCGTCTTCTGATTTTCTATTTGTCGGCAGTCTCTTTTATCGAGCCTATCCGTTTTTCATCCGCCAAAGTTATCGACGAGATGCAAAATTTGAACGCCGAGGAGATGCGCGAAAAAGTTTCTCGCGCCCTGGCTCTGTCTAGGCAGCGAGCGACCCAAAAGAAGGACGTCGCGGCTGGTGGGGCCGCTGGGACCCCTGCTCTGAGAGCCAAAACCGCCACCGCTTCTGACCAAGGTCAGAAAAGGGCTCCTTCCGATGCGTGGGCGCCCGAGGGGAGTTCCCCGAAGCGAATTCGGACGTCTGTAGACATGGACGAGCTCCGGGACTCCCCAAGCGGGAGATTGGTGGCCTCGGGTTCCGTGGGGGCCCTGGACACGATCGTCGAGATCACTCAATGTCGGAATCGCGAGCCCGATGACCGCACTTTCCTTGGGTGGAACCCAGACTCCCGCCGACGGTACAACTCATTTTACTTATGATTTCATTTTATATTTTGTTTCGAGTATGCCACGCTTATGTCTGGTCGTTTCGCAGATATAAACTGGATGATGGGGTATTTCGGGGGGAGTCCACCCGTAATTATCTAATGGGTTATGCCTGCCCGTGCGGCCAATCTATTACCCAGCTTCCTACCGGAGATAGCCGATGACGCTCCGTGGTCCTGGACTTTGGAACTGCATGAGGAAGCTCATACGCAACACTTCTTCGAGAATCTGACCTCGGGGATTGCTCATATGTGTCGTTCGTTGGCTTTTATTGAACGGAGCCGGGAGCAGTATGGTCGGGCAAAGGTCCAGGCCCAGAAAGTCGAGGCTGCCTGCTCGATGATGAAGGTGGATTTGGCCAGTCGCCGGCCGAGCAGGAGGGTCGCCATCACCGCTTAAAGTCAGGGCGGAGGAAGTCAAGGAGGATGGGTCGAGCGGGACGAGCCGAAAAGAAAGTATCCTGATGGCGGCGATCTCGAGCTCCCGGATCGGCGCGGAAAGGAGAGTATGGACAGGATTGCCGAGGTGGAGGCTCGGTGTCGCCGGTTAGAAGCTGAGGTCCATGACTTCCCAACCACCGTGAAAATGGAGCGCCATCATGCCTCTAATCTGGCCTACATCCACTCCTTCTCTAATGCTGTTAGGGCTTGCCACCGAGCCGGTGACCTCGATGGGGTGAAATCTGCGATGTCCGAGCTTCTCGCCGGGTATATGTGCAACAACCCTGTTCGGGAGGGGGATGATCTCCCTATCAAAGACCTTGTTGCCTTTGGTGTGGATTTTAGTTTCCTTCCCCCAGGCGCTAATCTCTATGATCCCGAGGAGTTGCTCGGGATGCTGAATGAAGAGGCGGAAGATGGCGCGGATGGTGGTGATGGTGAGGGGAACCGAGCTAGCGTTGAGATTCCCGAGGTTGAACCAAATGCTTCGACCAACCCTGTTGAGGGGACCTCGGATGCTCCGCCGAGCTGATTCTATTGGATGGTTTGTCTGCGGCAGTATGCCACTCGCCTTCGGGCACTTTTTGTAATCGCCCTACGGGGTTTGTTCAACAAGTTGTTTGGTTGCCCTTCGGGGTGTGTAAATGTTTTCCTGCGGGCGATGTACCTTTGTTGCCTCCGGGCATTTTTAATGAAATCGCAGTTGTTGTAGCATGGATAAACCCGACCTCCCACCTGGGCACGAAGGATCATAAACAATCCAACAAAGACTGTATGAAGCAACCTCGGTAAGGGGACCAAGGATCAGCCCACGTAATTCCCACAGGACCAAACCTTCAAGTCTCAAAGGTCGAACTTCGGGTATTAGGCGGTTCGGGGAGTCGTGATGCAATTTCCGCTTTTATATCCTCAAGTCGGGAGGCGACACACACTAGCCGTAACTATATAGTTCCGTGGTCAATAGACCCCCACACACCACTAATCCGCCCTCCACATCCGCTCCACGATTGGCGCCTTGGCCCGAAGATGGACGATTTTTGGCTGTCAAGACGAGATTAATGGTTCCCCGATATTGTAGCCCTTTTATAGGCATTATTCCTATGTAAATTCCCCACCCAAAGGGTGGGAGTCATAATATAAATAGACCACCACGGCCACCTCAGAATGTATCCGAACAACTTAGACTTCTAGGCATATACATACATCCTCTCCCTGGCTTGGATGCCCCCGGACGTAGTCTGATTCCAAAGACGAACCAGGTCACCAACTTCTTTGTCTCTTTCCCTGATTCGATTGCCTTTAGCATACGCATTTCATAATAATTATTGTTTAACTGAGTAGATAAAAACCAAGTACAACAATTGGCGCCGCTCATGAACACACATTTCTTGAGAAATTTCAACAATTCTCAAGGAGACCTCACCTTCCAAACTCTAAAAAAACAAAATGGCAACCTTCAAGGAGACCTCACGTTCGTGCTGGCGTCGAGGTTTCACTGAGTTCTCAACCCACTCATCGGGCAGTCCCGACTGGTTCCCCCGACTGGTGGAATCTTGTCCAAACACCGGAGGATGCCAAAGCAGTGATGGCCATCCTCAACAAGAAATGTCTCAATTTCGGCGTTGAGGAGGAACAGCCCCCAGTCAAGAAAACAACCCATGACGCCGAACCTCCAAAGGTAAACTGCTATGATGGAAAAAAAGGGACGGTCCACGGGCCAACCGGGCGCATAACGGGCTAAACATGCCATCGTTCCGGAACCACCGTTCCGGGATGACCAAATGGTTCGAATAGTGTATTCACCGCCTCGGAAATTTGGGCGTGCCCTTAAGGCCCTCATGAGGGCGAGGACGAGGCTCACTCTCAACCACGCCATGATGAACAGGTGGAAAGAGATCTTGCCATGGCCCTGGACATGCACCACGGAGGATCGCCGAGACATTCGGCATACCACCATGGTCACGGGCCAGGGCCGAGAATCCATGACGCTCAGTCGCGGCATTAGCTAGGACCGCCCAACAACCGCTGGAAAAGGCTGGTAACGGGATGGACCGGTTGGGTCTAACACTAACCTTTGTCATCCCGATTCGCCCCGGGGGAACTATGATCACTCCGCACCCCGCCGTGAGAAAATCAAAGATAGCGACTCTAGATCGCCATAACGAGAGCATAACCCCGCAGTCCATATGGCGGCACACGAGATATGGCCTCAATGGGGGCATCGGACGCACGGCAGATTTTTCTCCGGACGCCGCGACCGTGGCCACATACGGTACACTTCGGCTGCCATCTCTCTCCATCGGGAGCATTTTCGGAAAGCAATTGGCTCGATTATTCTGGGGCTAATTATATTTAATGATGGCGCCTTTAACTCAACAAGGCAAAGAGGCTCATGAACATGCACTGGGAGATTTGAGGCCTGACGATCCTATGTTGAGAGGATCGACAGGCTTATCATTGAAGCGAATCCATCGGGGACGAGGCTGTTGTCAGCAGATTCACCAAGAAGAGGAACTAGTTTAAGGAAGGCAAGATGACCAACGACATCCGGATCAGCCACGCTGATTGTGAAAAAGGGCCAAATGACCCCATCCATACCATGGAATTGTTAGAGACCCGCCTCAGAGACAGCTTAAGTCATGAGCCCAAGAAAGGTTCCAAGAAAACCGGGGTCATTACAAGACACCCGACAACTTCAAACCATTTGAGGAGTCCATTCCTAATGAAGTTGATGGAGGCTCGAGTATGACACCCAAGAACGCTTATACCCGCATCCAGGGATGAGACATGTTGCGAGCACCTCGCCCCATGAAAGACAAAAAGCCGACAAAACCCGAATAAGTATTGCCACTATCATGACGGAGGGACACTACACCAAATGAGTGTCGAGATCTCATTGAAGCGGTTAGGAAGCTTTATGAAGATGGCCACCGAATGAGTTTATCAAGAATCCTCGGGCAGACAATCGGGGGGTAAGGTCGACAAAGATGACCGCCAACCCGAAATGAGAGATCGTGCAAAGAGAGCCCATGATAGGGGGCAGACAGAGAGAGCCGCCTGTGCCACTCATACCAGAGGGCACGGTGAGGTCGCGTCATCCACACCATCTCACCCTCGCCACATAGGGGGCCCGCCTCCGCCTCCTCATCAAAGCGTCGCCTAAAGGCTAAGTCGAGGCAATGGAGAATGCTCAAAGAATGGTTCTCGCCATCTTGGCCGTGGATCAAGAAACCCAAAAATTGAGTTCGGGAAATAGACAAAGCCGGAGTCGTGTAATTCAACATAGACCCATTGGTCATAAAGGCCAATATCATGGGATGATCATCTGGGATGCTGGGTCGACGGGGAGCCTTCTACAACATTCTGTTTAAAAAGACCCTAGACCAACTCGGGAATTACGAAGCATACATCACCCCATGCGATCATACAATGAAGGGCTTCTAAACGCGACATACAAACCTCTCGGCATGGTCCACTTGTTCGTGGAGCTCGATTCACCTTGATGAGAAGGTCAGAACACTAGGCTCCTAGATTTCCTTGTAATCGACCTCCCGAGCACCTATAACGGCTTCCTGAGGCCATTTGAGCACGAATTGAGGTCAAGGCCCTCCACCTATTTTTTTTGTGTAAAGTTCCCCATCAAGGGTTGGCTGGGTTGGCACCGTTAAAAGGTGACCAAGTGGATCTGAAGTTATTTGCTTTATTCTTCGCCTTATTCAAATTCAGCACGCACGTTTAGTCGTCACATAATGACACTGGATCACAAAATGCATGATAACATCTTTGATAATTGAAAAAGAAAAGTAAGAAAGGAAGCGTGACGAGTTTGATCCAAGAATGGGTCCCGAGCCCGAAGATTTTATACTCGAGGCCGAGATAGATGATCCACGACTTCGGGGGACCCAGAGCGGTACTCCGGGGAGGAACTCGAAAGGGTCAAGGTGGACCAGTGACCGGACACAGAGATCATCATTGGATCCAAGATCCCCGATGACTGAAAATTGAAGTCGTCGATTTCCTCAAGAATAACCTAGACGTTTTTTGCTTGGTCACACAAGGATATGGTCGGGATCGATCCCCGAGATCGCATGTCACCGGTTACACATTATTGAACCCAAAAACCAAAGAGCTCGTAAAAAGAAGGAAGTTTTGTCCGGAAAAATATCGCGGCCCTCGCTGAAGAGGTGAAGAAGTTGCTTGACAACGACCTGATCATGCAGGCCGACCAACCACAATGGGTTGTAAATGCGGTCCTTGTAAAGAAATTAAATGGGACTTGGCGACTTTGCATCGATTTCCGCAGATCTTAACGAGGCATGCCCCAAGGATTTCTTCCGATGTCGCGATATCGACCACTTAATCGACAATCTGACGAGCCATGAGATGATGTCTTTCATGGATGCATTTGACGGGTACCATCGATAGCTATGCACGAGTTCCGACACAAAAGACATTTCATTTTTAACAGAGAAGAACATGTACTTTTTGGAAGAGAATGCCTTTTGGTTTGAAGAACGCCCGGGCAACGTGTCAAAAGGTTGGTCAATCATATGTTTGTTGAGAAAATAGGCAAGTCGGTTGGAGGTGTATGTTGGCGACATTGTCGTGAAGAGTCTAAAAAGGAAGATCATTTGGCTCATCCGGCGCAAGCTTTCGAGATACTCGGGAAGTTTAATATGAAACTCAACCCGAAAAAGGCAACTTCGAGGAATCGGGGAAGTTCCTAGGGCACCGGTCGCAAAATGGATTGAAGCAAACCCAAATGGCAAGGTGCAGCTATCTTGGATATAAAATTTAAAACCAAAAAGGACGTTCAAAAAAGCGACGGGTGCTGGCCGCCTCAAGCAGATTCATCTCCGAATGGGGGATAAATGCAAGCCCATGTTCGACACCATCGAAAAGAAGGCAAGGTTCGAATGGACATCCGGAGAGTCGATGCTCTTGACAAGATCAAAGAATATCCGCCGACGCCAACATTTTTTTGCCCAAACCGGTCCTTGGCGAAAACTGCTTTCTATACTTGGCGACCTCGGAAACCTCCGAAATAAGGGTTTATATGGGCGGGGTCAAACCTATCCGCCGATTTACTTTTGTCGGGCGACGCTAAAATGAAACCGAAAGCGATACCCTCTTCTAGAGAAATTAGCCTATGCTCTAGTTATGGTGTGAGTGAACCGAGACCTTACTTTTGATCACCAAGTGGAGGTCCTCACTTCCCCCCCGTTCATAGCGTGCTCCATCGACCCGTGATACATCGGGCCGACACCTCAAGTGGGCCATCAAGGTTGGGAAGATGGGGTAACATACGTGCCGGGGGTTCGCAATAAAAGCTCAGCCTTGCCGATTTCATCGTCAAATTAACCCCTCCTCCCGCCACGGTTCGACCGCCCACCATGGGGAGTTATGCGTAAGACGGTTTCAAGAATCGCCAACAAATCAAAAAGTGGATTGTGGTTAATCGGTCCGGATAGGATTTTTTCGTAATGCCATCACTTTCGATTTCCCTACCACCAACAACGAGGCCGAATATGAAGTGGTTGATCAACGGTCTAGAAATGTCCACCGCAATGGGCATCAGCGACTAAAGTACACACACCGACTCCCAACTCATAGCACGCCAGATATCGTGGGCATGAGGCCCGAGACGAAATGGAGATGTCGGCCTACCAAGAGGTCGTTAAAGCACTTTGTCTTAAATTTGAACAAATCTACATCAAGCTAGTACCAAGGATCGCGAACTCCCCGAGCCGATGCATTAGCACGATTAGCGACTTTGGAGGGACCAAAAGAGATGAGGATGTCACCATCACAAAACTCTCCCACCCCCATCGCTAACACAACATCGCCGCCCTAGACACCCGAAGTTTAAGCCGATGACCCCCCATGTCGACTACTTGATGACCGGGGCATTACCAACCGACTGCATTCGTGCAAAGCAATTGCAACTAAGGGCAAAAAGGTACACATTGGTTGGTAACGAACTATATAAGCGAGGCTTGAAGATACCATCGATGTGTTACCGGAACGGCGCGTGCTATCCCGCAAGATATTCACGACGGGTATGCGAAACCACGCTTTGAAGCGCCGCTCACTCATAAGACAACAGACAGGGGTATTATTGGTCAACTTTAAAGGCCGATGCCATGGTTTTCGCGACGAAATGCCACAAATGTCAAATACACGCACCATCAATCAAGGTCGCTTTTGAGGAACTCACCAAAGATCCTCGGTCCTGGCCTTTTGTGAAGTGGGGATAGATATCATCGGCCATTACCAACAAACCCGGTTCGATCAAGACGCCCTAGTCGCAAAGAGATTAATTCTTCAAAAATGGGCCAAGGTCGAGGCTTTGGCGACCATAGATCGATCACGTCATCAAATTCATATGGTGAAACATCATCTGCAGATTCGCCTATCGCAAGCAATTATATCCGATAATGGGAAGCGGTTCGATGGTCATAAGATCGATAGTTTCTTCCCGTAAATGGAAAATCACCAAGCTTTTCTCTACCCTTATCACCCCTCCGACCAAACGGTCAAGTCGGGTTGCGGAACAAGATCATCAAGCACACTCTGAAAACCAAGATTGAGGAGGAAAAGGAAAGAGGGTCGCTGAATTACCGATGTCTTCGGGTCATCTGAAACGACTGACGGGAAATTCAACCGAGAGACCCTTATTCGATGGCATTTGCCTCGAAGCGGTCATACCATAGAGGTCGAATTTCAAACTTCCTCTCGCAGATCGCGACCGATCAGAACGATGAGGCCTTGGCCAGAAACCTAGACTTGCTCAAGAGAAGCGATTAAGACAGAGGTATCCCGAAATGCGAGATACAAACAACAAATCAAAAAATACTACAACTCTAAAGTGCGACTCAAAAATTCAAAGAAGGCGACCGTCCCGAAGAAGACTCCTGAGTAACCAAAGGAACTTTCGGACCAAACTGGGAAGGACCATACAAGGTCGCTCGAGTATTATCCAACGGGGCATACGAGCTCTAGAACCCAGATGGCACTCAGTCTCAGTACCCGTGGAACGCATCTCATCTGAAGAGATACTATCAGTAGGGTCGAGGCCAGTGTACTTGTAAACTTTCAGGCGAGTCAATAATAATGAGTTAAGTTTTCTTTTTCACAATTCCTGTGTTTAAACCCAGGGAGGTCGCATAAATGAAACATCGACCTCCCCCGGGAACGACTTTCAACATATTTGCGGCGAGATCGCCACCCCTAGCGGTGTGATCCTCCCCTAACTTTATAAGACGACTAAGCGAGGTTCAATCTAAAATCGCAATGCCAATAAGACGAATGAACATACGCACAGATTATAGTCGCATGAGGAAATCAAGTCGTCATAATAAAGGAAAGAAAAAGGCAGATTTAATTAATGACAACAAGCCCGAAGGTCGGTACATTATAAGAGCCCGAAGGCTAGATTACATCAAGCGGAAACCAAGATACATCATGATAACTGACGACAAATGTTTTACTACAACCCAATATCCACGACCGCGTATTTAACTTCCGACTTTTAAGACATCTTGATCAAAAAAGTATTGTTGGAGATGGGGTTCAACAACTTCTCAATCTCCTTTTTCTTATCGGGATTCTTGATGTCATCATTCTTAAAACGATCAAGAATCCCATCAACAAAGACCATCGACTATGTTCAAAGGCTGCCCACCTATTGTTCTTTTGAATAATTTGGTGAGGGTGTGGGCAGCCCTCCTCCCCTGGATCTTGCTGGTAAACACCTCCTAGAGGCCGGCTTGTGGCAGGCTCTTGAGGAAGAGCATCATCTCAACCTCATTTAAGTGGCCCTAGCCTCATCCGTCTCGAGTCTGGAGGACCACAAGGAGTCTCCTGGCGTGTCTCATCTGGATAGGGGTGGGGGTTCACGATCAGGCTGATTAGGAATAAGGACAAATCAATGCCCGGATTTTCAGATCTTTAATCTCCAAATATAATGTCGGGAGGAGGGGGGAAGTTGCGAACGTAAGCGATCGGCTCGGTCACAATGTCGAGAGGCTCGACAGCGTGGTTCTTCCGTAGAATAGCTCGATAAGCGCCCATAACCGCCCACGGCGTATGCAAAGTTAGCATTCTGCTCTTCGACACCTTAAAGTGTTCATCTTTGGCGGCCAACTTCTCCCGACCTCTGCATCCTTATGGATCAGCTCCCATCCCGTTCATCACGACCTCCTTCTCCTCCCCGAAATAGTCTACTCGGCTTCCTTTTTCACCCTCGAGCTCCAAGGCCCTCTTGGCCGTCGGCCTTAGCAACCTCCGATTTCTTCGCACCTCATGGGCATTATCGGTGATTTTGCTTTCGGAGGTCATCGCTGGGCCTTCTCTAGTTTGGAAAGCTCGAGCTCGGATTAGGTCGCAGCCTTTTTCCATGTGAGGGGCCTTCAAGGAGTGCACCTTACCGAATACATGTTGCCCGTGACTTGTTGGCGACAGGCGGAAGGTGATCATCCTTTTATCCATTCGCCTTGGCACGTTCCTCATCGTCCGCTCAAAGTAGCCGGGCAGTCTCAGGAGTGCCCTCTAGTGTGGGAATCGGGATCTCGAGCTTCAAGACCTCGGGTGAGAATTTCTTTGGCCGTCGGCTCTAACCGCAACAAGGAGGAACAAATATATTATGTTTGGTCCCGTTTTGAGGTAAATTCATTAAGAGTTACAAAACGGCCTACCTCTGCATCCTCTCCTCATCCCAACCAATCCAGAATCGTCCTCCGGATGGCGACCTCCCTCCCAAAGGAAGTCGGCAAGGTGTTGGGGTCGGGAGCCACCATTCGGCACCTCGACTTGATGTGGATCGGTGCGTGCGAGGTTCATTTCTCGCGCCCTCTGAGGTCGCTCACCAACCCACTGATGGCGGGTTCGGCATCTTTCTTCTTGCCTTTGTCGGCAAAGGGAGGAGTCTCGAATCGAATGTCCTCATGGGCCCTATGGAGCCTTGACGAGGTCGCGAGGCCATCTCGAGGCAGAGGGGCGATGGCGTAGATCGGGATCTCCGGATCTAACATAAAATAGAACCTTTAGCGAAATCGCGAAATACACTTGAAAGATGGTAAGAGACTTACGGGGAATCCTCAGTGGCGAGGGTAAGTATACGATCCAGAACACTTGGCCCGGTCGAGCTCGGAGTTCAACAAATTAACGTCTTGCCAAACTAGGGGGTGTCTCGAACCTCCTTGAACGCCTTTGAGAAAGTCCCAATATAGCTCGAGGAAGGTCGGGCGCAAACACCGCAAGACGAGAAAAGAATTAGATCAAGATAATCGAGCACAAAAATATTAAGGCGAAGTACCATTTTTAACACGGATCACATAATCCGTAGGAACTCTAATGGATAAGGTGCTGGAAGGGGCCACCAACTCCCATGCTCCTCCTACAAACCACCATTTCTAGTGCCACCCGTCAACCTTATTCGGAATCCCACTCACTAGCTCTTTGCCTCTACGAAGCCGCACAGAGTTATAGCCTCCTATTCGAAAGCAACGAGGCGACATCACGCGAGATATCTCTCTCGATTAGGCGGTCTTTTCAAATTTCGCCTACCCCAAAACGACCATGGTGGAGATGATGTAACTCCACCCATTAGGGGTGATCTGCGTGAGGCTCACATTCCAGGCCGCCATCAGATGGGAAATGGCCAGGTTCAATGGAAATCGAATACCGACCGACATGAAAGACTCATTCACAAAGAATCATTCCTAGGAGACCGGACGGTGCTTTAAATCCTGGGGTCGGCCCATAAAATGCATATCCCGGCACCTTGTACATATGATGAAGTCTCCGCACATACCGACGGAGAGAACATATCGGTATCTTTTTATCGGACGCCACGAATCGAGAGTCGACCGACTTGCGGATGCGGTCAAAGTCGCCAGCATGAGCTTCGTTTCTAATACGATCATAATTAAAGACTTCGCTCATAAGCCCCATAATCCGTAATCGAGGCGTATGACCCGCCGTTGATTTAATCGCTCGTGGATCGGATGAAGGAGATTAACATCCAACGGGGGAAGATGGGTAATTTCAGCCAATTCTTCCGTAAATTGGTCATCCACCTGCTCATCATTGGCATCGCCTTCCCACGGCCGCCCATAACCTTAGCCAATGAACTTTCACCCACATGCCCGGTGGTGGAGCTTTAAAATCCATGGCGACGTTGGCAATAGGGATGTCATCCTCGAAGAGGAGGAAGCCACCATGGGCTGAGAGGCAAAAAGGGATTTGGAAACGCTAGAATCCATAAAATGAAATTACATGTAACAGTTCCGGTCATGGGCGAAAAACCCTAAATTCAATCGATAAAATGACGTAGTTTTGAATTTTTTAGCAGACATGTAACTTAAATTGGACATTGTAAAAAATATTGGAACTAAATCAACGATGAAAAAAAGTGTGAGACTAGAGCTATTTAAGATTAAAGTTATGACTTATGAGACCTAGGTGAATGACCCATTAGTTGTTGTGTACTAAAATATGAGGGTTATGATTTATGATGTGGCTTAATGATCCTAGTAACACAAACAATAAATATGTAAAGTGGATTGTATTTAATGAGGTGTAATGAGATATGAGTTGGATAATTAATTTGCAAGAAGTTTGGTAGGATATTAATTTCTCTTCTTTTCTTGGGTCATAAATAACTCATATTTATAGTGTTTGGGAGAGTGGAGCTCACTCTCCTGGTCACAAGTACAAGGAGCCGAAAGTGGATCTGCAAAACATTAAATGCTACAAGATTGATTTGACTCAGGTCGGAGGTCGCGGGGAGGTCGCTCGAGGAAATACCGGACAACCAGGGGTCTAACCACCTAAACCCTCCTAGCTACTCATCATTACCGTCCTTCACTGACACTTCTCTGCTCAATACCGCCTTTTAGGTAAGGTCTTCGATGCTGCCAGCCTGCCACCGGTCCAATCGCCATTAATGCCCCATATGTGTGTCAGTTATGCGACCTGCGAGGTTCTTCCAGATCGCATACTCATGCCCGGCGAGCTTCTTCCCTCGACTACCTCAGCGAGGTGGTGTACTTGAGCAAAAACTTGGTTCGACCCATTTTTATCTTACCAGGTCGTGTCCGACCTCGCGTTATAAGCTCACAACAATAGCCCCTAGCCCGTCCTCATGTTTGTTAAAGCGGGGGCGAGCTATCTTAAAAGCTTCCTCGATCTTGGTGCGCGAGGTCACAAAAAATCCAAGGGCACGCGGTGTTGGGATTATACTGGAAAGTATGCTTTTTACTTTGTATAATCGAAACTGAATTTTCAGACTTATTTACTGAAATAAATTGTTTATCACTGATGCTTTAAATATTATCGAATGTTACATATATTTACTGCATAATTGTTCAATAAGTCGTACGTGTTACATTGTAGTTAATTTAGTGATACCAGATCACAAAAGATTAAATTAACAGTCCCTTGTAACTAAAAGTACGCCATTCACGACCTAGATGAAAATGAACAACCCATCGTGAAAGGTTGAAGTGTAAGGCTCAGATTGGCTTCTCTTGACCAAGATATTACACTAGTGCATGACTGATGCACTGAATAGGACCTACAGGAGGATAAATTCTTCAGAACTGAACAAGGAAGAATTAGACCTCAGTGGTTCGTTATTTCTTAATCTTCGTCCGTTAAATAGGATCATGTGGGATTGGTAGCTATTGCTTTGACTTATCATGGGTAGCGAATCAGAGAGATTCAATACTTTTTATCTTGGACAATATTATTAGTCACATGTGATTGCTAAGATTTAATACGAAGAATCGTGTGCAAGTACGCTTGTTCGATTTGCCCCCTTGGGAGGTTCATAAGCTTTATCATACCAAATCTTGCAAGTGAAATTAGTTTCCGGTATGGATAATAATGTTGAACCGTTACTTGACCAAGGATAAAAGATATTAATTAATGGAAAACTATTTCAGTGGCTTGAATTAATTAATGGGCTAGATAATCTTAAACACGGGAAATAATGACCGGGAGCCATATTGACTGTAATATGGGTTAAGATGGATAGTGCAATATTAATTATGTAGTGGGATTAATTAATATTATGGGCTTGAATTATATTGTGGCTCAATATTAGATATTCAAGGTCCATTAGAAGGTCCAATCTTAATTCTCCTAAAGGCCCCCTGAGTAGCCCAAGAAATAGTCCAATAACTGAAAAGATGATTAAAATAAAATAAATTTTGTTGCTTATTTTTCCAACTAAAATTTCGAAAGTTATAGATATGTTGGGAGAAAGATTTTCTTTGAATTTTGTTATTGAATGAAGATATGTATTCTTGGAATACAAGATTATCTCATTAAATTTAAGAAATCTCCCATTGGGTTATCTATATTGAAATTTTCGAAAAATTAGAAAATAAAGGGCAATAAAGATTTTCTTGATTTTCTTGAAAATATATTATGGAAGATATGTATTTCTTGAAATACAAGAATATCTCATAAATTCAAGAAGATCCAAATCTTGGATTCTTGACCTCCTTATTTTCGAAAATCCATAAGATAGAGTAGGTGAGATTTTGTGGAATATTGTAATTATGGGAAAAAGAATATAGGAGATATATTCAAGATTTCTTGGAGATCAAGAAAAGATTTTCCCACATTATTTTATCACTAAATTTTAGCCCACCTCATGCTCTATAAATAGGGGATGATTGTTTCATTCTCAAGTACAATTCCATGTGCTGGAAAAATTAGTAAATTCACAAAGGTGGTGCAACATATTTTATTTTCCTTTTGTTAAATCGTTCACAAGAATCCTTCCACCAGATAGTCGAACGAGGACTAAGGGAATACTTGGGAAGTCCTTACGGTTAGTCTATTCAGCCATACCGTTGTCATCCCAAGAGGTACGTTCACGTAAACTCGTTGAATTCCGCATGCGTAGGTTTTACGTGAATTGTTATATGCATGATATGTTGTTCGATTATTATTTGAATTAATATAGGATTAATTCATGCTAGTAATAATTAAAGAATTAAATTTGTATTTAAATATTCACCCACCAATAGATCTGTGGCAAATCATTTCCTAACAAGCCGTATCGAGCCCACGGTTTGGCTCAATTTTTTAAATTGTAATTTAATTGCAAATCATTAAATTTGAAATTGATAGAAGAACTCAGATCTTTTGCGGTATCCAATTGTCATGGATTTTAATGTGTTTATTTATGCATGCATATAAACCGTGGTTTTTTTGGATTCGATTCGCTCGGATTGCTTTTGCCTCGTGAGAAAATCCACGATTTCACTATGATTTTTGTTTGATTTTGATCATTGTAATAGACTAGTCTAAATTTAGGTTTATTTTTATTTTTGTAAATAAATTATGAACCGGATCGGAAGAGAAGACGCGCGAAATTAAGACACCTTCCTCCTCCCGGGGGATGTTCGCGGGCACTCAGGGGCTGGACTGGAGCTAGGGCGGGATTGAGAAGCCTGACACTTCTGGCGAACCTCGGGATTGCTCAAGGTGGGAAGGGAGCGCATACTTTTATTGACCGCCAGGAACGGGCCGGGACGGACGTCGAGCCCATTTGTACGGGGACCTTGAGGCGGCGAGGCGGAGGCGGGCGGTCGTCGAGGGGCGAGGCCCATCACTGCCAAGGCACGGCGGAAAAGCGCTGCCTAAGGATGCAGTGCCAAAGGCTGGGGCTGAGTCTAAACTGATCGGGCGTGCATCCCGGCCACTGAGCTACTGGCGTGGCGTTTCGAGACGGAGTATTTTTTTTAGACGATCGAGTGGGAGAAATTCGAGACGGTGTTTCTTCAAGATCAAGTCAAGAAAAATCAAACCATGACAATTGGATAATTTGTGCCCAATATGTTTATTTTTCTGCTTTTGCTTGATTTATTTTGTCTTATCTTATGCTTTATTTAATTTGTTTAAATGAGTTTGCATGAGAGTTGCCAAATGAAAAATCTCAACTTCAAAAATTACTAAGTATGTTTAAATAATTAATTGACAATTTTATTCCGGATAATAAAATTGAATTAATTTTAACCTCCATGATTTATTTATTTGTGAATTCTTTTGGAGAAATTTCCCCCACGGGACGGTCAAAAGATAGCTTTCACATGAATGAATTCCAAGTGGATGATTGTGGGTTATTACTAGTGGCGACGATGACCCTCCCCACGAGGCTCGCTCAAAGCGAAATAATAATCTCAGATTTAATCATGGTTATTACTTAGGTATAAAATTAATATGCATATACTTAAAGTCCCCTCGTCAATTTTATATTGGTCAAGTGGGAGCCAACTATTAATCTGGATATTAAAGGTTTGTAATCGTCTTGCTTGTAACACCTTAAATGTGTTTAAATAATGACCCACCCCACTTGGCTTATTTAAACTGTTTTGAGATGTTGGCTGATGCATGTTCATATTTTTTTTGAGATTTTAAATATGATGCATGTGATCGAATCTTGTGATATACTTGTGCTTTTGTATATAGTTATTTATTTCAGTTCAGCATGTCGTTACCTTTTAATCCACTGTTATTATGCTTAAAGTCAATACAATATGGAAACTATATTTATTGGAAAATTATAATTGTCCTAACTGCAAAAAAGCACAAGTGGATTTTTGACACACCAAAATCAGATGAGCCAACTGACGAGTCAAAACATGCGGGACTCGTCAGATCACCTTACGAGAGATGTCGTCGCTGAAAATGGTGGAGGGCAAACCCGTAAGGGATTACGTCCTCAAAATAGATGGCCCATCTGAACAAACTTAAGATTCTGAGTGCAGATTATGATCTGGAGACTCAGATGAATTTGATACTTCACTCTCTGCCCAAAAGTTTTTGAGCATTTTGGCCTCGCTAGCTAATTTGTTGCAAGCTTTTGGTCTCGGCGAAATGTTGATAAGGCACCAAACTCAAGTTTTGATTTTAGTGGTCCGCCTTTCATCTTCTAGGCCAAGGGAAGGCAAGATAAAGAAGAGGACCAAAAGGCCATAAGCAATAAAACTCAACTGTTGCCAAGTCAATGGTAAGATGAGGAATGCTTGTTATGTCAAAGAAAGTCCAAAGAGGAAGTGCTTCAGCTGCGGTGAGAGAGGACAATAGAGGTTTTGCAGTTCGCTTCCAACCCCAAAAAGGGACTTTTGACAAAAGGTAATTCTCACGACTAGTTGTTGAAACTTGTTTAGCGGCGATATACTTCTCATTCGGGGTGGTTGATACGAGATCCACTAATCATGTTGGCTTCACGGGTTCTAAATGATCCCAAGAACTTAGTGGGAGTGAGATCCTCATCACATTGGGCAACGTTATTTAAAGTAGAAGACATTGCAATGCTACGTAAGTGGCAGATATTGCAATGCTACGATAGTAACAATTATTACAATACTACGCAAGTAGCAGATATTGAAATGCTGCATGAGTAGTAGTTAAAGTAGTGGGAGAAGTGCACCTATCTTTTGAAGATAAAGTTTTTTTGAGATTATCTTTATGTTCCCGCTTTTAGAAAGAATTCACTTTCGGTTTCTAAAATTCGATTAAAGGACACTAAGTTTCTTCTATTAAGAATGACATCATTTCTTGAAATGATGAGTGTATCTCTATTTTGACATTGATGGAAAATCTCTATACAATTAATCGTGCACACCACTCACTAAAATGCATCCTATAACACATCAACTATTTCGACAAAAAGAAAAGCGTGAACGAGACACTTCTTTGGCATCTAAGATTGGGTCGTATAAATCCAAAGAGGATCCAAAGGTTGGTGAAAGACGGTTCATTGGAGTTTCTCCAAGTTGAATGAATTCCAACCTGCGAATCATGCTTGGAGGGTAAGATGACCAAGAGGGCAATTGGAGCCACGGGGAATAGAGCCAAAGAAGTGTTAGAGATTGTTCACACAAACGTATGTGGTCCAATGTCAACCATTGCAAGAGGAGGTTACGGGTATTTCGTCACTTTTATTGATGATTGCTCGAGGTACGGTTATATTTCCCTTATGAAGCATAAATCTGAGACCTTTTGAGAAATTCAAAGAATTTAAGGCTCAAGCAAAGAATCATAGGAAAAAAACGTATCAAGTCTCTACGATCGATCGTGGGAGGGTGAATACCTCAGCGATGAGTTTTTGAACTACTTATCCGATGAAGGATTGTATCCCACCATCAATCTTAACCCTCAACAAAACGGGGTTGCAGCGAAAAAGAAATGTAACTCTTTTTGAAATGGTTAGATCAATGATGAAGTTATCGCGGATCTTCCCAAGTCGCTTAAAGGGTCATGCCTTGAAACAACGGCTTACATTCTCGAACTTGGTGCCATCCAAATTTGTTCCCCCAAACTCCCAAAGAATTGTGGACCCAGGCGCAGCCTAGTATGAGACACATGAGAATTTGGGGTGTCCGACCCACGTGTTGGACAAGGAAGTTTAAAATTGATCCTCGATCGTAATTAAGGTTATTTGTAGGATACCTCGCGGGAACAAAATGGTGTATGTTCTATGGTCCCAAGATCAAAAGGTGGTCATCAAGACCCACTTAAAGAAAACCCGTAAAGAGATTACCTTAAATGAGCTAAGAAGGCAAACCTCAATGCCAATCAGATTAGATGATATACCAAACGACACACTTTCACAACCGAGCCTCGTCAGAATGGGAGGGTTGTAAGACGTTCAGAGATTCATGGGAATAGGAGAGTCCTCTGACTTGATTCTGGGACAAGATGAATCGCACCCATGGACATATGACAAGGCACTCCAAGATAAGGATCAGATTCTTGGCAAAAACAAAGAATGAAAGCCTAAAATGGGTTCTATGTTTCATAATAGAGTGTGGGAGCTAGTCGAACCACTTAATGGGTCAAACCCATTGGATGCAAGTGGGTATATAAGAGGAAAAGAGGACCGGACGGGAAGGTTGAAACCTTTAAAAGCAAGACTAGTGGCGAAAGGTTATACTCGAAAAGAAGGATCGATTATGAGGAAACTTTTTTCGCCTTAGCCATGCTTTTTTCGTCCATCTCAGATTCTCTTATCGATTCTTTGCGCATTTTGACTTTGAAATCTGGCAAATGGATGTCAAGATAGCTTTCCTTAACGGAAGTCTTGATGAAGAGATCTATATGCAACAACCCCAAGGTTTCATTGAAACAGGCCAAGAACACCTAGTTTGTAAGCTCAAGAGGTCCATTTATGGACTCAAACAGGCATCCAGAGCTTGGAACCAATGTTTTGATCATGTTATAAAGTCTTATGATTTTGATCAAAACGAGTTTGAAAGTTGTGTGTATAAAAAAAAAGCGTGTTTGAATCGCATTGGTATTCTTAGTACTATACGTAGATGACATTCTAATCATCGGGAACGATGTGAAGGTGTTATCAGACGTAAGGGCATGGCTTTCAAAACAGTTTGATATGAAAGACTTAGGGAAAGCCAGACACATCCTTGGGATCAAGATAACTCGAGATCGCAGGAAAAGGATGATCGGGTTATCGCAAGTTTCATACATAAACACTGTCTTGAAACGATTCAGCATGCAAGATTCCAAGAAAGGATTCGTACCTTTCAGACTTGGAATCTATCTATCCAAGAAAATGTTCCCTAAGACACAAAAGGAGATAGATAACAAGAAAGGCATTCCTTGTGCTTGGTCGTTTAAACCTTATGTATGTAATGTCGTATGCGAGACCCGGATATCCGGCTTTTTTGTAGGCATGGTAGCAAGATATCAAAGTAACCCAGGGAAAGAGCATTGGACGACAGTTAAAAAATATTCTGAAGTATCTGAAAAGAACTCGGGATAGAATGTTGATTTATCGATCCGATACTCCAATCCCCCCATTATCACGGACTCGATTTCCAATCGACTTAGATTCCGTAAACTATCCGCCTCGCATCAAGTGTGTTTCATTTGGGAAGTGTAGCCATCAAATTGATGAGTGTGAAGCGAAAATGCATCACTTTGACTCAACCATGGAAATCGGGTAAGTAGTAGCAAGAAGTGAAGCGGTGAAAGAACCGATTTGACTCTGAGACCTTCTTAGTGGACTCGGATGGAGTTCGAATTTGTCTAGCAATATTTGCTAGGGCGATTTGCAAATTCAAGGGAACCAAGAGTCCACGAAGTCAAACAAGCACACTAAAGGAAAGACATCTTATAATGAGAAATCGTTAAGAGATGAGATATAGATGTGGCAAAGATAGCGTCTAAGGACCACCCTAGCGATTCATTCACAAAGTGGTCCGCCTCTGAATACATTCGAGAGACATGTGGAAGGAATGGGTGTCAAGACCGTTGCCAACTGCTTTGAGTATAAGTGGGAGAAATTATTAGGTTAGGTGCGACATTAGATGTCACGGACTACACGAAGACATGTTGTAGTATACTTAAAAGCAGACTTTGAGTATAAGTGGGAGATTGTTGGGATTATCTTTGAAAGTATGCTTTTTACTTTGTAAAATCGAAATGTAATTTTTCGGGCTTATTCTTTGAAATAAATTGTTTATCACCGATGCTTTTTAAATATTATCGAATGTTACATATATTTATTGCATAATGTTCAATAAGTCGTCGTGTTACATTGTAGTTAATTTAGTGATACCGGATCACGTAAGATTAAATTAACGGTCCGCCTTGTAACTAAAAAGTACGCCATTCACGACCTAGATGGAAATGAACAATCCATCGTGAAAAGGTTGAAGTGTAAGGCTCGATTGGCTTGTCTTGACCAAGAGATTACACTAGTGCATGATCGATGCCCGGCGAATAGGACCTACAGGAGGATAAATTCTTGAATCCCGAACAAGGAAGAATTAGACCTCGGTGGTTCGTTATTCTTAATCTTCGCCTTAAATATGATCATATGTGGGATTGGTAACTATTGCTTTGACTTATCATGGGTAGCGAATCGGGAGAGATTCAATACTTTTTATCTTGGGCAATATTATTAGTCACATGTGATTGCAAAGATTTAATACGGAAGAATCGCGTAATGTAATCACGCTTGTTCGATTTGCCCTTGGGAGGTTCATAAGCTTTATCATACCAAATCTTGCAAGTGGAATTAGTTTCCGGTATGGATAATAATGTTGAACCGTTCCTTGACAAAGGATAAAAGATATTAATTAATGGAAAGCTATTTCAAAGGGCTTGAATTAATTAATGGGCTAGATAATCTTAAACACGGAAATAATGACCAAGAGCCATATTGATTTATAATATGGGTTAAGATGGATAGTCTTGATATTAATTATGTAGTGGGATTAATTAATATTTATGGGCTTGAATTATATTGTGGCTCAATATTAGATATTCAAGGTCCATTAGAAGGTCCAATCTTAATTCTCCTAAAAAGGCCCCGAGTAGCCCAAGAAATAGTCCAAAAACTGAAAAGGTGATTAAAATAAAATAAATTTTGTTGCTTATTTTTCCAACTAAAATTTCGAAATTTATAGATATGTTGGGAGAAAGATTTTCTTTGAATTTTGTTATGGAATGAAGATATGTATTCTTGGAATACAAGATTATCTCATTAAATTCAAGAAATCTCCCATTTGGTTATCTATATTGAAATTTTCAAAAAAATTAGAAAATAAAGAAGCAAAAAGATTTTTTTGATTTTGTTGAAAAGATATTATGGAAGATATGTATTTCTTGAAATACAAGAATATCTCATAAATTCAAGAAGATCCAAATCTTGGATTCTTGACCTCCTTATTTTCGAAAATCCATAAGATAGAGTAGGTGAGATTTTGTGGAATATTATAATTATGGGAAAAAGAATATAGGAGATATATTCAAGATTTCTTGGAGATCAAGAAAATATTTTCCCACATTATTTTATCACTAAATTTTCACCCACCTCATGCTCTATAAATAGGGGATGATTGTTTCATTCCCAAGTACAAATTCCATGTGCTGAAAAAATTAGTAAATCCACAAAGGTGGTGCAACATATTTTATTTTCCTTTTGTTAAATCGTTCACAAGAATCATTCCACCGGATAGTCGAACGAGGACTAAGGGAATACTTGGGAAGTCCTTACGGTTAGTCTATTCAGCCATACCGTTGTCATCCCAAGAGGTACATTCACGTAAACTCGTTGAATTCCGCATGCGTAGGTTTTACGTGAATTGTTATATGCATGATATGTTGTTGGATTATTATTTGAATTAATATAGGATTAATTCATGCTAGTAATAATTAAAGAATTAAATTTGTATTTAAATATTCACCCCGAATAGATATGTGCAAATCATTTCCCAACACGCTTCATGCCTCTTGGGAAATACAAGATGATGACGGATTCGATAAACGTGCCAACCGCGGCTTGGTGATGATGGCTCGTGGGTCTCACTCGCGGAATTCGAAAGGTCTTGGGCCGGCCCACGCGCCCTAAAACTTGTCTATAAATACTCTCCTCCTCTTCACATTCCAATTTTCGCATTCTGAATTTTCAAAAAACTCTGATGTTTTTCGAACCATCTCTCGCAAGCCCGGACTAAGTCGTTGTTGTGCTCAAGGTAAAGATCTCATTCTTTTTTTTTTTCTTCTTATCCTCTACTTTGGTGAACAATGTCTTCTTCAAACCGAGGATTATTCGATCACGACCAGAGTTCTGCTCCAAGATTCGTTAAATCGAGGCGGTTCTTCGTGCCCCTGAAACTTCAGCTGTGGTCGGAAATTTGAGAGCGGTGAGTGACATTCCCGTGTTGGCTAGGGGTGAGGTCACATCGAGAGGGCTTGAAAGCCTTTTACCGGGCGAGGGACTCAGCCACTGGGGGTCAGCCCGCCCCTCTTCCTGCAAACTCGAGTTCCTTGATGTGGAAGTGTAAGAAGCTGATCCTGGCTCGATCGATTAATTTGACGATATTGACTTTTTGTCGGACGAGGTTATTCTTGATCGTCTTAAGTGAAGATGACCAGAGGTGAGATGACGTCGATCGCAAACTGCGAGAGAAAGAGTACACTCAATCTATTACCAGATGGTCCCCTAACCAACAAACTTAATTCTACAATATTTTTGTTTGCGAATTAATACTATATTAATTCAAATAATTATGGAACAACAAATCAAGTTCCCAAATAGTCCATTTCGGGTTCCTTAAAGAATTGACTATGCCGACCAGTCCATGAACGCATTGCTTGGAATGAATTATGACACGATGAAAAACACACCAAAAGCCTCTTCATCCGGTCATCACCTAGCCTCTCGTGGTTTTGGGGGCCTAGCTCACCCAAATTACCCCTAATGGGTGGAGCACCATCTTTGGGATCCTTTCCCTGTTCGACCGCATCCAACCTCGGCCTTCCTTCCGCCATGAAATGAACCTCCTTATCTATAGATGGGCGTGGGGTAAAGACCCGAGGATTACTTATGTGAAAGCCCGCCCTCATATGAAGATAGTTGAGGATCTTCCTAAGAAGGTCCAAGATTGGAAGAGAAGTGGAAATAGTGGGGGGCCACGGCAGAGCCGAATTTTGTCCAAAATTCCCTGATATCGCGAGATTCCTGCGATTATCTTGATTTAAACGACGCTTCTTTTGTTTTTCCCATTTCCATATTACTGATTTAACTTCTCCTTTTTATTGCAGCAATCAAGCATTCCAAGCTATCCGAGCTCTCTCTTCCATTTCTAGTTCGATTGATCCAGGTGTGCCTGATCGATCTAGACGAGAGGTCGCAGGTTATTCTCCAACGATAAGTGCTCGAATTTGCGTCTAACTGTTCTCCTTATTCTTCCATAACAAAATTCAAAGAAAAGCTTTATGGGGTTTATCCATAATTTTCTCATTCTATGATTAAAAATTGATCAAATTTTTACGCTTTATTTTTTAAACACCTTTTATCGAGCCTATCCATTTTTTCATCCGCTAAAGTTTATCGAATTAAGATGCAAAATTTGAACGGATCTTGAATTATCAATATTGAAAAAAGTTTCTTATTCAAGCCCATAAATATTCGCTAATCAGCACAGTGACCCAACTATCCATCTTAACCCGTATCATCGGGCCATGGCGGGCTACCCTCCTTTTAGATTAAACCGCCATTAATTAATTCAGGTCGGAAAAGGGCTTTCCTCCGGATATCTTTTGTCCTCGGAGTTCTCCGGCATTATTATCGCTCAGACACGGACTAGTTCCACTCCCAAGATTTGATGATTGGTCTTATCGGGTTCCCAAGGGGGACACAAAACCGAGATCACTGCAACATCGGAATCATGAGCCCGAATTTTAGCAATCGACTTTGGGTGGAACCCGGACTCACGCCAATGGTAAACTCATTTTATTTATGATTTCATTTTATATTTTGTTTTTAGTACGCCACGCTTAATAGTTTGGCCAAATATAAACCGGATGATGGGGTATTTTAAGAGTCCACCCATAATTATCCACAGGTAGCGAAGCCTCGTTCGCCAAAGACACCCAAACTTTCCTACCTATTCATGATATCAGACAACGCCCGAGGTCCCGGACTTTGAACCGCATGATAGTTCCTATACGCAACCTTTCCGAGAATCGACCGGATTGCTTCATCTAGGTCGTGAATGGTGGCTTTTTATTGAACGGAGCCGTTAATTTGGTCTTCTTAAGGTCCAAGCCCCGTAAAGTCACTAAATTAATGAAGGTGGATTTACCATTTATTGGGCGAGCAGAGGCCGCCATCACCGCCAAAACATTCAATGAGAAGTTGAAGGATGTGGGCGGGGAAACAACCGAAAAGAATAAGTCCCGGATGGTGAAGGATCTCGAAAGTAAGGATACTTTGAAGGAGAGTCCCAACAATCTCCCACTTATACTCAAAGTCGTCGCTTGTTAGTAAGCCGAGGTCCATGACTTACCAACCACCGCGGAAAATCTAATGTCACCATCACGAACTAATAATTTCATCCACTTATTCTCTCTAGTGTCGTTAGGGCTTGCCACCGAGCCATTCCGCGCCGATGGGGTGAAATCTGCGATGTCCGAAGCCGGGTATATACGGATCTCGCCAACCTTGTTTCGAGGATGATCTCCCTATCAAAGACCTTGTTTGCTTTTGTGGATTTCGCTTTCCTTCCCCGTGCACTGGTTCTATGATCCCGAGGAGCTCTTGGATCTTTGAATTTGAATGAAAGCGCAGATGGCGCGGATGGTGGTGATGGTGAGGGGAACCGAGCTAGCGTTGAGATTCCCGAGGTTGAACCAAATGCATCGACCAACCCTGTTGAGGGGACCTCAGATGCTCCGCCGAGTTGATTCTGTTGGATGGTTTGTCTGCATGGGCAAGATGCCACTCGCCTTGAACACTTTTGGTAATCGCCCTACGGGGTTTGTTCAACAGGTTGTTTGGTTTCCCTTCGGGGTGTGTAAATGTTTGCCTGCGGGCGATGTACCTTTGTTGCCTCCTGGCATTTTTAATGAAATCGCAGTTGTTGTAGCATGGATAAACCCGACCTCCTACCTGGGCACAAAGGATCATAAACAATCCAACAAAGACTGCATGAAGCAACCTCGTAAAGGGGACCAAGGGATCAGCCCACGTAATTCCCACAAGACCAAACCTTCAATTTGCAAAGGTTAGCACTTTCATCGTAGTCGGCGATTCGAAGTCAGCGATGTAATTTCCGCTTTATATCCTCAAGTCGGGAAACACCGCACGGTAAATAACTATACGATTCCGTGGTAAATGATGCGGCCCGACACGCCACTAATCCTCCCTCCACATCCGCCCCACGATTGGCACGCTCAAGATGGATTTTCTTCTACCGCTGTCAGATTAATGGTTCCCCGATATTGTAGCCCTTTCATAGGCATTATTCCTTATAAATTCCGGCCCAAAGGTGGAGTCATAAGATAAATAGGCCACCACGGCCACCTCTTTGTAATGTGTCGAACAACTTAGACTTCTAGGCATATACATACATCCTCTCTTCGCTTGGACGCCCCGTTGGTCTCGATTCCAAAGACGAACCGGGTCACCAACTTTTTTGTCTCTTTCCCCGATTCGATTGCCTTTAGCATACACATTTCGTAATAATTATTGTTTAACTGAGTAGATAAAAACCAGTTACAACAACAGTTTCTTTTTATTTCTCTTTTTCGCTTTCTGAAAATCTATATAACGAAGACCTGTATAATCGAAAAACGATGACCAAAGATTTGTTAATTGGAAGCGAAACTCGTGGGAGGTCGGGGACCATTTCCCCCCGTTCGTGAATGTAAAAAGATGATATGCGACCGAGGTCGACTTAGATAGGGTATGCGATATACTAGCCTTCACATATTCTTGGCTTAGACTTGGTATGCGACCGAGGTCAACTTAGATAGGGTATGCGACATACTAGCCTTCACATATTCTTGGCTTAGCCGACTTAGACTTGGTATGCGATCGAGGTCGACTTAGATGGGGTATGCGACTTACTAGCCTTCACATATTCTTGGCTTAGCCGACTTAGACTTGGTATGCGACCGAGGTCGACTTAGATAGGGTATGCGACATACTAGCCTTCACATATTCTTGGCTTAGCCGACTTAGACTTAGTATGCGACATACTAGCCTTCACATATTCTTGGCTTAGCCGACTTAGACTTGGTATGCGACCGAGGCCGACTTAGATAGGGTATGAGACATACTAGCCTTCACATATTCTTGGCTTAGCTGACTTAGACTTTTTCGTTTGTGAATCTATTTTTGGCCGAACTTGTGAGAGGTCGGGGACCAGTCCTCCTAGTTCGTAAATGTAAAAAGATGGTACAAGTTTGTGTTATAAGTCATAACCCCTAGAGAAATATACAATCGATTTGGTTTTTACAACTCATAGTTATTGGTAGAACTTCTTTAGGTAGGTCGCATTCCATGGATACATCGAGGGAATGCCCTTCAAGTCCTTGAGAAGGTAAGCCCCATTTGGCAGGCATTTCGAAATCTTCATGGGTCCCTCCCAGGTTGGACCAAAAACTCCTTTCTGGATACCGAGGATCCTTTTTTAAAATGAGGTCGCCGGTCTTGAATCTTCGGATTTTTGCTTTTGAGTTGTAGTATCTCTCCGACTTTTGTTTGTAACTTGCGTTTTTTAAATTGGCCTCCAATCTTTTTTCTTCGAGGAGGTCGAGGCTAGAGAGATATGGCTTGATCGTTGTCTTCCGTGACTATTTGCAATGTCCGATAACTTCTGACGATGACCTCCTCCTCCGGACCCGCCTCCATCCCGAGGCCGGGCGAAAGGTGTTTCGCCCGTCGAATTTTGGAAAGTAGTCCTATACGACCATAAGATACTTGGAAGCTTGAAAGCCCACAATCCCTTTGACTCGATGAGTTGAGTTTTTAGGGTGTGTTTGATTATTTTGTTTACCGCTTCTACCTGTCCATTAGACTGGGGGTGATAGGGGGTGGAAAACAACTTTGTGATTTTCCACTTCGCGAAAAAGGCATCGATCTCGAAACCATCGAACTGCTTCCCATTATCTGTGACGATTGCTTGTGGTAAACCAAAATGGCAAATGATGATTTTCCATATAAATCGAATGATTTTCTCCTGGGTAATGGTAGCCAAAGGTTCTGCTTCCGCTCATTTGGTGAAATAGTCTACTGCGACCACTGCAAACTTAGAACTTCTCGGGGCTTTTGGGAAGGGACCAATCAGGTCGATCCCCCACCTTGCGAAAGGCCACGGGCTGTAGATCGATGTGAGTTCCTTCGAAGCTCGCTTAATTTTTGGTGCGAACAACTGACATGATGGCACTTCCTTGCGTACGCAATCACATTTTTCTTAGAGTTAACCAATAATAGCCCTGTCTGATCGTCTTGTAGATGAGTGATTGACCTGCGGTGTGGTTCCCACAATCTCCCTCATGGATTTCTTTTAAGACTGCTTGGCCTTCTTCTGGGGTGATGCATTTTAACAGAGGTAGAGAAAAACTTCGTTTGTAAAGTTGCTCGTTGATTACGGTGTATCTTGCTGCTCTTAGTTGTAAACGCCGAGCTGCGAGCTTATCTTCTGGCAGTATTCCTTTCTTGATGTATTCTTTGATTTCGGTCATCCAATTGTACTCTGTGGTCGTGATCTAGGAAGACTTCGTTATGAATGATTGATCGATCTGCCTGGTTTGCCCAAGTTATTTCTTTTTACGCCGATCGGCGTCGACTTGAGAAGTGTTGAGTCCGGTGTCCATGATGTTGTCCATGTCTTTCCTAAATTCGGATTTTCTCCAAGCGTCGCGGTAGAATGTCCACCAAACATTTTTGTTCATCACAAAACCAATTGTACAAACTTTTCAAAGCACCTTCTCGCGAAGAGTTGGTATAAGAAATTGATTTGGGCCTCATCACAATATTTATTCTCCGATAAGCCGCATATGAAATAGCATTTAATCACCGAACATGCTCCAACTTTCCCCCACCATCTTTACCATTGCCATTTCGCACCATTTTAAAGGCTTGATCATCCGGTCGTTTTGTTAAAAAAATTTCTTTATAGACTTTGTGAAAGATTGTTGTTCATGATTAACCCTCCCTTCATGAATGTGTCGTTGAAATCATCGACATCTAAGTCCATGGGATTTGACGCCTCATGGGTTCATTCCGAGCTGAGTTCCCAAATATTATACAAGGACTTGAGCTTTGATCGCAGTTCATAAGGCGGTGATCCCGAATCGCCCTAACTCGATGGACCATTTCAACAATCTTCCTAAAATCTCGGTCGCGTCAAGATTGTCTTTTAGTGGCATGGTAGTTAGTCACCTATCCGGTGATCGAAGAAATATTATCGCAATTTTAAACACTTTCGTGATCAAGGGCGAAATGAAATTTTCGAGTGGCGGATACTTGAGCTCGGCATCATTCGGGGTTTGGCCGATATTAAATATATAGGCAAATGGTATCATATTCGCCTGCATTAACAACATCCGAGAGCGAATAAGCCACGAGGCCGGTCAATTATTTAAATAACTTCTCACGGGTATGGGTTTAAACAAGATTTGGGGGTCTAAAAGGTATAGTTTGAGCTAAAGAATGCGGCTTGGCATTGACGGGGTCCATGAGAACTTTAGGGACTTCATGTCTTCAAAAAAGGCTTTTATACCTACTTGTCCTCAATCCTAAATACATAATCTGTTGGAGAGTCCTTGACACCCGGCCAACCCCTCGGTCTTCTTTTTTATGTCAGAAGGTGATTTCATGTCCATGATGGCTTTGATTTTCATTGGGTTAGCTTCGATGCCTCGCTAACTGATGATATGGCCCAGGAACTTTCCCGAACCAACTCCGAAACTGAAGTTTCTTGGGATTCAAGCACATGTTGTATTCTCTTAGTATCTCAAAGGTTCGGGCGAGGTGGCCCAGATGATCCTCTTTCTTTTCGCTTTTTACCACAATGTCGTCAATGTATACCTCCATGGTTTTCCAGATCTCGTCGGCGAACATCGGATTTACCAAACGCTAGTAGGTCGCCCCTGCGTTCTTTAAACCAAATGGCATTCTTCCAACGATACACATTCTTTTCTGTTATGAAAGATGTGTGTTGCTGGTCATCTTTATCCATGGAGATCTGGTGATATCCGGCGAACGCATCCATGAATGTCATTATCTCATGCCCTGCTGTATTGTCCATGAGGTGGTCGATGTGTGGCATTGGAAAGTAATCCTTTGGACAAGCCTCATTGAGGTCGGTGAAATCGATACATAACCGCCAAGAGTCGTTTGCTTTTTTCACTAGTACCCGTATTAGCCACCTACTGCGGCTGATCTGCCTGCTCGATCAACTTGTTGTCTAGTAATTTCTTTACTTCCTCGGCCAGGGCCGCATATTTTTCAGGGCCGAACTTTCTCCTTTTCTGGGATATTGGTCTATTTGTTGGGTCGATGTTTAGTTTGTGACATGTGACCTCGGGGTCAATGCCGACCATGTCTCCATGCGACCATGCGAATTCGTCTAGATTCTGTTTGAGGAAATCTATCAATTGATCTCGTAAGTCGGCTGGGATCCGTGTTCCGATGGTTACGCTTAGTTCCGGTCGATCGAGGTCGATGGGAATTGTTTCGAGCTCTTCAACAGGTGTTGCTCGTTGATCGTTCTTTTCCGTTCTTGGATCAAGGTTAGATGTTCGCAGGTCGGAATCGACCTTAATTGGCTCGAAACCGATGAGGTTCCAGATCTGGTAAATCTCGTATGGGCTGCTCTTTTGCCGCGACGTCAACTTCCATAGGTGTTACATTTGTTCCTAACACATTGTCTATTTCCATCTTGTCACTCTTTTTTCCTTCTCGAGGTGGAGTTCGGCTCGTACAACCTGGCTCCACCTCGGACTTTTTACCAAAATAAAAAGCAGAATTTAAATCAACCCAAGTGTAAGTTAAACATTTTCTTGCAGTGATCTGGTCACCTTTGATGGTGCCAATCTTCCCGTCAGATCCGAGGAACTTAATACAATAAAAGTAAGACGAGGCAGCAACCCCGAACTCATGTTCAAAAGGCTTGCCGAAGTTTGACGAGGCGTCGATGATCACAAAATCCAATTGTCTCGTAGCCTTTACTTCCACGTCCAAGGTCAAGGCGATTTCCACGGCCAGACGGATCATTCCGTAGGCCTCGACAGGCTGATTCCCGAAACCCCAAATTCTGACCTCGCAGGGCTCGACATAGGACTAGAAATCGCCGAGTAGATCCAACGTTTAAGGATATTGCAGAAAACCCCATTGTCAATCATGACGTGGTGGACCAAATATTCCCCCCATTAATGTTTCACCAATGGGTCCCGGGCCGAAAAACTACCCCATCCTTGTCTTCTTCGGTGAAAGTGAGTTGCTTTTGATTTGGGGCAATGGTGTTGATCGGAAGGCAACTTTCAGCACTTTCATTATCGATTCACACATCTCGCCTTTTTCCGACGCCGGTTTGATAGGGGCGTTAATGAGAGAAACCCCCAAGGGTCCCCCCTTCAGGCGATCATGTGGATGACCATCTTTCTTTATCCATCCTTTCGAAAAATCTGTGGACCTTACTTTTTTATTTTTAAACACCTTTTCCCGCTTATCGGACTTTATTCTTGATCGTCGGACCTTTTTGAGCCTAACAAACCTTTCCAATTTACCTTCTTCATATATCAATATTGAAGCCCCAATGTTATTCGCGCCCATAAATATTAATTAATCCAATGGAGTTATAATAATTGTAAAATTTCCTCCATCTTTGGAACCCATATTATTTCTTTGGGTATGGGATATCTTTGCTTATTTCACGCTTTAAAAAACCCATTAATTCATGGTTAAGCCAACAAATAACTTTTCCTTAATTAATTATCAATTGGTTTGAAGGCTCGAACCGTTCGACATTATTATCCATATCTCAAAACTAGTTCCACTTGCAAGGGTTTCTTGATAAATTTTATGAACCTCCTTTTTACTTTTCGCCAAATCTTGAGGCCGATTTCACAAGTTGGTGATCATGACCCCGCTAGCAATGCAAATCGGCGAGCTCGACCAATAATCCTTGTTCAAGATCTTCCGTTTTGAATTCCTTTTTTTCAAACCATGATACGCCAAAGAATTTGTTACCAACCACAACGGCTCCTATTTAATGAGTAGATCTATTCGATTAACATATAATTCTTCCTGGTCCATTCCTCTAATTTTCCTAGATGTTCGCCAAGAATTTGTCCTCCCTCAGGTCCTATTCAAGGTGGCACTAGTGTAATGGGTGAGAAAGTAATTGAGCCATTTGACTTCAAAGACTCTATGGATGTTCATTTCCATCTAGGTAGGTGTGTTAAACCATCGTTAATTTAATCGCCCGCGATCCGGTTAAAAATGTAACATTGGGTATTTATTTGAATGATATGGAGTTCAAATATAGGAAGTGTCGATGATATTTAAAGGTTGATAAACAATTTATTTCAAGAATATTGCGTGATGGAATCCGACATTGATCTTGATCAAAGTAAAAGCATACTTTCCATAAAAGATAAATCCCAATCTTTCGTGGTAAGGGGCATTCCCCCTTTGTTTGATAGCTGTTCTTGGAGATCCTTGATATCCTGCAGGATGTCGGCCATCTGTGGGGATTCATCCTGCTTTGCGACCTCATCAATGTGACCGTGAGGTGGGGAGTTTCTTTCTTGTCGGCGGGGTGATGGAGTTCTATGACGTCTGTATGGTGATGGAGTTCGCTCCGCTCCGCGAGGTGGCGGACTACGCCCGAAAGGGATCCTTTTGCCGATACTTTGTTGTTTGGGCTTTGGGCCACCGACCTGAAAAATGATCTCCGTGCCCCTGACGGTCGCTACCGGTCGGTCCGGGTTCTTGTTGAGGTCCGCGACCTCGGCCGTCATTGAAACCTTCCGAGAACAAACACCTATGGATCGGATTCGCCCCTCGCTCGTCGCAAATGAATTAGATTGGATGTTGGGTTTCATGGAATCGGCTTCCGACTTCTCTCTCGCGAGAGGCCCCTCATGGCGAGGTTCCTCGCGGCGAGGTCCTTCACAACCAGACTTCTCTTGACGGGGCTTCTCGCGGCGAGAATCTTTGTGCCTCGGTCCTTTGCCCTTGCTTTGGGCTTTTCGGTTCAGGTCGTGGCGCAGGTCGCCGTCGGTGATTTTTGCTTCGGTTTGCTTTCAGCGCAATTCTGAGATGGCCTCATCAATGTCCCTAGGGGTGCGGATTTGCTCGAGCTTTTGAGCGATTCCGGTGGTAGGTCCTCCGGCGTGACGGTTGCTAGTGGCCGGACCACTAAACCCCGCCCTACTGGATCGGCATGTGGCCGAAATGGCCTTTCTTTTCATAATCAAGGTGGCTTGAGACATGTTTCGGGAATGTCGAAAAGGATTTTGGGTGAGTGTGGGGAATTTTGTCGAAGATTCGTGAGGAATACTCCAATGAGAAAACACTAATATTTTTAGCACTATTTTTCTTGAAGAGTACCCTTCTTCTAGCGCCAATTGTTGTGTACTAAAATATGAGGGTTATGATTTATGATGTGGCTTAATGATCCTAGTAACACAAACAATAAATATGTAAAGTGGATTGTATTTAATGATGTGTAATGAGATATGAGTTGGATAATTAATTTGCAAGAAGTTTGGTCGGATATTAATTTCTCTTCTTTTCTTGGGTCATAAATGACCCATATTTATAGTGTTTGGGAGAGTGGAGCTCACTCTCTTGGTCACAAGTACAAGGAGCCGAAAGTGGCTCTGCAAAATATTAAATGCTACAAGATTGATTTGACTCAGATCGGAGGTCGCTGGGAGGTCGCTCGAGGAAATACCGGACAACCAGGGGTCTAACCACCTAAACCCTCCTAGCTACTCATCATTACCGTCCTTCACTGACACTTCTCTGCTCAATACCGCCTTTTAGGTAAGGTCTTCGATGCTGCCAGCCTGCCACCGGTCCAATCGCCATTAATGCCCCATATGTGTGTCAGTTATGCGACCTGCGAGGTTCTTCCAGATCGCATACTCATGCCCGGCGAGCTTCTTCCCTCGACTACCTCAGCGATGTGGTGTACTTGAGCAAAAACTCGGTTCGACCCATTTTCATCTTACCAGGTCGGGTCCGACATCGCGTTATAAGCTCACAACATTAGTGATACCCCTTATCATTCCCATTTTATATTCATACCAAACGGTGTCTAATATTTTTAATTGAAACAACTCATACTATAAACTCTACATTTTTAGCTTTTCAAAAATACATACAAAATGTAAAAAAGTTGTACAGTAAAATTGATTTGCGCTAAAAAAGAAAATGATTTATATGAGATTTTGAACTCCATTTATTTCTTCTTCTCAGAATTTAGAATTGATACAAATTAAAAGCACATATTCCATACAATAATTAATACAGAGATTTCTATAAAATGTGACAAATTTGTTGGACCAAGTCCAGACTCGAGTTATGGTATGGACATGTGTCCCACGTTTTGACATTACGGTTTTTAATTTGATTTGGTCATGATATCATTAATCATGTGAAAGAAAGAATCGAAAGCAAAATTGAGATAAATTTCGTGATCATAATTAGGAGGTGTGTTTCGGGTTGGTTGATGAAAGTGAGAGTCTTTTTCTTTGACAAAACAAATATTGCCAACTAAAAATCTTGCATGTGAATGGTCACATTAGTCTTGATGCTATTATTCATGAGCATTCTCCACGTATGTAAATTTTGAAATAAATCATTATCAGATACGACGTCTGTTGTTTCTTTCAATTTAATCAAACTGCAAACTCAAATGTATTGACAAGTCATGGTGAACCTATAATATACTTATTTTCAGAAATAGCATATAATTAACATATTACGTCAATACATTTATGGTTGATACCCTCTCGATTGAACATTTACTGTGCACATAAAAATTATTTATTATTATTAAAAGGAATAAAGTTGTTTTTTGATGGGGTTAAATGATAAAAATAGTAACATTTGTGTAAATTAAATGAGATAAAATTGACATTAGTGACATTGAATGTAACATTGAGGTTTTTGAGGGATATATATAAAAGAGAAAAAAAATAATTTATTATTATTTACAAAAATATTTAATTAAGTATGGAACAGACTTTTTTGACAAATATTCAATTGAGTTAAAGAGACGGGGTATTAAAATGAATTTAAGTTGTAGTAGCCTGCCTCATATAATTAAGTTGATCCAAGTTCTATTCCATATGCATAATAGTATCTGAATTTTTTTTAAAAAAGAAAAAGAAATCCAATCAGGCCTCAAATTTATAAATGGGTCACCACCCATTGGGCCTAATGATGGGTATTAGTACAAATTAAGCCCAATTAAAGGCCCGGTTATTAGCACCCCCATTATTAGGAGATATACCCCCCATAAAATATTTTCGAAAAATTTAATTTGAATTTAATATATAATTTCGAAACACTGGTGTTGAAATTGTATCTTAATTTCGGAACATTTGTTTTGAAAGTTTTCGAGCAGAATTTTACTTTGCAAACTTCAGAAATTCGGCATCTTCTTTTGGAAATATGTTAGTGATTTCGAAAAATCACTTTCGAAATTAAGATACAATTTCAACACCTATATTTCGAAATTATGGAGGGGGTGTATTTCCTAATAATGGGGGTGTTAATAACCGGACCCCCCAATTAATTGGATTCGTATACCATAATTGGGCCGACGAAGGCTGCAATTGCAAACACACAGTACAGATAATTATAAACTTGGCCCAATTGATTTATTTCTCATATTATTATATTTAATTATATATACACACACTTAATCGAGCCAACGCTTTTCGACCCTATCAAGTGAAAATCCAATATATTAAATTATAATATTTTATGACTATTTAAATAAGTAATAGAAATGAGGCACATGATCTGCTCAATCAGTTCAGATTGAAGGATGTTATATCAGAAGAGATGAACCTGAATGTCTGATCATAACATGTCAAAAAATGTTAGCAACAGAAAGAGAAAACAATTCTGCCCTAATAATGAATGCTAGCAATCCGATGGAACTTCTAAGCTACTTAAAAATTACATCAAAACCCGATTCCAATGGTTCATTAGATCTCTAACTTTCACGACTTTAGCTTTTGAAGATTCGCAAGCTTGAGCTCCATGAACTTCGCCGCCAGCTCATCATAATCGGGGAGCTTTGGGTGGATATGATGACACGGAAATGAAATCGACCTATCAAAGTTATCTGTAGAAGAGCAATCATTATGCTGTTCAGAAGGCAGAGTGTTTGCTCTCCTTACAACCGCGTTGTCTGAGTCATCATTCAGACAACGCATGTAATCACAAGCATGTCCTATACGGTGATCTTGACCTAAAACCCCGTCCCTCTCCCCTGTTTTAAAACAGGATTTTCGTCGATTTTTATCAAGGGAGCTCTCGTCCGAGCCACCATAATATATCGCGCATTGGACATCCGTTGGGCTTGATAGTCTTCTCGATCTTTTCCTACTTGCTCGTCTCATCTTGATCGTTCTTGTTAATGACATTTCTCTCGAGATATTGTCCTTGTCGTCGTTTCCAATATGATCTTTTTCGTCTCCGAATGATCTAAACATGAATAACCTTTGGTCTTGGAGATTCCCATCATTGATCAAAGGTGGAACAACCTCCTCAATGTCATCAAGATAGATCACTTCCTCCGGATACTTAGACGAATATTCCGAACAAGAATCAATTTCTTGATGATCGTGCAAATTGCATCCGCTCCTCAATCTGTAAAATGGTTCCGCCCACATGATTTGATCATGTGGTTTGTACTCAAGAAGCAACAGCCCCGATTGAATGCAACTACGCGCTATTTCATCGAGGAATCCGTACTTGACATCGTCGGAGACTTTCTTCATGTAGAGATTTTCTTTGATCTGCAATGTAGGAATATCAAGAACCTCAAGAACATACCTTGAGCCATAACTTGAAGGACTAAATAGTAATTAACCTGATTGTTGACAAGATTTCCGGGAAGTAATTCGAGTGCCATCGTCACGAATCTTTGACCGTAGCGCTGACCGAAGAGCTTCCGAATGGGGAGGAGCTCCGGCAATTCTCCAAATCTTGCCGATGAGAAAATCAGAGTTGATATTGCTTCATTGATGTCATTTGGGCAGTCCCTAAAATGGAAAACGACTAATACTGTTCAGTAAAAACAACTATACCGTACAAACTCAGTAGAGTTCAAAACTCCAAGCATGATTGATTTGATTATGCTTTACAAGATCACTATTTTCTTTTTGTATTTCTGAATTTATTTTAATCTTAATACATAATAAAATACCTATGTATTTGCAAAAAATATTGAAAACCACAAACAGGAAAATCTTTTTTCCACATAAATCCAAATAATGAATTTTAGATTAAGTGGATCCTTAATTCAGGAAATTTCTTGAAAATCAAATCCCTCTATTGAAAGGCAATACTTTCACCATTGAACATAATTTACATCTTTCAATTTGAGCACCTAAAATTGTAACTTAGAGAAAAAAAGAAAAAAAACAGAATATAAATCTGCAATTCCAATAGTATAAAAACAGAGAAAATACCTGTGTTTGCGTATGTAGGGAAGATTAATTACAATAAATTCACAAAATTGGTCCAGCAGATCATACACTTGAACCATATTTTCATCCATGATCAACTGCTCAACCTATATAATTAAATCAAATGATTTCATCACAAATTTAACTCAAAAAAATGAAATTAAAGATTGTAACATAAAAAGACTATAATACCCTTTCGAATGCAGATTGGTCATGCCCATGTTTGAGAAGCTGGGCAACATCTTCCCTGACCTGCTTCACAATGCAACGCCTCTTGTTCTTCAGCAATTTGAGGCGACATTGCACCTTCTTTATCAGTTTCTTGCTGCAATAATTAAATTAAATAATAGTAAAAATATAAACTTAATCAGAAATTGGAAATTAGAAAGAATTAATTTGGAGAAATCATAATAAATAACGTACCATTTTGAAGCCTTTCTCCATCCAAACAGAAGGTCGAACATTTTTTCAGATGAGTAATTGGCTTATTTTTTTGTGAGCATAATTAACCATGGCATATTCTTGGTTTAGCTGATGATAGAGATTAGTAAAAAGGATTGAATGAAATTAAATATATTATATTATAGAAGAAGAAATTAAGAGGAGTGGTGGCATGCAGTTATTTTACGAGGGGAAAACTGCTCCACTACGTAGTTAGTATTTTAATCCTGTATATATTTTTTAATCATTTTAATATCAATTTTAATCATTTTAGTTTAAAATTGAAAAAAAATAAAATACACAAGACTAAATTTAAACACAAAAAATTAATCAAAATTGAAAACGTTAAAGACCAAAATTTTGGTCCTGTATGTTGGTACTTCATTCAATCTTGGTCCATACAAGTAAAGGACCAATATTGAAACATACATGATTAAAATTGAATATAAAATAATTTGTTGATATTAACTCAACAATTAAGTTATATATATTTTATATATTGGGGTAGGCTTGTGAGGTTGAGGTTTGAGTGATATCATGCAAAAATTAATGAGAAGGATCACATATAAAATTATAGTGACGGTTCAAGAATTTTAATTACTTTAAATATGAAGAAGTAATTCATCCTGTAAAGAGAAGTAACAAGCACTCAATGAAATAGGTCACCAAACACAACCTCCAATACCCCACACCACGTAATCAAGACTAGAAGTGAGTAGGCCAACTTATAAAGATTGAGTCTCAATTTTTTTCAATATAATTGGGATTACAATAGATAAAGGAATAATGCAGTAAATGACTCTTGAATTATCAATTTTTATTTTAAACGACTCTTTATTAATTTTTTAGATATATTTGTATGAGACGGACATAATTTGAGTATTAACGTTAACACTTTGAAAAGGAAAGAATGTTGATTTGTGCTAGTTTGTACTGTTGGGAAACGAATTCGTGCCAGGAGTTTATACGAGTGTAATTTGGATACGAATTATCATAAATCTAACATCTATGATCTAAAATAATTAAATCATACAATTCATGAATTGAGTTATAGTAAATTATATATACAAATGCCCTAAACATGTGGAATTAAGGGACAATTGTATTTACCTTCAGATCGGAGAGACGCCGTTGAGAAAACTAACTCTTTCAACTCAAAGATTTTTTTGAGTATTCCCAAGCTAGTAAATCCGGTGTGGGAATCAAACAAACTTTTAACACTCAAGGAAGAATTAATTTTTCTCTGTTGTAAGCCACACACTTATATGCCTACTCATAGGAGACGAAAATAATTCCCTATTTATATACATTAAATTTTCAAAAAACATACGAAAAAATAAAAATATATATATATCGAATTTGATTATATACCCGCAGGTGGACACAAATTTATATGTCCACCGCTTATGTGGCGCGCCAAATATGCAAGGTCACACCATCAATAACACTCAATAATAAATTTTATATAATAATATAGCTTCAATCACTTTTACAAATTGAATTTACATAAAATTAAATCTCATTATACTAAAAAAACCAAAACAACATACTCATTATTATTTATCAGGATTTCAAAATCCCCAAAATATCAAAATTAATTTTTAAAAGTCACTTAATACCCAAAACAACTTTGTCAATACATTATCTTCACAGTTTACTTAGTAAATTGCATTTATGTATAATCGACTGTCTTTTAATTAGTCGGGATATATCGATTAACGTGTATTAATCACGTAAATTGATTTGTTTCTTAATGCGTAAATTTAATAAAACATATTTATTTTGAATTGGAGGGAGTAATAAATGGTCGATTATCACAACTTGCTCAGATATAAATTTGCCGATTTTTTTCTTTTTAAAGATAATAAAAACTTGCATGAGATTATCTCATATATGAGACAGGAGTCATTTACAAGAAAAAAATTCATGTAAAACAGTCTCATTGTAAAATTATGAAATCATTATCATTTATCAACATAAATTTTATCGATTTTAATATAATGTGTATCACTTTTCAAAATTTTAGATAGTTTCTATTCTTTTGATTTTCTCCCTCATCTTCATTGTAGGACTTTTATAAGCTTTTTATCTCCATAGTCTTCTCTTTCTCACCCATTGGTTCTTTTTGTTTCGGAAAATTTTTCATCTTATCTAAAATTCCGAACTTGTAAAAATTTGTAAAATTAATATGTATTTACATTATTTTTCTGCCCCCCCCCCTCACATGCTGAAAACTCAACTCTACCCCTCTGGGTAAGAGAGGCAACGAGTGGACAATTGAATATAAGAAAAGTTACATTTTGCGGAAGTCGAACCCAATATCTAGACATAAACCTATAAAGTGAATTAATATAATATAAATAAATTGATTTCACACATTTCTACAAGTTCAACATTAATTTAGATGAGATAAAATTCTTTCATAGTATCAGTATCAGAGCTAAAAAGGCTAACCCCCATGTTTTATGTTCCATCACACAGAAAGCAACTTCACCCATACCAAATTATATATTCGTTGAGCCTCCTTAATAGAGAGTAGAACTGAGAATCCAATCCACGAGTGAGACGGATACTATAGAAATAATACAAACGAATTAATTTCACACCTCCCTGCAAGCTCGAACTTTTAGATGAGATAAAATTATTTACTTTTTCTTTATCATCATCATCTCTACATCTTTAATCCTCATCTCTACAGCTGACAAAGTTTGGCATCACATAAGCACTTCCATCTATAAAAGCCCACAAATTTTATTGAATATCACACAATATTTTTTCTTGCTTCAAGACTTCTATTGGTAGATCTTGCTATAGATGTTCCTTTGTATAAGGCCATCTATCATCTAATTTTTTTTTCTCTTTTCTTTCTCATTTGTGAATTAAGGTATTCATTTCTAGCAAGCATACAATCTTGAATTAGATGAGCAAGGTACATTTCTTGTTTTATTTTCAATTCTATGAGGATCAATTATGTTCTTTTATCGCACTTTCAGTTGACCTTATGGGGATTATTCTTGCGTTGCAGAATAATGCCTTGCAGAAGAGTTTCCCTTTTACCCTCGACTAGAGGTTTTGGCCTAAGGAGGGTTTTACCCTATCGAGGTATTTACTGGAGCTCCGACCTCTGGATCGACACGTGGTCCTATAATTCTAGGTTTTTTCATATTTCTTTTTTTAATAATAGTCATTAGTCATTTTCAATTCTTTGAATTCCTCAGTTGATCATTAGTAGAGCACACAAATATGTTTATACATATATAGACTCATAAGTTTTGTTCTGAATTTATTGTTTTACATGGTAATTATTATATGGAGCACGACTTACATGGTAATTTATTATATTCTGCATATGTAGATTCTTGAAACACAATAAATTATCTTCTTGCAGGAAAAATGACTGAGAAATCACAACTAGAGAGGAGCCTACCATCGCCACACTCAAGAGCAGATCCAAGATTGGAAGCATATATAGGGGTGAATGGTACGGCATATCGAATTTTTTCTCGCTATACTGTTATCGTATCGAAATTTTCAATACCGAAAAATGTCATACCGTGTCGTACCGAAAATTCGGTACACCCAAATTTTCGGTATGTCAATATTACGTATCGATACCGTACCGATATTTCGTATATAATATAAGATGTGGTATCTTATGCCAATAATATTGGCTTAGCTAATTTGGTAGTTTTATTAAACTTGATATAAGTGTAGGTTGTATTAAAAAATCTTGTAGTTCCCTTAATTAATTATTTACTGCAATTTTTTCCTCATATTGTAGGACAGACTCTGACCACCCATCCAAATCACAATCCACACTCGTCACTACCTTTGAATGTCCATTAGGAATATTCTGAATTAGACAACCGGAGGGTCTTCTCCGGCGTGTTACCAACGGAGTCGTATTTGGGTGGTCTAAAAAAACACCCACCACTGCCCATATCCCATCCACGTGTCTTTTGCAATATCTTAAAAATTGACTTTCTCTAGTGGGGACGAGCGGTGAAGGAACATGAAACTCAGCGTTTAATTGCAACATCAAATTAAATAAAAACATTACACATAAATATTCAAATATATATGTGTGTGTATGTGTATGAAAAAATATTCTTAAGCACATCTTCGTTGTACCACTAGTATAGCTTCGTTGTATGTTCCACCTAATCCAGATGAAATCACTTGTAAATTCATGGCTCGTGAAACTACACCCGAAAATACATTTGTCCATTGCTCCTTCACATGTCATTTTGTACAAATTAAACATGCATTTGGACTAGAATGATTGGAAGATGATTAAGGTACAAAGAATTCCACCTCATCTAAAAATTTAAATTTTTAGAGAGGTGCTGAATTAATTAGTTTCATACTTAACCATCTTTTAATTCATTCTAGTATTCACTCATGTTTAATTTGTGCAAAATATCATGTGCAAGAACAGCGGACAAATGTATTTTCAGGTGTAGTTTCACAAGCTGTGAATTTGCAAGTTATTTCATCTGTACTATGTGGAACACACAATGAAGCTATGTAGACTAGTGGTACAATGAAAATGTGGTTAAGAATATTTTTTCACAAACACGCACATATACATATATTTGAATATTTATGTGTAATGTTTTTTTATAATTTGATGTTGCAAGTGAATTCTGAGTTTCAAGTTCCTTCACCTCTCGTCCCTACTCGTGAAAGTTATTTTTTGAGATATTGTAAACTACACGTGAATGGTATATGAGCAATGGTGTGTTTTCCTTTGACTATCTACATACACAGCCATCGGTGCTTATCTAATTCAGGACATTCCTAATGACATTAAAAAGTATACAACCCGCACCGGAAGCAGTCAATGGTGAAGATCAACCAATCATGCTCGTCCAGCTCTCAGCAAGCATAACCCCACTTTAGTCAACTACGTCAGTGGTCAACCGTCAAGACATGTGGTCAAACATCTTTACCCGACAAGCCTGACGACCTGTGCCCAAGTAAGGCGCTCCGATTGGCCTTGCTCGGCCCACAGCCACCTCGGGTGCCGACTCAAGGAGCTCGACCACCATGACCTGTCCATATGACGTCCAACATGGCCAAGCAGCCAATCTGGAAACTTAGTCCCCAAATCTTGAAAAGGATAGAGCACATGGACAACTCATAATCAATGTAAGGAGAACACCTCCTACTAGGTCTTGTAATATAAATAGGACATTTTATAATATTAAAGAACTTTTTGATCTAATTTCAGCTATTACAATATCCAAAATTTTCTCACTAAATATTCACTAAACACACTTAAACACATTCAAATCTAAGTCAAGATTATATACTTGACTTTTATTTGTTGGTTGAAAAACAACAAGCCACTTTAGATTAAAATAATTTTGACTAATAACACTACATAATCCAAGTGAAACACATGAAAATGCTCAAGAGGCCTATTTCAATTTATATGTGTTTTATTACTTCATGTCACATGTTCGATCCTTTCTATGGGATCAGTTTGATGTTGCCAGTGCTTGGGACAACGTTAATCTTCAAGGGAGAGAAAGGAAACTAAATGAGAAGAATAGAGGATTGATGAACACTAGGAAAATAATATAAAGGAAATAATTATACACTATTTTACAAATTCGAATTCTTATATAAGATGTAATTCTTTCATTATATCATAGCCTTTGTTTGGGTTCGATTCCTGCAGAAACTAACTCTATCCATATTAAATTGTTCATTCGTTGCAAATAGTATAAATGAAATAATTCTAAACCTTTCTTTTCTTTGTATTTCGGTATAATAATTTTTTTTAAAATTTTGCAGTTCGATTCACCCAATTTATCCTATATTGAAGGAACAAATTTAATGCACTTTCGTGGTTAATTTTTGCAAAATATTGAATGTGTTTTCAGGAATAATTTCACAAGCTATGAACATCAAGTTTATTTCAAATGGGCTTGGTGGAGGCTACAACCCGGACCAAGGTGAAAAATGATAATTCAAGTAGGCCCAAAGTACAGAGGCCCAAAATGGCCTCACAACAATCAAAGCCCAAATGGCATATACTCCGGCCCGTTTTGTTTTTTGTTTTTTTTTTTGGTTGGACAAGCCAACCATGCAAAATACGACACATATGTGCCACAAGTATTTCCAAATATGTATTTTTAATGGTAATAACTAATAACATAATTTATTTATTAATCTAGCATCTTTTTAAGATTATATATATTGTTCATTTTTTTAAAAGTATTTTATTCATATTTTCAAATATAATAGTATAAATTTTATATTAAAACTAATGTGGCATTTGATTTGAAATAGTCGTAGCAATTAAATTCCGTATGGATTTGATTTTTTCTATAGATAATGACTGAAATTGGAAACCTCAATATTAAAATTTCATAAAGTAAAATTGAATGTAAAATGATTGGAATCGGCCATTCATCTTATCAAATTGAGATTTTACTGGAAGACCGATTAATAATTTAATAGCTTTAATTTGTTTGTATGTGGGTAAAGTATTATGTGACCATAGGTGTGCAGCATAGTCTGACTTGTAAACCATTCGTTAAAAATAGTAAAATAGCAAAAAAAAAAAATAATAATAAAAAATAAATAATTGTTAGGTTGGTGGTTAATGCTTATTTCTAATTTATTACTCTTATCTTCATTAAGTTACTTAGTAAATTGAATTTATATATAAACAGCTCTTTCATTATTGGGATAGAATTGAGCTCAATTTTTTTATTTTTTTTTTATTGAAATGGGATTATTTATCGTCTCAAAACATTTTATTTTCTCACAAAAAGTTCTAAAGAAACAATTTTGTTAACTTAGTCTCAATTTTTCGAACGTACACTATGGCATAATTTGGGAAACTTTGATCATTTATCCTAGTTCATGTTGCATTGGCAAGGAAAGATTTCTAGAATGATTTTTATTTTGATTTGGAGCATTTGGAATGAAATTTTGGATAGAGTGAATATTCGTATTTGGGAGTGTATAAAGGGGCGATATCCATTATTCCTTTCTTATTCTCTCAACGATGGTATAATTGTCTGATAGATTATTTTCCGTTCTCTCTATTATAAGTGTCTTACAAAAATTGTACTTTTTATTTACACCATTGTAAGGGTTGAGTACTCCTTATAATAAATTTTTACTTTAAAAAATTAAAAAACAATGACTTTTCTCACTTTATTAAGTATCTTGCACTTTCAAAATGCAAAGCAAATATATCGATATTTATATGCTAAAACTCTTTAAAACTTCTTCTCGATATATATCACATTTAAGAGAATCAAAATCATTGAGATTTATTACATACCAACTATTCTCTCTATCCCATATTTTTATTTATCTTTTTAGAGAAGATTTTTTTTTTTATATAAAAAATTGTTATTTTGTACTAGTCTAGGAAAATTAATGGTCATATATCAATTTTATCTCCTTATATTTACTTTTATAATAATATGCATTAAATAACCGTGTAAACAAATATAAGGGTAAAATTGATACATTACACATGTATTTATTGTTATTTAATAATTTTCTTAATTCATCCGAAACGCTCTAAACAACAAACAAAATGAGACGGAGGAAGATACTTAATAAAGTATGATATGTTATGAGTTTTAAAAATTGGGTTTTATGTTTTGAAATTTAAAATTAGTTCTAGTTTAAGATTTTAAAATTCAGTTTAAAAAAAATAACTACAAATGAATTTCTTGTATTGTATAACATCGTGTTATGCAAAAGACCCATATGGGTCTATAATGTATGTTAAAGTGTTTAAAGTGTAGATAAATATAATTGGTTGTATTAGAAAGTGTAATAATATGTAATTTATAGGTATTGTAGTTGGATTTAAATAATGTATTGTACAACATGTACTGTACAATACAATATTGTACAACACATTATCCAAATTTAACTATAACACCTATAAACATATTATAACACTTCCCAATACAACTAGTTAACTTTATCTACACTTTAATATATTTAAATTATAATTAACATCATACAATTATTACAACCACACTGAAATATGATAATATAATTAATAACACAATGTCATTTACTCTTACACAAGGTTTGACACAACTCACACAAGGTTATATCTTCCTATCCATTAATTTTCTTTGTAAATGTGGATTCCACTTTTTTTTTTTTTTTTTGGTATTTTCACTAATTATTTTATCACGTGTCTACCTCTCTCTAAATTTATAAAAAATTTACAAAAAAGAAATGAAAATGATCCACTTCGACTATAACACCCAAAACAAACCCACCCGATATTATTTATCGGGATTTCTAATTTTTTAAATTTCAAAAAGTGTGCACTTATAGTGCATTTTAGAAATATGCAACGATACAAAACAGAAACATGTAACTATTGCAAACAGAAGCATGCAACTATGTTTCCATATTAACAGTTGCACTTTTCTGTGTAAATAAGTCGCACTTTTCAGCATAACAAGTTGCACGCTTTTAAAATGCACTATGAGTGCACGGTGCATCCGGGTGCATACAAGACCTAGCCATTGGTGGGGTATTATATTCCCACACATATTTTGCTTCACCTTACATACTTCTCTAAATCTATTCAAAAACATTCATTCCATTTTTCCCATTATAAAATTGTCATAATTGCATTTAATAAAATTGAAACATCTCTAATCACTCTAGACAAAATAGTCCTCCCTGTTTTACTCTCACTTTTTTTACCTTTAATTTTCTCTCTCTTCTATATGACTGTACTCTTACACACTTCTTATCACCATATCCCGCCCCCCTCTCTCTCATCGATTAATTTCCCTACTTTTCGCATTCGTTCTTATCTCAACATCTAACACATTTTGGCTTCAGTTGAGGACATCAATTTATAAAAGCCCACAAAAATCATTCAACAATCACAACATTTTCTCTTGCTTCTACACTCTTCACTAGATTTAAGGAAGTTGTTTCATAGACCTTGCACCAAACATTCATTTGTATACCTTCTTCTATAGTCCAAACTTTTCTTTTTCTATCTTGCTTCTAAACTCTTGTTAGCTAGATTTAAGGAAGTTGTGTCCTAGATCTTATACTAGGTGTTTACTTGTATATAAGTTCGTCTACCATTTAAATTTTCTTTTTCGATCTTTCTTCCTTGTTATTGCACTAGCTAGCATATATACAATCACAATGAGCAATATATATACATTGGCTTTTTTTTTTTTTTTGATTTCCCTATTATTTAATAGAGAAAAGTTATTGAAGCGTGTATATGCATATATATAATAAATTTTGTCCTGATTTTGTTCTTTTGTCTGCTTATCGGGTTTTTTCCACTACTAGATACTGTCCAACAGTGCATCAGGGTGTTGTACCTTCTGCATTAGTTTTATTGTACCGCATTATTTTAATTTGAAGTATATTTATTCCATTTTTTATAAAGTAAATTCTTGAAATATGATGGATTTATATTTATTTCTTGCAGGGAAATATGGCTGAACAAGAACTCAATAACATGAACACAAACTCATCTTCTCAAAATGAAGGCACAAGAAGAAGAGATGAAGAAGCTAATACCAAATCCGACAGTGAGAACTCAAATGTCAACTCCATTAATGAGGAATCACAACAAAAGAGAAAACGCTACAATCGCCACACTTTTGAGCAGATTCAAGAACTCGAAGCGTAAGAATTTTATTGCATTAATTCTTTTTAAGTAACTAGTTTATTATTATACATTTACACTTCTATACATAGCAAAGGTAATTAAATTTGTTTTCTTTTAATTGATTTAATGCTTTTATACCACATTTACTAAAAATGCACATTTTTTTTTATGGTTGAAAGAAATATAATCTTGGCATTTTGGTAAATCATATATGTACATTATAAATATGTTTGTCTTATTTAAGGTTTAAAATTTTGAATTTTTATGTTTTGTCATGTGATTCACTTATTTAGAACTTTTCAATTAATTGCAAACATTTCGATTCTTAATTTTAGTTTGAGTAGGTCTTGTGTAAAATATTGCACACTAGTGTTATGTGTAATACATTACAATTAAGGCAAAATAGGTTAAAATTCGCGGGTCATGTGGCGGTAGGGCGGGGCGGGCAGGTCGGGGTCGGGCAGGGCAGTCCACTTGGCTATTTACCTATTAAATTTTATGCAAGAATATTTTTATCAAATTGTGTTGTAGCCTGGTGGTTCTGGTTTATTTTTAGTGTATTTGGTCGCAGGTTCAATTCTTATTGAGCACATAATTTTTAAAAAAAAAATCAAGTTATTTTTGTGTGTTACTACATGAATAAAAAATGTTACGCTATGAATAAAAACGTGTTACCACATCACAAAACCAGTACAAGCGTGAAAAGAAATTTCCAGTCCAAAATTGCAGATTTAAAGAATAACTTGATGTGTTACTACATGAACAAAAAAGTGTTACCCTATGAGCAAAAAAATGTTACTACATGAACAAAAACCAGTACAAGCGCGAAAAAAAATCATCAGTCCAATTTTTTTTTTCAAGTTGTTTTTGTGTGTTACTATATATATGAACAAAAAGTGTTAACCTATTAAGAAAAACGTGTTACCACGTGAACAAAATCAGTACAAGCGCGAAAAGAAATCCCCAGTCCAAAATTGTAGATTTAAAGAATAAAAGAGTGTTACCCTATGAGCAAAAAAGTGTTACTACATGAACAAAAACCAGTACAAGCGCGAAAAAAAATTATCAGTGTGAGGAGTACAGAAGAATCTGAATTTCAGCACATATTTTGTGTGGAGGGGTAATCCAACACCACACACATATTATCTCTTCTTCTCGCATAATCCACACCAAAATCCCAATTGAACAAACCTGATTTCATCCAATGATCGGAGCGAATCAAAGAAAATTAAATTGGATAAGAAATTAGGGCACGAACGAGGAAGAAGAAAACTCATGAGACCTGCCAGCAATCTGAAGAAAAAAGGAAGAAGAAGAAATCTGGCAGCGTTAATCGTTGCGCAACGCGAAAGAAGAAAGCCCATCAATTTGCCCTAACCCAACCCGACAAAGCCTGACCTGCGAATAAATAAGAAAAAATTTCAATTACTCTATAATTGCACATATCACTTGTATGCAATATTGCATACAAGTTTTTGCTTTTTAATTTTTTTTCATCATATATGTAATTTTTCATTCTTAAATATATAATAATTGTAGATTCTATAAAGAGTATCCTCACCCCAATGACAAGCAAAGGGCAGAGCTTAGTCAACAATTAGGGATGGAACCACTGCAAGTCAAATTTTGGTTCCAGAATAAGAGAACTCACATGAAGGTATATATAATGACATGAACTTCTTTCTATGTTTTGATCTTTATATATTTCAATCTCGTGTTTCATTCCATCAATTCACGCATTGTTTAAAATCATTAATTGCTTTAAAAATATCTTTAATGGGTAAACGACAAAAGATCGGCAAAGTCTTGTATGTTCCAATTGAGTCGTGCAACTCAAATGCATTTTCGAAATATGCAATTTGGCTATATTGAAACATGCAACTATTTTTACTGACACAAGTTGCAGGTTTTAGTGTAAACAAGTTGTATGTTTCAAAAATATATTAGAGTTGCACGATGCACCCAGTACACATGAGATCTGCTTAAAACTTGATATGTATACTAATTAATGCAAATATCAATTTATTTGTTCGCAGACGCAAAACAGGCACGAAGAGAACAAGCAACTCCGAATGGAAAACGAAAAGCTCCGGGCGGAGAATTTGAGGTTTAAGGAAGCTATGAGCAACGCCAGTTGTCCTTATTGTGGAATGCGAATTCCTATAAAAGAAACATCGTTTCAGGAGAACCAATTAAGACTCGAGAACTCTCGTTTAAGGCAGGAGGTAATCGAATTCTATTGTTCGGTAAAAATGTTTTTTTAGGTCAGTAATTTAGACGGTGGCGTTTTAAGGACAATAATTTTACAGGTTTGGAAATGTAGGATAATCAAGCCCGAATACGCCCAAATTGAGCTGAACTGTTACGTGAGTTGCACGTCTGTCCTATATTTATAGGCTTACAGACTTCTGAATATAGGACACTATGATTTCAAAATATGTAAATTTAGGACAATTTTGCAAAATTTCAGTCCGATTTGGGCTTATTCGGGCTTGATTGTCTTACATTTACAATTTTAAAACATATTGTCTTATATTTACATATTTTAAAATATATTGTCCTATATTTACAGATTTAAAAACATATTGTAATATATTTCCAAGCCCATAAAATTATTGTCCTTAAAACACAACTCCATAAGTTATTGGCCTAAAAAAACATTATTCTCCCTATTGTTCCGCGCACATTTTCTATATATCACACGTACTTTACATGTGTACACGCAAGCACGCAACACGCACTAATGAAATAAATGCTAAAAGTACAGATTGATCAGATTTCTTCCAATGCCACAACGTTCGTGCATGGAAATCAGGTCCCGGCCTCCATGGAAATGGCCACTTCTTCTACTCCACTATACGTCGATAATTGGAGTTCAATGAACAACGGAGAGCAAAGCTCGACGGTGGTTGATCTTGCAACATCGGCCATGGAAGAGCTAACTAGGGTGGCTCAATTGGGGGAACCGTTGTGGGTCCCGAGCACCGAAAGGAATTCCTTCTTGTTGAATGAGGAAGAATACTTGAGGGATTTTTCTAGGGTTTTCAAACAGAAAACCGAAGGGTTCAAATCCGAAGCATCGCGTGAAAGTGTGGTTGTTGCTTCAAATGCGGCAAATGTTGCCGAGATCCTGATGGATGTGGTATAGATATGCCCTTATTTGATGAGTTTATATATTGCACAAGATGTTTGCACATAATATATTTGTTGATATTAATTTATATATAATTAGTTAGTTAGGTATGTGCAACCCCTAATTTGACTAATATTAATTGTGCATGTCTAGTTAATTATCCTTCAATTATAGCCTTTCAGCTCATTATTATGTGGTTAATTTGTGCACAATGTACATGATCATGTGCAGGAGAAATATACAAACGTATTTTCAGGGGTCGTTTCACAAGCCATGAATTTACAAATTATTTCATCTGGATTAGGAGGAACGTGCAACGAGGCAATGCTAGTGGTACAATGATCATATTTTTTTATATAAATACATATATTTGAATATTTATGTGTAACGAAATTTTCATTTAATTTGTTGTTGCAGTTAAACGCTGAGTTTCATGTTCCTTCACCAGTAGTCCCCACACGGGAAAGTCAATTTCTAAGATACTGCAAAAGACACATCGACGGTATGTGGGTAGTGGTGGATGTCTCCTTAGACCATCCACATGTGACGTCGTCGGTAACATGCCGGAGATGGCCCTCTGGTTGTCTTATTCAAGATGTGTCTAATGGATATTCGAAGGTAATACCTTTACTAAATATATATTTCGATTTGAAGTAGGGTTTTTGACCTACGTACATTCTTGCCTTTATTTTCTTTACTTGCCATTATTTCGCGTAATTTTGTATAATGTTATGGGTGATCAATTTATAGGTAACATGGGTTGAGCATGTTGAAGTAGAAGATGGAGGCATTCACAATATATATAAGCCTCTAATTACTTCTGGCCTAGCATTTGGGGCACGGCGATGGGTTGCAATTCTTGAGGGATATTGCCAACGCCTCGTAAGAACTTATTCAATCAGAGTTCCTTCCGAAGATTCCAATAACTTTCCAGGTGATTTTCTTTCACTCTATATATAGATTTATCATATTTTTTAAGGAACATTCAAATAATTATTACATAAGTGTTGTCTTCATTCATACAAGTTTTTTTTTACATAATACAATTATAACATGCGAAAAATGCCTCCACTTAATTATCATTAATCACATTTACAATAAATAGTAACTTTCAACTAGCTTTTCAATATTTAGGAATGCTATATTTTTAATTTTTATGTGTTAATATTAATCATTTTAATTCTTTCTCTAACCTAAATTTGGTTTTTCCAATAATGTAACTAAAAATCAAGATGCAAGAAGAAGCATGTTAATGCTAGGAGAAAGAATGGTGACAAAGTTTTTCCGTGGATTAAGCACGTCTATTATGAATCCATGGACGTCGACCATACCCGGAAATGGAAACGAAAACGTTAAATTCATGACCCGGTCGAATGTGGATGATCCGAGCACGCCATTCGGCCTTCTTCTTACTATTGCAACTTCTTTTTGGCTTTCCGTTCCACCTAAACGGGTATATGATTTTTTGTGTGATCAAAACACTCGAAAAGAGGTAATTCATTCTATCTTAATCTATTTTAATTTCTTTATTTTCTTTTAATTAGTTAATGTTTTACATATTTTGCAAAAAATAATTCCAGTGGGACTCGCTTTTATATGGAGGAGATGTTGAACAAATGGCAGAAATTTTGAGTGGAAATGAAGAAAGCCATGTTACACTATATCAAATAAAGGTGACTATATTTTTTCGGGTTTCAGATTTCATATACTACTTAAATTATAAAAAAAATAAAAATTAGTTCACATATGATAGGGATAGAATTCAAAATAGTCCCATAACTTTACATTTTTTTCAAAATAGTTTAAAAAGAAGTTTAATGTACGAAGTTGGTCCAATTTTTTCGCGAACTGTACTATTTTCGTCCCAAATTCGCCTGATTGACGAAACGACGTCGTTTTTGGTCATGCATTTCAGTCGAAAAAAATCTCCAAATTGAATGCTCAGATGTAAGGCACATGAGCAAAAACGACGTCGTTTCGTCAATTCCGGTGAATATGAAACGAAAATGGTACAATTCGAGTAAATTTGAGACCAATTTCGTACATCAAATTTTTTTTGGACCATTTTAAAAAAATGTGAAAAGTTATGGGACTATTTCGGGTTCTGTCCCATATATGACATTTAATCAGGGCCGTGCTTCTTTTGAGTCGGATGAGTCGTCCGACTCAGGCCCGAAAATTTTATCGACTTTTAGGGGCTCACAATTCTATATGCATATATATGTATATGATATTATATATTTATATTTATAAAATTATTGATATATTATGAAATGTCCTAATGGAAAGAGCAAGTATTTTTTTCTATGTTGTCTAGGGTTCAAGTCTTAACTTCTGCAAATCTTTAATTTATTTTTTAGTCCATGTTTTATCCAAAATAAAATTTAAGCAACCGAAGCCCACAATTTTTGCTATATTTTCGCAATTCTCTCTATTAATTTTACTTTAAAAATTAATTTATTATGAAAAATACACTTTTCTTCACAAACCCTCTCTCCTCTCTTTTATTTTCATTAGAAGAAAAAATTTATCAAAATTTTATGTTTCTTATTTTTATAAAAACCTCAAAAATGTCAAACAATTAACATGAAACGAGGGAATATATTGCATACACATAATAAAATCTTTGCAAATCTTCGATTTCATATTAATTAAGTTGTTATTAGTTACTTATTTAACTTTTAAATTGTGAAACACGGTCAATTTGTATAATTTTTTAATTCATATAAAAAAAATTATTAGTGGGTCGAATTTTATAATTTTTAAATCGGCCCAGCATGTAATGAATACTAATTGGAATCATTTTATCCTTAATAGGGTACTGTGGAATCAAGCTCGAGTCCGATGAAAATACTGGAAGAAAGCCGAAGTGATCCGACGGCGTCTTATGTGGTGTATGCACCACTCGACATGGCTTGCACGAACATGGTTTTAGGCGGCCAGCATCCGAGCCACGTTCCATTACTTCCGTCGGGTTTTGCAATTCTTCCAGACGGGCCGATTAGTCGTGGCCAGAGAAGAGGAATTGCAGCTCAAGCTGACACCGGAGGCTCTCTCATAACTTTCGCACTTCAAGTAATTATTTTCTTATCAATATATATTATAACTCATCATTCTACTCTTTTACTTAATAAACTGTGACCTAACAATTATTTATATACAATTTAAATTGCAGATTTTGCTTGATTCTAACCCAAATGCGAACCTTGCTACGGGATCAGTTGATACTGCCAGCAAAATTATCTGGAGCACTGTGGAGAACGTCAAACAGGCGTTGATTCACAGATCTTGATATGGTAGTTAAAATGTTGTTCTATTTTTGAGTATATGTTTGATACATTTATTTATATTTTCATATAACTAATTCAACTTAATTAGTTTATTTTACATAAAACAGATTAACAAAACCTATAAATTTAATTAAGGGAAAATACATTTTTTTGTTAGGTAACTTTGACCCATTTTGATATTGGTCCTACTGAAGAAATACTGAAAATACCGGTATACCGCACTTACCGTACCGAAAAATATCAATTTTATCACATTTTTCGGTATACAGAAATTTCATATCTTACTGAAAATTTCGATACGGCAACGGTATGAAAATATAGAAAATTACGGTATTCGGTATATATACAGAAATATTTTGGTATTTCGGTATATACCGAAATATCGATACGGTATCGGTATGTAATATTGACATACCAAAAATTTCGGTACGACAACGGTATGCAATTTTCGGTATTGAAAATTTTGATACGGTATAGTGTATGTCGAAAAAATTTCGGTATGCCATTCCGATCCACCCCTAGTCCTACTAATTAACTTACGGTTTTTTATCTTGGTCCTGTAACTTTATGAAAAGTGAGAAGACTAAAAAGTTAAATTTTGTAAAATTACAAGACCAAGATCATAATTTACGAATTTTGATTTTAGTCCTGTAATTTTGAAAAAAATAGACTTTTTAGTCCTGTCACCTGCAATAGCCGGTGACAGGACGAAAATGCAGAATTTTGTAAAATTACAGGACCAAGATAAAAAACCGTAAGTTAATTAGTAGGACCAAGATCAAAATGGGTCAAAGTTACGGGACAAAAGGATCAATTTTCCCTTTATAATTTGATCAATGTTATAATTTGTTGGCAAAATTTTATAACTTGTCCTTCATCTTCTGATTAAAGTGTAACGTGCAGGTGATGGAAAAGGATCATGATCAACAGAAGAAACAGAATGGCAAGAACAGAGGGATCCATGAAGAAATTAAGCTGGTTTTTTTTTGTTTTTAGATTTAGATTTAGATTTAGAAGTGTGGGAAGATTATAATTTGACAAACATATTCTGTTTTCACTGCGGATAAGCTTGCCAAAAAGTCGAATTGAAAATCGGGTGTTTTTGATTCCTGGATTATAATTGTGCATTTAAATATAAAAAAAGTTGCTCATTGATCTCAAACTCTATGAATATCAATTACATTCATTACCATCACTCATTAAGTAATATTACTAATTTTATAAACTAATATCATAACATTTTTACACACATAAACATGTCTAATTGTGTGTGGTATTAGTTTATAAGTATAATAATAATATTACTGAATGTATATTATGATATTACTAAATGAAAGTTTCATATGGTGCACAAGTTCAACTGAAAAAACTAACTCACTAATTAAGATATCAAAAGTCTAAGGTACCCTTATTTGTTACTATTTGGAATAAAAAAACATTTTTCCTCCCGTAACTTTCATTTTTTTTGCAAATCGTCTCAAAATAGTTAAAAATTTTATTTTAATCCCGTAACTTTTTACGATGCTCATTTTATGTTCCATTTTTACCAAATGTCATCGTTTATGGCACATGCTTTGGGACGATTTACGAACAGATGAGAGTTACGGAACCAAAATTGAGCAAATTAAAAGGACACCATTTTGCAAAAATTGGACGTAAGTTGAGCAATGCACAAGACTTTATTAACTATCTCGTGACGATTTGCAAAAAGTACAAAGTTACGGGACTAAGAATATTTTTAACTCTTACTATTTCATGCGTTAATAAGTTAATTTAGTATCTGTTAGGGGTACTGGTGGAAAAAAAAAAGGTAAACACGAAATTTCAATAAGGGGCCCCCACAAATGATAAAATATCATCGATATCAGCAAAGCGACAGATAACTAGGAACACGAGTTTGGATCAAATGAAACAGATAATAAAGAACAAACATAGATAGTAAATATGCACATACATCTAACCAGAAGCCTGCTGATTTCCAACTTCGGCGGCAAACACCGTCTCTTTCGAAATAATCCGAGACGCCTTACCGGGCGACAACCCATCCACCACCATCGAACAGTTGACTGAAACCCTAAACTCCCTGATCGTGATGTCACCAAGAATCACATTAATCGGCACCTTCATCCTCACCATCAATGGCACCCTCCCGTTTCTCTGATCCTCCGTAAAATTACGCTGAAGATCCGGGCCGAATGTAGAAACCCCCGTCAAATCCACCTGCAGGGACGTCGTGTTCTCCTGTCCCTGCCTGAACGCCGGGAACTTCCCGGCGCAAATCCTGACGTCGGAGTAGGAGACGGAGAGGTCACTGTCATTTCCGTAGATGAATTGGAGGTGCTTGTTGGGGTTTTCGGCTTTAAAGGCGACGTGGATGTTTGTGGTGAGGGTAGAATTGGTTTTTATGTCGAAGGACGTGACGTTGATGGTCTCGAGGTGGTAGGAAGGGATCTTGGGGTCGTACGCGTGGTACAAGTAAAGGGTGGAGAGGATACTGATAAGGAAGAGGATGACGAAGAAGCAGAAGAAGCAGCAGATGCAACGACAACAGCTGGCGGCGCACCCACCGGTTTTTCTCCGACGTGGGTAGGGGTAGTATTGTGGGGGGCTGTTTAGCATGGCGTACGGTGGTGGAGGGCCGCGTGGGTCTCCGTACATGGTTGCGGATGGGTGGTGGCGCGTGCTCGACGAATTTAACGTATGATCATGAAGAAATAAAGAAAGAAAGAAAGAAAGAAAGAAAGAAAGAAAGAAAGAAAGAAAGAAAGAAAGAAAGAAAGAAAGAAAGAAAGAAAGAAAGAAAAAGAAAGAAAGAAAGAAAGAAAGAAAGAAAGAAAGAAAGAAAGAAAGAAAGAAAGAAAGAAAGAAAGAAAGAAGGAAGGAGGGTTTTTTTTTTTCCTTCTATAAATGTTGGGAGAGAGAAAGAGGGGGCGGGAAATGAGTTGTTTAGAATGGTGATGGTTTTTGGACGCATGAATATTTGTTATTTGTTTGCGGTTATTGTAGATTAAGCGTTGGCGCCCTTGGGATGTTGGTTGATATTATTTATTTTTAGGATATTTGTTTGAGGAGTAATAAGAATACGTATAATAATTCGTATTAATATTGTAAAATTTATCGAAATTAAAAGACTCTGATACCTTTTTTATTAAATCAGATTTTCTTAGCTTTTTACATTTCGAACATTGATTGTGTGGTTCATTTTTTTCTCCTATAAAAGTACTATTTTATTCTTCAATTCTTCACTATATATCAATTTTATAGTTTATATTGATATATCGTCTTTTTAAACTGAAAAACACTTTAATACGAATACTTTAAAAAAATTAATACAAATTAATTGTGCAATCGAAATCGTGCAATGCACGGGTTCAAATACTAGTACGTATAATAATTCATATTAATATTGTAAGATTTAATTTGACTCTTTTGATTAGTTATATTATACGACCCATAAATTTATTGTAAGACTAATCACTTACTTAAATATTCTTCAAGATATCTAGAAGATTTTTCTTTTGGAGTGTACAATGGGTCCTTCTAGCCTTTTCAAGAAAGAGACATAGCTAGATCATTCTAAAATTATTAAAATTAGACATGTAAATAAAATATTAGAGGCACAAGCTTATGGATTCTTTTAGGTAAAAATTTGAAGGAGAAGTTAGAATATTCTAGGAAACCAAAAGGGACCCTATAAGTATTAGAAAGCCCCAAACTTGTAGCAAGTGTGAGCAAGTAAGGAAGCAATAGAGAGAAAGTGTAGAGTGGAGTGAGGAGTGTGTCTTCAAAAAGAGTGTGTTTCCAAAAGTGAGATTAAGAGTCCACTGTTAGGTGAGAAAAACACACCCAAGCATCTTCAAACCATCTTTAGAAACTCTTTTCTACTGGTATACCTACACATATCCCACACAAGACCCATACGTGTGATAAAATTATATTTTTCCATAGATAATGATCATGTTTACACATGTATTTATAGTGTTTACAACCCTAGTAGAGTGCTCTAACTAACTAACAGATGCTAACTAACTCACTAGCTAACTCTATGAATGAGTGAACATAAGAGTGTGAAGTGATATTGTTTGGTATATGAATTAATACCGAACAGTTATCCAAATTAATATTGTATAGCTATCAGATTGATATTGTATAGCTATCTAACTAATACTCTAACAACGTCCCCTGTCCCAGGAATTTCGTTGAACAAATGGCGCAAAACCACTAAATAAATCCCATAAATTTAATTGTTCATCCGAGATTTCTGCCAAGTGTTTTGGGTAGGTCTAACTGGGTCCTTTTAGGTATTTCCCCTATAAAAGAAAAAACTCAAAGAACCCGTATGAGATTCATCAAGAATTCAAAAAAAATAATATAACAATTAAGTTTCTTACCTGGTAGTCTGAAACTTCCCTACACGATGTGCAACATAAGCGCGTGTCAGAAGCGTATGTTATGTAGTCATCGTTCAACCCATTAACCAATAAACACTATTGAAGGGTAGCAATTTCAAATCTTCAAGAGTAGGCAATGTCATATCTTTATTAAGATAAATAGAGCATAGTAGAAAGAGATAGAAAGAAGTACGTTGTTAATAGATTCCGGAATGATAATATAGCTTCACAAAACGATCCACTAGATCAACGTAACTAAGGGTATTCATGTCTTCGCCGTATGCCTCTTTCAATATACTAAAAAGATCTCAAAGAAGGACCGGTGTTTGTGGCATGTAGTACACTAGAACAGAGCCCTCGATACAAAGATTTATACTCAGTATTTTTGGGCGGATACATTCTCAAACTTCACGTGACGAACATGAACACAACGACGGGGCGGTCGCCACTGCTTTATAGAATTCTCTTCCGTATAAATTCATCAACGGCCTCGTCTGTCTTGGCCAGAGTCTTGGCCAGAGTCACTTTAACGCCTTTGTATCCAGTAAAACCTTTGTAAATTAATAATGTTGGGAATGCAGAATATCATTAATTTAAAGAGGTATTAATTCATGGATTAGATAAATTAGATCAAATTATATACATGTGAGATTAAATTGGAAAAGTTGATAACTATATGACAATTTCAATAAAGATGCAAAGTTATGAAACGATTTTTAAATCTCGGAAGGCAAACATTAGGATAGAGAGGATTGTTGCCCACTTTTGAACATCTTACATTCATAATCCAAAAAAACCATAGTCTGATTTGCGAAAGTTAACATCATATATTCATATTGCAACGAGGATTTACTACAGTATTAATATATTTATAAATGCAAAATACGATCGGCTCACAAGCACCCTCTGATTTCTATGATGATTACTCTTCCTCCCAACGCCTACACAAATCTTCACCCCAAAAATGGTTATATGAACAACACCATTCCCCAACATCTCTTACACAAAACTTCAATCTAGCCTCTCTTACACAGAACTTCAATCTGCAAGGATACACAATCTATTAAGGTTGGATGGCAAATATAAGAACAAGTTTGAGACTGGTTTAATATGAAAACATTATAATGCAATAAATTTCAACCTTTTAGTACATTCATTACTACAGTATATTTTAACATGGTTGTTTCTCATGTTTCATTACTTTCAACTTTCAATCAACAACAGGGGATTGATTATAACTAAAAGCAAATGTTGCAACATTAACATTTCAAGAATTAACTATTTTAAAAAATGGAACAGTAACCTCTGTATACCTCGATCATGACACATTAAAATCAGCTAAAATGGAGTCCATCAAAATCCATAAATCATCATTTTTTATTAGGGTTAATTGCAAAAAAAAATCACCATCTTTAGTATTTTTATCAATTATAACATATCACTTTTTCTTTAAAATTCAAGGCATCACATTTTTAAGTTTTGCAATTTGAAGCATCCGTCATCTTTCGGCAACTATAATATGACATGGATGTTGAAGCTATTAGATGTTCACGTAGGATGCCACGATTAATGAATAAAATGTTTTATCATTTTTTAAATTTTAAAAACCTTTTTAAAGAAAAACAATATTTAAAAAATTCAACAATGGAACTCCCGAAACTTATCCTACCCTAGTATCATTTATCCCCCAAAATAACTCAAAAGAAGAACCCTAAATTGTGCACCAAATTGCAGCTCCAAATTGCACCCTTTGCATCTTTAATATATTTTTTTTCTTAAAAAATATTCTAAAATAAAAAACAAGGAATTTTTTTTTATTTATCAGTCATGGCTTTCTATGTGGACAATCTATATGGCAGATTCGACAGCCACGCCATTTAGTTATTGCCGAAAAATCGATAGATGCTTTGAATTGCAAAACTTGAAAAAGCTAGTGTCTTGAATTGCAAATAAAAAAAGTGATACTACCCCCGTCCCCAACTCAATTGAACATTTGTCAAAAAGGTCCGTCCCAAATTCAATTGAACATTTCGATAAATGTAATAAATCAATTTTTTTCTCTTTTATCTATACCCTTCAAACACCTCAATATTACACCTAGTGTCATTAGTTTTTTAACACTAAAGTCAATTTTATCTCATTTAATTTACACAAATGTCATTACTTTAACATTTAGCCCCCCAACTTTACCCCTTTTAATAATAATAAACAATTATTATCTTAAAACTTGTGTGTACTGTGAATGTTCAATTAACTATGGGACGGAGGGAGTATGTTGTAATCGATAAAAACACTAAGGCCATGTTTGTTTCGCGATCAGTGCAGGACTTTGGACTTTACAATCTCAAATTTTCATTTGTTTTGATACTTAAAGCAAGGATTTTGAAATCCTATTAATCCTACTCTACTTCATCACCTATTACTACTCTACTTTTTATTCTGTCAATACATTCAATCATCTACTTTTTAATTCTCTCAATACACTCAAATAATATAATAATATCACATCAATCAAGTTAATTTTTTACAATTCTATATAATCCTACTTAATAATCTCAAAACAAACATACAATTTTACTAATCGTTAATATTTTAAAATCCTTGAATTTCAAAGTTGAGGATTTTTTTTGCAATTAACCATTTGTATTAAGGCTAAAAGGAGTATGTATGTGTACCTCGTATCTATTATCTTGATTATCCTTTTTCTCTTCCTTGTTCTTCCAGCCGAAACAGCTCCAACACCGATAGCAGTAGAAGTATCACGATTCTTAAGTCGAACAAGGCTCCCCGAATAAATCTGAGAAAAAGCAATATCCGAAAGACCATGAATGGATAAATTCTTGACAGAATTATTACCAATATCAAACCACAAGAACCCCAAATCATGTTGCAGAACAACTTGATGTTTGCTCTTTAAATAAGCTACAATCATCAACAATCTCCCGGGTGCCGGAGTAATAAAATGTTGTAGTGAAAACAGTTTAATCCACGATTTCTCTACTCCATTATCTTTCATCACCCACCCTTCAAATAGCCGCCGCGTTATATGATCCAAACTACAAAATAAGCATCCATCCAATGATTCCAAACAAACATAAGTCGTTGTATAACGAATTGGTTCATTGGGCAGTGGCAGTATCGAATAGGTTTCAGTCCCAAGATGTAGTGCAATTATCCTTTTATGACGTTTCCAGTATAATGAGCCGTTCCAAAATACACACTTGTCTCCAACACAATCAGGACTATCCTCAATCTTCCTCCATGAGTCCGATTTTAAACTATAAATAAAGGTTTCCCACCCAAATCCGTCCCCATAAATTGCAACAACTTTGTAGTCATCAGCCTCATAAACATATCCAAGACCAAAACCACGTAATATTTTATCTTTAAATTTAAGTCGGGGCAATATCCGGAACTCCTTGGTTAACGGGTTCCATATTGCCCAAACCCCTAAAGATATTGAAATCAGATATTAGAATTAAACCATTGCAAGAGGCGTAATCAGGTTCGAAGGATCGCAAATCTAGGGGAAACGAATGTTTGATAAGGTTGGCATCAATCGTTTGGGGGCCCTTGATAAAGTTAAGAGAGTCGAGAGAGAAGGAATATAGAGGAGCAACTGATTTATTTGTAAAGAGGAGGGTGTGGGAGTTGTTGTTGTTGTTGTTGGTGTGGGCTCTGATGAAACATGGATCGTCGATCATGCCTAGCCATGCTTTGCACACGCTTCTCCACCGGAAAACACATTCCGCCGGCAATCGGACAAGTATTTCCCGGAAAAGCTCACACGGAATGTCCGACATTTCTGCAACACAAAATGACACTTTATTAATTACCTGAGATCTGGTGGTCACGTGGGTGCAGCGGCGGCGGACGACGGCAGCCGATTGACGAAACTGGAGATGTAGGGATTTTTAACCGCCCTTTTTTTTTTTTTTTCAGCCCAGCCCATTTATCTCTCTTTTTTCTTTAGCAATTTTTTTTGGTTGTTTTGGGCAATTTGGCTACTTGAATCCGGCCGGTTGCGATCTCTATTATAAAATCGTCTAATTTGTAATATATAATGATGCAATTTATTTACACTGAATTGTACAATTAATTTTTTCATATTAATAATTACACAATTTAATATAAATAAATTACACTTTTCAATATAACAAATTGTATGATACTAAAATGCACTATGAGTGCACGGTGCACCTAGATGCATATCACTTTACTTGCAACTACACAATTAGAGTTGATTTGACTCAAATACCCTTTATCACTTTAATAAAGCAAAAAATAACAATTCCTTGATTTTTGTGCCCAATTCAATGTGAAAACTTATTTGAGATGGAGATATTATTATTTAATTTATTTTGTCGTACCAGCAAATTGAAAATCTTGGGTCTCCCTTTTGTTGGGAGGCGGTGGCTGATTAACTCACTGGGTTGAGTGGATGGTGGGGTTAAAGAAACAGGAAGGGTGGTGGAGGCGATAAAAGAAAAGGGGTGAAAAAATTCAGGGTTTTATTTTAAAGGGTATAACATGTAATGCATTAAGGTGTGTCTATTAGGGTATGTTCATCCAGGGTGAACAAGAATTGGGGATCGGATGCGAGCGAAATTCCCGCCAATGGCTGAGATGTTCAGTTGATTCCCTCCCCATTTGTGGGGATGGATTTTGAATTTTACAATTTCAAACTCTCATTTATTTTTAGATTTAAAGTAAGAATTTTGAAATCCTAACACTACTTTATCATCTACCATTATTTTCTTTTTTATTCTTCCAATACACTCACATCATTTACTTTTTTATTCTCTTAATACATATATAATAATATAATAATACAAAATCAATCAACTTTTTTACTATCCTTCCCTATATAATCCTAAAACAAACAAACACACATTTTAACTATTTATCAGGATTTTGAAATCTCAAAACTTCAAAGCACAAGATTTCCCCGCTCGCTATAATCCCGAAACGAACGTGTGAGGGGTGTGTATAACGGGACTCATTTTTATTTGTCGTCGATGTAATCGCCACCTAAAACCAAAATTATATATTTACGTATGTCCAATTAATTGCACACATCAAATGTATCGGACCTCCGCCACCATCTCTATCTGAGCTCCTCATACTATATTTATGATTTTACGTACGTCCAATTAATTCCCGATGTAATCGCCACCAAAAATCAAGATTATATATATATATATATATCGATGAGATGAAATTATTTTAGTACTAAGTGTATATAATTATTGAATGCGAAATTTATTAAGGTTATAAGTCAAATAGAGTAATAGCGGCTAGCTGATACTTTTCTATTATATAGCTAATATTGTTACAATGTGGACTGTTGTTATATAGGTTCGGGTCATATTCAAGCCGTTTTGGTGTTGGGATGATGAGATAAGTTATAAATTTTACAATTTTAATAAAATAAGTTAGGATATTCCAATTTTTTACTTTTTTTTTTTTTAGCGTATAAGTTCTTTAGATGTTGAACATCTTATTTTATCAAACAAATTTAGTCAATTTATAAATTTCTATACAATTTATAAGTTGAGATAAACATACCCTAAATGATGACACCTCCAATAAGTCACTAGTGAGATCAAGTTTAAAACGATTACGAGAAGATATTATTATTAATTTAATAAATTATGTTGCTTGTTTTAAATTTTTTCAACTAAAAGTCTAAAAGGTACCACTACCACATTTCACCAGTCATTTTGACCTATAGGTTTTAAAAATATATAGCCCACACAAGTAACTACATAATGAGCTAATTCAGAACTAAAAAAAATATGAAATTAAGCCCCAAGTCGAAATTAACATTCATAAGAGTAAAAAAGAGATAAGGAGAAAGAGTATTTGACTAAATTTATTAATTAATAAATAAATATAAATACATATCACTTAACGTGTCATTCATATTCATCAACACAACTTAACCACCCGGTCAGGCGATGCCGCCGATATGGCCGGCCGTGAATTGCACGACCTCCCCGCCCCTGCGCCGCCGCGCATGAACCGCAAAGCCACCACCACCGCCGATTTCACGGTGACGACCATTTTCTTCAGTTTCCTGCTTCCCATCGCCTTCTCTCTGGAACTCATGGACCCCAATTTATAGGATTGCAGAAAGATATTCCTCTTTCTGGCCCTGTCTTGCCGGTAGCTCCAAGAACTCATCAGATTCTGGTTGCGCCGCCGAGACGAAAAAATTCTCCACCCGTTGCCGTTGCTCTGATCGTGATGATCATCTGCGATTCTGTTGAAACGGACGGTCAGATTTCGCGGGACTGTGTTGATCATATTCATAGTGTTTGAGAATATGTATAAGAGAATTAGAAAATTTTATATATATATTGAGAGATTTGTTACATGTGTGTAAAGCGTGGATTATTTTATTTTATTTGACTTTTAGTTCGGTTTGACTGTATTTTTTTCTGAATTTTCTAACATGGCGGGCGGGCGGGGAGAACCGGAGAAGTGGTCCTGAGTCGTGACAGATGATATTTAGTTAGGTTTGTAAAATAAAATAAAGAATAATATGAGAGGTACTATTTTTTTTAATAAAAAAAATTAGCAACTACTCTCTTCTTATTAAACTCTAAATTTTATTTGAAATTATTTTTATTTTTAACTATTTTTTTCCCCTCTTCCTTCCCAATTTACCTAACTTAAAAAATTTCAAAAAAAAAATTGATTAAAGACTTTTTTTTATTTATCTCTCGTATATTTCATAAGTCATGAATTATTCCTTCCTTAATTCTTAATTGATTAAGGGCAAAATTGTATAAATTTTAAGTTTCGTAATTTTTTGTAAGTAGCAAAAAAACACTTATTGCAAAATGGGTAGAATAGTGTACTAATTTTTATTTCTTTTATCGAGTTCGTCATGACTCAAAGCCACGACTTCAAGGCATGGATAGGCTATATTTTCAATCACAACTGAGGTTCAATAAGCGGTTTTTTAAGCTAAAAGTTGTGACCCATCAGCTTAAAAAAAAAAAGCGTTGATTCACTTTGCAGTAGTGTTCTAAAATAGTCCTATAGTGGTGTTCTAACCGTTTGAACTATATCATTTCTTAAAATAGTGTACTAGTATTCAAGAATGCACATTAAATAGAGTGTGTCCTCTTACAATAATATATAAGTGCATTGTGCAAATTAAATGTACTTTTAAGCGATGTATTATTTTTTATTGTATATAATTAATTGCGGAACAACAGTCTTACAAGAGTACTTTTACTCAACATATATAAGGGTTAATTATACTACGTACTGAGAAACGATATATATAGACATGATTACATATTCGAAAGAGATCATACGTTTGAGACCGTCTCATATGTACGAACAGTAGTTCATCACAATCTTCCCCTTTAGACTGGGAAAGTCAACCAGGGTCCCATGTGGATCATACGTTTTAATTTAGTAAGTGGTACTTTCTATGAATCTTCATTAACTTGTTGCTTGGTACTGTACTGTTTGATGAATGTACCCTATTTAATTGGTAAAGAAATAATTAAAGTGGTCTTAGGCAGCCATTTTTTACTGTGGACCTAGCTATTGTTTATCATCTAATTAGTCAATCTGAATTGAAATAAACATTTTCTACTAATTAATTGGTTAAATTTTGTAAATAATTATGTGTAGATATAAAAATAAAATGATTTATTATTCTTGAGAAAAAACGTGTGAGTATATATATACTGTACACTAATTAGTATATGTGGTAAGTAACACAAAAACTTGGTAATCAACATGTTTAAGTTAATTTCAATGTTATTGTAAAATAAACATTAATTTTAATGATTCCCAAGTGGATAATTAGAGTTTGAATCACAAATGATCTCATAATTTTGACCAAATAGATTTAGTCCCATAATTTTTTTGTGATCAATTTAGTCCCAATAACTTTGACAGTGTCTAATTTTAGTCTCAAATTGATCGGAATAACGTCGTTTTGCCGTTTCAATTTGGGGGTTTCGGGCGAATGTTGTCATTGGACTACCACATGTATTTTTTTTATTTAACAACTGAAATTTCAGGCATATAAAAACTTAAAATTAAAACAGAACTGATGATGAAAATTAGTCAAACACACTTAAAAATACATGTGACATTCCAGTCACAACATCCGCCGAAAACTCTCAAATTGAAACAATAAAAAAAAACGTTTTTCGATAGAGTTGGGATTAAAATTGAACAATATCAAAATTATTGGGACTAAATTGAATACAAAAAAATTTGTGGGACTAAATTTATTTGAGGCCTATGAGACCATTTATAATTCAAATTAGGATAATTATGATCATCCCTATTACTTTTTAAGAAAATATTTTTTATAAAAATCACCTTTAAAGATCGATCTATTTATATGTAAGCAGTGGCCGTGACAAAGAAGAACCCATATTCCTAAATTATTATGAATCACTTAACATTCTAAAATTTTAATAAAATATAAATATTTTATATTTGATCATTCATAATTTAATTTACGATTTTGATAAATGAAGGTAAAGGAAAAGTACCACACAATGTAAAATGTTTAGTTATTGGACTAAAATTGGAATTATACATGGCCCAGCTATTCTACATGAGTCCAAATAAGTCAGCCAGAACTTTTGGGCTGACATACAATGGGCTTCTAACAGCTTTATTGTTCATGGCCCAAAGTGAAAATTAAAGACCATTTTTCTGACATATATATAATGGAAAAAATCGAAAAGTTGGTCGTTATTATCCTTCTTCTTTTGACAACATTGGTCGTATTATCTTTGTCGTACCTTTTGTGGTATTAATTTTTTTGATCCAACTAGTAATATATTAAAAAATAAAAACAAGAATCTCCCTTAATATTTTTCAGAATGAAGAGTATATAAATCGTTACAATATGAAAATCAACTCTTCAGAAAATAATTTAGATATCAAGATATTTAATTTCGTATTTCTTATTCTACCATATTTTACGGTCACATATTTTATTAGAGCAGATTTTCGGTGAAACTTGTTCATAGTATGAAATTTATATTACTACACTTACAAATTAATATCAGTACATTTATCAACTGATATTATTACATTTATAAATTGAGATTATAGTATTAAATATTATAGGTACTAGTTTATAAAAGTAGTGAGTGATATCACTTTATAAGTATAATGATATGAGTTTCATACTATGAACAAGTTTCACATAAGAGTTTGTGATTTGACAAAGTCTAATATGAAAATTTTCATACATGAAAAAACTTTAATTTACAACCAAATTCTGTAATTAGTGAAGGTAAGACAAAATTGAGTGGTTCATGGTTCACTCGGCCCAACTGGTTCATGGTTCACCCGGCCCGAATAGGTCATAATTTAGGGTTTATTATTTAGTGTTTAGGGTGTAGATGGTTGATTTAGGACAATTTTATAGATTTTCATACATGAAAATTTTCACACTAGACCTACTCTTGTGATTTTATTATATCAGTGCATACGATGTGTATATAAGATCCAATTACCGAATCGTAACACTCAACCCCCATGGGTTGGTATAATGATGTAAACTTGGAATTTAGGAGTGTGCTTCTCACTAAGTCTCAGATTTAAATCTCCCAAGGTGCGATTAATTCTTGAGATACCGAACTTTGTTCTGGCTTAAAGTGGGCCCATATTAGTGGACGGTGGGTTTTGATCATCCGAATTAATCGATTATTTGGATGGATATCGAGTTATAAAAATAAAAAATAAAAATCGTATCACTCAAATGTGAGATAAATTAAACCATGAGTCCCACATCAAAACATCAACTGCATCCACATTAAATAGGCCCAAAAAATCACATAGTAGTAAATAAATATTCATTTCACCTTTGTACATTAATAAACATTATATATAGCGGCATTAATTGGTAACACTCAATATCATCCTCCAAATTAAATTACAGTCACGTAAAAGCGCGACTATGCCCACTCAGTAAATTCCTCCATTATCACCATTCTTTCCAAAAGCGTGATTCCCAAATGCACCACTGGTTAAAAAGGCCTCAACTAATTCTTTTCATGTGAACTTCGGAATCTCCTACTTTTGTCTGTGATTTGCTTCAATACTATTTTCTCCTACCTCTTTCCTTTATATACGCACCACTATGCCTTTCATTTTCACCATCTATTTTGGTTTTCACAATATATAATTTTGTTGAAAATCGATCAAATTAAAACGTACACGATCAAGAAAATGTGTAGTATGATGAAGAGTTTCTTTTTTTGGTCTAGATTTGTGATTTTTCTTCTTGTTTTACTCCCCATGATCGTGCATGCAAGGCACATTGGCAAGATACGTCCACGTAAGATTTTTTTTTTTAATTTTTTTTAGTCGGGCAAATAATGACTCGAACTTATGACCTCACGGCATAGGTGGTGGTGATATAACCTCTTAATTAATTTTTTAAGAACAAGAAAAACTTGTTACTCCTTATGATAAAGATATTGTTATAATAATATAATAAATTTAATAGATGGTATATGTGTTTGTACGTGTACTTGAGAATAAATTTAATAGGCAAATTGGATTTTTTTATCATATCTCATGTTTCATTGAACAATATTATTTGTTTAATTAATAGTATTCGTTGTTTTTACTAAATAGTATTAATTGTTTTCAGTTAACAATATTCTTTTTTTTCACACTAAAGAGTATTATTTGGTCAATATTAGTGGTTTTCACTTAACTATATTATTTATTTTTATTGAATCATAACACGAGCTGTATCAGTTTTATATTATATTATATATGAATAAGTTTCATAGAAGAGTTATTACTCAAACTTATATTAGCAATTATTCGATATGCATTGAATAGGTTATTGAGACTTTGTCAATTTATAGTCGATGATAAAAGTTAATTTGTACATCAGATCATGATCATCGTCATCAAGTGCAGTACAATAAAAAGAAATCTACGGTGCAACCCGAATTCCACCGGGTCGAAGCGAATCCATTGACGACACATAAACGGGCCGACACGTTGCAGGTTGCCGGGTCAAGATTACCGGATTGTACCCACGCTTGTAGATCTTGTACACCATGCCGGCTAGTCATGGTCAGCTTTGTTTGTTCATCAATTGAAGAGGCTGAAACTTGCCCTATGGCTTATAAGTGTATGTGTCACAATAAGTCCTACCCTGTCCCATGAATTGAAAAATCGATTTTGTTCATGTTTTGATCTAATGTTGAGATTAATTTAATTTATGTCACGTATATAAGTTATCCTTTTTGGTTACTCTTTTTTTGTTAGTGTTTTGAGACGTTGGTTTTTATTTCTTTTAATTTTGCACAAGGCTTCCCAATGTTAGAGCTTGTAGCTAGATCAAGCAAATTTATAGAAATTGTTATTTTATTTTTGAACGTCCTGATATATTTTTACCTGTTTTGTACTCATTTTTCTTTACACCTTCAATTTGAATGAAACTAGCATGGGCTAATTTAAATATTTAAATAGGTAATGTTTCTCCCAAAATCATTTCATCTTATTGTTCTCCCAAAAATTTATTAGTTTTTATATAGAATAATAAAATTGTTAGAAAATTATCTAATTAAACTAAAAATTAATATATATATATATATATATATATATATATATAAAACTCGATTTTACAAATAAAAATTTACAAGAAAACCATATAATAAAATTTTAAATTATTTAAAAATGTGCCACTAAAAACTATTTTTAAAAGTCCACACATAAGATTTCTCCCAAAAATTTCATCTTATTGTTCTCCCAAAAAATTATTAGTTTGTATATAGAATAATATTATTCTCTTACGTTAATTTTATAGTTAGTGTTAGTTGTTTATTATTATTTAAAAAATAAAAAATTTTTTTAAATAGGTATAGGATAATTGTTCAAATGAATTTGACTCGTGTTTTAGTGGTAATCCATCTTAAAAAATTTAAAATAATAAATTAATTTTTAAAGAGATATAGGATAAATGAGGTGTAGAACTATCATACCTCATCTTAAAAATCTCTTTATAAAACACGAGTTAAATAGTGACTGAACAATTTAAAACAAAACGGAATGAGTAATTTTTTTACATAACAGTCAAAATTTATATGATGAACAGTGATAATTTTTATACATAAAGTGATACTGTAAAAACCTAATTCACACAAATTTGTCTCTTTTAATATAGAAATTGCATCAAAAACTAGTTCGACTGAAAATTCATTAGTCAAAATTGAATTAAAATTGCATTAGTTTGTCGAAGTATTAATCTCAAAAAAATTTATTTAAAAAGAATAAGGAAAAGTGAAGGAAACAAATTTTGCCTCTCGCTCACATGCTGACATGCAAACATAAAACTAAGAATTGGGCGATGTTATTGCAACATGGCTGGTTCTGCAAACCTTTGTCCTCCATAGCCATCTTCTTCCCTTCCCCCCCTTAATTTCCTTTTTCTTTTCTTTTTTCCTTTTCCCCCAATTTCAATTAAGGGATTTCCCTATCCGGGCTTTCCTCTTTTTGACAAAACAATATCAAGATCAAGAAATTAATTTCACTTTCTAAATGAGAAAAACTCAAGGTACTGCAGATTCCCCATGCTTTAATTTACATTGATTTGTGCCTTTGTTTGTGATGATTTTCCTGCACATATTCCTTTTGTCTCAATTCTGTCATGCAAAAAATGGTAACATAATGTGCGTTTCTTTGTCTTTCCTTTATGATGAACTTTTTGTCCTTTTTTCCCTCATAATACATCTTAATAGATGAAACCCATCATTTATTTTTGCATAATAAAGTTAACCCACTAAAAAGTTCCCTTTGATTGCGCTGTTAATCTCCCCTGTTGCGTGTGACAGACATAAAAATTCAATCTTTAGCGAAAAAATTACCTTTTGGGGTTCATATAATTTTTAACCCTTGTTTCAGGAAGTGTGAGCTTTTTATGGTTGTATTTGATAGATAGATAGATAGAGAGAGAGAGAGAGAGAGTTTTGAATGATGAGAGGTTGAATTAGAGGAGATAAGCATGGGCTTGTGTAATTATTGCATTAACTTTTCATTGACAAATTGCTCTTTCTGTGCTTTTTGGGCTGAGAATTTGATTTTTTTTTCTCTGATGAAATTAAGGCGTACAAAATGTATCCCATCTTGTGCCTCTCACCAAAGAGTAAGCTGTCAAACCTTCACAGTCTTTATATCTTCGCTTTTCGATTATCGAAACTGTTAATTCGGTGATCGATGGGAGATCAGAAGAGAGAAGCTTAGCTTGTAGTTTCTCATTGAGTTATAGGGTGTTCTTTTTTTCCTCATTGGATGTGGTTTTTGTTTTCTGTGAAGCGGTTTATGTGCTGATAAATTCGTTGTTCTGATGTTTAAGAATGTTTGAATTCTGTGGGTCACAATCACAAGAGTGTTATTCAACTTGTGGTTAAGATTAAGTTGTATTTTGCTGTACATGTAAAATGTGCTCTTGAATCTATCAACTTCCGGAAATTATACTGATCCTCCGTCTGCGTAACTTTTTGATTTGAGTAGAAGATTGATAAGTCCCATCATTTGTAACTTTAAATTATAAATCATGACCGATGACTAAGTATATAAACCGATGATTTTCAAATAGTTAATGTAACATAACTCAGTATCAGGTAATAAACTAGTGCCCCTCATATTGAATCCATTCTTGGTGTGTTAATATTTTTCTTGTTTTTATAGCTTGCGTCATGGTAGTGTTGTAGGGTATTTTCCTCTTCGTTGCCAGCTTCTTATACCAAGTTAGACATGTCACCAGTTAAGTATCTATTGTTTACTTTTACATATTCAGGTTGATGAAGATGAACTATACTGGGATGGAAAGAAACGGGACAAAGAATCGGCATGGTCGCATAATTCTGCTCACGTAATATCACAGTTAGCTCAGTGCTTTAGTGAGTAGAAATTATTTACTCTATTATGCAACTCTGCTTCCATTACTCGAATATAATTGAGTCGTTTGAAGTAAAAGAGTAGAACTAGTAATCTTGATTTTGTTGATCTAAGTAGTTCCAGTCCATTTTAATCGAGAAATTTACATCTGAAAAACTTTTGAATTAGTCTATTTCTCTTTATGTCATCTTCTTCTTTTATATTCCAATATGTTCTAAATTATGCACTCAATAAGTTTATATACATATCCCGTTTTCGTTCCTTTGTCTTAGCTAATGCTATGGTTGGACCACGAGCATGGGTAGGAGGAATCTTTAGCCGCCCCAGCAGCAATAGAAGATTTGGAAGTGAAAAATATTTTAACTACACTTTGACTCCTATTCAGGTGATTATTTCTTAAAGAAATTATATGGGCTGATTATATCTCTATGCTGGCTCCTAATGTATATACTTAATATTGTAACTTTTGTTCATATAATTGATCAATGATGATATTTTCAACGCAGTCTTTTTAATATTTTTTACACTTTAATGAAAACACTAGTTTCTTCCAGGAAGAAAGACTGCAAAGACTTCAAGAACGTTTAGGAGTACCTTATGATGAGACACGGATCGACCATCAAGTATAATTTCTTCACTTGATCCTTTCTTCTTTAATGAGTGCGGAAACGAGAAGAAAATAAAATTACTTAAATTCGCAGTAACTCACAAAGCAAGCTCCAGAAAGCGTGTTCAGGGGTGTTTGCAAGAGATTCCTGCAACTTATAATCACTTTATTTGACTTTTGAAAAGTGTTTTTGAGTGTGTTATTTTTCTTCCAGGTGGTTATATAATCTATCAAAAGCTATAATCAATAAGTTGGCTATTTGATGCTTTTGCTAGCTTCTACTAACTTTTGCAAACACCTACCGCAATTATTCTTACAATCACCGAATAAAATCACTTCCTGGTTATGAATTGACATAAAGTTTGTATCAATGCTGGTTTGAATCAGCAAATGCTTGTCTTGCTCTGCCTTTATGTAAAGATTTCTTACGTCTGATACAGCAGTTGAACGATTTTAACTACATATTATGTTTCAAGGCTTTTAACGACTTGATAGTCGATCTCTATTTCCAGGAATCTCTCCAGGCCTTGTGGGATGCCGCCTATCCGAATGTTAAGCTTAAAGGTTTGATTTCTGAACAGTGGAAAGATATGGGCTGGCAAGGAGCCAACCCATCGACTGACTTCAGGTGCCATATACAATTGTTTTTTGTCGAGCAAATTGCAAAATTGGTCCCACATCTAACGGGTGTCAGTGATTTTTGTCTCATACGAATCAAATTTCTCAATCAAGTCTCGTAACTTTAAAATGATGCAATATTAGTCCTATATTGACAATTTTTTGTCTTAGGATGATAATTAATTTGTGATTTTTTCTAATTGAAATTAATATGTTGGGATCTCATTATGCCACGTAAGCTACATTTAAAAAACCATGTAATCTTGTCAATATAGGATTAAAATTGCTCCATTTTAAAAGTTATGGGACTTAATTGAGAAAATTAATTTGCAGGTGACTAAATTTGCCAACATCCAATAGATACGAGACGAAATTAACAATTCACTCGATTTTCGTCATAAGTTTGCCATGTTTCAGATGCATTGGTTCACTTTTCTCATTATTTTACTGAAATTTGTTCCAAGATTTCGAATTGTTCTCATTTTGCATCTTTATCGGCTTTAGGGGTTGTGGCTTTCTCTCGCTTGAGAACTTGCTTTTTTTTGTCCGAACGTATCCGGTATGTCGATCAGCTACTGCTTCATAAGGACATGATCCTCTATTTCAAAACTGTGTTTAATCTTCTTTTCCAGCTGTTGAAACACGGGTTTGAAATGTGGGATCTTGTCTGTTTTTAGAGTAACTTACAGTTATGTTTAAAAAATCTAGCCTGGAGATGGTTTTTCACTAATACGGAACATTTGAAGGCTACTTTTAATAGGTTACTTCTGAAGCAAGTTGGTGACCGTGCTGAATGGGAGTACCCGTTCGCTGTTGCTGGCATTAACGTTACGTATATGCTGATTCAAATGCTGGACTTACAATCAGGTGTGTGTCGATTATGAAACTCCCCTCCGGGTTTGTCCAAAAAACCATGTGGTTTTGAAAAATTACCAAATACCCCCTAAAAAGACCAAGAGTTTTGTTTGATTGATCGTGACTCTTAACAATTCACTTGTTGTGTTTCTCATGTTTGCATCAATTGATTGTTTCGTGATTTTGCATTAAAAAATTGGTCTTTCTAGGGGGTTATTTGGTAATTATTCAAAGCACAAGGTTCTTCTGGTAGTTTGGACAAACTCCAAGGGGGTGCTCGTTAGTTACCCTAAATTCTAACTAATTATTTCGCATTTCTGAGAATCTTTAAGTTCTTGGATTGTCTTTGGCGAGTCTTGATCACTTCATCGCCTCAATTTGATTCCTCTGTGTCACTTTTTGTATTTCATTTTGTCTTTTCACCCTTTGGATCATTAACATGTGTCACTTTTTGTATTTCAATTTTACAGTCCGTTATTTTATTTTTTTACCATCCGTGTACCATATATCCAGACTGTGCAACACAAAGTGGAACACTAAAAGTGACACATGTGAATATCATTCTGATCAATGACGTAACTATCTTCGCTTTTTTTTTTTTTTTTAAAAAGACCGAGATGTCTCCCTGGATTTAATTTTCTCGGGTTATTGGGTGGTAAAGTCATTCACGAACTTTGTTTTTACCTTCATTCGCCCCCTCATGTTGATTGAGACGTCTTCTTCGAAATGCAGAAGACGAAAACGCGTTTGATATCCTCTATTGTGTAGCATTCGCGATGATGGATGCTCAGTGGCTTGCCATGCATGCTTCATACATGGAGTTCAATGTACTCTCTCTCTCTCTCTCTCTCTTTCTCTCTCTCGATCTCTCTCGATCGATTGATCTCTCTTGATGTTCCGTTTTATTTATTTAGGAGGTTCTACAAGTAACAAGAACACAATTGGAAAGAGAATTGTCATTAGAAGATGTTCACAGGATACAGGATTTGCCAGCTTATAACATCTTGATCATCAGTTGTTACACTTAGTTTTTGCAACATAAATTCTCCATCTACTTGCTCGTTTTTTAGGCAACGAGTATCGGTTGGGTACAAGTATGTACCGTCTCCAAGAGAAGATCCATCTGAGCACGATTATCATTGGAAAATTGTCCATAAATCAGCGGCATTGGAACACATTTAGAGATTTCTTGCTAGATTTAGAGGTCGTTTGCACACTCTATCGAATACTAACTTTCTGGGTTTGTAATCTTGTTTGTGAATACCACCTTATTATGTAGTGCACCAACTTTTGTCGATTAGGGTTATGTTACAATGTGTACCTTATGCTTCGTCAGGCGGGTCCCACCAAGTGTAGCGTCCACGGCCCGCCTCACACAAGTGTCGTGTTCGATGTTATTTATCCAAATGTAACATTTACAAGACGAAACAGACATATGAAATTATAGCATTCTACTCTTGTACATTAGATACCCATATTTTTTTGGTTTGTGCTCATGATCTTACAGTGCCAATACTTTTGTGATTTTTCTTTGAGTAACACTTCTGTGAATCGGGTCTGTACATGAACTTTATTACTATTATGTGTCAAATTTATTACTGTTATGCACAAAGATTTTCACTGTTCAAAAAAATAAAATATTTTTTAAATAGTGGTAGTTTTTGTACATAATAGTGATAGTTTTTACTTTTTATACACAATAGTAATAATTTTTATGCACAATATTGATACTAAAGAAATCGAGTCTCGATGAATTTTGGTTCACATAAGTTTTTGTCTTTCTCTTTTCCGAATCTTCAATTTCATTTGGTAACTTATTTTAACTGGTGAATTTTAAGAAAAATGTAGACTTATGGAAAGGTATTTGATATATAGGCTTATAAGATATGGGCTCGAAATCAAGTCAAGGTATTTGATACTCGATTCGATATTGTCTTTCGAGATTGTTTAATAAAAAATTTGTTCGAGTTGAATTCGACATGATTATCAATCAAACAAGTGCGAGAAATTTTTTATGTTAGGTAACTTTTCAAATTTGGTATATATATATATATATAAAACTAGTGTAAATATTGAACTACTCGAGCTCAACTCGTATTCGATTCGATTAAAGTATGTGCAATAGTAACATCCCATTTTAATAATTTATATTTTAAGAAATGAAGTGGTTTGAGCAATACTTATACAATCGAAAGCGCACTAGTTATAGATAACTCATAATGAATGCAAAATAATGCAATTGAAACTCTCTAGATTCTCTAGTAGGATGAAATTGCAATAATAGTCATAATGGATAGCATGAGAACTAGGCTAACTCTAATGTGCATTCAGGTGCATCGTGCACTCATAGTGTATTTTAGAAACATGTAATTTATTATATTGAAAAATGTAACTTATTTACACTGAACCGTGCAATTATTAATATGGAAAAATAGTTGCACGATTCAGTATAATCAAATTGCATCTTTTAATTATGAGTGAACAGTGCACCTGGATGCACATGAGACCCACCCTGAGAACTAATTTTACTTATTCATCCCATTATTGTGTAATAAATTTATTCTAATATATAATTTAGGGAAAAAAAAAACAAATACTTTTATACATCAGCTGATCTCGATAACTTAAATGTATTTTTAAATAGTATTAATTGTTTTACTATAAAGTATTAGTTGATTACTGGAAGCTATTTTCAGTGACAATATTAATGACTTCATTGAAGTAGAAGGTATAATATTTATTTCGTAGAAGTATACTTCCACTCAATTGTTTCTTATCTTATTTCAATTCCGTATTTTAAACTAACTCTATATATATTGTGCATTGGTTAAATGCAATACAAATTTAACAATATTTTTTCTGTTAAAAAGTTGATCATAGTATTAAAGTGGCCCATGGGACAAAATAGTCCAACCATTTGTTGACAAATTGTTCCAAAGTCTATGTATTATCGCATGGAGGTTGCACTAAAGACCATCTCTAAACTAATTAAATATTTCTAGTTGCACTTGTGATTAATGTGAGTCTGTGACATCATATTTTTTTCTAGATAAGAAATTAAAATAATAAATGCATTACTTATGTGGAAAAAATCTTAATGTGGGTCATGGGAAAATTAAAAAAACATCATCTTTCCAAGTCAATTATGAAATCAATTTCAACAACCAACCAAATAAATAATGCCTTCTAGGCATTCTTATCCGGCTAAGTCTTATATGCATTAAGGTGCATTATACACTCATAGTGCATTTTGGAAACATGCATCTTGTTATAGTGAAAGCACTAAATAATGTCTTCTAGGCATTCTTATCCGGCTAAGTCTTATATGCATTCAGGTGCACCGTGCACTCATAATGCATTTTGGAAACATTCATCTTGTTATACTGAAAGCACTAAATCGTGCAACTATTAATATGAAAAAATAGTTGCACAGTTCAATGTAAACAAGGTACATATTTTTAAAAGGCACTATGAGTGCACGGTGCGTCTGAATACACATGAAACCTACTCTTTTTATCCTTCTCAAATTAATGCAATTTTAAGAGATGGATGAAATTGGAATTTAGGATATAATCTCAATTGGAATTTCACTCAAAATAAAATAAAATCTCAAGGTTAATTAAATATGATTTTACCTAACTAGTTTGCACTAATGTTTCAAACAAAAAGATTGATAAAAGAGCAATATATAAGGGCGAGGTGGAAGCACCACAAATCATTGAAGAAACTTTTGTTTTCAAAGTTTCACACTTAGATTTGGGAACTCACTTCTGTTCTAACAGGATTTGCACTAAATTTGTTCCCCAAAAAAGTCACTTTTTGTGATTTTCTCTTCTACGCCTTGTCTTGCCTCCATTTGTCTCTGTTTTTATTCATTCTTTTTCTTATTAATTTAGATTAATTGTTAGCAAAAAAATTAACTTTGAATATTATATAGTATTAAGTATCACAAAATCTTGTATACAGATAAGTGCATCGTGCAACACAAATGCAATTTTAAACAATATTAAATTTTTTTTTATATTTGTTTTTTTCACTAATAATGACAATTGGTACATAAATATTTTGCAGGGATACAATTGCAACCGTTCAGCAATAATAATTATATTATTTAAAAATATATTTAATTGCACGATACACTGGTGAAAAAGAGATTTACTCGATATTAATAGATTATGATGTGATGGCTCTTAATGGATTATATATGGATTAAATAAATTGGACTTATTGCAAACTTTAGGGATTAAAAAGGGAAGAAATTTAATTGAGTTCTCATCTCATGGAAAATGCAACTATGCAAGATCCATGATTATGGTTTTCTTTTTTCTTTTTCTCGATTTTATTTAAAGGGGATTTCAACCCGGTACAAAGTGCAACATTTTATATCAATCAGGTACAATGTGCAAAAATTGATTTGCACTGTAGTACAAAGTTTGTATTCTGATCTGCAAAACTCATTTTTGCACATTATTATCTATTGATATTATGTTATTTAATCATGTACTGCTTTGAAATTTTTCCTTTATTTAAATGAGAATTCGTATGTAAAATATTGTTTCAAATTGGAAAATACCCCCCTGACCGAATTTTTTTTTTTTTTTTTTTGGAAATTACCCTTATGCGAATGCATTTATATGATCAAGTTTGTTAAACTCGTCCTTTTCAATTAGGAATGGAACTTTATAATTATATATATATATATAGCATCATACATTATATCTATCAGAAATGAATTATTGTAATTAATTATCTTAAAGAACTATTGTAATTAATTGTCTTTCAAAAAAAAAATCTAAAACAGGTGACGGCCCCACCTCCCTAAATCCACCCATGTTACTAATTATGATCATTGAGAAAACTTTCTCCGATTAAATTTACGAACTCTTTTTTATTCAAGTACCACTTATGTATAAATAAAATATCACTATAAATATAGTCTGATACTGAAATGAACAACATAGAAAATCTATTTTTTTTTTCAAACAACAATACTTTGCATGCACAATAATAACACTCTAAAGAATAAAATTTACTCGAATATGGATCCATATAAAACCCACTTATAATGTAATATATGTGGTTTTAATATGAAACTTTCACTCTATATATATGTGTAGGGTTGGGCCTTGGGGGGACTCCACCAAAATTTTAAAAAAAGAGCATGCATATTTGGCAAAAAACGTCCACATGATGGGCCATCGCAATTTGAATAACACGCTTTTGCAACATATATAACAAAACGTACAACCACGTAAAACATGTGATTGGTCCTCCCATACTCGGGTTTACCTCGCGACGATATACATTAAATATTCAAACTCACAAAATAATATTTGGTTAATTTTTTTTTGGTAAATATTTCTTGAATAATCATCTATAAATATATAAAAATAAAAATTTGTCAAATTTTCAAGAATGCATATTTAGGCAAGTGTATGTACACTGACTTTATGATGAAGGGGTGAACTTCACTCTCTGCCAAGGAGAGTGACTTAATATCAACCAATAAAGTTTCTACTTTTTTTTACATTTTTATTTCACTTATATTTTTTAAGTTCGATAATTTTTTTTATTATAAATGTATTTTTAACACATTAATTGTCAAACTTATCATCTTTTTACGATCTTTAATTTGACATACATATTACATATATATAATTCAAATTCATATTTAAAATCTTATTATCATCTAATTTTATGTTTCTTCTAATTTTTTAAAATCTTATTATCATCTAAAATAATTTGGATGTGTTATAAGTTGAATGGTTAATTAAAAATGCATATATTTAATTTTATAATAATGAGATACACATGTATTATTTCATAAAATTCATATATTAGTAAAAATAAATTAATAAATAACAAATTCAACATAATATTTTAATTTTTTATAATAATTAATTGACATAGGGTTTTACTTTTGACCAAATTGTATACAATTCGCGAAAAAATGTAGCTATCATGTCGAGGGCAGGGTTCGAACTCGGTATCCCAAAAGCAAGACAGAGAAGCTTGACCAATAGGCTACACAACCTTATGTTACAATATTGAATTTTTCGATATATGTATCTGTATTTGTCTATTTTAATTAAAATTTATATTTAACAGATAAAATTTTAAATTAATTAAAAATGTATATTTAATATAGAAAAAAAGGTCAACCACTTTACCTACATTGGTCGAACCTTACAACTACACTACAAATTATTAAATAATTTAAAATTGAGACATTTTAAATAATAAATTATGTTTAAAAATTTTAATTAAGTATATATATTTTAATTATTTGTAGATTATATTTACAATTGATTGATGAATGAAAAATTGAGTTAACTCTAGTTGATTCAAGTATATAAGGAAATTTTTTATTATTATTGTACGCTTAAAATTGTATCGTATAATACATTTAAAATTATATATTTTATTGTAATATTGTTATATTTTGCATCTAATACTGTTTCGTTTTGATTAGATACTCTTCATAAAATAACTTAATTTTTCTTTATGTTTAGAATGTTTGTTACTTTTTTTTTTTGTAATACTAATATATTTTTTGCATATAATCTTTATTATCATTTGTTTGTAATATCATTTTTATGTTTTTACTTGTAATACTACTTCAATTTTCTATTTGAAATTAAAATAGAAGGCTGTTGATTATGAATTTTAATACTGCTTCAACTATACATTTAATATATTTCAAATTTTTAATTTTTTCTTATTTTGAATGTAATATTTTATATTTTAAATTCATAATCAACAATCATTAATGTCTTCTTTTGATTTCAAATAAGAAATTGAAGCAGTATTACAAGCAAAAATATAATAGTATTACAAACTAATAATAACAGTATTACATGCAAAAACATAACAGTATTACAAAAAAAAAAAAACATAACGATATTATAGTCTAAATATAAGAAAAAAATAAGATAAGTTATGAAGGTTATTTAATCAAAATAGAACAGTATTAAATGCAAAACATAGCAATATTATAAAAAAAAAAATTAATGAATTGTACATACAAATTTGCAAACATAAGTAATAATAAAAAATGTTTCCTTATATATTTGAATCAACTAAATAATTAATTAATTTTACTTTTCATTTACCAATCAATTGTGAATATAGCTACAATTAATTAAAATATTGTCAAAAGTTACAATTTTTCTTACTAAATTATCAAAAGTATTACTAATATTCACTTAACATAAAACATTATATCGAATCGATGCCATAATTATTAAGTTAGACCTTTGTAGTTCAGTGGTAAAGCTTCATGTTGGTACACTGTAGACCCAGGTTTGAGTCCTGGTCAGCGCGATTTTTTGCGATTTTTTTTTTTTGCTTGAGATCCAAGTTTTTTTTTTGGTTGGAGATCCAGGTTCGAAACATGGTGGTTGCGCCCTTTATGAATATTCATTCCGGGGTTCCAAGGTTCAACTACCTTGTAGCTGAAAGATCGATCGGACGAAAGTGTCTGGTTGATCTTTTAGCCATAACCGCAGTTGGGGATAGGAATGAAGCCAATTTCCCTTACAATCAATAGGATTTTAAGAGAAAGATGTTGATTCAGAACTTTAGGGCTACCTCAATCCTTATTCTTTCGAGTAAGCAACTTTTTTGTTTTGGGCTGGGCCATTCCATCAAATCTTTGAGAGAATTTTTTTTTTCGAATTTCTTTTTTTTTTATTAAATCAAATAAGGAACTTTGGTCAAAATAAGAAATTTGCTCAAAATTAAAGATTTTATGTATACAAATTTGCACACAAGACCTACTCTAATTAATTTCACATTGAAATTTATTAATATTCAATTTGTGCATCACACTGGAAGATATATTTGGTGATCACCTATTTTCTGGAAAAATGTTTTTAATAAATGAGTAATAATTATTCTGAGAAAAATATAAGTATCTTACCTTTTAATATTGACCACCAAATAAAAAATATTTTTTTACGAGAAAAGGTTACAAATGGTCTAGTAATTTTGCTCAAATCCACAAATAATCCTATAAGTTTTTACTTTATCAATTTTGATTATTTTAATTTTAATTTTAGTCATTTTCTCCAAATAATTTAAAATTTGATCGGAAATTTGACCTAACTTTTTATTCTTGTCACGTCAACGGTCGGTCACCATTCTCATTTGAACTGTCTTTCATCAAGGAAGAAAAATTCTCAATCAATTTCATGTTTTGATTACACTTCCTTCGTGAATCGCAACTTAAAAATCACGAATTTCATTCATTATCGTGACTAATTTCGAGTGATTTATGTTGAGGCGAGGGTTGAAACCATATTCTATTCCTCTCACTGAACCCATCATTTCAATATATTTTTTCGCATTATTTTGTATGCTACTCCTCAGTCCACTAAAACTGTGTTCACTTTCATTATTTGTCCGTCCAACAAAAGTGTGTTCATTCTTTTTATGTACACACTCACTTTATCTCCATCACCCATCCATCAATTAATTACTCATATTGACATTGTATTTTACCCACAAAATTCACTTTATTTATAAACGAACCCCACAATACCCTTTATTTTATCTATTTTATCTACCTTTTCTTAAAACATGTGTCAAAAGAATTGATCACAATTTTAGTAGAAGGGGGGAGATTTCAAGCCAAAATTTTCAGTTTTCTGGTGAAAATGATTAAAATTGAAATTAAAATGATCAAAATTAATAAAATAAAAATTTATAGGATCATTTGTGGATTCAGATAAAATTACATGATTATTTATAATTTTTTTCTCTCTTTTTTACCAACTAAATTCCCATTTTCATATTAATTCTGCCTAAAACAAGAAATTAGCTTGAGGTCCCAAGTTTTCAAGTGGTACGCACTTATGGGGTCATACAAACACAAATGATAAGGTCCAAACTTTATTGTAGTCACTTTTAAAACTTATAGTACCATAACTTTAGCAATCAGTTTTTTTTTTTTTTTATCGACAAAGATACCATAGTTACATTAAGACTCAAACACACAAATTTTCATTTTTTAACTTTTTTTTATCGAATCTGGCCTCCCACTCAATTGGTAGTTCAAAAGATAGTTGTTAGATATTAGTAGTTAAGACACCAAGACCCAAACACTCCACAAATTCATCAACCCACTTTATAACTCCCATATTTCAATTGCTCCAATTCGAATTCCTAAAGGGATGATAGTTCACCATATTAGTAATTAAGACACCAAGACCCAAACACTCCATAAATTCATCGCCCAATCTTATAACTCCCATATTTTCGCTCCCAAAGGAAATCGAATCCTGATTCCCACTTTCAATTGGTAGTTCAGGTAAACCCTTTTCCACCGATTATAACTTTAGCAATCAGTAATTACTCCATATTGTTTTTTTAACTATTTTTGCCAAAAATGATTTTTTGTACTTCCGTTTCATTATTATTGTGTCACGTAATGCCTTTAAAGATACATATAAAAGTGATTAAAAATAACAAAATTATAAATTACTAAAAACATTAGTATAGTAAATGAAAGGGGACCATATATTTATGTGCACAGAAAAACTTGACAAGTGTGAAAATGACAAAAACCACATTAGAAAAATGTGGCAACCTGTCTCGCACGTGGGACCCACTGCCTTAATTCTTAGGATGTAGCTGTTATAAACTTATCCAAACTTTATTCCGATTTTTCAAGAAAAAAAATAGTTGCTCTATAATTGAGAAGCATGGTCCAGATAATTAGTTGCAGGAGAGTGAATCTATTTAGGAAGATTGTGACTAATTAATTCAATGAAAATGTAATGGAGATAGCTAATACTTACCAACCGATACGTTTTAGGAAAACAACTAATACTATTTGCCCTTGAAAATTTGCTAATCGAAGAAAATGTGCGAAGTCAAAAACACTAAAAACCTGCACAGCCCATCTCACATTACATCGATCAAATCCGGGGTAAGAAACACGCTTTAACAACTAGTTGACAGTTAATGCCTTCAAGCACTTCCCTCTCATACAATTAGAGTTCAAAACAAGCCAACTCTTAGCAAAACTCTAAAAACGAAAACAAAAGGGCGTTTTCCGTTAGTCTCACTTGTCCTAAACGATCAACAAAAAAAACAAGGGTTTACATCACATTTCTACACTCTCTCATCGCCACTACTCAATGAGAGGGGACCTAGAGGCGGGTTCTAAAGCCCGACCACCTACGTTGTGGGCTTCAAAGACGAACTTTTGGTCTGTTATTAGTGCTTCTAGCCATGCCTATTTCCCATGAAGTAGTTGAAGTCATGATGTTGGACCCGTAGTTGCTTTAGCCAAGAATCCGCCACGCTTAAAAGGGCCACGATTCTTTCACGGTCCTGGCCATTCTTGTCTGAAATCCACACATCTCCTTGCATCTTATAAGTGGCCAAACCGAACGGAGGGAGGGAGATGCCCTCGTCTTCTTTCCTCTTCGTTTTAGCATTCCCAACCTCGTCTTCAAGGTCCATATCTGTCGTAATTCTCACCATTTACATAATTTTCGAAAATTGAAAAAATGGGTGTTTTAATCGAGCTAGATTGAAGAGTTCATACCTTGAAAAGACGAGGATAGGGTGTGGTATGTGAGGAAGCACGTTTGCAAGTCTTTAATGGTTCTACCGGTAGGAATATGATAAATCGGGTACCTGGGGGTTCATTCACAAAACGGATTAACACTAAATCTCACGATATTCATCATGTAAATCACTAAAGTATGTTAGGAGAAAAACAAACCAGGCGACTGCCATCCAACTAGCGGGTGAAAGATCAACACTTCTCAACGACATTAACCCGGGGTGTCTTTGTGCTAAGCTACTAATCTGAGAAGCAAATAATCGAACATATGTCAAATCAAATGAAAATAAAGAATGTCAAACTTCACAGTAAAATCCTGATTCCATTTTATTTTTTAAAAGCAAGAATATATTCTACATGGAAAACTATTTACCACACAAGAAAAGAACGGCCAATTATAAATCACCTAAAAATTATGGAAACGGAATAAAGACCTCCAATAATATAGATAAGACAAGAAATTCTCAACAAGAACTGGCCAAAAAAAGTAAGTTGATTCATTTCACCAGTCAAAAGCAATCAAGTTCTCTAGTATATGTCTTACAATTCGATTCTACCCTATCTATGCAATTTGCTTCTCCTTTATTGATTCTTTCGCAATAAAAGTTACGGTGTATAGAAGGAACAATTAATCAAACACTTATGCAAGAAAAAGGGATATTGCAATAAGTAACGAGAGCTTGAATCGTTAAAATCATGACCTTATCCGTAAGAGGAACTCTTCCATACGGCGATGATCTCTCAAAGTATTGAAGATAAAGATTACCCAATCTTTCGTTTGGATGCCAGAAGCTATCCTGCTCGAATATTCCTTCATCGGACGAGCACCCATCCCACCTCGATAGCTTTTCACTCTCGCTCTCATCACTAAACGAGTCACTAAATGAGTCCCTTGTCTCACTAACCGAATCAGACTCTTCCCTATAGGATCAAACACACATTCATCAAGAAACTTCAAAACCAACATACCTCAAATTAACATAATTCCATAAGATCAACTGAATTACGAAGAGATCGACCCACAATATCATCATAACGAAGCGAAAAACGACCTAAACTAAGCTCGATTACTAATCCAATTCATACAACTAGATAAAACCAGCTGATCACCTCTGCAAATGTGGTTACCTTAAACAGTTTGCAGATGAATTGCTAGTGAAGATTTGGATTGCAGAGAGATACGGCACAAAATATTGAATTAGGTTTTGGCCATCATCGGAGACGATTGGAACTCCGGCGCCATAAGCACTCCATTCATCAAAACTATTCCAAAGATCAGCTAGTACAAAGTAGTCCAATTTTTCCCTTTCCCATGGATGCCATAGCCTATTAAGCTTCCTCGTTTCACTCTATAACCCCATCAACATATAAATTAATAGATAAATTATTAAAAATGCAAATTAAAACCATCAATCAGATAATTTATGAAACAAATAAATTCAAGAAAGGGATAAACAATACCTTTGGGAGGAACTGAGATGGGACAAGCGGTGTTGTGCAATCCAAGAAGCTTTCAAGGTTTGTCTGCATTGAAACCCTGTCAAAGATCAACATAATTTTCTGGGAGAGAGAGAGAGGGGGAGAGAGAGAGAGAGGGGGGGGAGGAGAGAGAGATTGGCCTAATTCTCTCTCCTAACTCGTTTTTTGAAAGAAAACAGGGGAAATTAGCACAGGGGAAAGGAAGAAAAGCAGAGGAAGGCAAAAACAACGGAATTTATGAGGAGAGATGAAAAGAGAAATTTGACGGGATTTTCCTCTCTTAGTAAATGTATGAGAGAGAAAATGAAAGAAAGAGAGAGGAAAAAACTGGAATATGAAATAAAGATTACTATCCTTTGACGTTTGGACAAACCAATAGCAAAAACCGCAGGTCTTTATCAATTCTTGCTTCTTCAATTTAATTTTTTTCCCCCAAAATTCAATCTTTCAACAAGATTCCTGATCGCCGGAAAACCCGGAGTCCGGTAAGATTTTCCGGCAAAACCCCCCAAATTCTTATATCTCTAACCTAAGCCCGGATTTTTTTCCTCCAAGAAAAATTTCACCCATCAATTTAATTGACATAAAAAAGGCAACCAACAACACCACAAGCACTAGAAAAGATCAAAACATCTCCACATAAATAACACCCATTTTCAAATTCCGGAAAATGACATGCACCCTGTTTCCTAAATTCCACGATAACCCCACAAATTACGTTTCCGCGCGTGTTGAAAGCGAGAACAAGTTTAGGGCAAAAGAAATTAAAATCGACGCGAAAACGTTGGGATCACGCGACGGTATATCAAAATTGAGGGAAAATTTCTCTTTCAACAATAGAAATCAGAAATGAAATGAAATGGGTTTTTGATGAAAAGAGGACCGACTTTAATTCGTTTAAAAAGCGAAAGGAATTAAGGAGGTGATGATGTATTATGAATGGGTTTTGAAACCAGAATTTGGGTCATCAGTGGTAAAGCAGGTGATGGAATGCGTGAGCAATTAGTGTGTGAGAGAGAAAGGGGGAGGAGGTAGAGAGAGAAAATCATTGAGGTGAGATATATCTGTCAATCTTTTTCTACACTGAAAGATACGTGTATTTAATTCTTGGATTTACTATATATACTGATATTATTATAAATATAATAATATTAATTGATAAATACTATGGTATTGATTCATGTGTTACGCCACCAACTCATTTATTAATGATTTTCCTGCCACAAAGTTTTGAAGGAACTTCCCACTAATGCCATTTAATTTTGTATTAATTAAGTGGAGTTTGTAGACCGTTAGTTTATACATATTAATTCCCTCAAAAAAAAGGAGTTATACGTATGAAATACTTATACATCTCATTGGAGTATTGTCAAATTAATGGTAGGACAAATGGGCCGTGTGCTTATATGAATTCAACTGGACGAGAAAAATTATTTGCGGTGTATTTTTTAATAGTAGTAATATTTATTTGAGAAAAGAAAATTAATGGTGTTTAAAGAATTAAAAAAGTGGACAATTGAACAATAAATGGTGAAAGTATGTTTGACTTTCGCCACCCTAAAAGCTAAAATCACCGAATTGGTCTATGCTTTTGTGAAGAATGTATTTTTAGGTTTATAATTTGGGTCAAAGGGAAGTAGGGCTTGTTTGGTTTACTTCTAATATTTTGAACAAGGGTGGGTCTTATGTCATCCAGGTGTATCGCGCACTCATACTGCATATTAGAATCGTATAATTTATTATATTGAAAAATGCAATATGTTTATATTGGATCGTACAACTATTAATATGAAAAAAGAGTTACACGTTTTAATATAAATAAATTGCATATTTTAGTATAATAAATTACACGATTCTAAAATGTACTATAAGTGCACGATGACCCTGGATGCATCAAGAAGTTATCCTCTGAAGAAGTGTTGAAGAATGTACAAACTTCTGAATTTATTCACAGTAAATATATTGAGATATTTTGTGGGTAGATGATTTAGAATATTCTAAGAGTTATTCTCAAGGAAATAAAATGCTAAAATTATATCATTTTTTGAGTGTGAGATGCTTCTAATTTATAAAGCTTTTTTTTAAATGAACTGATGATTAACTGATTTTGTCGTTAAGGAAAAATCACGATTATATTAAAAGTAAGTATTCAATTCAAAATAACTAAAGAAAGCAAAATTTATACACACATTTAATGTGGAAATTTTTAAATGGTAAAAGATTACATATTTACAGATGCGACAAATTTCATTATGGTCCCGACCTCTGCTTCTACCACCTAATCTAATCCTTTTAAATAATAATAGAGGAATTTTTAATGATCAACATGTTCATATTTGTACATTTAATTTATAATATTATAATTTTAATCATATTAATTTTGTAATCTCTATTAAAACTTGGGTAGACATATTTGAGTGGGACGGAGTATCATATTGAAAATAATTTTGACAAGTGGGAGTTATAAAAATATAACAAAATTTTGTAATTGAATTTTATTCATCCAAACATTTGGATGTTTAATTTCAACAGATGGATCAAGTGTGTATAATTCAAGTAATTAGAGTTTCACTATCTGAGACCTTAAAATCTTGGATTTGAGACACGGAGATGAAATATTTTAATTTTGACAAGTGGGAGTTATGGTCCCCCTTTTATTCATCCAAACATTTGGATGTTTAATTTCAACAGATGGATCATAGTTTTAATTAAGAATTGCGATTTGGATGGTCTCCTCTTATAGTGATTGCGGTTCGAGTTTAAATATTTTTTTGATGGTGGTCTCTCTTATAGTGATTGCGGTTCCATGGTTTTTGCCCAGAGTTGCGAGATTTAAATGATATTGTAATGTGTCTAGTGGTAGAAAAAAATATTGTAACTGATTATTTTAGGAAACTATTATAATTGATTACATTTTTAAAAAACAAACAGATGGGAATAATTTTTTTGCTAAATTAAACAGTTCCAAACAAGACACTCACTATTTGTAGTTTCTAATTTCCAAAGTTGGCAAATGATAATAGTTACCAAATAATTATTGACCAAAACCTTATGACATTTGTACGAAAGTAGTAGGAAAATTCTTTACCAATTAATTATGCACTAATTGTGCACAAATGCTTGAGATTAGCACAAAATTATTGATTCCTTCCAATATTTATGATCAACAATTGAATATGTGTGAAATTCATGCATGTCAGATTTCGAGTTTCATCAATTCCTTCTAAACTTTATGCAAACTTGGAACTATTTCAACGGTTACTAATGTCTCCATTCCATTTTAGAGAAAAAAAACTAAATTGTTCCAAAACATTTATTGCTTTTGGTTTTCTAAAAGATATTGATTGTTTCGAAAAAAAAAAAATATTGATCAATACCTTAAAAAAAATTTATATATATATTGATCAATACTCATTTTTTCCAACTTTGTCCTTCCATTAATTTTTGTTATAGATAGGATAATAATAAATGATTCATTAATAACCTTTAAGAGATTTTTTTTTTGAAGGTACCTTTAAGATATTATATTAGTCACTTTATACAAATATTAGTACTAAATGATTTTGCTAATATGTTGAAAAAGAAAAAAACGACAATTAAAGTGGAATGAAGTTAGTACTAAATGCACCTTTAATAAAAATATTAATATTAAATATTACTTTCATCCAATTTTAATTGTCATTTAAAAATATTTACAGTACATGAAAAAAAATTATTTAATAACAATAAATATATGAATTATGTGATTTTTATCCTTTTGTTTATTGACATGGAGTAAATTTGTTTAATTAGTGTAAAAGTTATCGGAAAAAATAGTAGAAGGACAAAATTAGAATATAACATTTAATTCTCATAAATTGGTGATAATTATTTTTGGAAAAATTATTTGCTAAAGAGTCAATTAAAAATGGACAAAATCTCATGTACAACTGGTGCATTCGTCCAATCCTATCCATGTATCCGCAGAACATGTCTAATATATTCAATGTGTCAAGTATTTTTTTTAAATGGGTCATTCAGTTGCATGAGTGCACGATACACTTGGGTGCACAAGTGTCCCACTCTTAAAAATGGAACAGATGGAGAAGTCATTAGTTATACAACCATTGTAAAATGAGGCCAATTTCTTTATGAGAAGATCTTTTGTTATCCCGAGTTCACGATGATTGTATTTTTTAATGCATAAATATAACAATATTTTTTAAACAATGATAATGTGTATACAATTGACTGATATGCAACAAGTCAATATTATCCATAGCTAATAACAAATATTGTAGTTATTATCTACAAATGCTATGGCTTTTGCAATTCTTACTCAATTAAATATGTCATTATTGCCAATGGCTAAAAGAGTTTAGCACGAAAATTATTGATCAATGTTTAAGATAATTTAGACAAAGAATTCAACAAATGTATCTAAGTTTTGTAGGTCAAATTTCCCTAGTTGAGAAATGAAATCCAACTTGGTAATGTTGCTTAATCCACTTGAGTAGCATTTAGGAGCGTGACGTAGTAATAATTAATTAATTTATGTGGAGAATAGTATAGAGTATCAATATTCACCCTCGCTCTAGGTGATAAAAAAGGGGTCATTACTATTAGGTGTCATTTATAAAACATTTATACTCTAAAGTTCACTATTTTTTAGTTCTTACTTTAAGGTGCAAAACTTGTACCAAAATATCTAAATTGCCCTTATATATAAAATAATATGTAAGATTTGAATTTTTAAATTTTACTGAATTTTTTTATTTATATGTCCTTTTATTTAATTATATTTTTCAGAAATAAAATATTAATAAAAAAATTTGTATATTTCAAAATCTAAATTTTACTAATTTTTTTTAATTAACTGTAATTTTATTTAATTAATTTTTTTAATATTAGCTAATTTTGTTTTTAATTTCTTTTATTTAAAAAATCTGCACACACGTAAAAAAATATGCACACCCGTAAAAAAATCTGGACACCCCATTTTTTTTATTTTAAAATTCTGCACACCCGTAAAAAAATCTACACACCCATAAAAAAATTATGCACACCCCAATTTTTTTTGAAAAAAATTCTGCACACCCGTAACAAAATCTGCACACCCATAAAAAATTATGCACACCCGTAAAAAAATTTGCACCCGGAAAAAAAATTATGCACACCCAAAAATTCTACGCACCTGTAAAATATTATGCATCTATAACTCCAGAATTATTCAAACTAGAAAGTGAAACTGCACACCCAAATTATTATTTTTTTGAATAGTCACAGTGAAACTCATTGTGTCTGAGAGCAATTGTTATAACTTAAAAATCCCGTAGAAGAAACAACTATTTTCAATTCCTTTTGATCATATACTACACGAGTTAACCAAATGAAATGCATATCACTTAAGCTTCAAATCTAGATTGCAAGGTAAGGCGACTACTCTGTTCTCATCAGCATCGACAAGAATTTTCCAGGCACAGTTAGAGCAGCCCACATGCAATAAACCATTCCAGCTATCAACTCCTAGGTGATCTTGAGAAGAGACCTATCTGAAAATACACATCATTGCACACCCCAAAATTAGAAAAGTGAAAATTGCACCATATGATTGCAAAAATTACAAATAAAATACTTCTACAACAACTAAAATTACATCTACAACACCTAAAATTCCACCATATGACAACAAAAAATATCATGTGCAATAATCACAAAATCTAACTACAACAAATTTAAAAATTCAATATAAAAAAATCACAAACCCTAACTGAAAATCTGCAATATCATACCGTCGTCGTTGTCAAGCCGCCGTCGCCGCACTAGCAGAGGCGTCACCACCCTTCTCCATCTCCACCATCAAACCGTCGTCACAAACCTAGATTGGACGGATCTGTTGCCACCACCCCCTAGATCGAACAAACCCACCCCAGGTGGCGGCGGACTCAAAACAGTCTCCATCCCCGCCGCGTTGGGCCCCCCTCCCCGCATCGGCCGCTCCAAGATCCAAAGATCCACCGCTGCTACCGCCATAAAAATGGATCTGCAGCCCCCGCCCAACGCAGATCCACATTTTCTTCCCATCCCCGTCTCAAGTCGGTGACCTGAGTGGGGGAGGGGCGATTCTTCTCATCTCCGTCGCCGGTGGTGTAGTCATATTTTGGGCGGCCCGTGGTGGGGGGTGACGGCGCCTCTTCTCCGCCACCGTCCAGAGAAATCCCACAAACCACCATGAATTTCACAAGCAATATTTAAATAAATTTTGCACACCCATTGAAATTTGATTGCGGGCTGGGGCGACGAAGATGGTGGCTTGGGTCGGGAGGCTTGGAGAGAGCGGAGAGGAATTTTGGGGTTGGGTGAAAGAGTTTCTGAAATGAATAAAATGGGGTGGGCGGTTGATAATGAAGAAAATGGAGTGAGAGGGTATAATAGTTCAATTTTGCACCTTAGAGTAATGCTAAAAAATGATAGCACCTAAGAGTAATACATCTTGTAAAAAAACCCACCCACCTGTTGATAATTGATCAAAGTATTTTATATGAGACGTCCTTTACAAATTTTAAAAATATTATAATTAAAAATATGCACGAATATTTTATCTCATACATGAAATCGATCTATATAAAATTTTGTTAATATTTGAAAAAAATGCATTAATAATTTATTGTGTAATATGTAGAACCTGTTCTTGTTCGTAACTACGTTTTTTTTAGAATATCAAATTGAGTAAGAATTGTATAAACTCTTGGGTCATATAATAAAATAAATAACTAAATGAGGTTCGTTTCATATAATCTATATAATTATCATATCGTGATAATTATTTTAGGGGAAAAAGTTATTTGGAAATTTAAAGAAATACTATATATCATGTTGACAAGGGGGAATTGAAAAAGGTATTTGATCAATTTGGTTCGATTATATTCCATTTCTCACAAACTTGTCACCTATTCTAATTTTAGGCTTTGCTTTGTCTTGTATATAGATAAAATTTCATGTGCAACTACACTCGCCCCAACTCTACTCATGTATTCATAAAGAGTGAGTCTCTTGTGCACCAAGTGAACCGTGCACTCACCTAAATGAATGACCAATTTAAAAAAACGGGTCAAACTAAGCACTCTAGAGTATATTTTAACGAAAATAGTAGAATCTTACTAAGTGACCCAGTGGTTCAAAATTCGTTCCTTGAGCAAGGGATTCAGTGTTCGATTCAACCTGTTTTTGTTTTTTTAGTGGATCAAAATTGGGCAACAAATTATGCGAGGAATTGGGCAAAATTGGGTCAACAACGCCTCTCTATTATAGAAGACAATTCATTGCGTGAAATCGCCGCCTCACACGTTAAAATCGCCGAAGCGTGCAACTATTTATTACAGAAGTGTGCAACTACTTATTACAGAAGCGTGCAACTACTTATAACACCCTGTTTTTCCACATTTTTCTGTTTTTTTCCCTTTTCATTGCATTTGTTTATACCCTGTTTTATAAAAGATTAGAAAGACAATTACAAACATTTTGAAACATCTATCTAATATCTGCATTCTTCTTCGACATAAGTTCCCATTTTAAGGTTTTTTCACTCTATCTCAACCCCATTGTTTGTGTGTGTAATATGTTTGATTATTTTGTCATAATTTTGTATAAATTAAATGATGATGAATATTGTGCATAATTATTATTATCAGAAATCGTCGAAGCGTGCAACAACTTATCATAGAAGCATGCAACTATTTATAATGTAAGATTGAACTACTTATAAAAAAAAGTCTGATAACTTATAAATGTAAGCATGCAACTATTTATAATGTAAGCGTAAACTACTTTAACTCTACTTACTTATAACGAAAACGTGTAACAACTTATAACACCAAAAAATCTTCCAGAATTCATAGAGTACATCTTGGATTATTACCATCTCTCTCTTGCGCGATTTCCATCAATCGAAAAATGCGAGCTCACCGACGCAAACCGTCAAACGTTCGCGGCGGACATCGATGGAACACATTTTGTATTCTCTTCTGCCATATGAGAAAAATTGGGCAGACGTTCCCGGCGCCGCCCAGCAGACGTTTCCTCTCGAATGGATTCATTTTTTTGGAAGGTTAAAGAACAATTGTAATCTCTATATTATATGAGAAAAATTGGGTAGGATTGTTGTCAAAAAATTGGGTAGGGTTAGGGGAAATCTTAGACCAACACCAAATATATGAGGCATTATTCACAAAAAATATATTTAATATATTCAATGAATCAAATATTTTTTAAATGATCATTTAATTGCATGAGTATTATGTTTAATTTATGATGTCTTTTGGATATGAGTTTGTCGTATCGAGCAAACGTTCTTCACGTGACATTTCGGAAACCTAAGGATAGGATCGATGATATAATAATATTATAGTACAATAGTTGTGCCAATATAAATATTCAACCTTTACTAATGATAGTCAGACTCAGTCCTATTTCCAGAATTATTTTTTGTTCTTTGGTGCTAAACTTACAAATCAAAACTTGTAAGAAAATAGTTTACGTAGTCCAGAATCAATCGTTCACCAATATGGGCCAGCCCATTATATTATTGGGAAGAAACTTCATTACATGCATCTAAAAATGTGGGGAGAATCTAAATAAATTTTCTTATATATTATTTTGTCATTCCTGATTGAATCACCCCAAGTTGTTCCGCCACTTTGGACATCCTTCGATTCTACAACCCGATTTTTAACGGCATTGGGTTCTTTCGCTCTTCCTCACAAAAAAAAAAAAAACTAAACTTGTGTTTATTTCGGGACTCACCCGATGGAATTATGATTCGCAATTCAAGTCACATATTAGTTGTGGATTTTCACACATTCAACTTTCAAGTACACCCCTATAAAATATATTTATATACCTATTTTCATAAAATTCAACATAAAATTCAATACAATCATATCACTATTTTTTTCCACCCACTATTTATTTTTCCTATTTTTCTCTCACCCAATACAATATAATAATATAACATCAATCACTATTACATATTAATTTGAAATAAAAATCTCACTTTTCCAAAATCTCAAAATAAACACATATTTTTCCTATTTATCAGGATTTTCAAATTTATAGAATTTCAAAGTCATGACTTCTCCCGTACACCTAAATTCCGAAACAAACATACCCTAAAATTTCAGAATATAGAGGGTGGGATCATATCCTCCTTTGTAACATGTTTGCAAACTCTACTGTAAAAGCACTTTTTTTTTCCTTCAAAGAGAGTACTTCTACCCTGCTCAAACCACACACTGAGCTTACGCTCAAACTCCCCATCGCTATTAGAAATGGGGTTATTGATGTTAGATAGCTGATCCAGAAATGTGAAATTTAATTTTATATATACATTTTAAACATGTAGATAACATACTTTGAAAGCAAATAAAGGAATGTAGTCTAGGTCTGTAATTATTTTTGTCACTAACACGGTTGAATTTTTTGGCTGGTTAATAATAAATTGCAACCTATATTATTGTTATTTTTTACAAATTGCAATTTGTATTTTTTTTAACAAATTGCAACCTGTATTATATTTTTTTAACAAAATGCTACACCGACTCATATTTTTTTGAAATCTTTTTATTGAATTTCTTCAATTTGATGTTTGCTAAAATACTTTTTGGCATTATGATATATATAACATATCATTTGTAGCTATATTTCGCCGAAAAGTTTCAACAAAAATGAATCTCGAGTTGTAATCGATCACTTTTTAATAGTACATGTTACAATTTGTAAAAAAAAAAAAAATAATACAAGTTGCAATTTATAAAAAGAATAATAGTACAGATTGCAAATTGTAATTAACCTTTAATTGGCTAAATAATTGTAAATCGCAATATTTTCCTGCATAACAACGATGTACTATTAGATTAAGCAAAATAACTCTAAGTGACAAGAGTTAACTCTACACCCTAAAATGAGTATGATATCTAATTTTAATGGAGGGAAATAATTTGAAATAAAAAATAAATAAATATATGCTCAAATAATATTAGAATATAAAAAATATACATGTAATTGAATTAATTAAATATTTAAAATTAATAATAAAAATATTATTTTGAATCATGTTATGTGCTAGTATTTAATGAAATAGTTTGTTTCATGTGCATCCAGGTGCATTGTGCACTTGTAGTTCATTTAAGAACAATGCAATTTGTCATACTGAAATATGCAATTTGTTTACACTGAACCGTGCAACTATTTTTTCATATTAATAGTTGCACAATTCGATATAAATAAATTGTATTTTTCAATATAACAAATTGTATTGTTTTAAAATGCACTATGAGTGCACGGTGCATTTAAATGGATGCATACAAAATTTAGCCTTTATAAAATATTTCTATTATGCACTAAATAATTTAGTATGAGGTTATGAAATCATTATAATACTTTGCTTGAATTTTATAAACGTGATCAATTTTACATCAATTTTAGGTGTAATCTACGCTTTTCAATTCAATTTTACTATAAATAAAAAAAACTAATCAATAAGCACATTAATTTGTTTATCATGTCAAGTGAAATGAGCTGGGATGACTCTTTGGAGTTTGGACTCTGGTCCGTGTTCATAAAGTTACCATACGAATTTGCCAAATGCTACAGAATTGCTCTCCTACTCATCCTCTAAAGTCTTTTCTCTTTCTTTTTAGAAATACTCTCTTGGGTTTTTCTACGATCAGAAAATGTTTCGCTCTTTCTAACATTAGGTCATTCAGGGATGCATGCACAACTTATAAGAGAGATCTTGTTTAGAACTTGATAATCAATGAGTACAAAGACTTCCAATGATTTTGACCATCACATACATGAACTTGTAGAGATGCATGCACAACTTATTAACTCATTCAGGGAAATGCATTATATTTAATAAAATCGTACACTGTTATGTGAAAAATGTTGTGTGTATTTCATAGAAATAAATTTCATCAAAACAGACTAAGGTGATACCTTGAGCAAGTACTTGAGCTCATGTCTTTTTCTCTAACAACTATGATTACAGACCATTGAAACGGAGAAATTTAAGACCAGCCGCCAATATAGTCACAAGGTCAAACGTAGTTTGCCTCCCGAGATATAAAAAAATCATATAAAGTTGACATGCTACTCCTCCGTTGAAGGAAGAAAGTGTGATGTGTATGTTGTTGGCACAATTCACTACTTTAAGGTAGGTTTCGTCGTCTATAAGTCAATGTGAATTGATTAATTGGGTTTAGTTTAGAAATATCGTGTACAACTCTACTTAAGAACTAATGTTGGTTTTTTTTAATTTTTAGGAATTCATTTCTGAAGTGAGATCGGTGATTAGACACCTAAAGCCCCGAGGTGATTCATTAGTAGATTACAAATTAATTTTAATTTAATCTTATACTTTCTTCTTGGAGTTGTGCTCAGATCTTATAGCAGCACTTCATCGACCAAAGGTTTGTTTATAATATATAGTATTTCTCTTCTTTATAAAGCATCAAATCCTTCGAGTCTAAATAATAACCTTTTTTAATGTTATTTTGTTAATCTAGGTTGGTGCACCACTCAACGAATTTCAGGCGGCAGTAGAAGAGTTATCAGAATATGGAGACCAGGTTTTTTAGATAGGATTTATAAACTTATTATGACAGTTACTACGTATGTGGTGGTTTAGGTTGAAGTGTAGTTTTTCTTTTGGATGTAAGGCTATTAAGTCACTGATGTATTTCAGTCTTCTTTATATAGATTTTAGTTGCGTGTGTATTCTTTTGTGATTTCTAACCGGTTGTACTTTGTGATGTACTCGATGTTGATTTTATGTGGTGGTTTAGGTTGAAGGGTAGTTTTTCTTTTGAATGTAAGACTATTAAGCCACTGATGTATTTCTATCTTCTATATATATATTTTAGTTGCGTGTGTATTCTTTTGTGATTTCTAACCGATTGTACTTGGTGTTGATTTTACGTGGCTGGTAATAGAAGCCCAAAAAAAGAAAAAAAAATGCTAGAAAGTTAGAAGTGCCATGGTTTTTATCTGGATTGGACAATTCAAAATACTCTTGCTCAAATCCTCCTCAAAAGTCATTTCTTTTCCCTTTCTTTTTATCATATCCGTAAATACACAATTAGGGTAAAGGCACAAACGTTGTAGCTATGGGGCACAAGAACAATAAATATTAGATGTTCTGTTGGGCTTCACATGCCATTTATATTTTTCAATTGTGCACAAGCAATAATTCGAACTACAATTATCTAAAATTAAAGTTGACATGTCATTTGCTAATTTAAACCGATCCTGGGGTGGTGCACAAAAGGAAGACTACTCATAGTATTTTAAAAGTTGTACTAATAATTTGTAAATTTGAAGACTAAAAGGTATAAATAGGTGTATGAAAGCTTAATCTTCCCCAAAAGATATGAAATCTTCTAAATTATTTGGAAAACATCTTTATTAATGAGAATACTTGTCGCAAAAAATTATACTCTTTTCGCTATAACCCTTTTCCTGTTTTTAATTATGATGCGTTGCTTTGAGATAGTTATTTTTCCTTGTTTAAAGGAGGCGAGATGCAATTCAGCATAATATCATTGACCATAAAAAAAGGATATTTTCTTCCAAAATATTAGACTGGATTCAGCAAACAACAAATGAATGGGCCAGTTGACAGCTTGTTGGGCCGAATTAAATGTTTGAGAATAGACTGGAAAATGGCACCATATTTTGACCAAGGGACTTTTTTGTCAGCTTGTTGGGCCTTTTTAAAGCCGGATTGGCCCGCAAATAATTTTACTGCTGCGCAACAATTTTATTTTGTTTATAATTTGTGATTTTGATTTTCAATAGTGTCTTTTTTTTTTCCAATTCTCATGTAGTTTAAAACAATTTGCAAACTCTGGCTCATTTTCACCGGTTTCTTACCCACCTCATCACATTCTCAAACAAGCAAATTTAATAGCGCATTTAATAATAAATGAGATACAAATCAATTTTTGAGATGGAGAAAAATAATACTAATATAAAATAAACCATTACTCATTTTTAATTTTTTTTACTTACTCTTTAATTTATTTTATTTTATTTTCAGACTTGTTTCTCTTATAATTTTTTTCAAATATATCATAAGTTCGTTCTAAAATTCGATTTCCATAATTCTTTCTCATATGTTTAATTCAAAATGAAATGAATAAGTAGTAAAATTATCTGATAATTACTACTCTAACTTTATATCAAGAGAATTAGAACATTAATTCAAATAATTTATTTTTATTATAAGAATTGATGTTAGTATTGAGTATTTAACATCTTATCTTTTTCCAGTTGGGTCGCGTGCTTTTCCTCAGATAATGTGTGTAAACCACCCTTTAATTTCTCATTATTTAAAGTTTGATCCAATAAAATTGTGTTTATATTTCTCTTGGGTGAACTTGATTTTTCTTTTTAATTGTATTACATGTTTCACTAAACTAAACAGTCCTGTCAAAAAGAAAAAAATATTTTACTAAACAATATTTTTTTTTATTTTCAGTGAACAATATCTCTTATTTTTACTAAACAATAGTATTACTTAGTGAGTAGAGTCTTTTTACGCCGGGCCAGAAAGTATCGTCTTGATCGACAATAATAATTTGATTTAAATTTAAAATTCAAAACGCTTAAATTTAATTTTTAGATTTAAAAAAAAGACTTAAATTTAATGATTCGTCTAACCTAATAAATTAAAAAATTTAAAATATACAATTATCAATTTACAAATTTATCCTTATAACATTTTTTATAAAAATATATATATATATATATATATATATATATATATATTATTTTTTAAAAGGATATTTCATCGTCTACTGAGTAAAAAAAAAAAAAAAAATTAAAATCATAATTGTTTAAAAAATATACAATTATCAATTTAAGAACCGAAATTTATCCATCGCTATCTCCGCCACCATAACATTTAAAAAAAAAAATTAGGATCAGAGGCAAAAAACCAAACAATTAGGGTCATTTTTTTTTTTTTATTTCCCTGCTAACGAGGATGTTTCCGTGATAATTACAATCCCAACCTTGAAAAAAAGCCCGAAAAATCTACGATATTCAACATTTTCTGATAATTGTAATTAAAAATTGACGATTTTCAATTTATAATTGTAGGTAGGATTGGAAAATTATGGTGATGATAAGTTCTCAAACAATGCTGGTGAAATGAAGCCCGAAGTGGCCGGAAATTGTAACGGCGTCGAAGAGGTGGGGGCGGTGGCGGCGACGACAGAGGAGGAGGATGAAGTGCAGAAGCTGTCAGAGGAGCTGATGGCGTATGAGAATTACATGAAATTTTACCAGATTTCGTATCTCGACGGGGAGTCGGGGTCTACGGCGCCGACTAATCCGCCGCCGAAGACGGTGGAGCTGTGGAGCTTCGATGAAGTCTCCGGTGAACTCTAGGTGTTTTTCGGTTACGGGCGGCGGTGGAGTTGTTTTATTTGTTGTTTTAATTATTGATTAATTGTAAATTGTGGAGTGGTTTAATTTCGTGATTTATGTTTAGGAATTAGAAGGGGCATGCTTGTTCATGTTCTCTTCAAATTAAATAAATGAATGAGTAGTGCATTTCCCTTCCAAGTTTTCTAGCTGAAATTTATCTTTTTAGTTACCATGAATGAGAAGATGACTGGTGAAGACGACCAGACTGTAAGGAGATGAAGGCAATGACAGCGCGGTGATGGCAGTGAGGCGACGATAGCGTGGCGATTGGCAAAAAAAATTCTTACTTTCTTTTGATGGGAAAAGATTTTGTGGGGAAGAAGAAAAGTTGTTATTTTGTGGGGAAGAAGAAAGTGATTTAAGAATTAAGAAGGATTTTTTGTTTTTTTAGCGCTGATTGATTTAAGAATGGTTTAAGAAGAATTCTAATTATTTTAGAAGGGTATGATAGTAATTAAAAAAATATAATTTAAAATATAATTTAAAGATATTAAATAAGTACAACAGGTAGCAGATTAGTAAGACAGAGTACGACGCCATGTGGCGCGCTTGTAGAGCCTGACTGTTGTCAGTCAGTACGACACTCTGACTGCTCTGAGAAACACCCGAGTGAGTATTAGCTATTTTTACTAAGTAATGGAGTATTACTTTTTTTTTATTATTGAATTGTATATGTATCAGTTTTATACTATGAAATTGTGTTTAACAAATATAAGGATAACTGTTTAGTGATAACAAATCATATCGTTCAGATCATTTGCCCATTTCTAATTTACAAGGTCTAAAACACACAGAGACAAAAACTCGTATAAGACGATTTTTACATGTGACGAATATAAAGTAGCACAAACTACAAAGTCCCCCGACCAGTGCAATGATATGTGTCTATTTATCTTATCTCTTGATTCGAAACGAAAGCCAGTTTCGTTTTCTTTTTTCTTCTCGTCAGAGTTATTTCACAAAAAATCGTCTCAATAAAAGTTGTTTCACCCAAGCGTGACTCTAAAATGGGTTCATAGCCACGCGCGTGGTGGAGAGCGTAAACAACTTTTGAGAAAAGAATGGAAAAGTAAGCAAAAGATAGCACACAAAAGAAGGTGTCCATATCCCCATCATCATTGTAGCAAGGCACTTTACTCTTTCAAAAATCAAAACCAGCCTACTATCCCTTTATATAATCATACTCACACTTATCTCTCTTTCTCTCTCTCACACTCTCACACACACACACACACTCTTTTCATGCATTTTCAATTAATGCACCATCTTCTTCACCCAACAACACGTCTCTGCTCCAGCTCCACTGCTTTCTTTCACACACAAACCGCTGGTAATTTAAAGAATGCTGTTGAAATCACATTTTTACATGCACAAATTGGTACTTAAATCTGCACAAAAAGAAACAAGGTAACCTCTCTTTAAAACCCCTCTCTGTGTTTCTCCCTAATTGCTCATTTACCTTTTCTGGGCTTAAGAATGCTGGTAAAGATTTGATCTTTTTACTTAATTTGTTGATTTCTCTGAATTTTGGTACAACCCATTTGTTTATTTGTAAAGGGGTTTTGAAATTTTGTGTGAATTGTAAAGGTAACCTCTCTCTAAACCCTCTCTCTCTGTTTCTCTGTAATTGCTCATTTACGTTCTCTGGGCTTCAAGAATGTTGGTAAAGATTTGATCTTTTCACTTAATTTGCTGAATTTTGGTACAACCCATTTGTTTATTTGTAAAGGGGTTTTGAATTTTTGTGTGAATTGTAATTGCAGTGACGGTCTTTTACAGCAATTCCGCGTTTGGACTGTCTTTTTTCTCTTTTCTAATGTCCTGTTTCTTGATCTGCTTTTTGGTTTTGCCTCTGTGGTTTGAATTAAGTGTGATTGACGATTCACCGATTTTTTTCGCTCCTTTTCTGCTTTTTGCTTTTATACATTATCTTATGAGTCAAGATTGCAAAAATTCCAACTTTGAACAAAACCATCTTTCTTTGTTGCTTTTTTTTTTTTAAATAAAAAAATATTTAGGGGCAGCATGCTTGTTTCCATTTTTTTGTTACCATTGTGAACCAAGAGTCTCATGAGTCCGAAATAGATCTTTTCTTTTTTTGAGATCTATGGGTACTAGCAAAATTTTCTAATTTTAGCTTTTTTTAATATTTCTGTTTATGGGGAATAATTCCTTAATTTAACATCGGTAATGGGATTGTTATGGTAAAAAATGCATTAGAAAATGTGAATGGTCGAATAATTTGGATTGCTTAAAGGTTTATCTTGTTTTATGCTTGTGTTTTTGTGGTGGGATATGTGATAACATTTCCAAGATTACCCTATCCTTCTGTCTTCTTTGGCTGCAATTTAATATTAGAAAAAAATGTGGTGTGGTTGCATGAAATCTTTCAACTTAGTTAAAATATCAGAGATTCCTGTCAAAGGACAAACATTTAAGACAGCTTAGTTATAATTTTATATTAACACTTCACATGCTGAATCTTCAAACCTTGGTTTTCTTTGATCCTGGAGTTTACTTTCATGCAGTTGTTATATAATATTATATTGCAATGGTGAATAAACAAACTTTATTGATTAATGCTTGTTTACTCTTTTTAGCTGGCTTCATTATCAGTTTCGTCTTCACCGGTGAATTTAACAATTGACTGGGAAAAGGAATCTAGTTTCTATATTTAGTCTTAAAAGTTTGAATCTTGTGTCTTTGATCTCTTTTCGGAGAAGAAGGAGAAGCCCGTTTTTTTATTTAAATCCAGATGGTCAGTTTCTGATTCTGTGAAGATGGGGGGTTGTGTTTCAATTAGCTGTCAGAGCACTTGTAGTAGCAAGAGTAATGGTGAGAGAATTTCTCCCTCATGTTTGTGGATAGATATGTTTCGACGCAAGAGAAGTAGACGAACTTTTTCCGATCATGTCACCACTTTGCAACATCTTTCCTCGATTCCTAATCGAATATTCACCAACGGTAGGAGCACCAGTTCTTGCATATTCACACAGCAGGGACGTAAAGGAATAAACCAGGATGCCATGATTGTGTGGGAAGTAAGCACCCACCCACCCATCTCTGTTACAATCTTTTTTTGTCAATTATAGAAGATTATAATATCTTTTGATCTTGTGTTTATTCAGGATTTTATGACCGAAGATGTTACCTTTTGTGGTGTCTTCGATGGCCATGGCCCACATGGACATCTGGTGGCTCGTAAAGTTCGTGATACACTGCCACTAAAACTATCATCGTTTATGGACTCCTCTGAATCAAAGAAAACCTGCTCTAGTGCCAATTGCTGCAACGGGGATGTACAATCTGATGTGGCAGATCCCGTGAAGGATACCCCTGTGGAGGAGAGAGAGGATTCGTTGTGGAGAGAGGCTTTTCTTAAATCGTTTAAAGCCATGGATAAAGAACTGAGGTCTCATCCCAATTTAGATTGCTTTTGTAGTGGTAGCACTGCTGTGACTGTTGTAAAACAGGTACTTATAACACTTTCCCTGATTGATTTTGGCATGATATTTGATATCCACTTGTGTTATTTCTAAGCTTAATTTTGATTATTGAAGGGTCAAAATCTTTTCATTGGCAATATTGGTGATTCCAGAGCTATAATGGGGTCTAAAGATAGTAACGAGTCAATAGTGGCAATTCAATTGACTGTTGATCTAAAGCCTGATCTCCCCAGTATGTTCTCATACAATTGAGTTTGTGATAGCACATTCTTTTTATTGTTATTTCTCATACACTTTTACTGAAAAATAGTTTGGATTGATAATTTGCTACTCTTTGTAACAGAGGAAGCAGAAAGGATAAAACGGTGCAAGGGTCGAGTTTTTGCGTTACAAGACGAGCCTGAAGTGCAAAGAGTTTGGCTGCCATTTGATGATGCCCCTGGTTTAGCAATGGCTAGAGCATTTGGGGATTTTTGCTTGAAGGAATATGGAGTGATATCCATTCCTGAATTCTCTCATCGTGTTCTCAGTGACCGAGATAAGTTTATCGTTCTTGCTTCAGATGGTGTACGTCTTTCACATTATAAGCTATTTTTCACATGGTTGATATTTTATATGGTTGCTCATATCATTATTTTTTGTTATATTCTGGAAATTGTTGGGATCCGTCTCTGCAAATGCACGACGGTTATGAATTTTTAGCTTTCTTGAAATTTATCCATACAAAATGAAATCGTCCTGTTAGAAACATATATATCAATTCATGTTTCCAAGAAAAAAGCTTTAAAAATGTTCACTGTCTAAACATCGGGTTTACGAGATCATGCTATCTGTTTCTATGATATGAGCCACTCCGTGAGCCCTACTATGAGAATAAGTTGTTTGATTGATTTAAGAGGGGCTCTTCAGATGGATATTGCTTCTAAATAGTTTGCTCTTGAGACTATTGCGAGTACCATTTACGTATAAATGCAATGCCTTATGCTAGGTAAACTGAGTAAAACTCGAGCTAGCAAGAATGCTGGAGGTATGTGAGATTGTGTGTGTCTTCCTTTTGTGAGGTCTTGTGTAAGAGTATGGCCCTTATTTCAATATCAAACTACGAGAAACAACCTGACATTCCCATAAGGGAAGATAAAACATCTCCTAGCAACTGAGCCCTTAGAAGAGTAAAAGAATGAGTGGAAGACACTATTGGAAAAAAAAAAAAAAGATACTCCCTTCGTTTCATAGTAAGTGTCATTATAGAAAATTTGTATCAAACTAAGCAACATAAAATTTTGACATATTAACGTTACATAAATCCTAAAAGATATCCTTGATTAAAAGATAAGATATTTTTAGGGATACAAACGAGGGTAAAGTTTGGAAGGAAGAAATATCTAAAGTGACAATTAGAAACAAAACTTAACCTCTGAACCAATACTTATTAGTATGAAATATATGTGGACAGAAAGCTACATTTAGAGATATCAATGCTTTGTTTCTTTGTAATTGCTCGTTTCTTGTTTATATGGTTGAAACAAATGTTTTGTTTCTTTGCTGAATACATACCATCTCCTGCAATCAAATCTATTCTATTGGTGGTTACCCTGAGTCAAATAAATTACCATATATCTTATAAAACTTCCGCAGGATGGATAGTATCTTCTACTAGTTTGCTTCCTTTTCAAATTAATGCAACGTTCTTAGTGATTCTCTATTACACATCTATCAATAATCTATGAAACTTAAGCATTCTTAGTGATTCTCTATTCTCATGAATGCAGGTTTGGGATGTCCTAAGCAACGAAGAAGTAGTCGAGCTAGTTTCATCGGCCCCCACAAGATCATCGGCTGCTCGTATCTTGGTCGAGTCTGCTGCTCGCGAATGGAAAACCAAGTACCCCACGTCAAAGATGGACGACTGTGCAGTCGTCTGCTTGTTTCTAGACGGGAAGATGGATTCAGAGTCTGATTACGACGAACAAGGCTTTTCATCAGCAACCCTACAGAGCAATCATTCCGGCAACGTCGTGGAGTCCGATGATGGCCAAAACTCTGAGCCTTGTCTCCAGAGAAACTTCACCGTCCGATCATCTGATCAGGAGAATGACCAGTACAGTAGGGTTCCCGTTGATGGAGAAAACGGGGATCAGAATTGGTCGGGTTTGGAAGGGGTTACGCGAGTGAACTCGCTCGTTCAACTGCCTAGATTCTCTGGAGAAAGGCCAAGGCCTTGAGGAGATCATTTGATAGATTGATTGTTGTAACATTACTTTCTGATACTTTCTGAAAATTCAAGAAAATAGAGGTGTCTCTTTTATGGATTTGATGGAGTCTTGTTTATGACTTGCAAATATTTTTAGCCTGTTTGTTTATATACCCTTTTCACATTGGTTGCCCTGTTTAAATTTCTATACTTTTCTGTCTTATGAGTGATATTTTTACTAAAATTATAGAAGCAAAAGTTGGGAAAATAACATAGGAGGCAAGTAAATGCATATTCATTTCAATGATAAATGATACCTTCCCACAATTTTTACTAATACTACTTCTGTTCTTTCTCATTTTCTATCTCAAAATTCAAATAGACTTATATTTCTGTTCTCTCTCATTTTCTATCTCAAAATTCAAATAGACTTATATATCAGAGAGATTCAAACATGACTACAATTGCCCTTTAACAGTAATATCCAAGTATTAAAAGTGTCACCATAGTGGAAGTAAGGATATGAATCAACATCATTTATTACAAGAAAACAGTGGCTTTAACAGCTACCAGCATCATAGGCTGTTTAATGAGAATAGAATAAACATGATATCATCTTTACCAGCAAATTGATAGAAGAACAGTTAATCTCTTCCCTAAATCTTGTTTAAGCCATGCTATTACATATAATTAAAACAGTAAATTTTGTCTCTAATCCATCCTGCATGTGCTAGATCAATAATTTCAGCTAAATAGCAAAATAACTCGAGAAACAATTACGACTAGACAAAAACTCACATAAGACTGTCTCACGCATGACCTTTTTTTAGCTGAAAATTGGATTCTACAGTTGGTGTACTCATGAAATACTCATTGCTTGTGCTTACTTGAAGCATGCATGCATTCATTCATTAGCCGTTCATTCTTGGTTTCATATGGGATCTGTGGTACAGTTTTCTTAACTGAACAACCACTTTTTTTCAGCTTATAATGCATGAAAACTATGTTACCTTAAGACAGAATAAATGTCAACATCAATGCTTACACATCGAGAATACATGTGATGATAATAACCCTTCCAAGAGTGTTCAAGTTGGTGTAGTAGTTGAGCACGAGACCAAAAGAGATAACAGGTTTACATGTTCGATTTTTAAAAGGGGTATGATTCATTGGTAAAAGATCGAATATCCAAATCAAGTGTAGATAAAAACTATGATGAGTAACACTAACACCACTTGGGTGAACCAGGAAAACAACTAATACTGACCAACTAATACTTTTTAGTAAAAAACTAATACCATTTTAAAATGACTTGAGTCGCGATGTGGAATTGGTGCATAAACGTATTTGCAATGAAAATAAATATTTATTAAGTACATAAAACTTAAATCACCTCCAAAATAGTCATAAAATCAAGCTATAAAACCCCCTCCATTTCCTCATCATATTCACCACCGCAAACCATCTCCATTTTCAGCTTCTTCTCTCATTTCCTCCAAAGCAATGGCTTACACATCTCAAGCTTTCATCACCACCTTCTTCTTCGTCCTGCTCGTCTCTCTCGCTCTAGAGACAGTTGCAGGGCGAAACATCCCGACAGACTCCAAGCTGCACCCTCAGTTCCTAGGCTTTGATGGCACGGTGCTCATCCCGGGAATTGGGCGTGTCATGCTCCCAAAGAAAGGACAACATCCGTTTCACTACAATCCCATCACGGGGGCCCCCACTGGAGGTGGTATCTCCCTCCCTGGAGTTGGTGACTTGACTGGCGGAGCAGGTGGCCACACCACCTTACCTGGCGGAGATGATACAATTTTGCCCAACCCTATTGGCGGGGCTCTTCCGGCACCACCCACCCCACCCACTCCTTGAGTTTCAACTTCATATCTGGTAAAATAAGAAACAAGATGTGTACTTTCTTTTCAATCATTCAGGTGTGTTTGGTCTTCACCTTTGTAGTTGTATCATTTCTGGGATCAATAAAAATGTCGCGTTTTTCTATCTTCTATTGTATGTTTGGACATTGAATCTTACTGAGCAAAACACTAGTCAGAAATTGCGGTTATAGACAAGAAATCATTCAGAGAGTAAAATGGATGAATAGAGAAATGAGTGATGCATGATGTGAACATGTAAGCAAGGGATAATTGGCATTTCAGGATGTGTTAACAAAAAATTAATTGCTGATATATAAATGAGCCAGGATGAAAGAAAAAATCAGCATGGTGTTATTCATTAAACATAGAACTTGCAAAAATGAAGGAACGGTAAACCTAAAGCACTATCATTAGTCGAGTGATTTGTTTCATTCTACCCAAAGTATAAGCAGTAAGACAACTAATGCTGGAGCAAGAATCGAGCATGTCATTATCGTTAGAAATTGAACCAAGGTAAAAGCTCCATGTTATAAATTATCCTGCGGAAAGCACACCAGAAAAACAGAGGAAAGACAACATAAGATTGAAACAGAGAGATTATAATTTGTTAATCTCATTTATATGCTAAAAAACGACGAAACAATAGAGTTCTTTCAGTTTTGTCAATGTTTGAGAGCAAGGCTTTTATCAGTATGAGAAAAAGTAAGACTTTTAAGTTCAAATTACATGAATTTTTGCATTCCTTTTCTTTAGGCCAAAATATATAGAGTAATAATAAAGGGAGGAATGAACTGAACACGATCAAAATTTTAGCTCCAAAATGGAGAAAGCATAAGGAATGTTCAAATTAAATGATATACCAATTAGATTGAATAATTATAGGAATTTAGAATTAGAACACACAATTAAAAGTTTGATAGATTACCACTTATCAGGACATCCTTCCAAATCTATAAGATAAAAATCAAACCAAAAATGACACAATTCCGCAGCAACAAATCCAAATCAGTAAATCACTCGCTTATTCATTGATAAGCTCAAAAAAAGTTCCAATCTTTTGAACATCCATATCTCAATCATACATTGCCATCATTCTATTTTCTACAAAACACAACAATAGAGGAAAATCATCTACTTATAAAATGAGAAATTCAAAAATAATCTAACATTAGGACCTAAAATGTGATATTGGGTCCTCAAAAGTTACCTTCTTGAATCAAAATCCAACCATTTTGTAGAGAATGAAGGCGAGGAAAAGGAAGAAAATGCCCAAGAAAACGTAATCTACAAACACGAAAAACGACGTCGATCCGTGGTTCTTCTTTATGGGTGCTTTTTTCCTGGGTTGCTGCTTCGTTACTGGTTCGTGTTCTTCGAGTTTCGCCATTGTTTTCTTCGATGTTCTTGCAGATGTAATGAAGCAGATGTCCCTTTTTCTTCACCAATCTTTTCGGGCTTGTTTTGGTGGTCGTATGATCTTTTCTTGCGCTTTTTGTTCTTGGCAATTTATTTCAACTTTTCAAGATTAATTGGAGTATAAAACTACCCTAAGTTTGTTTTTATTTCTAGGAAAATGCGAAAAAAGAAATATATATACACGAATATAAATTTGCCACCAGAAAGTCGTGGAAAAAATAAAAATTCAAAAGGGGCATTCGGGGACAATCCATAATCACTAATCCCAATTCTAAAACCACCACAAAAATGTTTATTATATTATCAAAATAAACAAAAAGTTTCCTTTTTTAATGTGAAAAATCGAATCTTTGCCTTCAGTTTTAGAAAGCCAAATTACAGATGGCCACTCTCAGCAGTTGCTTCTCTCCAGCTTCACAATTGGCCGTACGACACAAGAATCATTTCAGCCTCTCAAATTCTTCATCTTATCGCCTCTCTACCCTTTCAAAGCCGTTCTTAAACCCTAATCTTGCAGCAAAAAGCAGGCCCTTTTGGCCCATCAATACTGTCACAGAAAACAAAGAAGTTGCCCCCATTGAAGAAAATGGCGATCAAGATGAAGAAAATGGCTTAGTTTCAACAATCAAGAAAAATGTTTTTGATATTAATTCTCCAGATAGCTTACTTAATGCTGCTATTGTTCTTGGTGCTGGGTCTCTTGCCATCACCAAATTGCTCACCATTGATCATGATTATTGGCATGTGAGTGCTTTCAATTTTCTTGATTTCCCTTTTTTATAATCATATATTTTCCCCTGTTTTGGTGATTTTTGTTTGTTGGATTTAAGTTTCATGTTGATATATTGGCTATGAATGTTCAATAGTTTATGTGTTTGGAGCTTTCTTGTTACATTTAGGAAGTGAAAATTGGAATAAAATTGATCTTGATTATTGGCATGTGAGTGCTTTCAATTTTCTTGATTTCCCTTTTTTGTAATCTTATTTTTCCTCTGTTTTGGTGATTTCTTTTGGATGGATTTATGTTTCATGTTGGTTTTTTGGCTATGAATGTTCAATAGTTTATATGTTTGAAGCTTTCTTGTTGCATTTAGGAAGTGAAAATTGGAATCAAATTGAGTTATTTTGTGATATTAGTGCAAAATTCTGTTTTGAAAGATATTTTGCTTTGTGATTTCAATTTATAGGGATGGACATTCTATGAGGTGCTGAGGTATGCACCTGAACATAACTGGATTGCATATGAACAAGCCCTTAAAGCACATCCTGTTTTATTGAAAATGGCTATTAGTGGGATTGTTTACTCTGTGGGTGATTGGATTGCTCAAGTAAGAATGTTGTAATGAATTGGATAATTATGTGAAATTCTAAATCATGATTTTTTATGATTTCTTGCAAATTTTTCAGTGTTATGAAGGAAAGCCCATCTTTGAGTTTGATCGAACACGAATGTTTAGGTCCGGTCTCATTGGATTCACACTCCATGGATCACTTTCTCATTATTACTATCAATTCTGTGAGGTGATTTTGGTAGCTAAAATTCATCTATATTCAACTTAGTTGAAGTTTTCATTGTCGGAAATTGCTTGCTTTCACAATTCATAGGCTCTAACTCCGACGAAGGATTGGTGGGTGGTCCCTGCCAAAGTTGCTTTCGACGAAACTTTTTGGGCGGCACTGTGGAACAGCATCTACTTCGTGGTTTTGGGTTTACTGCGTTTGGAATCCCCTGAGAGTATTCTCAATGAATTAAAAGCAACATTTTGGCCCACGTTGACTGTAAGAACCCTTATTTAACTCGTCTTTTAATTCACTTTTCTCATATTATAGATGAATCATGATTTGTGTAGTATCACGACTTGCAATAAGTAGGGTGATCATCAACTTAGTACACCGTTTTCAAATTTTAGTCTCTGTATGTTCAATTGAGGTATGTTCGACATATAGAAGGGTGATAACTATCACATTGTTTATACATAAGTAGACAACCCTTTTACGGTTCAAGATTGTTCCATGGTAGTTACACCTAGTCATCAAGTGACAATCATGTACACCAGTTGCACGGTGCAACTGAAAACGACTAATATTTTTCAGTGAAAACAACGAATACTAACCAACTAATACTCTTTTGTACAACTACTAATACCTATTAAAAATCACACGAGTTGCATGCTGCACCTGGTATGTACATGTTTTTGTCTCATCAGTTTGTTGTGATTAACTAACAAATTCAATTTTGTTATGCACGTAACAGGCTGGTTGGAAGCTGTGGCCTTTTGCTCATCTAATCACTTATGGAGTGGTCCCAGTGGAGCAACGACTTCTTTGGGTGGATTGCGTCGAGCTAATATGGGTTACTATACTCTCAACGTAAGTAACCTTATTTAACTCTTGTTTTCATATCTTTTTGCTACTTAGATCATGTATCCTTTGAAGCTCCTGTTAATTTGAGCTTTTTATGGAGAAAATATAAGCATGTTATAGACATTTGAAGTTCAGTTTATTCCCATGTAGACAAGTTGTAGTGAAAGCTTTGGCTCGTCACTAAAAAGTGTTGTGTTGTGTGGATTTAGGAACCAGCCTTATCCAGATTCACTTCACGAGATGTAACTTTCTTGATTTTATTTCAGTTACTCAAATGACAAATCAGAAGTGCGGATATCCGAACCTGATACTGCTTCTCTTACGAACGAGCCTCCCAAGGTAAACTCCCATGGAAACCCGACGTATTCGTCTTAAATAATCGCCTTCTTTTCATATTACTAGGTCATGTCAGGTATATCATACACACACACATAAATAAACTTTTATGAACTTGGTTCACGAAATGTTTATGGTGCACTCGGTAATATGTTTACCTTACAAAGTCTCGCGATTTAGAGTTTTTAAGAAGAATAACACATAAAATCAAACATTACTTTGTACGCTAAACAACATTACTTTAAAAAGAGAGTTCGTGTGTATCTTTTTCACAGGTAACCTGCTCATTTATGTACTGTTCTTCTTTCTTGGCCAGGAGTAACAAAAGACGTCGCCAGCTCTATTTCGAGATGTTCTCGTGAAAGCTAAGAAGCAGAGCTTTGTTTTGGTATAAAACTATAAATTGATACATCTTCAATGTTCAAATAAGGATTCAATTATAACCCTGGAGAAGTTTGTTGAATATAGATATGAAATTTTGATGCTTCATTTCAGGCAGGGTAATATTGCACAACTTTGTATTATTCCTTTCTAAGTCTGTATATAATTTTGCACGATTTTATACATGACATGGTATTTTTTCTTTTTCTAATACAAAAAATTACGAAATAATATGTGGAAAAAATAGATTAAAGTGTCCAAAAATATCTTGTTATATAGTGTGATACAGAAAAATTAAGACAAAAATATTAAGAAAGTAATTGTGGAAAAAATGTCCCACCGAGACTTGAACTCGGGTTTCTGGATTTAGAGTCCAATGTCCTAACCACTAGACCATGGGGCCGATTGACTTTTTAATTTTTTGTAATACATTCTACTCACTCCTTCCTGATTTTGATTATCCACTTTTCATAAATAGTCGTTAAATTTTGTTTATCCATTTCCAAATAAGGCAATAAAGCAACATTCAATACCATTTAATACTATTATTTCTCTCCACCAAACTCACTTTACACCATTTAATACTATTATTTTCCTCCACCAAACCCATTTTACCTATTTTACACCATTTAATACTATTATCTCGTCTACAGTAAATGAATAATAAAAAATAGGATGGAGGGAGTAATAGATTTAGGTCTCGTTTGGTTCGCTCGATAGATGGTCTAAGTTCAAGTAATCGACGGTTTAGTTTGCTGGACGAGAGTTCAGGATATATGTTCAGTCCCAATACAAAAATATGTTTTATCACCATATTGAGGGACTAATTTATTCTAGGTGTTGTGGGGTGAGACTAGAGTCGGCAATTTGGGCCCGGGCCGGCCTACCCGAGCCCAAGTATGGGCTGGGCTAAAAAATTAGAGGCCCGAAAAGAGTCGGGCCTGTTTGGTCCGACGGGTCATGGGCTGCCCGTTTGGCCCGACAAATTTTTTTATTATTATTTTATTTGTAATTCTTTATACAAATTATAAAGACTAAAGAAATATTTATTTTATAATTTGTCAAACTACGAGTTCTTTTGATATAATTAACAATCACAATCAACAAAATAATACTCAAGTTAATGTTTTCATGTACATAAGATTGTATTTTAATAACTATAATTATTATTTTATTTTTTTAATTATAAAATAAAGTAAATTGATAAGGGTAGAAAAATACCCAAAAGAATTACAAAGAAATAATGTAATTTTTAAAGTAAATAAAATAATTAAATAAAGAAAAATCATGGACCGGGCCGACCAGGGCCCAAAGCTTGATATTTGGGTCATTGAAATTTGCATTTTGAGGTCTGATGGATGATGGGCCGACCCAATTTCAACCCATGAACATAAATTGGCCCGATTGGGGGGGCCGGGCGGCCCGTTTTTGCCGGCTCTAGGTGAGACAGAATCCATCCTATCCCGAGATACAATATCTCAAATACAATATTACTATATTATATAGATTTACAAGAATGAATTGTAATTGTTTTAATTTAATTTTAAAGTATTTATAATATTTAAATAGGTATGCCACCTAATCCTTCAATCTAATGCAAATATTAATTTTTTAGTGCAGGATAAAAAAAAAAAAAGTGCAATCCTGTAATCCGGTCTAATCCCAAGTAAAATATGTGTTTTATTACCATATTGAGGGACTAACCTTTTAGGTGGAGGGTATGATAAAATCTATTCCAGATAAAATATTATCATATTGAATAGATTCACAAGAATAAATTTGAATGTTTTAATTCAATTTAAGATCATTTATGATATTTAAATATGTATTCTACTTAGTCTTCAATCCAAATGCAAATATAAATTTTTCAGTAAAAAATATATATATATATATATATATATATATATATATATATAATTTGGACTAATCAGTCTAATCGTTCAATCATGTAAAACAAACAACACCTTAAAAATTAATAATACAAAAAATAATTATAAAAAAACAATTGTTCAGTCATGTAAAGCAAACGGTACCTTAAAAATTAATAAAACGAAAAATTATAATAAAAATAGAGGTCTTAAAAATTAATAAAACGAAAAATAATTTCAAAAAAAAAGGTCCCACCGAGACTTGAACTCGGGTTACTGGATTCAGAGTCCAATGTCCTGACCACTAGACCATGGGACCATCTTGTTTATTTTTCAAATTAAAATATTATTTTTATTAATATCAAATTTCATTCATCATCTCTAGAATTTATTCGACTGTGAATCACTGAGCTTACCAATAATGGCAGCACGCATGAGAAAAGCCCTCTCTAAACCCTTTTCCACCGCCATAGCCACTCTCCTCAAAACCCCCAAATCCTCAATTCAAATCCCTAATTCACATTCTGTACAATCCGTAAACCGCGCATCTTCGTTCACACCTCTTCCGCCTCCGGAATGGGTGCAACCCTTCAGCAATCTTTCCGACGTCATCACCGCCGATTCAAAATCCGACCACCAAATTTCTCCATGGGTTCCAAAAATCTTCAATATCTTACAAAACAGCAACTTTGATGCCACCCTCGAAGAAGAATTGACTGTGTTTTGTGAAAAGTACTTAATTAGGCTCCCGCCCAGTTTTGTTGCGTACGTTTTCAAGAATTCAGATCAATTTCGCAACAGGGTGGAAAAGACTGTACATATTCTTTAAATGGGCTGGTAAGCAGAAAGGGTATGCTCATAATCTCGAATGCTATGTTCTTATGATTGAGATTTTGTGTTTGGAAAGTGATTTTGATAGGGTTAAGTTGATTTTTGATAAGTTTAAGAGTAAGGGGTTTTTGATGGGTGAAACTGCTGCTAATTCTCTTATTAGAAGCTTTGGTAATGGGGGGATGGTTGAGGAGTTATTGTGGGTGTGGAGAAGAATGAAAGATAATGGTGTTGAACCTACATTGTATACTTATAATTTCTTGATGAATGGGCTTGTGAATTGTACGTACATCGAGTCAGCTGAGCGCGTTCTAGAGATGATGGAGAATGGGAAAGTTAAGCCCGATGTTGTCACGTATAATACGATGATAAAAGGGTATTGTAAATCGGGGAATGTTAAGAAGGCGATCGAGAGGTTTCAGGATATGGAGGTGAAAAAAGTGGAGCCTGATAAGGTCACTTGCTTGACTATGATGCAAGCTTGTTATTCGAAGGAGGATTATGATTTTTGTTTGAAACTTTATAATGAAATGCAGGATAAAGGGGTGAAAATTCCTCCCCATGCTTATAGTTTACTGATTTGTGGTCTTTGCAAGGAGGGGAAATCGATGGAAGGATATACAGTTTTTGAGAACATGGTTGCAAAGGGCTGTAAGCCCAATGTGGCGATTTATACGGCCTTGATTGATGCTTATGCGAAGATTAGGAACTTAGATATGGCAATGGGGCTCTTTCATAGGATGCAGAGTGAAGGTTTTGTACCAGATGAAGTTACTTATGGCGTAGTTGTAAATAGTTTGTGCAAGAATGGGAGAGTCGAGGAGGCAATCCAGTGGTTTGAGTATTGTAAACGGAATCATGTCCCCGTTAATGCTGTAATATATTCGAGCCTGATTGATGGCTTAGGTAAAACGGGACGTTTACAAGAGGCTGAGAACCTCTTTGAAGAAATGGTGGGGAAGGGATGTCCTGCAGATTCGTATTGCTACAATGCACTCATCGATGCATTGGCTAAAAACGAGAGGGTTGATGAAGCTTTGGCACTTTTCAAGAAAATGGAAGACGAAGGGTGTGATCAAACCGTATACACATTCACAATACTGATCGATGGGTTGTTTAAAGAACACAGGAATGAAGAGGCGTTGAAGATGTGGGATATGATGATCGATAAAGGGATCAGCCCTACAGCTGCTTCGTTTAGGGCACTGTCGACGGGGCTGTGTCTTTCGGGAAAGGTTGGTAGGGCTTGTAAGATCTTGGATGAGTTGGCGCCAATGGGGTTTGTGTTAGAGACAGCTTTTGAAGATATGATTAATGTTTTGTGTAAGGCGGGTCGTGTGGTGGAGGCGTGCAGACTGGCTGATGGGGTTATTGATCGGGGACGTGAGATTCCAGGGAGGGTTCGTATGGTGATGATAAACGCGTTGCGGAAGGGAGGGAAAGGTGATTTGGCTATGAAGTTGATGCATAGTAAGATTGGGATTGGGTATGATAGGGTTCGTAGTGTTAAGAAACGAGTTAAGTTTCGAAATTTGGTTGAGAAATGAAGTTGTTCCTCTGTTATTATCTGTTTTGTGAGTTTTGATCATTTTCTGTATTAAGTATGTTGAAAATACAAAAACAATTGGTATAGGACTAGATACACATTTGTATCATTGTATGGTGTGGTTGTACTTTTCTATGTTACAAAGTGAAGCAAAAAAAAGAAGGTTAAAATTCTTGAATTGATTGAGAAATGATCTAATTGAGTATTTGTTTGTTTGAAGGTTTTTCTTAAATTGCTTTTTTTATATGGGTAATTGCTGTCAACCTGATTAAGTAATGTTTTCAAACTCTATTTGAACACTAGAATCACTTATTTTTTAAAAAATTATGTCTTATCAACTTAAAAAATAAGTGATTTTCACTGTTTCAAAATGAGTTGAAAATAGGCCCTTAACACACATTTATCTACCTTGGAGACCAAAATAGTTCATCTCTTCAAATCATAGGAAAAAAATCAATTCGAAAAAAGGTTCCATCTTTAGGCTCAAATAATTGACAAAATGTAGCTGATTCTTTCAGTATAAGAGAAGCCCAATTAAATCACAACTATTTTAACTCGAGGCAAATATATAACGTAGCTATATACATACAACTTGTAAAGAAGTGGAGATATCTCCTAGTTGACCAAAACGACATGAAGCTTGTGCCCAAATATATACAGACCAAAATCAGATATGAAGCTTCAAAAAGTCGAACCAAAACCAACATGCTATTTCCGGGCCTTGTTTCTCATTCAACTCGGGTTTGGACCAGTAAACTTGCTTCGATGCAAGTTTGTACGAATGTGTTGTGTGAGTTTCGAATTTCCCTTGAGGTATCAGTCTTGACAACTCCTAGTCAGAGAGAAGTTGGTCGTCTACCTCATGACCTCATAAGCAGAAGGGACATCATGCAAGGGGTGCCCTTTCAGATTTCTTTCGATGATCCTCCTCGCAAGAGAAACTTGCTTTCCAACGGCAAAAATAAAGGCTTTCCCCTTACCTCCAGCACCTCGGGATGTTCTCCCAACACGACGTACGTATTCACTTGGATCCCGAGGAAAATCAAACAGCACTACGTGATCTACTCCTGCAAAGTCAATTCCTCGGGATGCTCTGCAAAAGATTTCAAATCATATTGAGATAAATACATGCATGCATATAGAATGGACAGTCCAGAAGAAAAAAGGAACGTGTTATCATACCTATCGGTGCAAATCAAGAACATAGAGATGTTCTTCAATCGAGAGCTGCGGAATTCTTCTATATTTGCCAGCCTTGTTTCTTGTTCTAAAGCAGCATGGAATGGTAATATTCTTGTATTACTTTCTTTCCGATCAAAGCGTTTTAATGCATTTTCAACTTTTCTGCATGTTTCTATCTGTGCATGTGCAAAGAAAGAGTTATGTCAAAATAAAATCCAAAGGGGAATACCATAATAGAGAGTAGGACAGTTGCTACCCATGAGATCTTGAGACTACCTTGTTGCAGAACACAATCGTCTTTGTTACTGGACTTTCTTCAATAAGTCGAAGAAGAGCATTTTTCTTGTTGAAAAAAGCTGTATCAGGCGTTCTTTCAGCTTTTTCGTCTCCACTGCAATCTATGAGGAACTGGACAGTAGAATAAATATGTGAACTGTAGTATCTTTTGCAAAAATATGTGAACTGTAGTATCTTTAGCAGGTTTTCTTAGAATGACATTATTCACTTTCAATTAGACAAAATAAATATGGAGTCTGCTAATAATTTGTTATAGAAGTCAAGTAATGAACTATTGAAATGACATTGTCCTTTCCTAATCTAAGTCATGATCAATGATTGATTCTTCAATTGCATACTCCTTTAGTAGATTCGTGGAGAAAGATAAGATGGCTTTAATAAAACATAAATCCAATATTTTGTTGTTCTCACATTGGTTGCCATAAAACAATATGAAAGGAATATAAACATATAGATACCTCCTCCAATCTGGCACTTGTGCGATGCATACCGGGACCCATTATAACCTCACAATCAGGGAAAACCTCAACTAGTTTGTTGTATATCTCCACAGGCAAAGTGGCAGTTACAAATAGATACTAGCTGTAATTGCTGCCGAGTTGACCAAGCTTTGTAATGCAAGCTCAAAATCTTCATCATTGTACAGTATATCAACCTCATCCAGTACGGCACTGAAGCATAAGAATTGAACGACAGTTCAGCAAGTAAAAGAACCTATTATTTTGAAAATGATTAAAAAAACTCACCACTTTATTGGTTAATTATGTTGTTTTGAATATGCATGTGCATATAAAGGCTACAACCATTTGATATTCCACAAACCCCAATGAATGCAACATTTTCGCAAACAACCATCAGCACAATTGAATAAGTAGAAGTAAAGATTGTACCTTTTGATATCTGTTAACTGCAGGAAGCCCTCGTTAACTAGATACATGAATCGACCTGGAGTAGCAATTAGAACATCTATTCCCTGTTTCAGATTATCTAATTGGGTTTTTTGCCAAAAACCACCAGTTGCAACCATAGATCGGAAAGGGACACCGACTTTTGAGAGCGATCGACAAATACTCAAAACCTGAAATTGTACTTTCTGATGTGTGAGAAAAATGAAATAGATGATACTGCTCAGAACGGACAAAAATGCAGTAATTATAAGCACAACAAGAGCATGAACCTTTCATTACAGGGTCAGAATCACGCAAGGATAGTGGCTAAATAAAAAGGCATGTCAGAATTTGCAGTATGATTTTTTCTCATTTAACTTTTGAATAAAAATATCTCGCCTTCAATTTTATAGACATGCTTACTAGATAAACTATGAGAATATTAGTGACCATGTCAACAAAGGTACCAATAATATCTATAAAACTGTTCTTCAAACCTACTCTTTTGAAGTATATATGAATGCAGAGTCATCAGAAAACAAAGATACAAACATATCTACCACGTATAGAAGCAAGCACATTGGCAATTGCAGTTGCTGTTATCAAGAAACAATAGTCCACATAAGGGTCAAAGAAAGACATAAATAGTAAAATCTTTTAGTGCACTTAGCATATGATCATACCTGTGAAGCCAACTCAGCTGTAGGGACCAGTACCACAACTCGTGGATATTTAGATGTTGGTTTCCCAGGTCCTTCAATTTCTTCTTGTCTAAGACGCTGTACTAGTGGTAACAGATAGGCCAAAGTTTTACCAGATCCACTCTGATCAGCCATTATACAACTCTTCCCGTCTATAACCGGTTCAAAAGCCATAGCCTGCAATACAGTTACCTCACATGATAAAGCTCTGTGCAGATTCAGAACAAAACACATTTTTCACTGGATAAAATTAATATGTAAATTGCATTTATTCATTTGACACAATTAACTTACCTGAATATTTGAAGGCCGTGAATAGTGTAACTTTCCCAAAGATTCAATAATGTAATCACTACAGCCCAGCTCCTTAAATGACTTTCTGCTAAAAAAGTTACTATCGTCTTTCAACTTCCGCTCTTTCTTTGAAACATCTTCTGTGTTAGATATATAAGTGTCAACTTGAGCTACACCACCCCATCTTTTTGAGGATGAAGAAACACCTCGACCAGTGGATTTAACATCAGAGCGGATATATTTTGATGTATCTTTTCGGCTAACATCAGAGCGGATATATTTTGATGTATCTTTTTGGCCATCAATAACCTTCTCCTCATCATATGATTCGACTTGCGTACCATTTGGAGAGCTTTCTCCTCTCTGGTGATCATCTTCGAGGTCATTTCCTTGTTTCTTTCTCCTGTAACTTTCTTTAACTATATCTTTTACTCTCTGCACTTTTAGCCTCCCAAAACTCCTGCTTGTGGCTCCACCCCCAGCTGCACCACCAAAATACATGTGTAAGCAGCCACTATAACTACCATTTAGATGGAAAATATTGGCCCTTAGTAGTTGGAGCTCATACAAGCTAGAACCCAATTTTCAGAAGGCATTTTCTTTAGCCAATTTGGAGGCATTCTATGCTACCTAATTGAATTTTCTTCTATCCAAAATTCTTCAGCACAACACAATTCAAACTATTTACTATGACCAAAATAAGAAACATATAAGATTCAAATTCCAGTTTTCATAGAGAAAACCATGATATCTCGTCAATTGGAACATGAAATGGTGTTTGAAATATCTACAAACTTAGCTGTTTTTCACAATTAAAGGTATCATCAATACAAATGACCACATGGAACATCAAAACATAATTTTGACTCAGATTTTCTATCAATTTAGTAAAAACCCTCTGTAAAATCATGTACAGATTCGACAATGTGGAGCGAGTAAATTAGAGAGGAGGTAAAGGTTAACCTTTTTGAAGAGATATTTGTGGCACAGCTTCGCAGACCAGCCGCGGGCGGCGGTGCCGGGAAAGTATGGTAAGCGAAGAATTGAGAACGGAGAAAGTTTCCACCACATTCGCCATTGAAGGAGTGTGAGCTTGGAAGACGAAAGAGGATAATCTTCTGAACTGCGCAGATATTTATTTTTATATATTTTAACAATTTTCTACGTGTGTTTTTTCTTTTCGAGTTAAATCTATTTAATAAATGGGAATAATCGACACTTTAAAATATCTTTCTTTTAGGTTTGAACTATTTATTTTTATTTTCTATGTAAGAAATTATTAACTCACATGATCATCCTTTAAATTAAGAAAATTTGCATTGCCTTTAATTGAGTACAGAATATTGATGCACACACTTCAATTGATGTTACAGTCATGAAATAAAATAAAACGAGATGAAATGAAATACAAATTATTAATTTATTTTTAATTTTAAATCATATAATAAATTTTATAATAGATAATTTATTTGGTAAATTCTCTTGTGCACCAATTTAATTTTAAAAGCTTTATTTCTAATTTTTTTTTAGTTTAGTTTTTTTTTTCTTTTTTCCATTTTGGTTTTCTTTTAACTTTAATTTCAGTTTTAGATGTTTTTTTTTAAAATTTATTTTTTTTAATACCCGACCCGACCCCAAACCCGGTCCGAGTGGTTCATGGTTCAACCGAACCGAATGATTCATATATGATTAAAGGTTCAATGTTTAAGGGTTAGAGTTTAGAGTGCATGTGGTGCACAGAAGAGTGACTCAATTTATTGAGTGTCACTAGTCCTCATATCAAGATTCTTGTTCGAGAACACAACATTGTGCACAAAGCTCTTTTTGTCCATCTTCCTCTACTGGCTGGAGGCTCCGCCATCCCTCGCCGTTCGCCGCCGTGTCAAACACGTGCACCTCCGATCTAAGTCGTGAATTCTCCCCTGAAATCTTATACCCCGTCAAGAAGTATAATTGGTTCCTTATTGGAGCCATAGTTAGGAACAATCATCTTGTGGTGGGCCTTTACCCTGAAGTCAAAATGTGAACCATGCACGGCGGTCCAAATCTTCTCATTCTCTTCGTACGACTCAATGTGACTTTTCCACGGTCGCAAACGGTCTCCGGAGCTGAAAAGGTTCTGATTCACTGCCACGATTTGGTTCGAAGGAATGTCGAGATTCCACATTCGGGGCACGAAATCCCATCGGTCCCACTTTTCGTCGTACATTTCGGCGGAGCTACGTGATGTCGGATTGAGATGCGGTCGGCCGCCGATGAACCCACCGACCACGTAGATCCTTCCTTTCCACGTGATCCCAACACAATTGTACCTATTGATAAACAACCTCATATGGAGTGTGATAATTAAGTACTACACAATGATTTGTGTAACAATCTGGACGGATCCAGGATTTCGTTCCAAGGGGGTGAAAATTTTCATTCAGTAAGGATGACGAAATTTTAGAATCCAACGGGGGCGGAATGATAAAACTTTACGATTTTAAAGCATAAATATAAAATTTTCGACATATCGCTCCCGGCGCCCCCCTATATCCATACCTGGTATCAACTTATGTTACATCATCTAAATAAATGACACATAAACAATATATATGATTAGTTACATTGCATAAGTGTCATTCATTCACGTGATATAGGACAAGATATTACGTCGTTATGTAACAAGATATTTCTTTCGATTATTGTGATAGTATTATAGGCCTTTTTCCTTATCTTTTACAAAAATAATCATGTCTATGTGATTATTTTGATATTAGTATTTAGTAATATGATTGGGGTTTATTTTTCTTTGTTAACTTCATAAATCAAATATACCTCGTCATGCTCATGTTTGCCATATATTTCCATTGGTTAAGAGTTGGATCATAAACTTCGGTGGATGAAGTTCCCGCGGCCCGGGCCGACGTGCATTGTCCTCCTGCGACATAGATTTTGTTACCACTTGCAATGCAAGCGAATTTGGTTCTTGGTATAGACATGGGTGCACATTTTTCCCAAATATCGGTTCTAACGTTGTATCTTTGAACGCATGGAATAACTCTTTCTTGATCTTCGCCGTAGGAGTAGCCCTCCACCGCGTTAGGGAAGAGGTGGCCGCCGATGATATAAATGTAGTGGGTTAAAGCCACCATTCCAAAGTCTTTTAAGACAAAATTGTCAGGGATTAATGGGATGGAGGTGGCTCGATGCCATGAATTGGTGGATGGGGTGTAACAATCTACGAATGTGGAAGCGGAGGTGGAGGAGGCGTTCTTGGAACAAAACGCGACGTAGATTTGATGATTGGATGGGGAGGAAACGTTGCACGTATCTTGTGAAAGTCGAAAAGGAAGCCCCATCTTGGCGGTTGTGGTGGCGGTGGCGGTAATTATCGGCTTGCTTTTTTATTTCGAATTTAGATGGGGGATTGAAAGTGTAAATGAGCAAATATATAGATAAAGAGGGAGAATATTGTAAGGAATTATAATCTCCTCAATTGAGGGATTTGATATGTTATTGCTCTCTATATATAATTACAAGATGTACAGTAAATTTGGAAAGATATAATTGACAGAAATAAATTATTTACAATTAAATGTCACATATCTTCCAGATTGTTCCTTTCATGAACCTTAACACCCCCCCTAAGCGATGCAAGATGGGGACCAACACAGAGCTTGGATCGAAAAAACTCGAAGAGCGAACGAGGAAGACTTTTGGTGAAGATGTCCGCCAACTGAAGAGAAGAAGGAACAAAATGTGTAGAGAGCTTTCCACTGGAGACGAGTTCTCGAACAAAGTGATAGTCGATATCAATATGTTTTGCCCGTTTATGGGCAACGAGATTCTGACTTAAGAAGATCGCACTCTTGTTATCACATAATAAAACAAGAGGCGAGGAGGGTAAAGCACAGAGGTCACGAAGAAGATTAGTGACCCAAATGACCTCAGCAGTAGCATTTGCCATAAAGACGGTATTGATTCACAACCGAGCGGCAATACAATTTGTTTTTTGCACTCCACGAGACAAGATTGGGACCAACAAAAATGGAATAACCATAGGTCGAGCGACGTGTGTCCAAACAACGAGCCCAATCAGCATCAGAATAGCCCAAAAGCTCAGATTTACCCCGCTCGAAGGTAAGACCATGATCAAGAGTGTGCTTCACATATCGAAGAATCCGTTTAACCGCTAGAAAGTGATCGGTGGTTGGTTCGATCGAATCGATCGGGCGGTGTTTACCGCATATGAGAGATCAGGTCGAGTGATCGTTAGATATTGAAGAGCACCCACCAAAGAACGATAGAGTGTGGGATCTGAAAAGGGAGTACCCGACATACGAAGAACTTCACTTGGAGCCAGAGGAGTAGAGACCGGCTTGGCATTGAGTAGGTCAGCCCGAAGAAGTATATCATGAGCATACTTGGACTGACTGAGAAATAAACCATTATCAGTGTAATGAACCTCCAATCCCAAGAAGTAGTTCAAACGACCCAAGTCCTTAATCGTAAATTCACGACGAATCCGAGAGACCAAGTTATCAACAAGGCCGGAGACATTTCCCATCACGATGATGTCATCCACGTATAAGAGCAAGTACAAAGTAGAAGATCCTCTCCGAAAGACAAATAAGGAGGTGTCCGATGTACTGCATATGAACCCTAGTGTAAGCAAGAATGTACTGAATCTAAGAAACCAAGCTCGAGGAGCCTGCTTTAGGCCATAAATAGACTTTTGAAGAAGGCAGACATGAGTGGGAAATGTGGGATCCGTATAACCTGGTGGCTGCTCCATGTAGACAGGCTTGTCAAGAAGCCCATGTAGAAAGGCTTCACATCCAGTTGACGAAGGGGCCAATTGTTCATGATAGCAAGAGCGAGAACAATACGAACAGTAGAAGCTTTAACAACTGGACTGAATGTGTGAGTGAAATCGAAGCCTGGAATTTGAGTGAAACCCTGGGCAACCAAACGAGCTTTGAATCGGTCAACTGAACCATCGGCAAGGAATTTTGTGCGAAAAACCCACTTTGAGCCAACAACGTTTGCATTCTCAGGACAAGGAACAAGAATCCAAGTGTGATTCAAGTGAAGAGCCTTTAATTCTGCATCCATTGCTGCAACCCAATGAGGTGACTTGGCGGCAGATTTGAAACCACGGGGTTCAGACGTACCATGTAAGGCAGAAAGCAGAGCACTGTGTGCAACGTGAGCCATGTTCGGAGGATGCTTGAGCTTGAATATGCCATCTTAAGCACGAGTACGCATGGTATGAGTGCGTACAAGAGGAACAGGAGCGGGATCAGGAGGAGCCGAAGGTTGATCAGGTGGATGAACAAATGGAGCTGGAGGTTCAGCATGAATCTCGGGATCAATGTGAACTTGTGGAACGGAGGCAAAAGTCAGAGCAGCCTCCTCAAGAGCACAAGTAGTGCATGAGGATGGCGTGGGATTAGGCACAAGTGATGAAGATGACTGTTGGGAGGATGCAGTAGCCGAATTTACGGGAGGAGCCCGGGTCGAATCAAAAAATGAAGAGTATTCAAGCTCATGAGTTGCACGATAGTTGACCGGACTAGAAAAAGGAAGGCAGTCTTCATCAAATTGTGCATGACGGGTTATATAGATTCGAGAGGAACCGGGTTCCATGCAACGAAAGCCTTTATGTTGAGAACTGTAACCAAGAAAGATACAAGGCACACTCTTCGGAGAGAACTTGTTAGCCGCATAATCACGTAGACAGGGATAAACACGACAACCGAAAACATGACAATTCTCATAAGCTGAAGAAATAGAGAATAAAAGCTCAAAGGGAGATTGATTACCCCGAATAGAAGACGGAAGTCGATTGATGATATAAACGACAGAACTAAAAGCCTCTACCCAATACTTAGCCGGAAGAGAAGCATGGAACAACATAGCCAAACCCGTTTCTGTGATGTGCATGTGTTTGCGTTCGGCCCTGCCATTCTGGGCAGGAGTATACGGACAAGACATAGAATGATGAATGCCAGATTTAAGAAAAAGAGCCTTCATCCTATTGTTCGTAAATTCAGTGCCCCCATCAGACTGAAAAACCTTGATCTTACGAGAAAATTGATTCTCAACAAAAGCTTTAAAATTCTCAAACATATCATAGAAATCTGATTTTAATTTCAACGGATAAAACCAACTGAACCGAGAATAATCATCGATAAACACAGCATAATAAGCATAACCAGAAGCAGATAAAACAGGAGCAGGACCCCACAAATCACAGTGAATTAGATCTAAGACAGCAGTAGCACGCTTATTATTAATGGCAAATGATAAGTGTTTACTCTTGGCCAACTGGCAAGAGGCACAAACAATAGGTTTAGGCAATAATGAAGTAACAGAGACAAGGCCTAATTTATTCAACAAAGTTATAGAATCAAAAGCAGCATGTCCAAGTCGTCTATGCCAGAGTTCAAAAGAGCCCCGAACCTTTGCACCTTTTAATGCAGCAATTAAAGCAGCTTGACCTCGCTCCAGTATATAAAGTCCATGTTCACGCCGACCTCTTGCCATAGGCATCCCTGTTTTCCGATTCTGAATTTCAAAGGAATCAGCATTGAAAAGAACATTAACAGGATAATCGCTAGTGAGTTTGCTTATGGACAATAGGTTCTTCGTAAGATGCGGTACAACCAAAACATCCAGTAAAGAGAAATTACGAGATAAAGCATATGAGTCAGTATGAGATATAGAAAGTTTAGCACCATTACCCACAGCGACTTTGTCATAACCATTATAAGGAGACGAGGAGTCCAAATTTGCAGCAGTATTCGTCATGTGAGTCGTCGCTCCAGTGTCCAGATACCAATCGGAAGGGGCCGATGGGCAAAGAGAGCATCCAGCATTGAAGGCACTCGCTAGATTAGCTTGTTGAGAGTTTGAATCACCATATCGCTCAGGACAGTAAGTAGCGTAGTGACCCGATTGACGACAAATCTGACAAGTGGGGTTTGAACGGCCCCGACCACGGCCACCTCCGAAGCTTCGACCACCGTGACCCTGGTTTGAAAAATTGAACTACCGTCCTCCTCCTCGACCATTCGAATTGCTACGGCCGTGTTGGCCACCACCACGGGACTGACCCGTCTTGTTGTGATTAGCAGCGAACGCTGCATTACCAGGAGAAGAAGTATTTCCATGCACAGCCTTAGTGAAAAGCTCGTGTGATTCAGCCAATGAGAAAAGATCAGTGAACGAAGGGAGCGGATCTTTATTGATCTGAGTCGAGGAGAATCCGATGAAGTCGGGTCCAAGGCCTCGCAAAAACCAGTGAGATTTATCGGTGTCGTCAACAGGACGGCCCATGGCCGCCAACTGATCACAAAGGCCTTTAAACTTTGCGCCGAACTCGGTAACAGTGAGAGAGCCTTTAGTCATTAGTTGCAATTCATCTTTGATCTTGAACTCACGTGGCTTAGAATTGCAGTTGTAGACAGCGGCAAGCGTTTTCCATACGTCACGGGACGAGGAACAGCCCACAACGGTGGCTAGGGCTTCCACGCTAAGAGTGGAGGTGAGGAAAACCTTGACTATTTGATCATTAGTGTACCACTTGGTGTACGCTGGATTCGGTGCAGACGAACCAGAGGAGTCGACAACGGTTTTGGCCGGCGGGGGAAAAGAGCCGTCGACATACTGCAAGAATTTCTGGGAGAAGAAAAAGGGATGGATTAAGCTATGCCAAAGCAGATAGTTTGAAGCTGAGAGTTTGACAGTAACCATGTGGGACATGGCCTGCAATGTAAGGGATGATTCAAAGGGAAAAGAGTTGGTAGGGGTGGCCATGATTGCCGATGAGAAGTTTGCAGGAAAGAAAGAGGAAGACCGGCGGCCAAAAAAATTCTTAGGGTTTAGGGATCGGTTTGACTTGATACAATGTAAGGAATTGAAATCTCCTCAATTGAGGGATTTGATATGTTATTGCTCTCTATATATAATTACAAGATGTACAGTAAATTAGGAAAGATATAATTTACAGAAATAAATAATTTACAATTAAATGTCACATATCTTCTAGATTGTTACTTTTATTAACCTTAACAAATATAAAAAAAAATTAAGTTTTTGTAGATATCGTAGAGTTAAGAAACATGGTGACATCGCCGAGGGTTTTGTAGTTAATTCCTATAATTTTCTTGTTCTTGATGATCAATCTTTTGATACTTACAATAAAATACAAAAAAAAAAAAAAATGTCATACTCTACGAGATTATTTTTGAATCACGATTTCCAGTTAACTAAAAGACACAAAAACATCATAGAGATCAAAAACTAGTTTCACTAAATCGTATTACAATTCAAATATTAAAAAAAAAATTGAAAATTAACATATAGTAATAGTTTCGTTTACAGCATTTCTTAAAAACCCCTCCCTATTTTTTTCCTTCCTTCCCTAATTTAAGTTATTCTACACAAGAGACCAATTAAAATCTGCTCCATTTCTCTTTTTTATTTTTATTTGACTTGTTGCCATAAGTCCATCCACGCCCCATAATATTTAATTCATCTCAATTTAATTCCACAAACACGTACGCCTAAGATGAAATACATATCAAATTCTCCCATCTTTTCTTATTCCCCATGATTTTCATTTTAGTCCTCCAAATTCAAAGATATTCCACATCCAGTCCTCGATCAAGATTCATTTTTGAGGACACAACAATGCCCACAAAGCTCCTTCAACCCCTCCTCCTCCACCGGCTCAAAGCTCCGCCACCCCTCGCCGTTCGCCGCAGTGTCGAACACGTGCACCTCCGACCTCATCCGCGGCTCCTCCCCGGGAACCTTGTACCCTGCCAAAAAGTACAACTGGTTCCCGATCGGAGCCATGGTGAGGTACAACCGCCCCCCGCCGCCACCACCGCCGTTGAAGTTGAAATGGGAGCCGGCGACGGCGTTCCATATCTTCTGATTCTCGTAGTACATCTCGATGTGGCCTTTCCACGGCATAAAGCAGTCGCCGGAGCTAAAAAGTTTGTTATTCATTGCCACGATTTGGTTCGGAGGTATGTCGAGATCCCACATTCGGTTCACGAAAACCCACGTGTCATTCGTTTCGTCGTATACTTCGGCGGAGCTACGCGCCACCACGTCGACGTAGGGCCGGCCGCCGACGAACCCGCCCACGGCGTAGATTTTCCCTTTCCACGTGACCCCGACGCAGTTGTACCTATACTTTGTTTCACTTGTAATTTATTAAAAGCAGTGCAACACGAGATGGAATAATAAAATGGAAGAGGGAGTCAAATTAGCATCAATTGGTTTTAAGTTATATAAAATCACACTTGAACCTTTTGCATGTGTATGCCATAAAAAATCAGAATTGCATAATTGATACTCCCTCGTCCTAATTTAGATTCAACATTTTCTATAAATAGGTGTCCTAATTTAGATTGATCATTTTTTAAAAAGGAAATAAAACAAATTTCTTTACAAAACAATATCATTTACAAACAACACTTATTTACACCACATGTCACTCTACTACACACACTATATTCACTTTACACCATTTAATACTAATAAACAACATCTTTCTTAAAACTGAATTGACATTCATATCCCTCCACCGAACTCACTTTATATCATTTAATACTAATATTTTCCATTTTTCTTAAAATTCGGATCTACAGTAAATGATCAATCAAAATAAGAACGGAGGTAGCATAAGTCATAACTTATAAAAAAAGGGTTTGTTTGTTACACTTCTACCACAATTGACTAAAGTGTGATGCTATTTGCATCTCCAAAATGGGGAAATTAAATTTTACGGGTTTAGCAAAAGTAGGACACTATCTTTACGTGCTTGCAAAATTAAGAATATTATATTTATGGACTTGAAAAATTAGGACAGAAAATGAAATATACCTCGTTACGTTCATATTCGCCAGAGGTCTCCATTGATCAAGAGCTGGATCATAAACTTCAGTGGACGAAATTCCCACGGCCCGGCCCGACGTCTTTTGCCCTCCGGCAACGTAGATTTTGCCGTCACTCACGGTGCAAGCAAAGTGGAATCTAGGCGTAGACATCGGCTTGCATTGATGCCAAGTATTTGTCCTAACGTGGTATCTCCGAACGCATGGAACGGCTCTTTCTTGATCTTCGGTGGCGGAGGCCTGCTCAGCCGCCGCTTTAGGGCTGAGCAGGCCGCCGATCACGTAAATGTGGTGGTTCAAAGCCACCATAGAGAAGTCCTTGAGGATAAAATTGGGGCCGATTCCGGGGATGGAAGTGACTCGGTGCCACGTATTGTTGCATGGCGTGTAACAATCTATGAATGTGGAAACGTCGTCGTTTCTAGAAAAACACGGGACGTAAATAGAATAATTGGAAGAGGAAAGGTCTCGGGTGTCACGAGAGAGTCGGGAAACAGAGCCCATTGTGGTGGTGCCACGGCGGGGTGGTGGTGGTTATGGGCTCTTTTTGGTTTTGAGTTTGTAAGAGCGATTAGAGTTGGAATTAGCTATTAATATATAGAGGGACTTAGTGATGAAAAAGGAAAACCTAGGGTAATGAACGATTTGGAGGTGTTGTAGAGTTTAGAATATTATGACATGACCAAGGGATTTTGTAGTTGATTCCTATGATTTTTCTTGTTCTTGAAATTGATATTTTTTTGTAATTATTGATTAAGTACAAAAAAAATGACCTCGAGATTGGATACGTCTTTGTCGGATTGAAATTTGGATCGTGGTTAAAGATTGATTATTTATGTTGGGATTATTGAACCTTATTTATTATTATTCGGGTGGGAGATTTTTCCTAGGGGAGTCTTAGTTACTTAGACATAGAAAAAGATAAATAATTTAGTCGTCTATTGTCTCTTCTAATGTAAACAGTCTCCTAATTAAATGGCTAAATACATTCATCATTTCACTTTCCTCTTCGAGATGTTGGATTTTCTTAACATGCATAAATTGATCTCTTTTAATATTTTCATTATAGTAATTGTTATAATTAATTAGTAGGCTTCTCTCTACATCTCAGATTCGAAATCTTCTAGGTGCGATAAATTCTTGAGATGAGTCAGTCCACACATAACTTTGATCTGACTTGAAGTGGGCCCCCGCTAACGGACAACGGGTTCTGGTCCCCGAATTAGTAGGTCACTGTGTCGGTATCGCGTTATCCAATTTTATTTTGTAAAAAAATACGTACATATAATACATAAATTAAAGTATATGTTTCTGAAACAAGGATTTGAGTAATTAAACCCTAGTATATTTACCTTGAAATATAATAGTTGTTAATCGGGTTACTAATTAGTTTTTACTTTTTTTATATTAATGTATGTGAAAAATAGAGCTGGCAATTCGTGCCGCCCGGCCCAGCCCAACCCAGCTGTCGGGCCAATTGATGTTCTTGGGCTGGGTCGGGCCGGCCCAAATTCTCATTGGGCCTATAAAAGTATAACCCAACACAGCCTTACATGGGCTAGCGGGCCAGCCCGGCCCAATGTCCAAATTTTTATTTTTTTATTAAAATAAATATAAATGAACTAAATTTAATTTTTTTGAAGACAAAAATTAAAATAAAAAAATTATTATAGACATTTGAAGTCTCTGATAATATCATAATATAAGAAATTGAGGACAAGTGAATATTTTTCTCACGCACAAAGATTATGTTGAATCAAAACACATAATTTAAAAATAAATTTTCAAATGCTTCATATTAATAATTTATATATAAACATATAAATTTAAAAATTATTATCCAATTAGATCAAATCCTTCAACAAGAACACAATTTTATAAAATACATAGTCTAATTCTTAGTAAAAAAATAAATTATTTATTAAAAAAATTAGGATGTCGGGCCAATCGGGCCACCCATTAGCCCACGGGCCAAATTGACCCGAGCCCATTAGGCCCACGGGCCACATGGGTCGGGCCAAATAGACCCAGGTTTTTTTGGGCCTATAATTTTACAGCCCAGCACATATATACTTTCGGGTTGGCTGGGCCGGCCCATTGGGCTGGGCTCAATTTGCCGGCTCTAGTGAAAAATGAATCTTAGATCAAATTCAACCTTAAGACTAGTTCAATAAGATAAAGTTCATTATCCTTGTATTGTTTATCGTATCAATAATTATTATTGCAGTATACTTCGTGTCAAATTTATTTTTTATATCTATAGTTTCAATAAAATTATATTTGTTTATGATAGGTCTCGTATGCACCCGGGTGCACCGTGCACTCATAGTGCATTTTAGAAGCGTGCGACTTGTTATGATAAAAAGTGTGACTTATTTACACAGAAAAGTGCAACTGTTAATATGGGAATAGAGTTGCATGCTTCTGTTTAAAATAGTTGCATGTTTACATTTTTGTATAGTTCTTGCTTAAAATCTTATGAAATAAGATGTGATCTCATCCCACATTACTTATAAAACCCATCTTTGTTTATATACATTTAAAGTATTTGCTGAGGTTTTTTTTTTTTTTTTTTTGTGGAGAGAGGATGATTGTTGATTAGTCCTGGTTTTATAGACTTCGGCCCTTTCCATAGTGGTGGGCCTAAGAACATATTAAAGCCGAACATAAACAGGCTTGAGAGGCCCAAATAAAGTAGCTTGAACCATTGAGGCTTTGAAATGGGTTAATTTGCATGGATTAATTTTTTTTAATTTAACATATATTGTTTATATCAGATGAGATGAACTTATTAACGGACAGAGATTAACCTCGTGACAGCAACCATGTCATATTAAATATTAAATCCGACTAATTAAAGTTTATATTGTAGTGTGTGTGCGCATATATTCTAATGAGTAAATTAACTTGATTTATTCGACAATTATATATATATATATTGTAGTGTGTATGCAGGGACGGAGCGAGGAAGGGTACAGGGGGCACTGGGCCCCCTTGAGATTTTGAAAATTTTTAAGGATTTTTTAGTAATTTCACATTACATATACAATAAAAAATATTTAATCACATATATATGATTGAAAAATCTGAGTTTGTTCCACTTGAACTTGACAATCAAGTAAAAAATTTATTATTGATGTGTGTTTGGATGAAAATTTCTCTACAATTGTTAGAATAGCAGGTCTTGCTAAAAAATTAGTTGCTACAAAAATTCATATTGTATTCTAATTAGATTATTCGCTTGTTAAATAACCGTTAATCATACTCATTGCTAGAACTACAGTGGAAAGAGCCTTTCAGCAATCAAAGTACGTACCATCAAAAGTTCACCACTTAACCGAATTGGAGATAAATTTTTGAACGATTGTTTAGCTGTATACATAATTTTTTTTTAAAAAGTTAGTAATAAAGTTATCATGCATGCAACGCTTTCAAAATAAGAAAAGTCGAAGAGGTATGTTATTAGATGTATTAACATTTTGTTTTCAAATGTGTATATAATTACGTTTAACATTTTGATTATATAAATATATGTACTAGTTTGTGTTTTAGTTTTAAACTTTTATTTTCGTACTTTTTATTACTATTAATTGGGGAATGGTTCTCATGAGCACCAGGTGTATCGTGCACTCTATAGTATATTTAGAACCATGCAACTTGTTGCACTAAAATGTGCAAATTGTTTTTCATATTAATAGTTGCTCGATTCAATATATACAAGTTGCATATTTCAGTGCAACAAGTTGCATGCTTCTAAAATACAGTATGAAGTGCACGATGCACTTGATACATACAAAATTTAGTCTTAACTGGGCCCCCCTAGACAAAAATTCTCGTTCCGCCACTGTGTGTATGCATATATTGTAGTGTGTGTATGCATATATTCTAATGAGTAATTAATTCTCTCAGTCATATTTTAGATTGTTCATTCAATGTTTGACTGGTATTTTAGCGAGTGAGTTGTTTATTAGTATTTGAAATAATAAAGAGATTTTAAAGGTGGGGTATGATAGTCATACCCTCATCTAATCATACACCTCCTTAAACGTCACTTTTTATCATTTCATATACTAATAAACGACTCATTCGTTAAAACATGAATCAAACAATAATTGATCAATCTAAAACAGAAAATAAAGGAAGTAGTAAATTCAAGGAAAAATGTCAATTCAAGGCCTGAAAGATGGAAATACTATCAATTTAAGGATCTTAAAGATTTTTCCTATCGATCCAAGACCTAGAAGATAGAAAACTATCGATTCAGGGCCTGAAAGATAAAAACTATCAATTTGAGGCTCATACATTTTAAGGTCATGTTTGGCACTTATATTTCATATCCTTATTATATGTTCTTATTTTTTTTATTTTTAGGATTTACGGTTCAAGGTTTACGGTTCGAAAGGGTTCATGGTTCAAGGTTTAGGGTTCATCAAGGGTTTAGGGTTTAGTGTTGAAGGGTTTTAGTGTCAAACATGGCATTAAAATTTATAAGCGAAATTGATAGTTTCTATCTTTCGGGGCCTTGGATTGATAGTTTTCTATCTTCCGGCCTTGAGAATCGAAATTTTCAAAATTGATAACAATTTGAATTGATAAAAACACAATCACGAAATCACGTGCATGGGAGCTAGTAAAATTAGGTATACAACAAGAAATTAGTATAAAATAATTTTATTATCAACTTTAATTAAGAAGAACAATTCCTTCTTTTTTAATTATATAAGGAATAGACGAGAGATTCCCCATCAGTTAACAAATTTACTCCTAAACGAAGGGACGGAGGACGCAACAATGTCCACCGAGCTCTTTCTCTCCATCATCCTCCGTGGGCTCAAAACTCCGCCATCCCTCGCCGTTCGCCGACGTGTCAAAAACATGGACCTCTGACCTCATTCGTGAATCCTCCCCCGATATCTTATACCCCGCCAGGAAGTACAACTGGCTCTCAATCGGAGCCATGGTAAGGTACAACATGTCCCTCGTTGTGAAGTCGAAATTTGTGCCATGCACGTCGATCCACATCTTCTCGATTTCATCATAAAATTCTATATAACCTTTCGACCGTCGAAAACAGTCACCGGAGCTGAAAAGCTTCTGATTCACTGCCACGATTTGGTTCGGAGGTACGTCGAGATCCCTCATTCGAGGCATAAAATTCCACTGGTCACTACGTGCCACCACATCGGCATACAGTCGGTTGCTAACAAAGCCGCCTACCACGTGGATCCTTCCTTTCCATGTGATTCCAACATAATTGTACCTGTTAAAATTCGAACATATATAGTAAAAAAAAAATATATCTTTTGTATAGGATTAATTAAAGTTTTCATCTTATATGCATCGAAAATATTGTAAAAGGTTCTTAATTATGCAATTTTCAAGTGATATCCATCAATTTTTATTTTTTTATTTTGCCACATCGTAGAAAGAAAATATATTTTTCTAAACATATATTATATAGAGTATATAGTTTAGAGTCTTTAGACCAACTGATGTCCTGAAAACTTATTCAGCGTATGAAATTGGATTCATATTAGTAGTATAACTTTCATTCATTAATATCAATACTCTTATAAACTAATATCATCTAAATGTTATGGTAGTATCGAAACAAATTCATTTTGATTAGTTACATTGATATCAGTTCATTCATTCACAAGAGAATATTTTTTAGGACAATAACTTAGGGGTTGTATTTTAAGGACAATAATTTTCCGGGCTTGGAAATCTAGGACACTATGTTTTAAAATTTATAAATATAGATATTTTTTTATCGAAATGTAGTACAATAGTATTGTTCTACAGGCCTTTTTCCTTATTTTTTACAAAAAAAAAAATCATATTATCCTGATTATTTTGATATTAAAATTTTGGTCAAAAATACAACCCAAAAAGTAAAAAAATATTTTTGGGGTTTATTTTTTCTTTTTGTTAACTTATTATTGTTACATAAATAATTTAACTCATAATTTGGGATGATTTGATTTCTTAAATTCATATATACCTGGCTACACTCATGTTTGCCAGAGCTCTCCACGGGTTAAAAGCTGGATCATACACTTCAGTGGACGAAAGCCCCTCGGCCCGGCCCAACATGCATTGTCCTCCTGCAACATAGATTTTATTATCACTCACGGTGCAAGCGAAGTTGGTTCTCGGGGTAGACATGGGTGCGCATGTTTCCCGTGTACCAGTTCTAACGTTGTATCTACGAACGTGTGGAATTACGACACCACTTTCTTGATCTTCGCCTGCTTTAGAGCTGAGCTGGCCGCCGATCACATAAATGTGATGGTTCAAAGCCACCATAGCGAAGCCCTTGAGGAAAAAAATGTCGGTGAGGCCTGGGATGGAAGTGGCTCGACTCAATGTATTGGTACGGGGCGTGTAACGGTATATGAATGTGGCCGCGGTGTTTTTGGAATAAAATGGGACGTAAATATGATAATCGGGGGAGAAAAGGTCGTGGGGATCTCGAGAAATCGAATCCATTTTGCGTTGTGGTTGTGGTTGCGGTTGCGGTTGCAGTGGTGATGGAATTGTACGCTAATTTTCGGGTTTAATATATAGAAGAAAGTGGTGGAGGAAACCTAATTAGTTGGTGTGAAATTAAAGGAGGGTTTTGTAATTAAGTGTGTAGAGTTTAGAACAATTTGGCAAGATCAAGGGTTTTTGTGGAAAATTCTATGATTTTCTTGTTCTTTGGTATTGGTGTTTTTGACAATTATTGATAAAGTACGAAAAAACGTGGTTGCACTTTCTATGAAATGGAATTGTGAGCTTGCATGGCAATTTCATTATATTATGCTATTCAATAAAGGCAGGTTTGGATTTTTTTTTTTTTTTTTTTTGAAAGCCGGAAAAACTAGTTTTCATTATTACATGAACAATTGACAACCGGTAGCCCAACCACAAAATCCGGGGGTCTAACCAACAAAAAGAACTCCCGAAAGAACGAAACATCCTAGCAAACTCGTAAGCCATATAATTGGCTTCCCTTCTAACGAAATGAGTACTAAAAGAATGATTGTAAGACAAAATAACCTTGCAAGAGCGTATAAAATCCCCGAAAACAGAAATCGAGTCATGAGAGGTGGCAATTGCATCAACCACCATCTTTGAATCTCCCTCCACATACACGTCCTCAAGTCCCAATGCTTGTATCCAAGACAAAGCTTCATAAAAACCCATAGCTTCCCCTACGTCGACATCCACACACCCATCTATAGTCAAAGTACGAGCAAGAATGAACGAGCCTGAGTCATCTCGAATAACCATATCAATCCCCGTCTGGTTGGAATCACCAAAAAAAGCCGCATCCACATTCAATTTGAGCTTGCCAAGTAATGGCGGATGCCAAGCACGACAATCCAACACATCATGTCGCTCAAGGCTCGTCACCTGTGTCCGGCTCGAGCAAACACCGTCCCATTCTTTTTGGAACACAGCAGCAGCAAAGACAAGCTCAACTGGAGTGCCACACGTACCTGTCCATACCATCAAATTTCTATGTTTCCATATTTGCCAAAGTATGATAGCAACCGTTTCCATCTGTTGCTGCGAAGAGTGCACCATAATGCGAAATATTAAGTCCGTAAAGCCATTCGCCTGCAGAACTTGCTCCTCCTACCAGTCAATTAAACTCGCCGTCGACCAACAAGATCTGGCAAATGAAATAGGCAAAACTCTTCATTTATATATAATAATAGGAAAATAGGTTCATTCAAGAACTTCAACTATTGTTGCAGATCTAATACCACTGCCCATCCCAGACCCGACAGGAACCCGTTTGACTGAGTTTTTACTCGCTAAGTGTTGATTTCAGAGTTGGTAGGTCTCCTAGATATGTTTGAAGGAATTTTTCTAAGACAAAAACTCATAAAAGACAGTATCATACATGAGGCGGGATACAAATTAACCATCACTCCTTCTAAAGTGTTAACGCTTCAATATACTCCGTCTCATCATAAGACTGTTTCATAAAAGTGTGACTCTGTGCCACGTAAAGTCAACTTCTTCGCCAAGATTCTTAATCAAATAGTCAAGGGTTCGATATCTTGTGTCAAGTATGGGATTAATTTTTCTTTTCCGTATGTTAGAATTTAATTTGGGCTCAATAAATGGTTCATCAATTTAAGGATGGGATCCAATACAATGACGTGGACAAAGATTTTCTCAATGTTCCACTCATCAATATATAATAATTCTGTCTGTCAAAAAAAATATATAATAATTCTGCTGTGAAAACATCTAACCAATTAATATATGAAAACATCTAACCAATTCATCTTGTATTCCATATACCATCCAATACAATGAGGTATCTTCTTCCCATCAAAGTTTTGTGAATGTATTCTACTAATCTTATTTCTTCCATATTCAAGATACTATCTTTGCTAAACTGTTAGACAATATACTTTTTTTCTCATATGTTTGTGAAACAACAAACTAGGAGAGTTTATCAAACGTATAATTGACCAAGGGATGATTGTACAATTTATTTGTTAAGGTGGTCTTACCAAGCCCAGACATTCCCAAGATTGAAATAACTTGCAGACTCTCACTTCCTGGAACTCCAACTAACTGATCCAAAATGTCTTCCTGGAAAAGCTCTGAATAACCTAACCTAACTTTCTCATATTGCGTTTTTTAGTTTTGAATTTTTAGTTTTTGTATGTAAATGATGTGCAATTGAAATTAGTAAAAGAAAAATCGAACCTAATAAACAACATGTGTGCCACACCCCCAATTTTAAGGATGGTGTTATACCCATTCTACCTAAAATGGTCCAAGTGGAAGAGTTCGTCTATGGAGGAAAGACAATCATCGAATGGGATGAGGATAATTCAAAATCAATCCAAAAACATCAACAATCAACATGTCATGAGTTGTTCGTCATATCATAGACAACCATCATGCTCGTCTAGGTAGGACATCCCTGCCACCTCGACTGATCTGCTTCTCCTTGTTGTCTAGGCGAACGAAGGATCTTAAGTTGATTCACTACAAAAAAAAATTGTCAATTAACGAGGGCATGCCCTCGTTAAATTGATAATTTTCTCTTCGCTAAGTTTAACGAGGGCAATCATAGACCCTCGGTGGTAGCGAGGACAAATGCACCCTCGAGGGCAAAGTTTAACGAGGGCAATCATAGACCCTTTGGTGGTAGCGATATAAATTGCACCCATCGAGGGCAATCATAAACCTTTTTGGTTTTTAAATTATATTTGTATAGATTATTATAGATGATAAAAATCTGCCTCTAATATAAATATTCTTTGATTCTTTCCATGTATTACAATTGATTCAGTAATATTACTAATCATTAAATAGTGGAATTTCAAATGCATATCATCAATTAACGGTAAAACTGCCCAAATCTAAACTCACAAAATCCATAATATTTTTTATTGCCAATCACACATGTAGCCAAGGTATCAAACCCACGACCTATTGCACATATGTACACTGCAATAACCACTAGGATAGATGAGCAATTAATTATATTTTCATTTCCAATAAATATGAATCATAACGCCTCTATAAATGAAATTAGTAAAACTATAAAATATAACAAAAAAACTCACGAGATCTCAAAATCCCAACCGGCCCACGTTTCTGCTCAGAAACCACGATAACCATTAATTAAAGATTATTTTATCAATTTTTTACTTCTAATAAATATGTATCATACATATTAAGTATTTGTATCGAGGACTATGTCTCATATTAGAATTTATAAAATTCACTATTATAAACTATTATGGTAAATCCCTCACTATGAATGAGAAAAATTTATTATATTTATAAATTATTATTATAATAATAAATACTAAAAACCCTCATTAATTCCAAGGGTAATTTTTGAAACCCTAATTATTATCAATTTTTAATTTATATGATATCTTTTTTAATTAATATTGGTTTCATAGGAGATTTTTTGTAAAATTATAACTCATGGAAACCCTAACCCACCTTTATGCTCAGTTGATTACACCACTTCTTGTTCCACCTGGATCATGCTAGGCACTTATTTAAATTCTAATCCTCAATAACAACGATGAACTAACATATTTGGCCCCAAAATCATTGTTGAAATTGACCCTATATAATTTAATTTATGGAATTTTTAAACCTTTTTATCGTTTAAATTATATTTGTATAGATTATTCTAGATGATAAGTGTGTACCTCTAATATAAATATTCTTTGATTCTTTCCATGTATTACGATTGATTCAGTTGTATTACTAATCATTAAATAGTGGAATTTCCCCCATATATCATCAATTAACGGTAATCCAAATCTCATTCAACATCGGTCCAGGTGAAAATTTTTAACCTACATCACCCATGTAGCCAGAGACGGACCTACATATACTGGAGGGGGGCACGTGCCTCCAGAGAATTTTCTTAACTTAATACTACTGTCTAATTATATACCAATTATTACTACTTTAATATAAATTATAACTGGAAATGGAATACATGGTTTGAAATCAAACCCAGCCCACTACTCCAGTGTCCTGGGCCCCAACCGGCCCACTTTTGAAACTCGGCCCACCTTAATTAATAAATTAATATATTATATAACTAGTATTAATTATAGGATATTAAGTATAAGAGTCAGTCTCATATGGAATTTATAAAATTACTTATAAACTAATATCACGGTCAACTGATACTATTATATTTATAAATTATTATTATAATATTAAATACCATTAACTATTAATATTAATTTATAAAAATAATGATATCAATTTATAAGTGTAATGATATTTTTTTTAATTAGAATTAGTTTCATAGGAGATTTTGTAAAATTATAACTTAAAACCTAACCCACCTTTGTCCAGTGTCTGGACTCCCGCTGCACATCTCCACCCTCACTCTTCAAATTCTAATCCTCAATAACAACGATGAACTAACATATTTGGCCCCAAAATCACTGTTGAAATTGACCCTATAAATTTAATTCATGGAATTTTTCATGTATTTAATTTATTTATTTTTTACACTTCTACCACAAAAAATTTTTGCTATTTGCATCTCCAAAATGGGGAAATTAAATTTTTACAGGTTTAGCAAAAGTGGGACACTATCTTTACATCGTGCAAAATTAATTATATATTGATCATGTGGCCTCTGGTTCACCATCGACCAATTAATTCAACGTCGAGTCCACGTTAGGACTTGCAACATGCATGTGTGGTCTGATAATTTTCCTATGTGGTAATGCTACCATGCAACAGAATTAAAAGTTATGTTTCTATCAAAAGGATATACAGTATTATATCTTCCAATTAATACATCAAGCTAGTAAACTGAAACAAAATCTTCCAAATACCTCGGTATGTTCATGTTTGTGAGAGAATTGGCAAGAGAGCTTTCTGCGGTGCCACGGTGGATCAGTGCCCAATCCAAAACTTCCAAACAAGGTATGCACACCTATAGAAATCTTTAAAAAAAATCATAAAATTCAAAATGTAAAATGAATCCCAAAAATACCATTAAATAATAAAAAAAAATGGGGCGATTCCGGGATGGAAGTGACATAAGATGCCACGTATTGTTGCATGGCGTGTAAAAATTATATCAATTATGTCTCACGTCGTCGTTTCTAGAAAAACAAATGACGTAAATAAAAAATTGCAAACAAAATATAGAATTTAGAATGTGGAAACATATAACATAAACAAATGAAACCATTCTTTATCCAAAATGAAACATATTTTTTATATTTTTTTTTGGTTTTGAGCAAGGAAAAGAGTGATTAAGTCTGTATAGTGATTAATATATAGATGGAGTAAGAGATAAAAAACAAAAACTCATGAAGACCGTTTTGTTGGTATTGTAGAGTTTAGAAATTAGAACATTATCGAGGGTTTTGTAGTTAATTCCTATGATTTTTTTCATCATATTCTGGTGGGAGATTTTTCCTATGAAAAGCTTTTTGTTACTATAGAAAAATATAAATATTTAGGATGTGTTTGCTTGTGAATTTTTTCTCATTTTTTTCCGATTTTCACTTTTTTATTCAATTTTCAACACTGTTCATCAAAATGTACAGTATTATCTCAATACTATTAATCAGAATGTACAGTGAACAGAAAAAAAACAATTTGAAAAAAGTTAACGAATAGATTTGAAAGATTTGTCAGGACTCAGGAGGTTGGCATTAGTGTCCAGTACGAGCTGACACTCATAACCAATGCTTATTATCATCCTTAGCATTGACATTGCGGTTTTTAAAAAAATCACCTATTCTTTTTTTTTTTTTTTTGAGCGCAAAAATCACCTAGTCTAATGACGTCTTTTCATATATTTTGTAAATTGATATTGATTTTAATACTAACTAATTCATATAGTAGAAAGAATGAAAATCATCGCTCCAACCACTACAAAAAAGACGGTTTTAGCGATGGAAAAAACTCGTCGCTACGGTTTTGACGACGGAAAAAAATTAGTCGTTGAATCGAGGGTCGCTAACAGTACCGACGGTTTTTTTTGTGATCATCGTTGATTAGCGACGGATTTAGCGACAATTTTTTTATTTATTTATTTTTAATTAATTCACGATAAAAATGTGGTTCGAACCCGAGCCCAGGGGGCACCCGAGTGGGCACCGAACCAATCGAACCACGGATCATCTCGAACCCAACCACCAAACATCTCATATATAAGTCACCAAGTCTCCCAATTAAATGAGGTAAATTTTCGCTCCCAAGGGGGACCGAAAACGGGACCTATGGGTGCTGAAATGATCAAACCGCTTTCAGACACTTGCTTTTCAAGGCGTTTAATTAATGAAATTAATTCTATATGTCCTAAAAATTATTTTTTTTACAAATTTTTTTTTTAAATCCTTTATTTCAATTATCTAATTTAATGATTTAACTACATTTTAATACAATAATTATAATTTTTTTTATTTATAAATTTAAATTAAATTGTATTATATTAAAATTATATTTATTTATTTTTAATTCGTTTTTTTTACACTTTTTAAAAAAAAAATATATTTTTTGTTTAATTTAACTATCTAATAATCTTTAAAATACTAATTATATACATTTTTACTTTATAAATTATAAATAAATGATTATATTCTTTTAAAATTGTATATGTCCTAAAAATTCATTTTTTTTAAAACAAATACTACTTTCTATTTAAAAAAATATTACTTTCTATTTAAACAAGTAATACTTTCTATTTAAACAAGTACTACTTTTAATTTAAACAAGCAATACTTTCTATTTAAACAAGTAATACTTTTAATTTAAACAAATAATACTTTTCATTTAACCAAGTACTACTTTTCTATTTAAACAAGTACTACTTTTCTATTTAAACAAGTAATATTTTTCTATTTAAACAAGTACTACTTTTCATTTAAACAAGTACTACTTTTCTATTTAAACAACTACTACTTTTCTATTTAAACAAGTAATACTTTTCATTTAAAAAGTAATACCTTTCATTTAAATAAATAATACCTTTCATTTAAACAAATACGACTTTTCTATTTAAACAAGTACTACTTTTCATTTAAGCAAGTGATACTTTAAATTTAAACAAGCACTACTTTTCATTTAAACAAGTATTACTTTTCATTTTAACAAGTACTACTTCTCATTTAAACAAGTAATACGTTTCATTTAAATAAATAATACCTTTCATTTAAACAAGTCCTACTTTTCATTTTAACAAGTATTACTTTTCTGTTTAAACAATTACTATTTTTCTATTTAAATAAGTAATACTTTTCATTTAAACAAGTAATACTTTTCATTTAACAAGTAATACTTTTCATTTAAACAAGGACTACTTTTCTATTTAAACAAGTACTACTTTCTATTTAAACAAGTACTACTTTCTATTTAAATAAGTAATACTTTCTATTTAAACAAGTACTACTTTTCATTTAAACAAGTAATACCTTCTATTTAAACAAGTAATACTTTTCCTTTAAACAAGTACTACTTTTCTTTTAAACAAGTAGTACTACTTTTCATTTTAACAAGTAATACTTTTCATTTAAACAAGTAATACCTTTCATTTAAACAAATAAAACTTTTCATTTAAACAAGTACTACTTTTCTATTTAAACAAGTACTACTTTTCTATTTAAACAAGTAATACTTTCTATTTAAACAAGTAATACTTTTCATTTATACAAGTACTACTTTTCATATAAACAAGTACTACTTTTCTATTTAAACAACTACAACTTTTCTATTTAAACAAGTAATACTTTTCATTTAACAAGTAATACTTTTCATTTAAACAAGTACTACTTTTCATATATTTAACCAAGTACTACTTTTCTATTTAAACAAGTACTACTTTTCTATTTAAACAAGTACTACTTTCTATTTAAACAAGTAATACTTTTCTATTTAAACAAGTAATACTTTTCATTTAAACAAGTACTAATTTTCATTTAAACAAGTACTACTTTTCTATTTAAACAAGTAATACTTTTCATTTAACAAGTAATACTTTTCATTTAAACAAGTAATACCTTTCATTTAAACAAGTAATACTTTCTATTATTTAAACAATACTTTTAATTTAAACAAGTAATACTTTTCATTTAACCAAGTACTACTTTTCTATTTAAACAAGTAGTAATTTTTCTATTTAAACAAGTATTACTTTTCTATTTAAACAAGTAATATTTTTCATTTAAACAAGTACTACTTTCCTATTTAAACAAGTACTACTTTTAGTCAATATATATATAATTAAATATACTATAAATAAAATTTTATACCAAAAAAAATAGATTCACTTTCTGGACCTCTTCTCCAAGTTATAAATTAAATATCTTTTGCATTAACAACAATTAATAAACCTAGTATAATCCTGAAACATAAAAAAAAAACATAATTAATATTAAATATTAAAAAAAAAAATTAAACCGTCGTTAATCCATCGTTAAAACCGTCGCTAAATCCGTCGATAAAGGGGTTAGTCCAAAATGTCGCTAAAACCTCGCTATTTTTCTATTTAAACAAGCTAAAACTATTTGACTTTTCTATTTGATCGTAATCGTCAGTAAAATATTTTTCATTCTTGTAACAAGCTAAATTCTAAAATTTCCTTTTTAAATTTGTGCTAATATTGATTTTACAATAACCAAATTCCTATTAAATCGGCGTGATGTTTATTTTAATTTAAGTATTAGACAAAAAAAATTATTTGAATTCAAGTTCAACATAAAATTATTATCATTATGCATAAAAATTATAAATAATGTATGCAAAAACTATTATTACTAAAAAGATTATTTTTACTGTTATCAATGCATGTATTACAATAAAAGTTCGACACAATTTATTTAATTAAGTGGAAGATTCTAATTTTAAATTAAAAATATTGAATATTATGAGAGAGTCAGAGACTAGGGGCATACATTAAAAAATAAAATTTAACATATTAAAATTAAAAAATATATGTATATAACGACATACAAATTCAATATCATCATTTAAACAAGGAAAAATGTTTAAAAAAAAACTATTAATTTAAGGCCTTAAAGATTTTTCCTATCGATTCAAGGCCTGTAAGATAGAAAACTATCAATTCAGGACTTGAAAGATATAAATTATCAATTTGAGGCTCACACATTTTAAGGTCATGTTTGACACTTATATTTCATGTCCTTATTTCATGTTCTTATTTTTTTTTAGGGTTTACGGTTCAAGGTTTACGGTTCAGTGGGGTTTAGGGTTTATGGTTAAAGGTTTAGGGTTCATCATTTAGAGTTTAGGGTTTAGTATTCAGGGTTTAGGATTTAATGCCAAATATGGCCTTAAAATTCAGGGTTTCAGGGTTTCTATCTTTCATGCCCTGGATTGATTGTGATTGATTTTTCATATATAGACGTGTTATTAATTATTTCTTAATTTATGCATTCTGTGAAAATTGAATACTAAAATAAATAAATTTATTTATATTGTCACTTAGCTTCAAACGTGATTATTGATGTGATTCGTTCAAATATATTAATTTATTCAAGATTTAGCTTCAACCGGCTTCAACATTTATCATATTTCATGAACATATTTTAATTAATTTTTATTATTTTCATTGTAATCAATTATATACATAAACAATTAATATTATATTCATAACCAATTTTATATATATTCAAACAAAATATTTAGATAGCGAAAGTCAATAAATAGAATAATGAACTTTATTAAAAAAATCATGGAAAAAGTATTGTTTGCGCCAAAAAATTGGATCATATTCGAAGAAATTAAAGTTGAAGAAATGAACATCCGTTACAATAAAAGAAAATAAAGTCATATTCGATGAAATAATAGTTAAATTAGTTACAATAGAAGGGATGAACATGAATATTCATTACAAAAGAAGATATAGAAATTGAAAACATTAAATGAAACTTGATAATATGTCATCGACGACTTAACCCACATCATCTCCATAAATTTTTAGACACCAATCCTTTTCATGAATCATAAATTAAAATAAAAAAAATGGTCATTAAAATCTAAAAATTTTATCATAAACAAAATATGATCACAACCAATAAAAAATTATGTAACATTAATGAGATCGACACCAACAAATAACATGTAACAGTAATCTAATTTCATCATTTTTAATAAATGATAAATCATCGCCATTGGAGATGAAGAAATGGGAAATTGTAAATTGGAGATGAAGAAATGAGAAATTGTGAAATAGAATGGAGAAAAAATGAATGAAGAGGTCTCATATATAGGAAATATAAGACAAAATCAACGGTTGAGATCAAAACAACACTCAAAATGTTTGAAATAGAAGAATATGGTTTTGCCACATTATTGCCACATCATTTTATTGTTGGGAATTAATTTATTTATCTATTCGGGATGAATATTTAAATTTTAAAACAATTATTACTAGCATGAATTAATCCTATATTAATTCAAATAATAATTCAACAACAAATCATGCATATAAAAATAAAAACTTACAAATGCGAATTACTACGGGTTTCGTGAACTAACCTCTTGGAATAAAATAAAAACACACCAAAAAAAGCCTTCCCAAAAGTCCTTTAATCAATCCGGGTGGAAGGAAGACAAAAAAAAAATAAAAATTTGTTGCACCACCTTTTGTGGATTTACTAATTTTTTCCAAAGACATGGAATTGTCTTGTGAATGAAACACTCATCCCCTATTTATAATATGGCATCATTTCCACATGGAATAGGGAGGAAAAAAATCTTTTCTTGATCTCCAATAAATCTTGAATATATCTCAATATTATTTTCTCCATAATTAAAATATTCCATAAAAATCTCACATTCTCTTGTTATGGTTATTTTTTTTGAAAATTAAGGATAAAGATTCCAAGATTTGGATCTTCTTGAATTTATGAGATATTCTTGTATTCCAAGAATACATATCTTCCATAATATCTTTTCAAGAAAATCAAGAAAATCTTTCTTTCCCTTAATTATTCAAAATTTTTCGAAAATTTCATAGTAAATAACCAAGTGGGAGATTTCTTGAATTTAATGAGATAATCTTGTATTCCAAGAATACTTATCTTCATTCCATAACAAAATTCAAAGAAAAACTTTTTCTCCTTCTTTTTTTTTTTATTTTTTAGGAAAAATAAAGAACAAATATTTATTTTATTTTTAAACACATTTTTTGGGTTTATTGGACTTTATGTTGGGCTTTTGAGGGCCTTTATGAGAATTAAGATTGGATCTTCCAATGGATTTGAATTATCAATATTGAGCCAAATATTATTCAAGCCCATAAATATTAATTAATCCCACTTAATTAATTTATCCATCTTAACCCATATTACGATTAATATGACTCAGTTTTATTTCTTTTTAAGATTATCTAGCCCATTAATTAATTCAAGCAAATCTTAGCTTTCCATTAATTAATATATTTTATCCTTGGTAAAGAAATCGGTTCAACATTATTATCCATTTTCCACTTGCAAGATTTGGTATGATTATGAACCTCCCAAGGGCCGATTCGAAAAGATTTTTCACCGTATTAAATCTTAAATCTCGTGTGACCAATTATTGTGTTGGGATTTTAATAAAGAAGATTTTGATTAGATCTCAAAACCCCGAGTTGACATGTTCGGGATAATCTTGATAGTTGAGTCGAAAATAAATTTAGAGTGTTGGGATGTTATCTATTTATTATATAGTCCGCATATAGATCATTAGATTCGATTCAAATATATTAATTTATATTCACTCGATAAGATTCAAGAATACGAGTTTCGATATGAAACCTATATTAATTTATATTCAAGATTTAAACCGAGAAACTTCAATATGAAATCGGAAACGAATATTTATCATATTTCATGAACATATTTTTAATTAATTTTTATTATTTTCATTGTAATCAATTATATACATAAACAATTAATATTATATTCATAACCAATTTTATATATATTCAAACAAAATATTTAGATAAGACAAGAACCAATCGAAGTCAATAAATAGAATAATGAACTTTATTTGCCTAAAAAATCATGGAAAAAGTATTGTTTTAACACCAAAAAAACTTGGATCATATTTTTTCAAAGTGAATTTAAAGTGACCCTCTACATTGAAGGTTACGGAAATTTGTAAGCAACTCGAGCTCAATCTTATTCTTACAATTGAAGCAAGAAAATTTCCCATCACATTGAAGAGAGCTCATTCATTAAGCCTAGTTTGAAAGATATATCCAGTTAAAGATATCCTAGCCTTTGCATTGTACTTATTGTAAGGATATCTCATCCTACATGAATATTCATTAGTTTGAGATTGTTGGAGTTGGAGTTAGAAAACTACATTGAAAAGAGAAGAAGTGAGTAAACATTAAATGAAACTGTTTGAGTTAAAACTATAGTATGTCATCGAAAACCTTAGGAAGTGGTTAAGGAATTTCTCAAAGGTCGGAGAGTGGATGTAGGACCTCTAAACCACTATAATTCTCCATAAATTGTTATCTGTTGATATCATTAACGACATAATTTTTTCGATATTCGGAACCAATCCATGAACTTGCATCTAAATCAAAAATCAATTAAAAAAGATTTTTTTTTTGGTCATTAAACTTAGAAATTCTAAAAATAGATAGTTAACAAACAAAAACTTCCTCTTGATGATCATAGTTATCTCAACCAATAAAAAAAAATTATGTAACATTAATGATCGACAACCTGACCCACCAAAGAAAAGTTTTAAAATCAATGTAACAATAATCTAATTTCATCATTTTTATATAAAGTAAATGATTCTCTAAATAATCACCATAATTACTAACCACACGATCCTATTTAAGGGACGAGATGAAATAACGAAATGGGAAATTGTAAATTTATCCTCAGATGATCCTCTTCGGTCTGAAGAAATGCACTAGAAATTGTCAAGAAAGTAGAATGGAGAAAAAATGAATGATGGATTGTTCATTTCCATCTAGGTCGTGAATGGTGTAAGACAAAATTTAATCTTCCGTTGAGATCAAAATTAATTACAATGTAACACGTCTTATTTAAATTGAATGAGATATGTAACATTCGATGATTTTAAAGCATCGATAAACAATTTATTTCAAGTTTTGATTCCACATTATACAAAGTAAAAGCATACTTTCCAGTATAATCCCAACATTTATGACTTGCCACATCATCTTATAGAAGTTTTGCATTATAGAGATTATAGATTTGACTCACTAATATGTATCACTTTTCAAGGTGTATAAAAGAGAAAAAGTCATATACAATATTACAAATATATTGATAGGTCACACTATTAATTTAGTATTATTTAAATTAATGCTATAAAATATACTACATTTTCCCAAGGATCAATTAAGGCATCAATTTGTCTTTTGACCACAAATTATAACATATTTTAACGGAGACATCCTAATTTTTTCTTTCAATAAATATTGAAATAAAAACTGCACATATTGTTTTTAATTATATTGTAAACATACTAATCCTATTTACCAAAAAAATGTGAATACGACATACAATCTCTCCCATAAATCTTAGAATATCCTTTTAACATTTTAAATATATTAATTTAGTTCATTAAAACTATATGAAAGATTAAGGAATTAAAATTACAATAATCAATTTTCATTAATTAGTTAAGTTGAGTGATTTTAGGGATTTAATCTTTTAGATCTCTTAATTCACGGTTAAAAAATAAATTAGCAATATCATTTCATATAATCTTTTAAATTTAAATTTAATTTACTTTTGAGCTATATAAAGTGATCCATAAATTATATAGTATGACTCTAAGAGATTTATAAATTGTGGGCGCTCAAAAAAAAAGGAAATTTATTAATTATGAACACTTCATAAAATTTAATCAAACAACTTTACACTAAAATAAATATCATGAAACAATGGAAACTTGACTATTGAAACAATCAAAAAAAAGTATTGTGCAGCAAAATTCATTCCTTTACATATGGTTGCATTAATTCTCTTACAAAAAAATATACCATAAATTAGTAGTAATAAATCTTCCCCTAAAAAATATGCTATCCTTTTAAACACATAATCTTTTAACATAAATTAGGGATTTAATTGCACGATTTTATATAATCTCAGACTATAATAGTTTATATGTTTGGTAAATATATTATAAATTAATTATCATTAACTACACATTATATTTAATTAAAAAAATAATATTGATATACAAATAATGGGGTTTCTTTGATTATTTATGGAAAGGGAAATTACCTGCAATTGATCGATTGAGTTTTGAGTCAATGAGTGTGTGAAATTTAATGCAATTGATATTTTTTTTCCTAATTTGGTTTACGAAGACATGAAAAGCTAATAATGGGTATGAAATTCTTCATCGATTGTTTTGGTCAATACCTAGTAAATTTGATTATTTACCTAATTTGGGTTATTAATTAAAAATCTTGCTCGCATTGTGGGATCTTTTACTAGGTGAGGAGTCTTGAGGATGGATTTCTGGGTTCATGACACATTGGAATAGTGTTCACAAGTCTAACCTCGTTTTAATGATTTAATAAAATTAATAAAATTGTTACGTTGAAGCATTCTATTGTAGTACTGAAAATTTTAAATCTATTAGTTTAGTTGATTAAAACTATATGGAATATTGAGCAATTAAAATTATAATAATCAATTTTCATTAATTAATTAAGTTGAGTGATTTTAGGAATTTAGATCTCTTAATTCACGGTCAACAAATAATTTGGATCATATTTACATATTTAAAAATTCTGATCATATTTACATAAGTTCCAAATATTCGAATCATATTTACAGATCATTAGTATTGCAATGTATAAAATTTACAATAGAAGCTACAAACAATCTAAACATTAAATGAAATTTGGTAGGTATATTTTACAATGATCTACTCATTTGGACAATGCACATACAAATTTACAATGATCTACTCATTTAATTAATTTTTTACAAAGTTGTTATCGACTTCATTGTAGAAATAGAATAATCTTCATGTATTCAATTTCATGTGTAATCTCTCCTTCTCCAAAAGCAATCTTCTCCATAATAATATATAAATCTGAAAATCAAAAAATGGTTATTAGAACGTTGAAAAACAATAAAAACTAAAACATTCATGTTCTTAATGTTATAGAAAAAAAAATCGACAAATAAGATCTAACGAATCTACGAATACCTTCTGAATATGCTTCAATTAGAATGATCTACTCTTCAAATCATTTGCAAGTAATATTTTTCATGTGCGCACAATACGAATTATCTATTAAAAAAAAGGAATATGATTGGTTTTTAAATTATCTACACAAATCAAGAAGCATGAGAATGATGAAACAAAATAAATAATCACAATGAATCAAAATAATTACCTGCAAAAAAAAAAAAAAGATAAGAAGAATGAATGAAAAATGAATAAGAGATATGACAATTTATAAAAAATAGTAAAAACATAATCAATGGTTGAGATTAAAACAACACTACAAATAAAGGAGAATAGAGGGATTTGATATAGAGAAATGTGGTTTTGCCACATCAGCAGTTATGTTATTTTATCATTTAATACATCATCTTTTATAGGTTTCGCATTACAGAGATTATAGATAGCAACAATTAATTCATATTCCTTAATAATATTTTTTGTACTAATGATTAATAATTAAAAAATACTTGTAAAAATAGAAATTTATATGTTACTATTAAATTAATATTTATAATTCTACATAAATATTATATAAATTGTAATTATTTGCTAAGTTTTTGTTTTATTTACTTTTTCTTTATAGGGAGAATGGATTTTTTATGAGTCTTTAGTTTAGAGAAAACGACTTTAAGGTACAAGAAATGGACTCTTGAGACTATAAGGTACAAAAAAATTGATTAGTGACTCTAAGATGCAAAATGAGACAATTTTACTCTTATTTGAAATTTTTATTACACTTTTATCATGCCACAAGTGGGGTCCACAACTCAAAAAAAAAACACTAATCTACCGGTACACAAAGTCAATGCTCTCTCTCATCCTTCATTCTTCGCCCCTCTTTCTCTCTCTAATCCCCAAGAAAACCTTAATTCCCCTCTCATCTCTCTCTCTCATCCCTCATCCCCTATCCCCGTCGCCGAGTCATGCTATATCCACACTCTTGACCATTGAGGGGATGGCTGATGTGCAGGTTGTCGCGCACGGAGCGCGATACGGTTGGCGGCTGTCGCGCAGAGCATGCGACGGGGAGGCGGCTGTCACGCAAAGCATGCGATGGGGAGGCGGCTGCCGCGCATAGCCTGCGACATGGGAAGCGCGACAGAAATTGTTTCCATATTTGCTCACTTGTTTGCAATAAAAGAAGTCGAATATGATTGCATGTATAGGATGAGATTGCAGGTCTAGTTGTAATATTCTATTCTAAGGATTACAACACTTGAAACATGATTCGATTCAAACACTAGAAATTGAAAGATTACTTAATTTTATATATATAGATATATGTTGTATTAATTAGAATCCATGATAGCTTCTATTCTTCAATTACCATTTTTAAAGCAATTATCTTGGAGTCTTCGGAAAGAAAAAAAATCAATTATCTTGGTATATTAATTATAATTAATTTATGATTTATAAGTTAGAATTAATTATTTAAATGTATTAATTGATAGTTATTTGGTTATCATCAATATTAGTTCATCAATTGAAAAATATTAGTTCATTTATTGAAAAGTATTATAGTTGTTTGGTTATAAAGTATTAGTTCATTAATTGAAAAGTATTAGTTATTTGGTTTTCAACAATATTAGTTCATCAATTGAAAAGTGTTAGTTATTTGGTTACAAAATATTAGTTCATTGATTTAAAAGTATTAGTTCTTTTGTTATCAACTACATTATAGTTTAGTAATATAAAAGTATTGTAGTTATTTGGTTATCAACAATATAAGTTTTATTATTTGGTTTGTGCAACATTCATGCGTCAAGGATGAAAAAACCCTCAATTAGATGTTGAAGGGTCACAGATAAAAAAGAGACCATGCTTAGATTGAGGAAAAGACATTTAAATTTCATATATGTTTATTATTAATTAAAACTGTATTAAATTGATGTTTAATATTATTTGAACACATATTTTTAGAGTGCTTAATATTATTTGTATCAAATGGATCCTTAACATTAATTAAAATATAAAATAACTACATATTTATACTTAATTAATTAATTATCTTAAATCATTAATATAATAAAAAAAAAACATAAAAAAATGAAACAAATAAAAAAAATATAACAACAATCGACATCATCACCAATCATCATCAACTCCTTCTTAATTACTCATTGTACCAATCATCACCACTCATTACATCATTATCATCATCAAATCAATATATCATATCAAAGGTTAAAAGTGTGGATTTAGCACTTGTGTCCGTCGCCTCCCCCTCTCTCTCTCTCTCTCTCTCTCTCTCTCTCTCTGAAACCCCCCCGCTCCCCACCTTACTCTCTCTATAAGGCCGACGTGGGGGATGCGCGGTTGGTGGTGTAGGGCCAAATTTAAGGCCTGTGGTGTAGGGCCGCGTAGGGTTGTTTTGTGGTGGCTATGGGGGCGGCGGCGTATGGTTTTAGGCGCAAGGGGGATGGCGGCGGACGGTGTGGTTTTAGGCAGCGGTGGAGGCGGTCGAGGTTTTGCGGTGGTGGATGGTGGTTCGCTGTGGAGGATGGTGGTTCGGCCACCACTCTCTACACAAAACCGCCGCGGATCTGGTAATGATTGGACGACGCGGCTGACGGAAATCGCGAGGGGTGGTGTTGGGTGGTACTCCTTGCATCGCCTCGGTGGTGTTTGTTGGCCATGGAAGGTAAGCTCATTTTTTCACCAAAAAGGAAACTGAGAATTTCGATTTTGGGTTTTTAGATGAGTTTGCTGTGATTTTGATTTTGGTTTTGCAGTGATTTTTGGAATTGCTGTAATTTATTTCTATAATTTTTTGGCAGACAATCAATGATGAAGAACAACCCATTTATTGCTCTGATTTTGTTTCGATTTTCTGGAATTTTGAATAAGAATATTGTTATTCTGAGTGATATGTATTTTTAGTATTTTTGTGTAATTTTTTGGGATGAATTTTGGGATTTTTTTTGGTGAAAAGATGTACTTTTGCAATTTTTTATAGGAAAAAATTTCAATTTTTTTAAATGTAAAATTTTTCACTCAAAAAATTTTTTATAGGAAAATTTGATTTTAAGTGCATAAGTTTGAGAAGATTATTTTCTTAAAATTGCATACTTTTTGGGCTTCAAAATACAATTAAAAAATATGCACTCCAAAATTAGCTTAAATGTGCATAAATTATAAAAATACAATTTTTAAAAAATGAGTCTAAAATATAATTTTTTTAAAAAAGAAAATGCACCCTAAAATTTGCCCAAAAGTAATTTAAAATGTAATTTAAAATTATTAAATAATATAATTAATAATAATGTAATTAATTAATTAATTAAAAAATGCTACCTACAATTGACCAAAGTACTGAAATTCAAATTTTGTATTAATAAATAATGTAATTAATTCAGTAAATTAAAAAAAATAAAATTTTAAAATACAAAAAGTTAAAATTAGTCAAAAGTGCAAAATACGTGTCAGAAGTGCAGAAATCCTAACAGAAGATCAACTTAAACTTTTTGACCATTTTTTTGTACTTAAAAGTCACTTTAAAAAAATTTGTACCTTAGAGTTCTCTCCTCTTGTAGAATGCACCTTAGAGTTTTCTTCCCTTTAGTTTAAATGACTTACGGCCATTTACATAGCGGGCCTGAAAATAGTGATAAAGCTATACGTAGGGCTTCCGAGGCCCAAACAAAGAAGCTTGAATCAGTGAGCCGTTGAATAAATTATAATAATGATTAATAAAAATCTTAATCTAATAATTCACTAATTTAACAAAAAAATAAATAAATATTGTTCACCTACTAAACTCAGCATATTGTTCAACCTATAATACAATTTCTTTCAAGTCTGCTCACTGTAAAAGTGGAAAAATATCATCGAAATTTCTCGTTCAAGCCTCTGTTAATTTTAGACGTGGAACAATATTCATCGATTGGAGCTCCTGAGAAGAAAACAAGCACAAACAATGGGTGAATAACAGATGTCATATCGACAAAGTGGAATAACTCAAGCGGTTAGAGCACAGCTACTCATGCCGTGAGGTAATGGATTCAAATTACTATTTGCTCAATAAAAAAAAAAAAGTCATATCAAGAATCAACACATTTCATTAAATATAATCACATGCAGTCAATTATAAATCATTTATCAATTGTAACACCAAATTCACCAAAGCAAGCCTATAGTTGGGTTCTATAAATCTTTTATCAAAATAACAAATTACATCGATATTTCTATCACTAATATGAAACCCATCTTTGAGAATCCTGTAGGGTACGGATTTCAAAAACCAGGATTTTGGATTTTTTTATATTTAAAATCGGAAATTTGAAAATCGATTTTAAAAAATCACCATTATTACATTGTAAACCTACTATCACACTGCTCAAAAACCCAAAAACAAACACCCACCTTAATATTTATCATGATTTCAAAGTCCTCTAAATTTCAAAACCGATTTTTAAAAGGCATTTAAAACCCAAAACAAACATCAGTAGATGTTACGCGAGGTAAGAATGTTTGGACTGCATTTTCTTGTTAGTCAGCGTTCTCTTCTATTTCATTTCTATCTGGAAGGACTAAGTTGAGAAAACACAATACACTAACGAAATTAGGACATGCGTGCATAAGGGCATTAAGAGAATCACTAAATTTGCCTTACCTGGATTAAAAGCTTTGCAGCGTAGGGCAATTTCATGGTACTAATATTCTCACCACTCTTGCATGTAGAACACATGCCAGTTTTCAGCTTATAATTATAATACCCCAAGAGACCACACTTCTCGCAAACCTACAAGAAGCCATGAGTATTTGATCATCTAGTGTTTTTTCATATAAAAAGATGAAATCACATGAACTTCTTATAATGATTTTAACAACATCAGAGTGTACAAAATGATATTGCATTCCATACGCGTTGTAATTAACCATTAAAAATTGAGTAACAGTTCGGCGCCATTTTTTACCCGATCTTGACTAAAAATTATCAACCAAACTGTTTTTATATTTTTTCACGAATCATGGGAAAAAATGGTCACAAAGTATTCGTTCATGTGATGAAAAGTATCAACTCATATGATTGAAACTGAAAAGCATTAGTTATATATATGGAATAATGCTCAGTCTAACAAATAATACTTTCTTTTGTATGAACTTTTTCTTTTCTCCATATGAACAAATACTTCTCATTATATCTTTCAATTTTTATTTTTTGGTGAATGAGCCAAACTTTGGTCAAAATTGAGTCAAAATTGCATTAGTTGCACATTGTAATTGGTGTGTATGAGTATTTGCCTTTGAAAAGTAGATTGAACAATAATTTTGAAGAGTTAGATATGAATGTATCATAGAGGGATGAGTTCAAACTCACAACAGTAACGTCCTAAGTGCACAAATGAATGCAGGTTTTAGACATGGAGCATACCTGAGTCTCAAAAGCATCACTAGAGAGAACAAGACGTTCGGATGTCAACATACTGGCACCATACGCGATTAAGCAATCGCGTTCCATTTCTCCCACCCGCAGGCCTGTTCATTTTTAACACTCAGACAGTGCAATGGGATGTGAATGAAGTAAAAGAGTTTATCAGATTTCAAGACCTCCATTTTTGCCCTTCCCTGCTGTAGGTTGTCTAGTAAGTTGTTCTCGGGGTCCCTGACCTCGAGCATGCATTTTATCTATGACCTACAATTCAAAGAAATGTAGAAATTTAATACAAAAGCAAACATTTGGTTCAGATAAGGAAATTTCAATAAAGCCATAATGAGGCTTCTATGATACTTTTTTCACTGAAATGATCTGTAGATATGAGTATCTTGCACAAAACACACGTAGGAAAGTGTACAAAGTTTGCAGAAAAATCAGAAATTAATCATGAAAACTAATAGCTAAACCAGTAGCAATTTTAGCCCAAAATTATCAAGTTCTCCTTCCAAATTGCACTTCCAGTAAAATCAAATTAACTGACAGTAAAAGAAAAACCATTGCTTACCATATGTTTCAACTTTTGGTAATATATGGGACCCATGAAAATATAGGCTTGCAGTGGCTCACCGGTGATGCCTGCATAACATAGATTACAAATAGCATGTACAGTAACTACAGGAATCAATGAAGCAAAATAAATATAGAACAAAATCCAGTTCAACTTTATCTAGAGTAAAATATCTTCATAATGTGCTTGTTCAATCTTTGAGAATGGAAAAGCTCTGTCTTTGGCCCTAAGCACTCTAAGCAAAGAGAGAGCAATAGATGAGTTTTAAATAACTAGTATTTTCTAAACCTTATATTTACAATATTCAGTATATAAACATCAATCCTACCAAATGCTAACACCATATAGTACGAACGAGTGTTGCAGTAAATCCTAAAGAACAGTACACGCACAGGCCATGTTTTTTAGAGCATATTCGTGATTACAAGAATAAATTAATTCGAGTACCTCTTATAAAATTAAGAATACAAAGCCAAAGTTTTGGTAAACAAGGTAAAGTTTATTGGCTTGTTCTTTCACTAACTTATAACGCTGAATAAATAAAGGTTGGAAAATGACCTGAGTAGATGAAGTCTTTGCCATTGTAGCTAAAACCATGCTTCACAAGGGTTTCACTGAGAAATAAAAAAGTAAAAACCAAGATACATGAATCAAAATGCAGTTCAGATATCTGGGGAAAGGGGAATGGGAGAATGTAAGACGAAGCTGAACTGCACCATGTATCCTCAACTTTATCTGCGTGGCCACTGGGCTCTCCGAAGGCACTGCCATAATGAAACCTACCACAAGAAACTCCAGCTTTGCTACCAAGAAGTTCTATCAGCTTTCCAACGGTCATACGGCTGAAGGTATATGACATAAGTTTGTGGGTTATAACATGGATTGAGTTAGTGGTACAATATTATAAAGTAGGCAAATAGTTTTATGCACCTTTCACACCATACAAAGTGCATTTTTAAATGGTATTCGTTGTTTTATGAAAAGGTACTAGTTGGTCAGCTTTTGTTGTTTTCACTAAACAATATTAGTTGTTTTTATTGAACAGTATTATAGTTGTGCACCAGCCGCACGTTGCAACTCGTGCACCCCGAGTGTTATTCTATAAAGTAATCTAAGAATTAAAACACCTTGAGTACAACGATTTTCACAGTTAACACCTTTAGTACTAGATTCGAATTTCAGATAGAAATTGGATTACCTCGGAAATCCATGAGGATTCATGATCAAATCAGGACATATTCCACGTTCAGAAAATGGGAAATCTTCCTGCTGAATAATGGTGCCAACAACTCCTTTCTGCCCGTGACGGCTGCTAAATTTGTCACCAATCTACGAGAAAATGATCACTTGTTGGAATATTTCCGATTAAAAACTCTCTGTCTAAAATCCTAACCGTTTTACTACCTCAGGTCTACGAGTGTGGCGAATCATGAATTTGAAGCATAAGTTAGTATCCTTGTCAGAGCAGAGCGCCACCTGATCCACAACAGTGGTCTCCCCTTCAATACCATTATATCTCTGTTTAGTTGGTCTATATTGACTGAATTACACATGTTGAACAGTTAGCTCGCATGCTTTTGCTAAAGAATATAAAACTTATTGTCTGAAAGATAGCAATAATCAACCTATCTGTCAGGTTCGTTTGTTTTTGGCTTTTTTTAGCATCAATGGGGGACTGCTTGTTGATATATACATCATCAGCACGAATAATTTCTCCAGGAGCAGCTAGTCCATCATCATCCAAAATCTGCAAATAGCAGGATATTCAAGTGCTACACACTGGAGGTTTTTTCGTAAAATCACTTAGAAGATCAAAAAACAAGTATCACTCAACATATATATAATACCTGCAATTTTTCAAAGTCATAATCGGTACTTTGCGGTTTAACAACACGATCAGATTTCCCACTTTCCGGGTATTTCTTCTGAACTGCTGATATTCTGTTGACCAGAACACATTCAATCCAACTATCTCAATGATCGACCACAAAAAAATGGTAGAAAAAATTTTAATAATGGAAATAGGCGTTACTTTTTCATTACAATGCACCGACCAAAACCACGATCCAAGGATGATTTATTCATTACTATAGCATCCTCAATGTCGTATCCACTATAACTCATTACAGCAACAGTTGCATTCTGTCCAGCTCCTAGTTTATCATATCTTACCTGAAAACAGACATCGTTAAGTTGTGTTGCTCGTTTTATATTACAAGGGACATAAAGAACCACTAACCAACTCGATTGTTCTTGTAGTCAGTAATGGCCGTTGCGGATAAACTAAGAGGTACATCAAATTATCCATCCTGCGCAACTGAAAAAAAAACACAAAAGTAATTTATAAGATGGACTGAAAAGGAAAAGAATCTGAAATAACATTATAAAAAAATTAAGAGATTCACATAGTGACGAGGCAACTTATAGGCTGCAGCACAAGATTGAGGATAAAACTGAGATATCATCAATGTTTTATTGAGTTTATTTGTAAATAAAAAATTAAAAAAAATTAACATGTTGCCACAGATTAACCTAGCAGAAGCCATTGTGGGAAAATCTCATAGGACTACTACATACCTAAGGGTATGTTCGTTTCGGGCTTATAGTGGACGTGGGAAATCCGGACTTTGAAGTCCTAGTATTTTAAAATCTTGATGAATAGTTAAGATGTATGTTTGTTATAGGATTTTATAGGGTAGGATGGCGGAAAAGATGATTGATGTGATATTATTATATTATTTTAAGCGTATTGGGAGAATAAAAAGTAGATAATGTGAGTGTATTGGGAGAATAAAATGTAGAGTAGTAGTAGGTTATGAGTTAGAGTAGGATTAATAGGATTTCAAAATCCTTACTTAAAGTCTCAAAATAAATAGGAAAGTCCAAAGTCCGTCGGGATAGTCGCCAAACGAACATACCCTAACAGATCATTGGCATTATAAAAAGGGCCAAAGCATGTCACATTACTTTGGAAGAGACAAGTGATTGCAAAAGTAAAGGCTTTAAAAGATAAAACAATCATAAAGGATAAATACCAGACCATAAACTACCATCACTCTTCTCAGAAACGGGAAAAAATGGCCTAAAAAATAAAACAAAATTGCAGCAAGTGAAGGAAATACAATCAACCATCTTGAGTTTGAAAGCTTTAAGTGTTAGAACTTCCATTTGCTCAACATAGGCAGGAATACTGTCTTCATCCACATTACATAATTGGACAGTGTTGTTATATATACCGCCCTTGACCATCAATGCCTAGACATCAAACTGATAAGATAACAGATACTCCCTTATGAGAAAAGAAGCTGAAGGACTGAACAAGTGTTATATGAAAACTCAGCACTGCTTAATAATTAGATTCAATTTTGAGTGGCAGATGGGTTTAAGAGTTTATTATCACTTTCGGTTATCTTTTCAGCCCAAAGTGTGTTTCAAGTGACCACCAGCAATAAGCATTACTCTGTGTTATGTATGGAAGTAAGGTATACGTGAGCAATACATTTAACATATAGTGAAAGTTCTTCACTTGTAATATATAGTCATCCTTGAACATAAGCAAACTCCTGAGTCATAATACGGTCGTGCTGCTATAAAGGGGCATTGTGTAATCCACTAGAAGTTCTGAACCAGAATTAAGAGTTCCAAATTGAATTGATGAAAGGAGTTGGAATGTGTGTATAAGCCATCAAAATTAAGGACCTAAGCGATGATTGATAGATGGTAAGCAAGCGAATGACAAGTACGGTTGTTCAAATAGTCTATAGCTGATATTAGAATATCAATACTCTTCAGTACTGCGAATTTCTAAGAACAAATTGTGTATGTATCCCAGTAAATTTTCATCTACAGATTTTCAACTCATCTATAAGATGTTGAAGCTCTCATTCTAACCCTGCTTTCCTGTAGATGCTCGCCTCCACTTTCACAAGCAGATTTTCATTTATGCTTATTCAATTATTAAACAAGCACATAATATAAACATGACTTCCAACATTATGTGCAAGGTCATAAGTGAAATAACAACATTCATCACAGTTTTTGGCCCTTATGAGCCAAAATATCATCAAACATGGAAAACTTCCCAATCAATTCTCTCACAGAACACTTGTCTTCAAAGTCAGATGTATAAATAGCACAGCTTAGTGTAATTCAACAAGTAATGTCATATGCACGGGCATCAAATATTTGGTAGGATCTTTATACAAAGTCAGTGACAAGTGTAACATATATGAACGAGAAGATTACAAATTAACTTGCCTGATTATGTGCAATGTTGCCCATAGCTTGCTTTCCCATAGCACACTTCAAAGGAAAACAATAATAAACATGACTAGTAAGACAAAAGTCGAACGCAAGGTACCCCACCCCCACCCGTCCGAAAAGCAAATATGACATACCTGATATGTATTTCTTGGTGACTGGTTATGATGAGGATAAGGGATCAACCCAGCAATGATTCCCAATATGGTAAAAGGCTCTATTTCAATATGGGTTGTTCCTTCTTTAGCATTCTCTTCATACAAGGCAATCTAAAAATGGTAAAGACAGGACACAATTGAGATTCTAATCATTAAAAGAATTATAAAATGGAAGAGAGATCAAACCAAAGCATTGTTCTCCTCATTGACGTCAAGATATTCTATCAAGCCTTCCTTCAAAAAACTATGAAAGTTGCGGACTCCATCCTTCAAGAAAACTAAATTTTAGGCAGGGTGGTCAAAATGAAAATGAGAAGCATATTGTGGGTGTGTTTTCAAACTCAACATGAGGTCTAGAAACACCTTTTTTTTTTTTTTTTTTTAAACCGAGTCTAACAGCTTTGAAAATAAAGTGATTCTAGACTATTCACCAGAAGTTGCAAGCACACACTGACTATTCTAAGGCTGTTACCCTTAACTCCTTCATGTGATGCTCTTTAATTCTCGATACTCCTTTGTCAGCAATTACAAGCGGACGACAAACACGACCACCATCACAAGCAATGTAAATACAACTCTGCAAAAAAAAAAATTCCTCAACTTTTAGAGCATAAATTAGTATCATAAATATTTAGACAATTACCAAAATTCAGAAAACAATAAGAATTACAAGAGCAACTGACCAGAAACCTTATGTTGAACATTAATTTGAAAACACAAATTAACCGAAAGATTTATTAGGATTATATAATCTAATGTGTTGCCCTAAATTCTGCAGCCATATGTCTCAATAAAACATGCAAAAAAAAAAAAAAGCAGAGCAGGTTAAATTTTATCTTGAGGATTAACTATTTATAGTTTGAGGACTCTTTTGGCCATCGTTGTGTATGCAGAAACATCTGGCAGCTCCATGGTATTCCAACAAAAATCCATATAGATAACATTCAAAGATAGAAACCACAGTTTTATTCTCATGCAATGATAGAAATGGTGTCTTAAGATTCTTGAAAGCATCCATAAATAACAGCCAAGACAAACAAAGATTAATCAAGGGGACAATAAAAAGCAATAATGACAACTTTGCCTCCGAGAAAATACGACTTGTCTTGCTATCATTTTTATGCATAGAGAGTACGACTTGCCTGTTTATCATTCACGAAAATGCTTACAAACTCGCCAATTTTACCACACCTTCGCAGTTTTCTCATTGAATTGGTGAATCTCTGAAAAAGAAACCGAGTAACATAAGCTGGACAAAAAGTGCAGAGTTTTGTTTTTTCCTTCTTTTCATCAAAGGAATGAACAGAAACTTTTAGGACAAATGCCCAAGTGAACATAAGGTAAAAGATTTTCAGTTTATAGAATCATACTTGTGGTTTCCTGTGCATGCCAAGAATAAGTCCATTGAATATGACCAGATAGAAATTTGGCATGTGAACTTCTTCAGCAGAGAACAATTCCAAGTCTTCCACTCCAAGATTGCGACACTGTCACATGGATGATAGCAACCAAAAGAATAGTTTGGATCATGAAGTCTTTCACAGTTATATATCTACAACAGAAATATAGCAGCAAAGCGGACATACTGTGACGGCCGGCCCTATGAATTATTTCATGTCTAAAGTTGTTGGCCAATGGTCATTCAATCAAAATGCTGAATGTCTTATATTCCAATCAAAATTTAGCTGAAAATTTGAGTATATCGTAATCTTAAGCATCGATATCTACCATCAACATTAACAGCGAAAAATTCTTGAAAGAGTTTAAGATCAAAATTATTGTGCTAACTGCTAACACAAAAGACAAAAGGCATGAACTGTCAAGAGAGAGTTAAGTACCACAGAAATAAGAGGGCCTTCATCTTCATCAGTTGTCACATGAGTCATCAGTGCTAGATTTTTTATCAATCCTGTACCTGCTCCTTCTGGGGTATCACAGGGGCATAACATTCCCCACTGCAGATAAAGTCGTTTAGTGAATTAAACATACGAATGAATGACCAGAACAATGAATGGCCTAAAGATTGTATATGAATTCACCTGGCTGGGTTGCAAAGCTCTAGGACCACTAACTTTACTAGTTTTATCGAACTGAGGTTTGATTTTTGTCATCTGCCCTAAAGTAGCTATATATGACAGTCTAACAACAGCCTGTAAGAAGAAAATATCAGAATCAATCAGAAAATCGTAAAACAAGTGAATTAAAAAGGAACAGCCACATAGGTAGACAAGGTCTTAAACACCTCTGTTATCCCTGTCCGGTTCATACGAAATCTTTTGACATCCCATTTTCCAGTAGAAAGAGCCCTTTCTAGACCAACAGTGATCCTGTCATTTATCATAATCTGGACGTATGGAAATATATGTCAAAAAAGGAAAGGAACTAAACGAACAAGACAAATGTGACTTTCACAATAACAAATTGGTGATTAGAAAGAAGCTGAAACAGAAGTATCCAACTGATTGACGTCATCTTACGGTAGAAGACACTAGAGAGAGACAACAGAATAAATTTTAAAAGCGGAAACATGATACTTCAGTGTTGGTTTTTTTATTTTTTTTTATCCTTTTATTTTTGGTGGGGGTGGGGGGTGTTGGGAGGAGGGAATATGGGAACATGCTGAGCATACCAAGCAGGAAATGCAGAAGAGGGAGGGGTAAAGCAAAGGTTCAAAAGTTTTCCATAGTACACTAGAGAACCCCATAGTGAGATTATTGATGAAAACAAACAAAACAGAGCCTTTAATCCCAAATAATTGGGGTAGGAAACAGATTATTGATGTAATTGAACAAAAATATCCACTGATCTAAGGAACCTTGGAACTACATATGTGCATGCATGTAATGTTGATCAAATTATAGGAAAAAATAATACTCCCTCCATCCCCTTCTTATTTAAGCATTTACTATTTGCACGGTTTTTAATTTAGGAGTAATGGCATTTGTGTAAATTAAAGAAGATAAAGTTGACTTTAGTGTGAGAAAAGTAATGGCATATGATGTAATACTAAGATGTTTGAAGGGGTTTTTGTGTAAAATATAAGGTTGCTTTATTACCATTTAAGGAAACTTCAATTAAGTAACGAACGGACCATTTGGGCAAATGTTCAAATAAGAAGGGGACTGAGGGAGTACATGTTTTTTCTTGTGGTCAATTGCTTACCAAAACCAATTATATGAAATCAAGCTGTGGTGCATCATGAAAGAATTTCATCTCATCTAAACGTTTGAACTTATAGAGAAGTGTGGAATCAATTCATTTATTTAATACCCTAAGGCTATATTTGTTTACGGATTCTCAAGTGCCTTTTGGGATTTTAAATCCTAATCCTTGTTTGTTTATCTGGGTTTTGGTATAGGATTTTAAATCTTACCCTATAATACATATAGTACACCTATTTTACATTTTCAAACACAATTTTCAACACACTACCAATCATATATCACTCACTTTTAATTGTTATTATCCACGCCACTCAATATTCTTTCTCCTCATTTTTTACTTTGCATACTATCTCTCATACTCTACACACAATTTCAATACACAATCAATCATCTATCACATATTCTTTTTAAATCCTAATCAGATCCTACAAATACACACTCCCAAACATATACAAAATTCAAATACACATTTTACTATATTCAAATACACTTTTTTACTTTATCCAAATACACCTTTTACAGGATTTGAAATCCCCTCAAATCCATAAACAAACATAGCCTAACATTCCTCCTCACTCGTGGGCAGGCATCAACTCTATCATAGTGAGGACTGAGGAGGCCCAAAGAGTGTACTTGCGTGTTGGCATCAACTCCATCATAAGGAGGCCCATAAGTGTATAATTTAAATGGGTGGATTTGCTTTTAGCAAGATTTGAACCCAAGGTTTTTGCTCTGGTACCATGAAAGAATTTCACCTCATCTAAAAGTCTGAACTTTAGAGAGGTGTGGAATTAACTAATTTATTTCCCTAATACTCTCCATCATTCCTAGGCTTAGATTCTCAACTCCATTTCTGGGAGTAATTGAGTGGACAATTTTTAGTATAGGCGGTGTTTCTTTCTATGGGAATCTTGCTCTGATACAATGAAAGAATTTTATCTCATCTAAAAGTCCTGAGCTTGTAGGGTATGTTTGTTTTGAGATTTAGGTGTGCGGAGAAAGTCATGACTTTGAAATCTTATGAATTTGAAAGTCTTGATGAATAGTAAAAAAATATGTGTTTGTTTTTGAGATTTTGATAGGGTGAGATTTTATATTATGTCAAATCAATGTTTAATAATAATTGATGTAGTATTATTATATTGTGTTGAGAGTAAGAAAAATAGTGATGTGATTGTATTGAATTTTGTGAAAAATAGGGGTGTAGGTGTACTTTATATGAGAGAATTTTGAAGTCTAATTTTAAATCTCAAACTATAATGGGACGTGATTTTCAAAGTCCTAAGTCCATTCGGGTGAGTCCCGAAACAAACATACCCGTAGAGATGTGTGGAATCAATTCATTTATTTAATACCCTAGCACATCAGTGAACACATCAATTGTGTGTAACTAATGCAGCTTTATTTCCTTGCATTAAATGACTGAGTGAATTAATAGTTTCATCGTCTTTCCAAATTGTATATGGATCTAACCAAAGATATAAATACAAACCTGAGCAAAGTTGAATCGACTAGAGCTATGTGGCTTTGTTAAGCGCTTATCCATTTTCTTGCGTACTTCATCATTCATTGACTTGAACAAGTCCTAAATACAAAGAACATAAAGTGATTCAGTCAGACAAATTATCTTGTGAAACTTGTTCACCTTATGAAATAGGAATTATAGTAATACCATAACATTCACTCGTTGATATCAATACCCTTATAAACTAATATCATAACATTTACACACACATAAATGCTATGGTATTAATTTATTAGTGTATTGGTATTAGTTAACAAGTGTTATGATATTAGGTTATAAGTGAAATGGTATCATTTTCATATTGTGAACAAGTTTCACCGGAGACCAACTCTTAAGTAGAATATCAAGCAAGAAAATTACCTCGAAAAGTAGAGATAGCATTTGGCCAGATAGTTCTAGTCTTTTGTTCCCCATATAATCCTAAATAATGAACAAATTGCAGATCTCATAAATGGAAAACATGGACAAAATCATAATAGTGTAGACTCTCAGCTGGTCGGCATGCTCTGAAGAGTCGACCAACATTGCTGAAAATCTCTAATAAAAGTATTCAAATGAAATTTCTGCAACTGGCGTGAAAATAAACAAATCATACGACAAATCAAGGTGAGGTCTACCTTGTCATCCATTGCATCCTTGTTTAAGATTGCGTCCAACATCCGCCTCAACATAACAGCAACATATATGCATTTTGGGCGAAAATTTTCTTCAAGCACCTGTAAAGTAAAATATTAGAAAAACATGAATAGTATGTTAATAGAAAATATAAGCTGAAGCTGAACTTACAGGAATGTTGGCAAGAAATATATCCCTTATGATCCGGAGAGCACTCCCCTCCTTGATGCCAAAAAAAGGATATCAAAACAAAACAACAAAAATCAGAAGTTATATATTAAGACCAAGAAAAGAAAAAAAAAAGACCAAGCTCACCTTCTCGGTCGTGACTGAAAATGGGTTCTTCTTAACCTATACCAAGAAATAGTGATGAGCGACAGAATAAAAGTACACCATAAGGACAAGGAATACTTGTATGGATCATTCATTTTACATGAATGCATGATAAGTATGTGTATTCCACCAAAAAAGCTCTATTCTTGACCACGTAACATTTTAACAATTCAACACTCAGTTTTTCATGCAATGCATGACTACATGTCTATGTCAGGTTTAAAGATAATAAAGCATAATTGATAAACAATATGACAAAAATCAATCTCAAAATTGATTTATAATTGTTAGATCAAAATAATTAGTATCTAATAGTCCATTAATCTGAATAGCTTCACTTCTCTTACAGCTATTAGGCTGCAAAAATAAAATTAATGAAAAGATCAGTTGAACAATTGACTGTTTTATACACTATTTCATTCATATAGTATGTTTCACATTTTTATATAGGACAAAGCTACTAGTTAGAATTTTTCTTTTTAGTTTTATCAAAAAAATAAAATCTTATCAGTCCTTATCAAAAAAAAAAAACCTTCTGTTCGAGGAACTCCAGTGCTTGATGCCGTGTATGTATACCATCCTTGACACAATCCTGAAATCACAACAGGGTACCACAAAATTAAAATTTTAGAGTTACAATCAGCATTTAAAAAAAAAAAAAAAAAAAAAACAGAAAGGAGGGGATTATCTCCTGAAAGGAATTATCAAGACCAAATAATTTATTTATTTAAAAAAAAAATTGACTTCTTTTGGAATAGAGTAAAAAATTTCTCTGATAACCTAAACGTTATTTACCTGAATTGAAGGCAATAGCATTTCACTATACCGAGGGTCTCTACCAATCATCTGGACAATCTCTTGATCGCATTCCATACCCATAGCTTTCAGCACTACCATGATAGGAACCTAGAAATATTTAGAGATCAGAAAAAATGAGACCATTATGCGGACAGGGGACAGGGATGGTAAAATTAGTCATATATACCTTGCTTGTAAATTGATTCAGGTAAAGATTTATCTTCTCTTTCTCCATTTTTATGACTGTTTTGCTTTTTATTTTATCTGAGCTGCTTGTAACGGATGCTTGAACGCTGAAAGAAAGGAAAAGCAGATCAGTCAGAGAAAGTAGCAACTGTGGAGATAAGTGTACCATCACTCAAATGAAATGCAAGTTATCATAAAGCTCAGTTGTTCTTGGTTTTCCTTTACAACCCTTAATCAGAATATCCAAAAGACCAACTTCTCCCACCTATGCTGACTTCAAAAAGGTCTATCATGAGTTTAAACAATATGAAATTCGTCAATGGACAAGCACCGAGATTAACCCATGGTGACTTCTCTAACACCCCAAATTTTGCTTCATATATTATCTTGGCTATGCAAGTCTTGCCAAATAAAGAACAATAAACGAAAAGTTGATTTGAATTTATCGAGCATGTAGTTAGTCACCATAACAAGTTCTCCATTTTATTCGCGGGGAGAGGGGGGGTTAAAAATAAAATTTTCTCGTTTGTCTAATGGGATAGATTTACTTAAAGAGAAAGGCACGTCACACGTGGAGAAGATTAATTCTTACACGCCCAACATGATTCCATTGGTTCATGCAGCCTACCCCAATTATTTGGAATAAATGACTCGGTTTGTTTGTTTATCTCATGTGACAGAACATTCAAAACGTATGTGACAAGATATATATGTTCAGTTTTCACCAATAATGCAACCAACGACATTCCCACTGTTATCCTTAGGAGACTTGTTGGGAAATCAAACTCAATGCTTCAATCACCTCGGACTAATAAGTCTGTATTTTTATGCTACAAATTATAATCCAATGCTTTGATCACTCCGAACTACTACAATGTGTATTTTTATTCCGGTAAGCATTCAAAATGCACAGGATCCATGCTTTAAGAAATAGAATATTATAAATTAAATAAAAAAGTAAAAATATTACAACGACACATGCTCACCAGCCTTTTTGATCAGTATCTATGATTATTCTGTTCTTTGAAAGTTGTTCCTGTATCAAAATCACCTGGAAAAAGATGTGGAAATAAGCACCATGATTACAAACTGACGATCTGGAGAAAAGCAAACTGTAAACAGCTTAGGCTAAAAACAAATTGATTGTAAACAAAATCAATCATATTAATAATAACTTATGAAGCATTAAACACAAAGATTGTAAAAATGACTGTTACCGGACAAGGGACAATTGAAGTGACAACTGACTCATGAATAATTACAGATAAAGATCGTGAAATATGAAAAATACTCGTGAAATGTGAAAAATACTGGCAAGGGACGATTTGAAGTAACATAAGATACTCAGGCTTTAAAACTTTCAGGGTAACAAACATGAAACACCCTTACTTGTCTACCTACCATAAACAAGAGAAAAATAATTATTATGTGATGAAAAATATTCACCTTCTCTGCCCCTTTAATTACAAAATATCCTCCAGGGTCAAGCGGGCATTCACCTACAAAAATAGATAAAGCACTTCTAGAAAATGACAGAAACAGAACCATAGAAATAGTGTTTGCTCTGTAATAACAATTTGACATGAATAATATATGCATATGCATCTCTATAGCAAAATCAGGCAGACATACCATATCTAGCAAGCTCTTCTTCATCCTTCCCGTACAATATGCAACAACAACTTCTTAACATGATAGGCATTCTCCCAATAGATAAATTCTGTAAAACATAACTCTGAAATTAAGAGCGTCCGTACATCGCATGTAGTAATAATATATACATCACATTTATCACATTCATGATATTTTTCATAAGCAAGAAAGCTCTCAGTTGAACTTACATGTTGGAATTGCGTCAACTTTCCATCAAAAAATTCTACGTTCACATTTATTGGAGCCGCATAGCTGAAAAAGTATTATGTATCAGGATAGGTTAAAAGGGTTTCAAGAACTATGATGCACTCTAAAGAAAGTAGTGTTTTCATTTTAAGGAAAACCAAACCAAAAGAATCTTTGAATTATCGAAATTCACATTGAAAAACCACCTTAAGAATACAATAACAGCGAAAATGTAATGGAATGCAACATTCAAGTTGGATATTTCCAGTCAATATAGCCTACAAGATATATGTTGCTACAAACAAGACCTCGAAGAAGTGTCTAACCTCAATGCAAAATGAAACTGTGTAATTGAGGATATAGCTGAAAAGACTTTAAAATAGAAGATACAACTAAGAGTGAAACCTAACAGAGCATTTGGCCCCTCTTTTTTCCTCATTCGCCTTTTCGATGAGTATAAATGCCTTCCTGAATGTGTTTCTACGTGAAAACGAGGGACATCTTTTGGGTTCAATATATCTATTTAAAAGCCATGTTAAAAATTTTATATTACATCTAGGTGCTTAAAATGTATCCGCAGATCAGAGACCGTGATTCCGCCTAAAGGTTTTATAAAAGACACAAATTAAACTAGTTAAACTCACGTAAAATCAGAGAGACGGCATCTTTGAGGAGTAATATCTTCGGAGATGTAATTCACTGTCATTGATGGTTTACCAATGTTAACATCTGTGTATCTGCAATGGAGTAAATTCTAGTCATCACAATGCGTAAGAACGTGATGCAGATGAAATCACAGAATACGAAGAATAATTTCACCTCAAATAAATATTAGGATGATCGTAAGAGGTGATGAGATTATTAGCTTGGACAATCTTTTTTATCTGCGTCGTCACAAAGTAATTGAAGGACTGTAAATGTTGTTTTACAAGACCTCTCACCTGCATTTGCACATTAACAACAGTCAAATTTCCAGCAAACTACTATAACCCTTTCTCTGAGAAAAAATCTGGATCAAACGGAATTAACCAGCAATATCACCACATAATTGACAAGCTTGCTGGTTCTATGGCATTCTATTGCTAATCTAATACAAAGTGTGAAATTTAGATGCAAATAATTGAAACCTTGTAAAGACAATGAAATGAAATATGAATATAATCTCAACTTAAAAGATTATCAATAAACATGAAATACAAAATTACAACCAGAATAATTACTTGCCCACATATTCATTAAGACTTCCCACTAGCAAATTAGGTAAGGTTACCCAGATATAATAAGTCAAATCAGTCCCTTTGCTTACTCACTCTTGATGCACTGATACCATGTAATATGAATTGCTTAATTGTCGTATAAATCACGGCATTTTGCTTCGATTGTCATGTCAAATTGCCCGTGCTTCAATGGTTTCTTTTCGAAAGGAAGTTTGTGAATTATACTACCATTAGATTAATATAAAAACCTTGACCTTTCAAACATTAAACAAAAGAATATGATGCACTAATTTATTCGTTTCACATACAAAAAGACAGATACAAAACCAGAAACAGAGTGTCAAGTATCAAAAGATAAACAGGAACAAACAAGAAATCAAACCTTCAAGAATTCAGGGACCAATTGATACTTATCGACGGCATTCTTCACCGGGGCGTTTAACTTGTCAATTCCCAATCTAAGTGAAACATTAGTTAGCGTGTAATCAAACTTCAAAAAATTCACTTTACAAGTAAGTTTTTAATTCAGAGCTTTAACATAAAGGAGTCCGCACATTGATTTGCAACTCAGTATAAAATTATAATAGGAAAGTTTTTGCCAACTTAAATCAAAATTTTAGGTCCATCTCCAATCTAATCGTCATCGTAATACATGCAACCGTGGTGCGTACACATACTATCGCGACGAATTACCATTCAACGGATGCATACACAAATTATAAATCTATTATGCACATAGTAATCGATTGAGCATACCCCTTCCCCTGTAAATCACTGGACAAAGCAGGGTCGTCTTTCTTCACCACCATTGTCGATTGTTGATGCTCGCGGATAATGGGAGAGAGCGATAAACCCTAAACCCTTTGAATATACATTTGGGAAAAAAAAAAACCCCAATTTTATATCAAGCCCAGAGGCCCACAACGCTTCCTACTGTCAAACCCCCAGCTTTGTTCTTTTTCAAATATAATCAATGTATTGCTTCACTAAATAATCGATGTGGGATAAAATTGAGAGATATTTAGAATTCAAGTTTCTATCGCAACTCTTAACCTCCGCAAGTACTTTTAACACCCTAGCTTTTTTCTTTTCTTTTCTTTTTATTATTTATTACTCTTCGTTCCAAAGTTATTTATCTCTTTTAAAAAATGACTCATCACAACATTTACCCAAAAAAAATCATTTATTTTAGTAATAACATATATAGAACTACAATACTATCAATTAAAAGTTATTTTAAATATTACTCTATCCGTCCCAATCAAAAACTCCTATCAAAAGCAAATGTGTAAATAACTTTGGAACGGAGATAGTAATAAAATATTAAGATATTGAGATTTATGAACATTATAAATTATTCACATTGGCAAAGTTTAATAATTATATCTTTCAAAAATTTATCCCCATGAGAAATTTTAGGTTTAATTAAAATCAAATTTTAATGATTTTACAAGAGGTTCGAATTCTTTTTTTCTTTTTTTTACTGGAAAATATTTTTATTTTAGAGGATTCAATTTGTAAACTTAAAGCACACAGAAAAACATAATCTCGTACTTTTTACGACTCCAACACCAAAGATTAAAGTTTTTTTTTTTTAAAGAAGAGACGAGAAACTCCCCCCACCCGTGCTCTCATACTTTTTACGACTCCAACACCAAAGATTAAAGTTTTTTTTTTGAGGAAGAGACGAGAAATTCCCCCCACCCGTGCCGTTGGTCCTCAAATGGCAGGGTTTAATCGAAGGATGTCGCAAGTGGACACTTATGGGAGATCGAAGGATGTTTTACGGGAGAGAGCCAAAAAGCAAAAACTCAAATTCTCTCATACTTTGTGCCCAAGTGACTCCAACACCAAAGATTAAAGTTTTTTTTTTTCAATGGAGAATTTGTCGAAGGATGTCAAATTCCAACACCCAACCAACAAACTCAACAGTAAAGCGGATTGTAGAATCGAAGGATGTGCCCAGTGGCGGATTAACTTATAGGAGAGAATAACAAACTCGGTAGAACGGATTGTAAATCGGGGATGCCATGGGAGAGAAAGGCAACAAGATTCATCCGCGACAAAACTTATAATATTTCAATGGAGAATTTGTTCAATGGAAATTTGTCGACGTCCTGCACAAACACTTACGGAGAGAGCCAACAAACTCAAATTTTAGCGGATTAGAAGGATGTCTGAAGGATGGGAGCCAACAAACTCAAATTGTAGATAAGGATGCTTAGATGGGAGAGCCAACAAGATTCAATCCTGGACAAACCCCCATAATATTTCAATGGAGAATTTGTCTCACACGGGGTTCGAACATGCGTTGCCGGGGGATTTCTCCCCACATCACCACAAACTTTATCAACTTGGCTATGCCCTTGGGGGCAATTATTAAAGTTATTTTACTATATCTAGTTTGCATTCAAGATACTTTATGATATAAAGACTATAAAATACAAATTTTGAATCAAAAGTACTCTAAAATAGAAAAGAAAAAAATAATGACTCTAAGGTACAAAATGTATCAATTTTACCCCTAACATCAAACCAAACGGCCCCTACCACCTATTTCTCTCTTCAGTCTCTTCCCCCAATTCATTCTATTCCTCGCACTCTCTCTCTCTCTCTCACCCTCTCTCTCTAAAAACCTACCGCTCTCTCCCTCTATATTTCGGCCAGCTCACCTCCCTTGGCTACCATCACCAACATCAACACCACCACAAGCCGACCCAACCACTCTCTCCCTCTCCTTCTCTATTTCAAAAATGGACCCGAGGGCGCCGCCGACGTCATCACAACCTCTGCTCTCTTTTGCGATGGTGAGAGGTCGTTGGGCCCTATTTTTTATGGTTTGGTGTTGGATCTGGGGGCGATGGTGATTTGATGTGGTGTTTGGGGATGATGGAGACGAAGGTGGAGTGGCGGTGGTGTTTGACGGTTCGGTGGTGGGCTGGCCTGGTTGATCTGTTGTGTGACGGCAGCGGAGGCTGTTTGTTTAATTCATGTCCAGGTTTAATTCTTTCAAATCTTGATGTAATTTTTAGTTTGTTTTATGGAGTATTGATTGTGAACCCTGGTTTTTTTTTCTGGAGTTGTTGGCGGAGAGGTTGACGAACGGTATGACTTTGCAGGATTCTAATTATTCTACTGTAATTTTGTTTGCAGATTTCAGTAAATTGCTGCATGATGAAGAAGACAGCTTATTTGTGTAATTTTGCTTTTTAATGTGTGTAATTTTTTTATTTTTTACTGTATTAATTTACATAGTTTCTTTGTATTTTTAGGATTTGTATTTTTGTAGAAAACAGTGATCATCAGATTTGTAGATTTGTGTAATTTTTAGGATTTTATTTTTGCAGATTTGTTTAATTTTGTGTTGATTTGTGTATGTATTTTTCCGTTTCATTTATTTAATTTGTAATTAGGTGTTTATTTTTGCAGATTAGGGTTTCTGTTTAAATTAGGGCCCAAAATATATTTTTTAAAACAAAAAAAAAAGCAATCCAGGATCCAAAATATAATTTATTTTTTTTTAAATGTACTCTAAAAATGGTCTAAAATATAATTTTTTTTTAAAAATGCACTCTAAAATTGGTCCAAAATATAATTTTATGAAAAAAATACACTTCAAAATTAATCTAAAATATAATTTTTTTTTAAATGCACTTCCGGGCCTAAAATATAATTTTTTTTTTTTAAAATGCACTTTAAAATTGGGAAAGTGCATATTCTAAATACAAATTTTATAAAATTTGAAATTTAAATTAAATTATATAAAAAATTACAATTAATAAAAAAGTAGAATAAAAAAGAAAAATACAGAAAATAAAAAAAAATTGTTCTAGTAGTGCAGAAAATTAAATTAAAAAAATTGCACTCCAAAATGCGTTAGAAGTGCAGAAAATATGTCAGAAGTGCAGAAAACTGAGCAGAAGGGTAACTTAGACTTTTTGACCATTTTTTTTGTACCTTGTAGTCACTTTTTTTTGGTTATGTACCTTAGAGTTCTTTTGTTAGTGACTTTGTAGTGGAGAGTCACTCACCCGATATTTTATTTGAGGTAGTGTTTTTCTTTTCTTTTTTTTTTGTCTATACATTGGTTAGTGAAATTAAATTGTTTGTGAAGTGTATTACGTTATATGTTAATTATGTCTATTACGTGTTGTATATCATTAAATCAAAATGTTAAGGTCTAGCTCACGGATCACCATAGCCACTAAAACGATTTAAACAGGGCTTTAAATAAAGTATTTTGAGACTTATGAGATAAAGAAGACAGTTCATGTATGAAATGTATTTATTATTGCATTGATTGTTTTCCTCTTTTTTATATATACATTTAGTTTGAATAGTTGGACCCAAATGAGTGCATATGGAATAAATCTCATCCTCATGCATAACTTGCAAACGATATGAAAAAAAGAAAATAAATGACATGACTTGATTTGTTAATTTGCCTAAATTGAGATGGCAAGTTTAATATTATGAGGTCATATGCTGGTGTGTTAAAATTGTGTCGTGGCTTATCAATGCACCATTACTATTATTTTTTAAATAATAATACAAAATTTTTTAAGATACAATGATAATGCCTCCACATTATAGTGATATTTAAATAAATTGGGTTCATTTTTTAAACTTGAGTTTGAGTTCGTAAAAGTTTTTATCTTTATATAAAATAGAAAGCTTGGACAGACTTTATTACCAGCTAAACTAAGTTTGAAAAAGTACAGTCTTAAAAGGAAAAAAAATAGTAATTTTTCATTTCAAGTTAACTTTTAGTGCATAACTATGTCAAGTTGTATTCAAAGGTGAAAACAAGTTACATGTTCTAAAAATACATTTAAATTGCATAAATACACTTGATTCATACAATACTTTGTCTAAATATTTTTATAAACGATTATTAATTTGGCATTTTTTAGAACAAAATGCACCGTGCACAGGGACGGACGCAAGAATTTTAAATTAGCTTCACAGGTGTTGAACCCTTGATTTCTCCATTATTAGATTAGAAAAAAGAGGTTGTACCACCGGGTCAACCACATTTGTTAACAACAATATTAATTTTTAAATATATTATTTAAATATTTCGAAAATTCCAGGGCCCAAGTACCCCCCTTGTCCCGTTCGTCCATGATCGTGCAATCATATTTTATTTTAGAATCACGATTTATTATATTAAAAAGTGCAACTTACTTGCATTGAATCATGCAACCGTTTTTCCATATTAATAATTGCACGATACAGTGTAAATAAGTTGCATTTTTTAGTATAATAAATCGTACGGTTCTAAAATGCACTATGAGTGTGTGCACCTGAGTGCATACAAGATCTATCTATCTATTATTGGTGCACAAGGTCTACATAATACCTTCTTTATTTGAGTAACACTCTTGTGAATCAGATTTATACATGAAAATTATCACTGTTTAAAAATATAGCATATTTTTTAACAGTGATAGATTTTGTGCATAACAGTCAAAGTTTTTATACATATTAGTGATACTAAAAAAATGAACTCGATTCACACAAATTTTTATCTATTTCTTTTTTTGACCGGTTGATTTGGCATTCTTATTAATAGTATAAACTAGTATATCACCCGTGTGTTGCACGGTTTGTGAGTATAAAATGAACATAATATAAAATGTATTCATTTTTGTGTTAAATAAATTATAAAAAATTATTTTACTTGTAATAATAATAAGAATCTTTTTTTTATTTTTTTAAATATATTTTTTTTATTTAGATGCAACGCACGATTTATGAACATGTTTTGTTTTTACAATCAGGCACATGGGAAATGGGTGGCGCTCCAACTGCTTAAAAAAAATAGATTGTTAACTAATGTAACTTTAAAAATATTTTTTTTCTTACAATTTTAAATTATTTCCTTTTAAACAACTTTGATTGTCACTTATTATTGTCTTCTCAATTCCCATTGCATGTCAAAATTTTCAAATTGTCCCCTTTAGTTACTCTAAACATGATAACATATAACTACCCATGATTAAAATTGATCTCCTTAAGAAAAAGTCCAAGATTTTTAATAATTGTCTATAATTCTTATTAATGATCACACCATAAGATATCATTAGTCAAAATTATTTTTCTAAGATGTTAAAGAGAGTTTACTATCTAATGATGACAATGTCATTCCTAAAATCAACATTCTTTGTCCTAAGTTAGTCTCGATTAATATTTTCTTTTATAAATATGGGTACTGAGCTTCATCACAACCAACCTAATATCATTTTACAATCCAAGATTTAATGTCAATTGTATATGCAACTAATTCATAGTAATTGGACTCAATGATGGAACTACATGTTCTATGTTGGGATCACGTGCCCCCATATTTTTTTAAGTATATAGTATATTATAATTATTAGGAGTAATACTTATATTATATGTATATAATGACTTAAATGAGTTTTTAAAAGTGTTATAATTAGTTAATCTTGCAAATATTTCATCTAAAAATTTTTGTAGATTTGTTATGTATATGCACTATCACTATTTAAAAAATTAAATATTTTTTAAGATAGTAATAGTGTATATTAGAGATGCTAAACGGATTGCGGGCTATAGGGCCGAACCGTTTAATCTTGAAAAATACAGGGTTAGGATTGACAATTCGGTGGCCCGTTTAAGAGTGAACCAATAAGGTCCTAACTCGTTTAGGCCCGTAACTCGGTAGGGCTGACCCTAATGGGTTAGGGCCGGACCGCCAGCCCGTTCTAGTCTTTTTTTTTTTATACTCTTTCAGTCCCACATTAAGGTTTCCTTTTGCTTTTGGCACACAAATTAATGAATATAATATTAAATGATTGAGATGTAATAGGAAAAGTAAAAAGGTACAGAGATATAGGGAGAAAGGGTAGAAAGAAAAGGTGCAGACACACCTATCATTAAAGGAAATGAGAACCTTAGGGTGGGACGGACGAAAATGAAAAAATGGGAACCTTTGTGTGTGGGACGGAGGTAGTATATATTTATGTTGGTTTAATAAATTAATAAGGTAAAAATAAATATTAAATATATAAATAAAATAATAATAATAAATGAATATAAATAATAAATTGTCTATTAAAGTTTTATTACTTCTAACTTCATAAGAAATTGTAGTCTTTACGTGAAACTCATATATGTACATTTTAGTTGCTAGTATTTTAAATTAACCGAATTAATATATCAATCAATTATAGCTCAAATATATAGAACATAAAAAATGAAAAAAAAAAAAAAAAAAAACAGTGTAGCCTGCCCGTTTAGCCCGAGGCCCGCTAGGGTTGGGGTTAGGTTGCAGCTTTTAAAGACCCATTTAAAAGTGAACCGCTAAGACTCTAATCTGTTTAGGTCCGTGGCCCTATAGGGCTGGCCCGTTTAACATCTCTAGTGTATATGCATAATTATTATGACTAAAAAAATAGAATTCACGTGAACCCGGGCTCACAGGAAAATCTACTTGTTATATTATTTATTTTTGTGCCCCCGTCAATAAAATTTTCTGGATCCGTCCATGATTGGACTAATCAATTTAAATATTATATCCTATAAAAGAATCATACAAATAAGTAAATAAATTGAGCTTTATCACAACCAACCTAGTGTCATTTTACAATTCAACTAATAACGTCAACTAATAATTTAATTAAAAATTATTCAACTAACAATTTAAGTCTAATGTCAATAGCTCATGCAACTAATTTATGGTAATTGGACTAATCAATTTAAATCCAATATCATGTGATATTATCATACAAATAAATATATAAATTATACATTTTCATATATACAATACTTCTCGTCTTTTTTAGATTGCTCAAAATCCAAAAAGTTCATCTTTTATCACATTCTCAAAATAACAATAAAATAACTATACAATCCATGCTACCCTTTACAAACATCACTAAATTATATCACATGTCACTAATAATTACATACAAAATTAACTTATTTTTTTATCTTATTTCACTAAAATTGACAAAATACCCCTATCAAAAAACTATTTTATTACCTTCAAATATTAATAAAGAATTTCCTCATCAAAACCCGTGTCAAAATCAAGTGAGCAATCTAAAAAATAGATGGAAGAAGTAACTGGTTTTTAAAAAATATATATTCATATCAACTACAAAATATAACATTTTATATTATTAATCATTAACTGGTTTTTTTCTTTTTTGGTATAATGGTTTGTTATTATATATGTATAAATAGATTTAGTTTAAAATTTTGTAATAATTTTTTTGTTGATTTTTTTTTTTTTTTGGTATAATATTTTATTATTATATATGTATAAATATATCTAGTTCAAAAAATTAAAAATAATATTAATAATTTAAAAAATAATTAATATATATATGTGGTAGATATGAGGAATTGAACCTTGTACTCTTCCATACAAAGAAGATAAAAAATATTTGTTATATAATTTGTGCTACATCAAATTTGTTAAGATGTTTAAAATTTTATTAGAAAATTATAACAATTTTTTAGCCCAATTTTTTGTCCAACATTTTGTTATTAGATATGTATAGACTAAAATTTTCAAATTTAAAACATGTAGATTTATAACTTAAAACACTCATTTTATTAATAATGAAATAAATATTTTTTAATCTCGCATTACCGTTCGTTAGGTTTTCTAATTAAGAACTCCAGGCCAGTTGTTAATAAATAAAGCATGTAGTACTACCATCACCATCACCTTGAACTGAGCTGCATCATCAAAACTCCAAGCTGCTGCTCAAAGTCCTCAAATCTCTTCTTTCAAGATCAATCTTCGAACTCCGTGAAGATTCAACACAAACGCCAAAATCCTCTGGAACCCACCCCTTTTCTAAATTATCCGCGACAAATTTGCATTAATTCCTCGTAATTTGAAGCAAGCTCCACACCGTTCCTTGATTCCTCCAACCTTCCTGCGATTGTCTTTGAATTTATGTACTGAATGCTGAATTTCCTAATTCTTTATATTGCCCAGAGCTCAGCCTCTCTCTGTTTCTTGTCGTTTAGCAGAAATGCGCTTCTAATTTCATCGTTAAATCGACTCAAATCGAAAAACCCATGAGGAATAATCAAAACCCTGAAGTTAAAATTGGGGGTTTATGTGAGTTTCTTTAATTAATGATGATAGCGTAGAAGATTGTTTGAAAAGGTGCATTTTTTTGTAATGGGGAGGAGTGGTGGTGTGGGTTTAGCGGTTGTATCAGCGGCGGCACCGACGGTGGTGCCCGCGGCGGTGAGTGGCGGTGGTGGTTTGGACAGAGACGAACAATGGAGGAGGTTTGACAATTCAGTGAGTGCTGTGTCGTTTGGGTTCGTTGCAACCGCTATACTCATTTCTATGTTTCTTATCATGGCCATTTTTGAGAGGTTTCTCCGGCATAGGTCGTCGGAGGCCGGCGGCGGCGGCGATTCAGGTGGCGGCGAGGGGAATTTGAGAAAACTAGACTTTCCTTCTCCTAAGGTACACTGTTTTTCACCCAATTCATTAAAAGGTATTAGTTGTTTTACTATAAAGTATTAGTTGTTTTACTATAAAGTATTAGTTGCATAACAGAGTTTACACAAGATCAACCCATTGTTTAATTGCTTATGATTGAGAAATCCAGTCACGATTCGTGGTGCGTTCTTCGTTTCATATCGTATTTCATTTCATCAATACACACGCATATATAATCACGCCATCATCAAGCGTCACCGCAAAAATCGGCACATAACATTAGTGAAATTATTGTGAGTTGTGGCATTTGTTCTTTTAGGAGTAATTACAAAAGCTAGTTGACCTCCCAATAATCTTCGTTATTAAATCCTTGCTGTATTTCTACTGTAGAAAGTCCAAATTGCACAGAGTATTCTTGAGTGATTATGTGCTGTAGTGTACAATACCAAAGTTCGGAAGATCTTGTCTTTATATACGCGATTTTGTATTCGAATTTCAACTACATTTAGACAGGAATGTTATTTTCAGGGTCCCTTTTATTCTCCATTATACTAAAAGCCATCTAAATGGCCTCCAATTTGATTACTCATGTCTGCTTGTCCCTTGATGTGCAAATTAAGTTATATCTACCTTTAGTTTAAAATATTTCATGTTGAGGTCTTTTAGGGTTATGGTTTCTCGACCTTACAATTTACATATCCTTAATCTACGAATACTATCAGAACTTTTAAGGTTAATCATCAACCCCACCACATTAAATCCTTAGCTTGAAGAAAATCTCTCGATGATCATCTCGTATACTTTTTTATTCTCAAATGATAAATGATGGCAAATGATGGTTTCTTTCTATGCAAGAACGTGTTTATGTTGAAAACTTTCCAGTTATTACAACTTGCCAATCCATCATTCCGTTGTAGCAGTAGCTTAATATATCTTAGAAACAAAAGTAAGATGATCTGTTATTTGGTTCTCTAATTTGTGTATATATATATACTAGAAATTATTAATAATTGGTTTATGCACTATTATGAGATAACAAAGCACATGTTAGATTGTCTTAAGTGTGTATCTTTTTCCTAAATGAGCTCTAACGAAGCATCACCATCTATAATACGACCACCTTGCGTTAAAAAGACGCATTAACATCGTTGTAATGCGCATCATATTCCCGTTTATCTTGTTGGAAATCTTCGATTGATGGATTTTTTTTGTTTTCTTGCTATTTTGAGATTTCTTGCTTTGCTTACCAGCATGAGACATCAGTTATCAGTACAGATGATATCTTCTTTTCATGGTTTTTTTTTTTTTTTTTTTCATGGGACCCTTCTTTGTCACCACCATGTGATTATGTCCAAGACTCACCTTAAACAATCATATTGTTACTTTTCTAATCTTTTATTCTTTCAATTCTCTAAATTTGGTAGTTACCTCATTCATCGCCTAAAATTGTTAGTCTCTGCAGAATAAATTACTTTTAGTCAATTGTAACCCCACAACTTAAAGTAAAATAATTTACCATGAAAAACTAGCTATTATTCGCGGAAAGTGAAACTCGAAACGTTAGGTTAAAAAACTAGGCTCGTGAAATAATTTGTAGACAAAAACTTGAATACAACAAGTTCACCATTCAACTCAAGTGTAATTTTTAATGGTATTAGTCATTTTACTAAAAAGTATTAGTTGTTTCCACTGAATTAGTTGTTTCCACCGAAAGTATTAGTTGTGGGGACGCTTGCAGATGGTCTCAAATTTTTATTATCCTTGTTTGATCAACACTTGTGCATCTGCAGATGACGGTTTATCCAAAAGGGGTATCGGTATTAATGCCCGGAGAGACGACCCCTACTTTCCTTGCACATCCGGCCCCACCACCGTGCCCTCCTGAGCACATCTCCCCTGCCTACACTTCACCGTAGAGTATGTTTCAGGTACTCGATGGTTATCAATTCAACGAGACGAATAAGGAAAAACATCGATGGTTTTGTGAAAATCAGGGGAATTGATTAGGTTAAAGACCATGAATAGTTTCTGATGATTCTTGCTGATTGTATATAGCTCTCTCAATTTGAAATCATCCTTGATATGGACTTTGGGTTCTTTCCACTACATTGTACTTATTTCTGAACATTGTCTGATTGGACACTTGAGATTAATCGTAACGAGTCATTTTCTGTTTTTGTGTTTCATTTCATCATTATACTGTACATCACATATAGAATAAATAGTACGGAAGATTTATGATAAGTGAATTTTAGAATTACAACTTATTAATTGATACAAAATAATTGTATATACATAGGTATAATTGCACTTTAATGTGCAATTTTGACTATATATGCAATTTTATTTTTACTCATTAGTAATTTGCATCAAAATTTTGTATCTATTAATAATTTTTTTTTTTTTTTTTTTGACAGAAATTAGTAATTTTTTCTAGTGGTACAAGCCATGCATGGAATTAAATTTCGCGTGGAATAAATATATGGACGCAAGTAAAATAAAATATGAAATTAAAATATTGAGAGAGAAAAAAAACAGTCATAATTTGTAGCTCTAGTGTTTGGTAATTTGCTCCTTAATTAATGGTAATCTAGGTTTTTAATAATGATTCGCAAAACAAAGAGGGACAGAACGAAGTAGATTCCAATGCTTTTGTCCAACAATTCACACATCTCAGTAAAGATACCAAATCTCCTATATGATTTTACAAAAAGCTTACACTTAAAAAATGTGTATGCACGTAGTATTTCTTTTTCTTTTGGTCAATTAATCTCAATTTGCCTACCCCCATTTTATATAGTGAAGGGATCTATTATTTCAATTTTTTTTATTAGGCAAACGAAATTTTATTATAACAAACGGATATAAGGGATACCCGAAAGAAACATAGTTAATTAAATAAAGATTTCAATAACCATTCGAGAATTTGAAAGTCATTCTATAAAAAAAAATATAGAGGACACCTTATCTTTTACACATACGCAACTCCATATTCTAATCTTGAGATCTTCCACCAATTTTGCACTAAAGAATATTGTGCTTTTAAAGATAATGTCTTTCCTCCATTTCCAAATTAACCACACAACTCCTAGTCATATACTCGAAGAATCTTGTTTACCTCTCTTCCCCTTAAATGATTGAACTAAGAACAAGAGGTTAGAAACAGTGTTCGAGTTTAAAACAGTAAAATGTTGAGCCAATCTTAAATCTCCATCCAAATCGAGTAAATTTGAGGGCACTCAAAGAACAAATTTGTTTTGCGGATTCTTCCTCAGACGAGTAGAAGACACATCTTGAAATAATGAAATGTTGCGACGTAGAAGATTAGATTTCATCGGAAGGCGATCCCACGATAATGTATAGCACAGAAGTTTAATTTTAATTGACCGAGATTGATGCTTCGTCTTGTTTCAGAGATTAGTGATTATTTCAAAAAAAAAATATTGAGCAGCCAAAAAAGATGTATATTTCAAAATAAAAAATGGAGTACAAGGAATATTCCCACCCTTACAACTAATTAAGTCCCCTGGATCGAAACAGAGAACCAAGATTACAACAACTTACAACTCACAACTCACTCAAATCTAGGAACGCCAAGCCCTGAATGTAATATGACTTGCCTTAGAATATTTTATCGTCACCCATGACCATGTCTTTGCCTTGATTTTTTCGAACACTTTCCTTGATTATTTCAATTGATTTTTTTTTTATCAGGAAAAAAGAGTTTTATTATAGAGAGGGTACGAGGTACCCGAGGTATGTACAAGAATTACAGGGAGCTTTCCATAATCATTCTAGGATTTGACGACCAATCACCAAAATAAAATCTATTTATCATTTTATCTTTCACCAGGATCCAGCTCCAAATCTTCACCTTGACTTCTTCTAGGAACTTGTTGTTCGGGGAAGCCGAATTCCTAAAAATGACATCATTCCTCCATTTCCATAGCAACCAAACTACCCCTAACCAAATGCAAGTAGCAATGAGATTACCTCGTTTTCCTTTAAAGCTTCGGGTAAAGGACGATAGGTTTGAGGCAACACATGAGTTTAGGGACGTAGTGAGGTTGAGACATTTCATGACCTCCATCCAAAGTGAGTATAATCGAGGGCATTCGAAGAACACGTGACGGGCGGTTTCCTCTTCTGATAAGCACAAGACACACCTTAGGTCATCATGATGTTGTAGAACTTTTCTTCGAACAAGGTTATCTTTTGTTGGAAGGCGATTCCATAAGAGCCTCCAAGCATGGCCCGCCACTTTGAGTGGTGCAAATTTGTTCCAAATGACTCTGAATCCAGTTTCCAAAACTTCGGGTAGTTGAACCGCCTCTTGTCTAGCCACAAGCAAGTCATAAGCTTCTTTTGTAGTATAAAAACCATTTGTAGATGATTTCCACTTTCATTTATCCAGCTCTCCGGGCTTTGATGCAAACCTGTTTAACAAAGAGATAAGAGAGCTTAGCATATTCAATTCCGGCTCAAGCAGATTACGACTCCATTTCCAATCCCATACCCAATATTCCCCATGCCAAACTAACATAGAGCCCACTCTACCCCCTTTCTCAAGATTCAATTCATATAAATCTACAAATTTATGCTTTAGAGGTTCCTCCCCGACCCACACATCCCCCAAAAAAGACGTAAAATTCCCATCGCCCATCACCCTCTCCAAATTCCTATTAAACCCAACCCCCATCAGGCCCCACAATAATTTTAACTATTTCTCTCCACCACCCCGACATTCTCCCTAATCTCCCTCGTGACACTGGCTCATACCCCCCTCCCTGAATATCCCCATACTTAGACTCTAGAACCTTCACCCACAGATTCCCCTTCTCACTCATAAACCTCCACATCCATTTTCCTAATAACACTATATTAAATTGCTCAAGATCCCTAACCTCCAGACCCCCCAAAAGTTTTGATTTGCATATAGTGTTCCATTTACCCATGGAATCTTTTTGAAGCTCTCACCACCCCCCAAAGAAAATTTTGTTGAAGACACACAATTTCTCTCAATGTTTTTTTCGAATTCGGTAGAAGGACATGTAATAAATAGGTATTGACGAGAGCACCGAGTTCAAAAGAGTGATTCTGCCCCCAAAAGAGATCTTGACATCCTCCCATTTCTTTAGTCTGCTCTTGATTTTATTCACAACACCTGACCAATCCGATGTACACTTGCTTCTAATACCGACTTTCACCCCAAGATAAGAAAATAGAATTTTACCCGTCTTGCACTCTAAAAGATCAGCCATGTCGTTAAGCCGTACCGGATCGACATTAACTCGCATAATGCTGCATTTTTCAAAATTGACTTTCCAACCTGACACCAGCTCCATGTTCCTCAGGATTCGTCTCATAACTCTGGGATTTTCCATACTTGCTTCTCCCATGAATATAGTGTCATCGGCGAACTGGAGGTGGGAGATTCTGACCTTGTTTCCACCAATTTCAGTTGCCCGGAAGATCCCCAAATTAGTAGCACGGTTAAGTAATAAGCTGAGGCCCTCAGCGGCTATTAAGAATAGAAACGGGGAAAGCGGGTCCCCCTGACGAAGGCCTCTCTCAAGCTTGAAATCACCCGAAGGGCTTCCGTTCACGAGAACCGAAGCCGATGCTGTCTTGACACACTCCATAATCCAGCCCCTCCACTTCTGGTGAAAATCGAAATTCACCATCATAGACTCAATATAGTCCCAATCAACTGAATCATAGGCCTTGGCAAAGTCGACCTTGAAAAAAATTCTCTCCTTCTTCTTCTTCTTTGCCTCATCAATAGCTTCATTTAACACCGAGATACAATCGAGTATTTGTCTTCCCCCAACAAAGGCACTTTGGTTCTCGGATATGATTGAGTCGAGTACACAACTCAATCTTTTGGCCAAAACTTTGGATATGATCTTGTAGAGACCAGCAATTAAAGAAATCGGTCTATAGTCATTGAGACAGACCGCCGACTCCTTTTTGGGTATGAGCACAATGAAAGATGGATTGAGTCCTTTAACAAGTCTTCCATTTTGGTGGAATTCCTCCATCAAGCACATAAAATCAGCCTTAAAAATCTTCCAAGTTGCTTTGAGAAAGCTGGAATTAAACCCGTCAGGGTCAAGGCTCTTGGAACTTTCACACGACCAGATTGCTTCCTTCACTTCATCTTCAAGAAATGGGGAAATCAGAAATTCATTATCGAGATCCGAAATTCTTTTAGCAAACAGGTCTTGAGAAAAGCGGGGTCTACAGAAATTTTCCCGACTGAAATGCCTTTTGAAATGCTCAAATACACCTTTCTTCACCTCTTCGACCTCCTCATACCATTGCCCATCTATTTCCACCCCCACAATTTCATTCCTCTTCCTCCTGCGATTGATACACTTATGAAACAAGCTGGAATTTTGATCCCCATCTTTGATCCATCTAACTCTTGCCTTTTAAGATAGTAACATATTCTTATGCTTGAGAGTCGAATAGAGGTTCGCCATTGATTTGTTCCTCTTTGTCACCTCGTACTCTTCTAGACCAAAAGTTTCATCAATCATATCGAGGCTATGAATCTCACCTTTTAACTTGTCGACTTTCGAGTCAATATTACCGAACACCTGACTATTCCATTCCTTGAGATCAGCTTTAAGGAGTTTGAACTTTTCCTTCACCCGAAAGGTTGCCCACCCTTCAACTTCATAACTCTGCCATCTGTTTTTTACAAACTCCAGAAATTCAGGATGTAATAACCAGGCATCAATGCTTCTAAATGGTTTTGGCCCCCAATCTTTGACTTTGATCTCTAGAACAATCGGACAATGGTCAGAAGTCGTTCTTTTTAGGCCCATCAGATATTATTTCAAAGACCGAGATTTGGGTTGATTAAAAGAAGGTTATAAATGGAAAAAATTAGAAAGATAATGTATAGCAAAGACCGAGATTAGTGATTACTTACGGAATATTGAAAGATAATCTTGAAGGCTTAAGAATTAATGATGAAGATCTTTTCTTTCAATCATCTTCTATGTCTTTAATACACGTTAAATGAAACAAGAATTGTCAAATTGATAATAAATTAGAAAATGAAATATAGCATGCAAAACCATATATAAACTCTCCAATCTCCATAAATCACTGGAGCATTTTCTAGTAATTGTTAAATAAAATTTACAAAAAAGCATATCTTATCAAAATGCACACGGTAAATAAGGCGTCGTTTGAATCATAGAAAAATAAAGCACTCCAAAGAAACAACAGGGTTCTCAAGCGTCTCAGCCTCCTCCCCCAATACGACGCCGTTATTAAATTCCGACGTCGCCGGAACCGGAATCTTCTCATCACCCGCATTCCGCCGCGCCTCCGCCTCCGCAACCCTCACCGGAGACCTCGATCTCGACCTCTTGACGGCGCCCTCCCCTGCATCCCTCTTCCGCGGCCTCAATGGCGCCACCTGGCCTTTCTTCTCCGGCGGCGGCGCCGCCACTCTTCTAGCCCCCCGCCCCCTCGCACCGCCGTGCACTCTCCGTTTCCGCGGTGGAGGCCTCTGATTAACCACGCCGTCCTCCTCGTCATCGCCTTTCTTCTTCCCCTGCGCCGTTGCGTTCGATAAACTGTCGCTGTAACTACAGATCTCGGAAATTTCAGAAACCTCCGGGGCAATTTCGTCCTTTTCTTTCTTCAATTGAGCGGAATTTCTGTGAATCGTCGATTCAATTTCCCGATTCGCCGGCGGCGGCATTGGCGGGATCCTGTCGTCATTCTTCGAAACAATGGGGGTATCCATGAGCACTTCCTTAACGGCTTCTTCTTCGAACACTCCCGGCGGAGAGGTCGGCGGCGCTCCGTCGATAGAGGAGCCGCGCTCCGCCTCGGGACGGTGCTTTCCGGCGCTGAAACAGCAGCCCATTTGTTTACTTGACTAAAAACAGGAATCGCGAATTCCCACAAAGAAAATGCAATTAATCAAGAAAAGGAAATGGGGAGAGAGAGAGAGAGAGTGGTGTGTGTTGTGAAAACAGAAAAGTGAAGTTGGAATGGAATGGAATAGGATTAGTGGTGTTCCCGCGTGCTCTACTCAATTTTTCCTTTTTTGCAAGAATTGCATGTTCTAATATAGCCCACCTCTCCTCAATCATTAATAACAAAACTCTAATTTAATGCACACAAACGAGATTTTAGGAAGAGATGTTAATCCGGCCTAAATTTAAATGGGTACCCGCTTAAAACTATTATATCGCGAGGTTAGGAAAGAATGGGAGACTGCTTAAAATCGGGGTCTTTTTGGTTCGACCGATTAAATTTCATGAGCTAAATCCAAATTAATTTAAATTAAGCAAACGGGTCAGCCCGTTTATATTTATATATACTCAAATTTTTTAATTTTTTTTTATTTTCTAATTTTTCAATTAATTTTTTTTAAAAGTTTTTTCACAAATTTAAATAAGGCAAAAATCAATTATGGCCAATCAATTACAAATTAAATATTTCTATTTGATTTAGTCAATTAATAATTAATCCTCTCCAATTCAATATTTTTTAACAGTTTTGAATTTCTATTGAATTGAATAAATAAGTAAAATATTAATTCAATATAAAATAATAATATAATATTTTTATAAATTCTATTATGAAATTTGTTCATAATATGAAAATGATATCATTATAATTATAAATTAATATTATGGTATTAATTTATAAATGTGATGATACAAATTTTATATTATTAACTAATTTCATGGGAACTTTGCTCAATTATGTTATTAAAGATGATGGGAACTAATTTTATATTTTGAACATTTATTATTAAAGATAATGGGGCAGTCTGGATCGAATTTTTGTCATTATGTAATGTTAATGTTTGAACATTTTTTTTTAATTTTTTTTCGAGCCCGTTAGGTGACCTGCTTTAGCCCCGTAGAACCCGCCAGGGATAGGTTAGATCTCAACTATTAGAGGTCTTTAAAATGAACCGCTTAAGACCCGGACCATTTGACCAGAAATTTCAGAGGGCCCTAATGAGTTAGGGTTTAATTCGCTTAACATCTCTAATTTTAGGGCATGTTTTCTATCTCTACAAATAGTTTTCAAAATTACTTTTTTATTTAATGCACGAAAATAAGATTTAGGACATGTTTTCGATTTATTCTAGAAACTGTTTCATAGCATTTGAGAATTGAGAACACATTTTTATATGAGTAGTTCCATAAACATAAGAAAAAATCATCTTTGTCTTCGATGAGTACAAATTATTATCTCTAAAAAGTGTGTCAAAATAAGTGTTGCATGTACATGTGGATGTTTTCGAATCAAACTCCACGGATTTGTTTCCAACCTCTGTTACGTAGGTAGAGTTGCCCATCCGAACCGAACCGACGCGGTTATAACTGAATCGAGAACCGGAACAGGATTTAACCGAATCGAAACCGTGTATTACACGGCCCGGTTCCGCCCGATTCCTATTCCTTCAAATCAGAATCATTCAACCGCGCCGTTCCACCGTTCAACCGGCGTTCCGCGGTTCCGAACCGTTTATGACCGTTGCAAACCGGATTTGCCCGTTGAACCGGGCGGTTCCATCCGAAGCGTTCAACCGTGAACCGCCGGTTCTAGTCTTTTTTTTATTATTATTTAATGGTTGAGATTGAGTCAAATGTTACCGTTTTTTGATCCAATGGTCAAGATTCAATATGAAATGTTACCGTTTTTTTTGTTTTTTTTTTAATTTTCTCAAACTCTATAAATACCCCTTCATTTGTATTCATTTTCTTGCACCAACTTGATCCAAATTGATCAATTCTTCTTCATCTCTCTAATTCTCTTGTTCTAACTTTATAAGCTTCATTATAATTCATAGTTCATACTTCATATATTATCTATATTGATATATTTTATACATTATAGTATATAGTTTATATTATATACACTTTACTTTATATTTTATATTACATAAAAAAAATGTCAAAAAGAGGAGGATCATCATCTTCTAGAGGAGGAAAAGAAAGAGTCTGATGACTTTCGATTTTCCTCCACCTCCTCCTCCTACTGCACAATTCAATATTCCATGGAGTGTGGAGGAAATAGAAGCGAGTATTGGTCCCAATTATGCTGATGCCACTTTTTCAAATGAAGAATTTCAACAACCTCGTGGTGGTACTCAAGAAAGTACTCATGGTCATGGACATGGTCCTCATGAAAACGAAGAAAATGTGGAGGAGGTCATTCCACCTCAAGGAGGAGAAAGAAGATGTAGAGTTCTTGCATCCGAAATATTCACCACTCACTTCAAAAAAATGGCAACCGATGAGGTAAATATATTTAAAGTTTATTGTAACTATTGCACTAATGTTTATCATTTTGAGAAAGGTGGTGGATATGGAACATTTAAAAAACATTTGTTGACAAAACATAAAGAAGTCTTGAGAATGACTACATCTCAAACGCAACTACGTGGATTCACGGAGTCTTCTGAAGGTGGTGAAGTAAGTAAACCTACTAGTTTATTTAGATATAATGTTAAGGTTGCTAGAAGAGAATTAACTAAACTTATTTGTTCTAAATATCTTCCTTTTCGTTTTGCAAATGATCTTCGATTTGAAAAATGGGTTACTACGGCTTATAATCCTTCGGCCAAAAAAATTTCACGGTCTTCTATTACTCGTGAAATTGATAAAATGGCTAAAGAAATAAGAGATGAAATGACTAGCATGTTTTCTAGATTAACTCAAAAAGTTTCTATATGTTCGGATATTTGGAGTGATCATTTTCAAGAGCATAATTATATGGGCATTACTTGTCATTGGATTGATGATACGTGGACAATTCAAAAACGTTTAATTGCATATAGAGAGTTTGATACTGAGCATATGACCGTAAATATTGCTCTAAAAATTCGTACGGTTTTGCAAGAGTACAACATTCTTACAAAAATATTTTCAACTTCATTTGATAATGCAAGTGCTAATACGGCTAGTTTAGATGAACTTATTGCAATTGTCAACCATCAATTGGTAGTAAATTTTTTCATGTAAGATGTTTTTGTCATATTTTAAATTTGTGTGTTCAAGATGGTTTATTTTCTTTAAAAATGCATGTTGCTCCTATTAAACATGCACTTGGTTATTTGGTTAGACATCAAAAAGTTTTAAAAAGATGGAAAAGTTTTTGTGTAGTTAATAAACTTACTCCTAAAAAGTTTTCACTTGATGTTGTTACTAGATGGAACTCAACTTATAAAATTTTAAGTGCATCTTATGAGTATAGAAATGCATTATGTAATTTTTTTGCACAAGAACAATGTGGTATTACTTTATTTCCCAGTCAATTGGATTCATGTGCTACTTTATGTGAGATGTTGCAAGTTTTTAATGAAGCTACTACACAATTATCCGGTACGTATTATCCTACTTCTATTATTGCTTTAGATCAATGTGTTAGAGTTGCAATTACTCTAGATTGTAGTGATCCAAATGAAATATTATATAATTCTATTAATTCAATGAAAGTCAAATGGATGAAATATTTTTTATATATTCCCGATGTGTTTATAATTGCTAAAATACTTGATCCTAGAGTAAGAATAGATGGAGTGCAAGAATTAATTTCTATATATTATGATGCTTTATTTCCTATTACAGATGATAACACCCCTTCTCCTATTGTGGTTGTCCAAAAATCTAAACAAGTTCTTATGAATGGTTTTAGAGAATATAAAATTCAATTTGGTCCTACTAATGGTGATTCTACTAGTGTTCGTGGTGCTACTAGTACTACTAGTGGACGTGGTGGTACTCAATCCCTTGGTCGTGGTCTTTATGGTAAATTTTTCCGTTTAGATAATTTTTTCTAAAGAACGATATCAACAACGTCAAAAATCGCACAATCAAATGTTTTCTTAGAAATTGAAAATTTTCTAAATACACCTTCTTTTGAGTATCAACCGAGAATTAGAAAATTTTGATATTTTAAAGTGGTGGTCGAGGAGATTAGATGCTTATCCGGTGTTGAGTATGATTGCAAAAGAGGTATATGCATGTCCCGCCTCAACCGTGAGTCGTTAAATCGAGCATTTAGCTTGAATGGACATATCTTGAATGAAAGGCGTTCAAGATTGACAGTTGAACACTTGGAAAACCAATGTTTACTTGATGATTGAGTGAAAGCCGAAGATCGAACACAAGATGAAGCTCTTAGCGCGGATTCTAGCGAAGATAGTGTGATCGATTTACACAACCGAAAACCGAAGTGAAGCTTAAATCTTCTTAAGATTTAAGTCTTGAGGTAAGAAACAAGGTAAAAGAGAACTGACGCTTTTGATTCTAATCGGATCGTAGGCAACATATTTTTGAAGTTTCTAACTTAGAATTTTCTAAGTTTAAAATTTAAAATTATGCCCAAGCCCTTTTTTTTTCCCTCTTTTCATTATTTGTAATTTTTTTTAATTGTAATTATAAGTTGTACACTTGTATTTGTAGCATTATCAATTTAGCATGTTACTTGTAAGTTGAAACTTGTAAGTTGTAAATTGTAATTTTTGTAATGTATTAAATTATTGTTTCATGTAAATTTTTTGAGTTGTTTGTTATTTGTAATTTTGTATGTTTAATAACATAAGATTTTGCTTCATCTTCTTTAAATTTACTTCAATTTATTTATTTTATTTGTATTTTGACAAAGATTAAAAAAAAAACGGTTCCGTAACCGAACCACCGAACCGGATGGAACCGAACCGAACCGAATTAAAAGTATTTTACATTTTCGGTTCCTGCCCAACTTTTTGAACCGAACCGCACTTCAACCGCTTTGGGCAACTCTACCTAACTTAGGGCAGAACCTTTTTTTTTTTTTTTTTACGTGACCCAACTTCATTTGAAGAAAAAAAAAATTATATTTTTTAAGTGGTTGAAAACATCATATATTTACAATTTAAAAACACTTTTTCAGAAATTAAAAATATATAAAGAGATTATACCCTTCCTCCACTTAGTTGCAACACTCCCTTGAAAGTCTTGAGAAAATTGCATATATAGCTAAAATGTATGCATCTATACAAATACTATTAAAGTAGATATATTATACGTACATCTAAGAAATTAGGAATAGTGTTTTTTTCATTCATTTATGATAATTGAGAGTTCCGAACTACTACTATTAACACGACACACGAATACTTTGCAAGTAGTGCTAGGGCCTTGACAGACAGGTATGAGAATTGAGAAGCTAAGGTTGCTTTTTAGATTGAAATGACATGTCTTTAAACAAGATCATGTCTCTCATCATACATCAACTAAATTGGTGGCTTCAATTTTTATGTAACATTTATCGAACTATTAATTGAATTTGAATTTTCTAATTAAATGATTAATCATGTATAGGAGATAATATCTCTTATGATTATGTTCGAAAAGTTAGAGGTTGGATTAGATATTAAATCAGTTAATTAACTGTATAATTTATGTAAATTCAATTTTGGCCCAAACTAGAAGTCCAATCATGCTTTAAATGCACTAAACTCAAATTTAATGTATATCAAGCTCAGAAACTGATATTTCATCAGGCTCGAGCCATACTTTAAATATATTTGGAGTTATCCATAATGTATATCAAATCGAGCTCAAATCAACGAATCTTGAATCGAGTATTCAAACATTAGATTTAGTTGTTAATCCTAGACCAACAATGCTACAAAAAAAGAACAGAACCATCTAAGAAAACCATTGACTAACATTTGCCAAAACAACGATTATTTGTAATCCAGAATCATGCTTTATATAGCATGAGGAGTTTGCCAATATGCTAATTTACACCAAGAATGAATATACAATGACAACATTCCCCACCCATAAACATTGCTACAACTTGATAAAAGGAAAGTCACCAAACCTCAAACTGATTCCAGGGCGGAAAAGAGTGGGAGAAGCGGCTGAAGGTCTCTCCACAACTAAATAAAATAACTCAAGAACTTTTAAAGTGATCATCAGAAAAGTTCCAGCTCTATGTAGAAGCTGCAGCTCGATCTTTTTCTATCATTGACTTGATGTAGAATTCACCAGCCTTGTATGAGGACCTAACCATGGGCCCTGATGCAACGTACCGGAATCCCTGCCACAAGTGATACACATCAAACTTATGCTGATGGCTTTATGCCATTGGACAAGGCTAAGATTGTCATTTCTGAATGTATAACCAGAAAGCTATAGATGGATCTTTGTATTAACTTAGCTCTAAGCATGAACAAAATTGTTGGTAACAAATTTTTTAAATCAAATTGGTTGCTATTAACATGTGTTGATAGATAACATTCATTAGCAACTGCGAAATTCAGGTTATTGTTCTGATAAGCAGAGAAATACATCTATAGAGTTTCTATCAGTTTACACCAACTAATTTAGGGTGGATCCAATATGAATCCTCTTTCTTTCCACTATATCAATTTCAGTCCTAGGGTGTCCAATTTTAGTCTTTATTGCGGGAAAATTCAAAATCGACTGAAAATCGCTTATGTCTAGCCGTCTAGGAATAAAATTGATAAAAGTAGCATGAAAAATGATTTATATTTGATCCACCCTAGGTTACGGGACGTAAATTGATATTAACTCTATATTTATACAGTTTTAGCAAATAACCAAAATGATCTTATGTGTATCCAAATAAAATGCTGTGAGCTAAAGGTCCAGAAGAAGTCCATGCAGAAAGGCAAGCATCAACAACAATGTGACATACAACTACTATTTTGTCCTAATGAAACTATGCTACTCCCTCCGTCCCGGAAGACTCTGCGCCAACTTTTCGGCGCAGAGATTAAGAAAAGTTGTTTTATGGGGGGTAGTAAGTGTGTGTTGTAAGGTTATAAGTGGAGAAGAGTGTGTCCAAAAATGGGTGTGCAAAGTCTTATGGGACAGACCAAAAAGGAAAGTGTGCTAAGTCTTCTGGGACGGAGGGAGTACATCACAAGCCATTCTCCAAGAAGTGATTGCAGTTGAATTTTAAACGTTTCTTAAAAGCTTCAAGTAAGTAACGACAAGGGAACTGAAGGGCAGTGATACAAAACTGCTTGTTACCATTATTGTTATCATGCGAAAGTAAACTTTCCAATGAAATATAAAGAAAGAGAAACAAACCATTTCCATGCCAAGAACTTGATACTTATCAAAAGCCTCAGGAGTTATATATTCTGATACTGGCATGTGCCTCTTCGATGGTCGCATGTACTGACCAAATGTCATGACATCAACACCAGCCGCCCTCACTTTCTCCATAGTTTTCAGAACCTGGTCAGGTGTTTCTCCACATCCCAACATAATTGAAGTTTTGGTTAGTGTTCCTGGTGGCGCGTAGTCTTTTGCCATCATCAGAACATCCAGGGATTGTTTAAAATTAGCACGGTGATCACGAACTGCATTTTGAAGCTCCTCTACAGTTTCAATGTTGTGAGCAAATACATCTAAACCAGATTTGGCAACTTTCTCTACACAGCCAGAGTCTCCTCGGAAATCAGGAACTGCAATGCAGTCAAGAAGAAAGCAGTTTAAACTAAATATTTTATAGACGCATTTTTTACACTAATTTACCATGATACACTGGGGTACTGAGTTTGTAATCTTTCAAGCCCATTTTTTGTACTGATTTAAAATCTTTAGGAAAACTGAAGACTTACCCAATGCTTCTATAAGCATAGTTGGCTTCAGGATCTTCAACTTCTGCACTGTCTCAGTAAAATGACCACTTCCTTGATCAGGTAAATCATCCCGATCAACACTTGTAATCACTACGTACTCTAAACCCCATGAGGCTATTGCCTCAGCCACATTTGTGGGCTCGTTAGGGTCAGGAGGAGGTGGAGTGTGTGATGTCTTTACATTACAAAATCTGAAGATTGAAGGAGAAGACCAATCAAAATCGCGATTTGATTCTCAAAAATCTTTAACAATTCAATGCCTCGCATTAAGGACCAACTCAGTACTAACACTAAAGAGTCATTAAAAAGACTAGTTCATTTTTCAGATTAACATCTTTAACACGAGACCTCTTTCCACCATAGAATTTGGTTTAAATGCCATGAAGAACTAAAGCTATTTTCACCACATGAGAATCATAAAAGGCATTATAAGCATCTAACTTTCCAATGCAACATTTTCACCAAAACTAGAGAGCCAAGAATTTTTCATTTAACTTCCTAATGCAACATATGTCACCAAAACAACCCACTACCACAACCTAAGCATCTCACAACATATATCAACACCCATGGCAATCGACACTAAGGCATTATAATCAAAACGAAAAAACGAGCTCAAATTCATTCACAACCTGCAGCCACGAGTACAAGTATCACCAAGAATCATAATAGTGGCAGTAGCAGTCCCCGTTTCACCACCGGACCAACACTCCCCCAAATTAGGGCACTTAGCTTCCTCACAAACAGTATGCAATTTCAATTCCCTCAGTTTTTTTTTAATATGAGTGTACTTCTCCCCGTCCGGGGATCGATTCCCTCATCCATTTAGGCTTCGGCAATGGCTTCTTCTTCGTGCCCACCTCCACGGAGTAACTCTGCTCCGATTGGAGCCTGGTGAAATCGCCCAACGTCGGCGATTCATCCGCGAGCCTGCGACGCAATCCGTCGAGTGTCGGCGGGTAATTCTGGAAATCGGATTGCGGCGGAGACGGCGTCGTTGTGGTGGAGAAGAATTGAGCGAATCGAGGGAGGGCAGAAATGGAGGATTTGGATTTTAGGGATCGAATGGCGATGGAATTCATTTTCCTCCCAATTCACTGTTTTTTTTTCCCCTTTTTTTCTGAATTTCTGGAAATTTATATTTTTGTTTTGGGTTTGGGGGTGGGACGGGGTGGTTGAACTTGGAAGTTGATTGTGATTGGCTACTCTATTTTTCCATCTCTTTTTCCACTTTCTTTAGATATTATTTAACTTAGCATATGTAATTAAACAATAAAAAATTTAAATATATATTTTATAACTATGGTCATATTTTATAAATTTTGTCATTCTCATACATTTAAATTTAAGCGCATCGAAAGTGTTGGAGAAAAATGAGAGAATTAAAAAATTTTAAATATTTAATTAAATTAATAATTTAAAAAAAAACAATTTATTTGAATCATTTTTGACCTGTTCAACCCGAATCCCAAATTATATGTGTTTTCCATATTGATCGATAGTTTTGAACCTATTCAAGATAAAACATTCGCTCTATATTTTCTACCTCTTTTTCCATTTCTTTAGATATTATTTAACTTAGCATATAATAACAAATTCTTGTATATAATTTTAAAATCACATATTTATTAAAAAATACAATTTATTATAAATATAATATTATCTTTCCATATTTGGCTCTTTCTGTAAGTGTCTTCAATATAACAAATTATAAATTTTAAAATCTAGTATATATACAACGCTTACATCGTATTCAATTAGTATATATCGTTTACATCGTACAATTGGAGTGTAATTTTGAATAAAATTAGTTATTTCAATAAATAATATATCAATTATTTTTATTGAATAATATTAATTATTATAATTTAATAATATTAATTAGTTAGTGAATATTAGATTTAGCTGAACAATATTAATTGTTTACTGAATATTATTATGTAAACTAAACTATTTCGAGAATCTTATCATGTGTTTTGGAGAAAGGTTGATGTGTGAATAATTTATTTTATTATTTGCTGTTGTGAAGCCCAGTTGATGTTATTTTTTACATATGAGAATTTTTGGGACATACAAAGGCCCAATGTGTAAATAGGCCCGGCCCGTACTCAATTAAATAATTTTGCATCAAGTTTTCTTTCAACTTATTGTATATTATTTTCTTTCCATTATTCATATCCACAGCTATTTTAATTTTATATACTAGTATCTTTTAATTAATGTTATGTTGGACCACAATAAATAAAAATATTATAATTCTATCGTATATACTAATTATCAACAATTCAATATAGAGCTCAAATATAAGGACATTTATTGAACATGCCAATACAAACTACTTATATTAATAATAAATTAAATATTGAGTTTCATAGCATGAAAATCATTTATCTTTTAAAATTTAAAGTGGACCTGGCGCAAAATTATGTTATCTTTCATTTAATAAATAGAAATTACTGGACCAAACAGCTAGATTTGTGGATAAGAATAATTGATGACCACGATATTAAAAAATACATTAATGTTTGAATAATAAAAAAGACAAACAAGATTTGCATGAGAAGCAACTTAAATTTGCTAGCGTGGAATAGTCATCCCAATCTGCCCACTTGGTCACTATAATTTTATAACACCGACATTATATTATATATCAAAAAATAAAACATTAATCTTTATAATAAATCATTAAAATCACAAAGGAGTTCTTAAAAACTCGATGCCTTATTAGATTAATATATTATTTACCAATAAAAATGTACACATATGCATACGTATGTAGATGTGTATTATCAGTGTATATGAATTATTGAATTATCAGTGTATATGAATTATCAGTGTATGTAGATGTACACATATGCATACGTATGTAGATGTGTATTATCAGCGTATATGTAGATGTGTATTATCAATCAATAAAAAATTATCGTATTGAATAAAGCTCTTAAAGGAAAATTATAATAATAATAATAAAAGAAAATGGGCTCCACTATATCTCACCTAATACAGTCACACACGTGAAGTATTATGCCGATTTGTGATTTTGATTGGTAATTGCCTCGTTAGCGATGTCTTGTCTGTGTACAAAGGGGGGCCTCTTTTCCATTTGCCTTAATGGATAAAGACAATGTTTTTTTTTTTTGAAAGGCAATCAAAAATAAATGTGAACATCATTTTAGCCAAGGATTTATTTGGTCCAATGGGACACATTGAGCTTATATGTATGTATACACTATATGTAATTTGGTAAATTACATAATATTTTCAAATTACCAACATAAAATACTTGTTTGTCTAATTATGAAATTTAAATTCATTTCATTTATCATGTTTCCTTCCATGCATAAAATATCGAACTCAGTTAAATAGATCTTTTGGTTGGTGAACGAGATATTTGAAAGTTATTCAAACAATAAAATTCTTTTAATAATTTGGATAAATCTTGTTTAAAAAAAAAAGGATAAATCTCAAACATCATCAGGGGCGGACGCAGGTCCTGCTTCTTATAGAAGCCTTGTTGGAAAAATGTTGTATTTAACAATAACAAGGCATGATCTTGCTTATTCTATTCAGACCCTGACACAATATATGAATAATCCATTGGAGAGCCATCTAGCTGCTGCTCACAAATTACTCAGATACATAAAAGCAACTCCAGGCTTAGGTATTTTTTATCCCACTAACATCTCTTTCAAGTTGCAGGCTTTTTGTGATTCAGATTGGGCTAGGTGTCCACAAACAAGAAGAAGTGTCACTGGTTATGTCATTTACTGGGGTCATTCTCTGATATCCTGGAAATCCAAGAAGCAACCAACTGTTAGCAAGAGTTCAGCTGAAACAGAGTACATATCAATGGGATACACAACAACAAAACTTCAATGGATCACCCATATTCTTCAAGACTTGCAAGTTCCTTTTACACAGCCAGCTCTCCTATACACAGACAACAAGGCTGCTTACTCCATAGCCCACAATCTTGTTCTACATGAGAAAACAAAACACATACATATAGATTTTCACTACACAGAGAGAAGATAAAATAAGGCTTAATAAAGATCATTCAAGTGCCTACCATTGCTAATCTTGCAGACAAAATGACAAAGCCATTATCACCAACACCATTTCAAGGCTTCAAAGACAAAATGGGAATGGTTGATATACATTCACATTTTTAGGGGGGTAACAAGATCAAATAAAGTATTTTATTTGATTTTTTGTATTCAGTATTAGTTGTAACAAACAAAGGTATTAGTGACACTGAGATACAATATCAGTAGACTAGAAGGAAAGTCAAACAGGTTTTATTAATTTAAGTCAGTCAAACTTCTTTATTGACTAACTTACACTTATGTTAGTTAGATAGCAGATAGGTTTACTTTCCCCCTTTATAAATTAGTTTCATTCTTTTCTGTATTCTTCAACTTTCGATTAATTAAAATACTTTTCAGTTTTCTTTTCCTCTCAATGAAGTTTTGTGGAATTATCATCTATTATTTTAGTGGAACTTTATTTCATATATGAAACTGTCTCACATATAATTTTAAAATTAATTGAGGATTCACAAATATATATTTTCGGAGTATATACCAATGCAATAAATTACTAAATAAAACAAATAAATTTGTTCGATGTAAAAAAAAAATCATTACCTACTACTAGATTTTATTACAGCCCGTCAAAAAAAAAAAGATTTTATTACAGCCAATGAAGGACAATAAAAAAATTAAGGTAAATATTGTTCGCACACAGAAATGCACATCCACATGCAATGACCCTACAAGAATCAATTCCATTTAGAAAACTTCATCAACTTTGTCTCCGTTTAGATTTAGATGGATTGAATTTTCCTTTTTCCTGCACAAAATATTCCATCAACGTAGTTTCTCCATTTTAGAACATTTGAGAGAATTATTCGACCAAGGGATCATGATCAATGATGTTTTCTATTTAATTAAAGATCAACTATTCAAAATAAAAATCACAAATATTTTTATGCTGCAAAGTGCAATTTTAATATATTTTCAAATAATATTAACATCGTCTATGTTCATTGAATAATATTAATCGTGCATTAATTACACAACTAATGCATCAAAATATCACCCAATAAGAATCATTAGCAACAAATCAATATTATCTGCTTCACCGTTTTTTTTTTTTTTTGTGTAAATATAAAAATAATTATAAAAGTTGAGAATGTTTCCCAAAAAGAGTATGAAGATCTTCTTCCTTTGCCTTTAGGAATATATTCGGATTATTTGTTGCTTTGGTATTATAATTCATAGGAGTATTATATTTTTAAAAAAAAATTGTACTATAAAAGAATAAAAAACGCCAGTTTATATATTTGATGTCTACTAATAATTTATACTCCGACATAGACTTTTTGCTGCCAGTTAATTTTATATAGTTTTTACACTTGTGTTGATATTATAAGTTCGATGGATGATAGATCAATGTATAATAATTTAAATGAAAGTGATTTCTACGAATTAGAAGCTAAGACCAATTAGATGCAATATAAGTGGGATAATTCCTAGAAAGACAATAGAACAAAGTTTAATGTCTAATTTCTTTGACTTAAAATAAAATGGCCCACTTATTCTGGGTATTTCTGGGACTGGAAATTACCATTTAATTCAGTCCCATCTTGTAGTAAATACTCGCAAGAGTACAGATTTTATTTCTATTTATTATAAGTATTATTATATTTTGTGTGAAATTGATTTTTTTTTTTTTACATAAAACCACCAAAATTAATAAAATCCCATTATTTGTTTCTTTCTTGTTAATGAAAAATCAACTGTCATTATTTGAGTATACCATCTAAATTGAATTCAGTATTGGCAATTTATATGAGAAAAAAATATATAAATAAATGAACTCAATCAAAATAAAAACTTAAAAAGTTTACCTACCAATTTCAATACAATTGAAAATGAATTATTCATCCCGTAATGACTATTGACATTCATGTCTATTTTAATTTAAAATAGTCCATAGCGGGTATAACACTTACAGATTTGCTATAATTGAAAAAATAGGTCACTTTCTGAGTTTTTTTTTTTTTTGTTCGTAATATGAAAGAGCAATCATAATAAAACTATATCAAAGTCTTAATTATACTATTGTGAACTACATTTTTACTATTATGAACAAACATTCACCGCATGAGACATAAAAAAATAAATTAGAAAAATATGCCGAGTATATCTAGGACAATTAATAAGCTAAGTTTGATATGTATTCTGGTATATTGTACATTTATAGTGACTTTTAAAATAATATAACTTATTATATTAAAATATATAATTTATTTATAATAATATATGTAATTATTTTTTCATATTAATAGTTGTACAGTTCAATGTAAATAAATTGTGTCTTTCAGTATAATAAATTTAATGGTTCTAAAATTCACTATTAGTGCACGATACATCAGAAGTGACTCCAATTAATAAATATTCCCTCCGTCTCTTATCAATTTGCACCCTTAAAATCACACACATATTAAGAAAAGTAACTTTTTGGGGTTTTGTTGATTTTTCAAAGGGAATGAAGGGTAGAGATTGTGAGGTGGAGATATTGAGGGTGAAGATTGTGAGATTTTTTGCCATTTTAAGGGGTGCAAATTGATAAGGGACGTACCAAAAGAAAAATGTACAAATTGCTGCTAAGGATCGGAGGGAGTACTACTATGCCACTTGGACTTTTTATGAAGGACAATAATGTCATATTACACGGCGTGAACACAAAGAAAATTTAATTTAATTAAAAAGAAATTGGATGGAATTAAAAATTGCATAAAAGTATAATTTTTCAAAACAATAAAATAAAAGAAAAAGCTGCAACCACAGAAAATCACAGCATATGGGTCTTCGCGTAGGCACTAGGCACTCCACAGCGAAATCCCGATTTTACCCCCAACCTCCAAAATTAACAACAGTGGCGGCTATTTTTAACTTAATATTTGCAATAAAATCCCAAAATACAAGACCACTAACCCCCACGCGCCGCCCATTCGCCGGAGTTTCAGTCGCTCCATAAATAGCCGTTAAAAGGTAACTGACAGAATCTTTAATCCGTCACTAGCGAGAGTACACCCCACGCTCCGGCTAACGCGCGTGGGTAAGAAGATTTTACCGCAGTTCGAAAGCAGATATCCATATTTGATATTTCCACCGACTCAGTCGTATTCCCACCGTCCCAAAAAAAATTTAGCACACTTACTTTTTGACTCGTATTTTTATATGCGAGTTGTTTATTAGTATTTGAAATAATAAAGTGATTTTTAAGGTGGGGTATGATGATAGATTTATCCTTCCTATCATAATACGCATTTTTAAAATTACTTTATTATTTTAAATAAGAAATAAAAATTCGCCATAAAAAATACGAAATAAAATAAGAATCGCTTGAGAAGCCTTTTCTAAGAGGAGTATATGTTTTGCTGCTGCTTTTTTTTCTTTAGAGAGAGAAAGTGCGGAGAGTTTTCATACGTTTTCTCTTTCTTGAACTTTATACAATTTTTTTAGCTTTTTTTTGCTCATTTCCAGCTAATGCAAAAGGGGCCTTGCCTTTTTGTTATTCTCTCTCTTGATTTGCACTCAAAATTGCATCTTTTCTTGTGTGAGTGACGGGCTTGTGCAGTTTCTTTAATTACTGGTACTTAATCTTCATTGATGGCTACATGCAGTAAAATTTAGGACCTTTGGTAGATGTATTAGCTTGTTGATTTTGCTTGACCACCATTAAATTGATTGCTTTTTTGGGGAGGCAATTGGTCATGAATGCTGTTTCCATTCATCATTTTCCCATGATTCATGTTGACGTTTGGTATCTCATTATTTTCTTCTTCATCTTCTTTAATTACTAGAAAACTGTGGATGTTCTGTTTTTCCTTTTTATTTATTGTTTTTTGCAAGAATTTTGTATACTTGGGCATTTACTGTTTAATTTTGGGAAGCTACATTTATATACTGAATTAGTGGTTTAAGAGAGATCAATCTTGATTTTGAGTTTTGTTTCCCACTTTTTGCAGATTGGGGGGTGTTTTATGTATTGGTTATGCAGAGTGTTTATTCTGAGAAAGAGTAGATTGAAGAAGAGGGTTGTGTTTTGGACCAATGGGTGGGCACAGATCTGTTGTGAATTGCTTCAGTTTGGAGATCCTCCTTGCTTTTGCTTTGATTTTCGTAATCGAAATTTCGCAGGGATACACCAATCCCAGTGATGGTGAGTCTTCATAGAAGTTCATGTTTTTTTAATGATTTGTTTGCTTGAAACTGTCAAAATGGGAGAAGGAGAATAAGCCAATTTCTTGTGTGAATGTATGTTTATGAGCTACTTACTCTTAATTGGCAAACCATAAATGCTGTAATTTATGTGCAAAATGTGTCTGGTAAAATAAACTATTTCTTGAATTTGTATTAAGGAGCGGTGCTGCTAGAATTGCGTTTCTTGATGTTATTTATGAGGTTTTGATGACTAAGTTTCCTATTTCATCTTTTGATAGGAAACTTTTTTTACTTCGTAGAATGATCCATAGATGTTAATGTGTCTATATCTAATGATTGTATGTTTCTCACCCCTTATCTGTGTTCGCTTTACTGGACCAGTTGCTGCTATTAATAGCTTTTACATTGCATTGGGATCACCCTCTATTCCGGGGTGGGTTGCCAGTGGTGGAGACCCTTGTGGTAGTGCGATACCTTGGCAAGGTATCGTTTGTGATGACACATCATCGATAGATTCAATGTGAGGACATTATCTTAAAACCAAAATATATTGGATGCTCAATTATGATTTAGTGCTTATATCATCTTACTTGTAGAACACTAATTGGGGCAAATTTGGGTGGAGAATTGAGCCTCGGTGGATTTTCTGCTCTCAAATCGATGTGAGAATAAGTTCCATGATCAATTTCACTTTGTTCATTATTTAGATTGCATAATTATTTGAATTTAAATAACCCGTGACTTTTATCTTATGCAGAACTCTGAGCAATAACGTTATCGGAGGCAGCATTCCATCTGAGTTACCACCTACATTGGTCAACATGTATGTTCCAACACGTCCTAAATTTAAATTAAATGAAGAACGGCATCGTTGTACTTATTCAAGATGTGTGTGAAACATGATAGTCTTTCTTTACCTTTGGCAGTTTTCTTTCAGATAATAAGCTGATTGGAAGTATACCGAGTTCTCTGTCATCTCTGACTCAGTTATCAGCAATGTACATATTTTGATTCATCACCTTGTCTTTTGATTCGGCCAGACTCTTTTATTTTATTTTTCCTTAATGGATGACTGTCTACCACAGGTCCCTTAACAACAATGGATTAACCGGAGAAATTCCTGATGCTTTCGGTAGCCTTCCAGTTTTAGTCAATTTGTAAGAACCCAAGGCTGAACCATATTTTACTGCTAGAGTTATAGTAACTTTGCTGTAAATAACTTGTGGAAACATTCATTTTTTGTGCAGAGATATGTCTAGTAACAATTTGAGTGGGCCGTTGCCACCTTCAATGGGAAATCTTTCATCTATTACTACCCTGTAAGTAAATTACCTACTTGGTTTACTGAATAATCTGTTATCAGTATGAATGCAACTAACATTCTCATTGGCAGTCATTTGCAGAATAATTCGCTCTCTGGAACTCTTGATGTTTTACAAGACCTTCCTTTAAGAGATTTGTACTCTTCTTCACCATATTATTTGATATGAATTCAAGTTTTCATTGATTTCAGCTGCTAATCTCTCTCTCTCTCTCTCAGGAATGTACAGTACAATCAATTTTCTGGACCAATACCTCCAAAGCTGCTGAATCTACCCACATTCCGGTAGGTCCAAAGTGCTCAATTTTCCGTTATATTCCTTATCTCAGCCCTCAGGCTGAGTATGTATAACATATGAACTTTTTAACTTAAGATTTGTGCATAGTTTCTTTTGATTTTTGGCAAGATATATAACTCTTTTGTCATACTTTTTCTAATATCTCTAAAAGACAAAGTTATAGATGTTGTTTCTTTGAAACCCTTTTGTTGCCTTTTCTTCCCCAAACTTGAAAGCAAACCACACTATATCTAAGGCAAATACTTCCATGCACCAGTTGCCCCGTGCAACTCAAGTGTTCCTTTAAATGGTAGTAGTTGTTTTACTAAACGGTATTGATTGGTCAGTGTTAGCTATTTTCACTAAACGGTATCAGTCGTTTTCATTGAATAATATTAGTTGTGCACCAGTTAAATCCTAGAAAAGTAATAGAACATGTTAGCTTTCAGATATTTTTGCATGGGGTATCCCTGGTACCCTGCTTTTTGAATGAAATCTCCTTTTCTTTACTAGGATACTTAGTGTTTTTAATTACTTTCCCTTTTTATATAGTTTTCTATTTTAAACTAGTGCTTAATCTAGCCAGTTTTTCTCCTAAAATGCAGGAGTGATGGAAATCCATTCAACTCCAGTACCACTCCATTACCTTTCCCAGAATCCCCAACAACCCCAGCTTCCCCAGGAACACCATCACAGACAATGCCTTTTTTTCCTGGACCAAATCCAGATCAAAAACCACCACCAGCATCTGGACGAAGATCACCAAAACAGGCTGATGGACCATCTTCGACAAAAGAATCGAACTCTATAGGTTCAAAAAAGTCTTCTCGTACAAAAAGAATCGTATGGATAACGATTGCATCAATATTGGCATTCGTGATATTGCTATTAGCAATCCTGCTTTTTATGCCAAGATGCATCAGGGAAAGAAGAGAAACATACAGAAACCGAAAGAGGCATGAAATAGCTCCATACACAGGCACAAGAGAAAATCCTAGAGATGGTGGGCCCTTAGTCCTACCTGCCCATGATGAAGAGAAAGGTAGTTCAAATGTTTTACAGATTTTTAAAATCACTCTCCATTCTTTCCAGGATCTTTTTTTCCGAGTTGGCTTATGTAATACAGTTTTATTGTGCACCGGGTTCTCAACTATCACCTTATAGTAAAGCAACTAATACTTATTAATGAAACAACTAATACTAACAAACTAATACCTTTTGGCAAAACATCTAATGCTGTTTAAGAATACTCACAAAATGCAACCAAGTTACACTGTAGAACTGGTTCACGTAAGACTTTGTTTTTTTGTTTTTGTTTTTTAGTGACGATTTTATTCTTTAAACAGCTGCCCCTGTGGCTGTTGTGAGGCCAAAGGAAGAAAATTGGCAGAGAGCTGTTGGTGCTATTCCTAAACCACGCAACGAAGAGGAAAATTGGCAGAGAGCTGTTGGTGCGATTCCTAAACCACGCAATGAAGAGGAGGTGAATAAGCAACCGATGAGTGGTGGAGTGCCTATAAGGAATCCTTATGATATCGACTTAAGCAGATTCGATATAGATACTATGCCACCACCACCGCCGCCTCCTCCACCACCTCCACCACCACCGCCGCCTTTTCCATCGGAGAAGGTTATCGTAAATCCAATTGTAGCACCTGAAGCAACTGCTCTGAGACCTTCGACTGGACATATCCCTAAAACTTCTGTGAAGGCGTACTCAATAGCATCTCTTCAGCAGTATACCAATAGCTTCTCACAAGAAAATCTTGTTGGGAGTGGAACACTAGGAAATGTGTACAGGGTTGAGTTACCTAATGGGAAGGTATGATTTTGATAAATCTAGTTGCACTTTGACCAATTGATAAGTAGATTGTAGTGGGCCATACTGCCTTTTCCTTGTACAGTTTTTGTCCATCTTTGCTGCTTTCTGACTTTAAACTGTCTTTTTTGTGTCTGTAGTTGCTTGCAGTAAAGAAACTGGACAACAGAGTGGCAAACCAAGTGAAGGATGACCAGTTTATTGAGCTGGTTAATAGTTTCGATAGAATTAGACATGCAAATGTGGTTGAGCTCATGGGTTATTGCTCAGAGCATGGACAAAAGCTTCTCATTTACGAGTACTGTACTAGTGGTACACTGAATGATGCTTTGCACTCTGAAGATGAATTTAAGAGAGACCTCTCGTGGAACACTCGCATTAGGATGGCACTTGGAGCTGCCAGAGCATTAGAGTAAGGAATATAGCTGAAAATTCCATTACATTCTTGATTTCTGTTTTGATTTTTTTTTACGATGATTAGAGTAAAATCTGACTGTATGGAAACTGTCGTGTAAGGTATCTGCATGAGGTCTGTGAACCACCCATAATTCACAGGAATTTCAAGTCAGCTAATGTTCTCCTGGATGATGAACTCTCGGTCCTTGTTTCTGATTGTGGTTTGGCTCCACTGATTATGTCGGGGGCTGTAAGTCAGGTAATTATGTTTTTAACGCCATATAAATCTTTATTGAATGGTTTGATTTGAAATTTGATGAAAAATCAAATTAAGTGCATACTATCGAAGCAAGTGACTTTAATGAAGATGTCTTGAATACAAAAATAGGCAGATAACCAATATCGGCAGAAACATTGAGGTTAAAGGTCATATATTAAGCTAATGCGTATTTCTCTTTATTATTCAGTTATCAGGACAGCTGCTCACAACCTATGGCTATGGCGCCCCTGAATTTGAATCGGGAGTATATACGACTAGGAGTGATGTTTACAGTTTCGGAGTGGTGATGCTGGAACTTTTAACGGGAAGAATGTCATATGATAGGTAATGGATCATGATACACACTTGATTTTGTGGTGTTATGTCTTCGAGCTGCTTCTTAATTCGTGTTCTTCAAATGTTTTAGGTCACGAACTCGAGGAGAGCAATCTCTGGTGAGATGGGCAATCCCTCAGCTTCATGACATTGATGCCCTATCAAATATGGTCGATCCTGCTCTCGCTGGAAAGTATCCCGTCAAATCATTATCACACTTTGCCGACATTATTTCCCGTTGTGTTCTGGTAAGTTGACATTCTTTTACCAATTGCTTAAAGATCCGCTCGTTTTGTCTAGCAATTAATCCTTTAATTTATGTGAGAGTTCTCCCAATTTATCTGTAATGCTATTTAGTATTATAATATGAAAAATTTCGCTCCTTAATTGGAGCAATAACCTTTTATCATAACGAGGTATGATCCATATAGTTGACATCACTTAGATGGATAGAGGCTTAGTTTGTTGTTGTTGCACGCCTTGAATTCCGAGAGTAAACGGGGGACACTTCTCGACTTTCTATTTTACATTGGAGAACCTGATTTACAAAAGTTTAGGGAAAGGCTTTCTTTTGTCCTTTAACTTTCACTAATTTTAATTTTAGTCCGCTAATCTCAACTTTGAAAATAGTCCCTTATTATTTACCAAATAAGACTGGTTAACAAAATTCAACTTTTTCGTCCTTTTAACCAACTAAAAGGACTAAAAAGGTTATACTTGGTATTCTCGAGGGACGAATTTCAAAAGCGAAATGTTACCAGACTCAAATTAAAGTTGGTGCAAGTTAAGGGACAAAAGAGAACATTTATCCCATAAAGTTTTACGATGAACTCGATACTCAGTTTAGCGTACAAAGTAATAATGTTTAGCATATGAAGTATGATTGTTTAGTGATTTTGAGAATAATAACTCATAAAAAATCAGATATTTCTAAATAGTCGTTCTATGTATGCTAAAACGTAATTACTTTGAAAAGAGTGGGTCTCATGTACACCCAGGTGCACCGTGCACTCATAGTGCATTTTAGAAACGTGCGACTTGTTATACTGAAAAGTGCAACTTATTTACACTGAAAATAGTTGCACGATTCAGTGTAAATAAGTTGCATTTTTCAGTATAACAAGTCGCACGTTTCTAAAATGCACTATGTGTGCACGGTGCACCTGGAGTGCATACAAGACCTAGCCTTTTGAAAAAGAGAATTCACAAGAGACCTACTTGTTTTCTTAACGTAAATGGATCTTTCTTTGTATGCAGGCGGAGCCTGAATTTAGGCCACCGATGTCTGAAGTCGTGCAGGACCTCATGCAACTATTACGGAGGGAATCTCCACATAGATCAGAAGAGGATTAACATACAACAAATCCTTCACTACCCATTAAATCAAGTCACTTGGAGCAATAATCGGGCAATCAATCATGGAAATTGACTTGAATGCAAGAAAACGAGCTGCTTTACCGCAACTGATGCTCTCGAGTAGATACTTATGTTGCAAGAAGCTCCATTTTTGAGACCCGACATCGTCCTGGTTCTTGCATTGTGAAATGTTTGCTGAAATTCATCGAAGAACGCTAACCCGATTATTGGATCGTTAATTAATTCTTAGACTTTGAAATTTGTACAAGGTGGGGTGCTTTTCATCCATGATTCTGTGGCTTGAGCCTAGTTGCATTGCTTTAGGCAGATATGATTGTTTGGTTCATAGTAGTAACCTTATTTTTTTTTCTCTCTTAATATTTTTCGTTTTCACATGTTTATTGATGTCTTGCAATTTTTTTTTTCCAGAGTTTGACCCTATCAATAAATATATCAGTTAATTTTCTAATTATTAATCTTTATAATTGAAGATCGATATGAAATTACTTTCACACCATAAGTGTACCAATGCTTAAAAAGGAATTGTCGAGTTGTCTTAATTAGTCTTTTGATCAACTTATTAAACAATAAAATAAACTTAATTTTAATTTTTAAATATTAAAAGTAATTACTATATTTAATTGTAAAAATATGATTTATCTTTTAAATCATTATCACTATCTGAATTTTCGATCTTTGTAGAATAGATATCGTATTTCGAATTGTTGTAGAAGAAGAATCTCGCAAAATATAGGATATTATATGTCCACGGATTTGTTCGAGATTCTTCTTTTTACAACAATTTGAAAATTCATAATTGAAAGTTCGGAAAGGCAATGATACATTTTATTTCAAGATTCTTTTTTTTACAATAATTTGAAAATTTAGAATTAAAAGTTTGGAAAGACAATTATAAATTTTGTTCTTGCAATTTGTTTATTTATACACTCCCTCATCTATCCTACATTTATTTAAAAGTCGTTTTATCATTTTATATACTAATAAATAATTTATTTGTTAAAATACGAGTCAAACGGTGAATGGACAATCTAAAACACGTCGATTGGAGTATTTGCTACTACTAAGTACTAACATGTTGTCATGGCGTCGTCAGTGACGGATCTAGGATTTAACGATGGGATAGGCTGAATTTTTTAAAAGTTTCGTCACATTAAAATTTTATATTTACATATAATATTTTTTAATATATTAATTTAGGTGGTGTCATATGGGACTTCAAAGCATAAAACTCATCAATAATTAAATTAGAATTTATCTCTATTTTTAATAAAATATATTTTAAATAGATTGGTGTTCATTTATAAAATATATCTCTAATTATATATAGTATTTAGTTAAAATAAAATCATACAACTTATGCTCAATATTTTTTTAAACATTTCAAGAAACATTTATAAATTTAAAAAAAAATCTCATTTAACTCATGTTAATACATTATTACATTTATAATTTCTCTTTTTCTAATATTAAAGTGGCTAAAATTTTATCATTACCGCAATATATACCAACTAAAAAATAAATTATTAATACATATTCCTCAAAAGAAAAGGATAAATATTGAGAAAACAATGTAGATATTTAACATTGAAAAAGTTAAATAAATAAAAATACTAAATAAAAAAAATAGAATCATATTCAGATGATTAAATTTTAAATTTTTGGGTATGAGAGCCTCAAGTAAGCACATTCAAAATTACAATAAAATAAATCTTAGTTGCGGATGAAATTCTTAAATCTCAACATTTTAATTAAATTTGGGATTTGTAAATTAATATAAAATAAAAAATAATATTGAATTTGACTTAAATTCATATACTGAATTTTATTCATAAGTTATATACAGATATATAACAAGTTAGTGAGGGTTTAAACTGACCGGCAGCCCCCTTATGATCCGTTCCAGGGCGTCGTTTTACAAAACCGAATAAGAAAAGAAGAAAAATCGATATCGATATATATTATAAAATATTATTGTCGAGAAATATAAATTTCCCGGCATAATCCAGTTCAACATTTTTGGAAAAAATATATAAAATTTCCTGATTTAGGCCACCATATGCGCCTACGGCCTACATTCTCTAGATTTGTGTGCATTTGCAAAATTCTGATCTTTTTTGTTGAAAATAGGCTGTTGTTATGGCTGGTCGTCGCGATTCCAATCCGTTCGATGATGAAGAAGTGAATCCTTTTGCGGTAATTCTATTTCCTTTTTTTGCCCTACCAATGCGATGGATTTGTCTCGGATTTATATATGATTTGTATACGTTATTGAGAAATCGTGATATGAGATTGGAGCAATACAATGCTGGTGATTGTTTGAACCTCTGGTGTGAGATCTGTTTTCTGTTGCAATACGGTGATGCTCTTGTGCGTAATAGGCGAAATGCGATCGTAGTAGAGAAGAAATGATGGTGTATTAGGTGCCTACTTTGTTGTTCTTTTGTTAGGAAAACAATGCAAAAGAAGAAATTGGATGCTCTAGGCATAGTTAGATTTTCTGGTGTATGGTTGTTTTGGTTCAATTGGTTTACCTTATTGCTTTTCTTTTTGTACTTTGATTGGTACATTGAGGGGAAAGTGCTTTACTTCTCATTTCTATCTGTATATATGTGGATATTACAAGTTTTACGGAGTTATCGTTTTTCTGTAATTTCTAAAGGTTTGATGTGTTCGTATTCTTAGATTTGCGTCTATTTTTTCACGAAAGGGATTTGCTAAAATGTTGACCTTTTCATTCATCCGGTAGCTTCCAGTTTTGTGAATCTTAACCAAATGAATTTTAGTGAGTGTTAGATGAAGCAGTGAAATGAGCTAATTGAACATTGATATTTACTTCTGGACACCTACTAGTGCATAAAATTTGTTGGATTTTTCATCGAGAAATGTAGACACTCTCTCTTTGTAAGAATCATAAATTGACAACATGGCCAGGGTGAATGCTGATTTGGATAATGTTTTGTTACATTATAGTTTGGTTGGTGCCTGTGTGTGAGTGGAATGAACTACACTTCTCCAGAAATGCCCTCTTTACTTTTACTCTGTCTATTATAACTGCGAACTTCCTGTTTTTTTTCTTATGAGCGTGAGCCACTGGTTATAGGACCAAGGTTCTGAGAGGGGTCAATCAAATTACGGTGGGGGTGCATTTTTCATGCCAGTAAGCTTATTCTCTTTTAGAACTTGAAATCTATATGTTTAGACTTCTGAATGAGTACTTACCATCTATATGTTATTTGGACTTTCTGAAATCTGACGCTAATGTATGGTGTTTCTTGCTCTCTCATATCTTCTTGACTGCTGCTTGCTGGTTATGATTATGAGTCGGAAGGTTAATTGGCCAACCACGTTCCAAAAAATGTTCTCTTTTCGTCTATGATAAAGTGCAAGATGCATTTCTCTTTCAGTTTGTAAAACTGTATTAGCTTGCATGGTTGTTCTTCCTTGTTTATAATTGCTGAAGTTACGGGGTTGAGAGTATCTAGCATTACCATCTTTCATCTTTTTTTTTTTTTTTTTAGGTTTTCAGATAAGTCCATTTAAAATCTCTAATATCTGCAGCAATTGTTCCCGTTAATTATACTGTCAAATTGCAGTCTCTTCATCCTTCACTCTCTCTCTCTCTCTCTCTCTCTCTCTCTCTCTCTCATACATGCACACACATGTGAACCAAGCAATATATAGAACAAAAAGTTTGTATTTTTTGTTTCTAGTTCTAATCTACAATTTTCTTGCTGAGATTTTCAGAATACGGGAAGTGTCCCTGCTGCAAATTCAAGGCTTTCACCACTTCCTCCTGAACCTGTTGACTACGAACGTGGAGCTACAGTTGATATTCCTCTTGATAGTAGCAACGTATACTGAACCTGAAATTTTATTACTATCCAAGAGTTTCAATTTAGAGGACGAAATGATTGTTTTTTAATTTATTTTTTTCTAAACCTTGTATAGGATTTGAAGAAGAGAGAGAAGGAACTTCTAGCTAAAGAGGCTGAATTGAAAAAGAGGGAACAGGTGATCTCTAGTGCTTGATGCCTCTCAGTTTGGTTCAAGTAAAATATACACCTGTGGTTTTTAGTTGGAAATCCTGTTACCGTTTCATGTAATTTTTGGTGATGTTTCGTCAATGTCTGCTGAGCAAAGAGTTATATTCTGTTGCTGTTGTTTCTTGTGTGTGTTTTTAGATACCTTCACTGACATAGTTAATCCTTATTCTGTTTTTTACCTGCACACATATATGGATATCAGTATAAGGTTGTTCCTGTTTTTTTCTTTTCTTTTCTTTATGTTTGTATTCTATAATTTTGGTGGCTGTAGGCTTAATTTCACACTTTCTGCTGAATGCCAAAGAATACAGTCCTGATTCTTGTTATTCTGACATCTATTCCGATTTTTAACCAATTGACTTTTGGTGGTGCTGTATAGGAACTGAAAAGGAGGGAAGAAGTGATTGCACGATGTAATTCCTGACATCTATTTATAAATTTTGTGAGACTTAACTTATCATCCGATCATGAAAATATGTATTGTTGTATATATTTCAGCCGGAATTGTCATTGAGGAGAAAAACTGGCCTCCATTTTTCCCTCTTATTCATAATGACATTGCAAATGAAATCCCAGTCCATCTGCAGACGTTGCAATATGTTGCATTCACAACATTGTTGGGTATGGCAACTTCAAGCTTCCTTCATGTTATGCTATTAGTGGGAGTGAGGTTTCATAAAGCCCTTAGCTCGTAGAAGTTGCTAATTATCATGATACATGCAATTTACCTGTTTGATCTGTTATACATTTATATAAAATGCACTTGTTCCAATTTTCAAAATATGACTGGCACTTTGTCCTTGATAATAGTTTTAAAACACAGACTGTCAAACATCAAGAGAGAAAACCTATAAAGCAGCTTATACTGGGACTAGACTGAAGGACTGGGACTAGAAATTGTATATCATATGATGATTGAGAATGTACTACTTGCATCGAATAGAACATCAAAAAAAAGAAAACTTCTGGAGATTATACTTGCATTTCATAGTTTGATGGAACAGGGATCTAGAACTGCTTATGTAGGTTACATGATGCTGATTTTTTAAATTTTGTTGAAACCTCTATACCGTATTCGTACCAAATAGTATCTGTTGTATAAGTAATAACCATAAAGATTTTTGATGGTGCAAAAAATATAAATTGATGGGATTTGTGACATGATGCTGATTTTTCGTCCAATTTTTATTAGCAGATTCCTTAATTTTATTGATTTAAAGAATTCCTTATAATAACTACACAAAATTTCTAGTAAATAGTTTGTATCTGCTAAGTTGATTTAATCATGGCTTGATATGTTGCAACTTGGTTGTAGGTATTGTTTTATGTCTTGTGTGGAACGTAGTGGCTGTTACCATAGCTTGGATCAAATTTAAGAAGGTTGGTGATGGATTATGTTTTACTGCCTTCTCATCCCGTGGCTTTTGAAAAATCTTTAAAGATGTTAATGAGTTTCAGTTTCTTATTTTTTTTTTTCGTGTAGGTCCAACGATTTGGTTTCTTTCTATCATCTACCTCATAGCTGGTGTTCCAGGAGCCTATGTGTTTTTTGGTATCGCCCTCTTTACCGTAACGAAAACGGGTACTTTTTAACCTCTCCCTTCGACTTTAATCTCTTTGGTCCAATCAACATTGAGCATTATATGATTTGATTTCTGGCCCACTTTTATAATTCTATTATCGAGAGCCACCATGGCGTTCAACTTGTACACTTTGTTAAGGTCAAGTTTAGTAATCTTTTTGCCTGTTTTCCTTCACTGAAAAATCTAATATAAAGGAACATATGGCAGTAGTACACATTCTTTGTTCATTCCTTCAGAGTTCTAGATTTTCATTATTATGGCCTTTTCATTTCCAGGACTGATAGTGCTCTGAAATTTGGATGGTTCTTCTTGGCTTACACTGTAAGTGCATTATCACTTAGTTTTAATTATTCTCAATGCTTTAAGGTTTCTGACGGTTTTTTCCCTTCTGCTCGTGCAGTTCCACATTGGCTTCTGTGTTTTCGCCTCTGTTGCTCCTCCAATGATATTTAAAGGGAAATCTTTGACGTATGTATTCTTTCTATTTTTTGGCTTGAACAACTCTTTGACCCCCTTGTCATGCTTGCTATATTGTCGACTGATGTATGCCCAATTTGTTTCATTTGCAGCGGAATCTTGCCCGCAATTGATCTTTTAACCGAAAATCCTATGGTTGGGGTAAGACATACATTCATTTGTATTCAATTCGCACATTTCTTTATTATTATCTCGAGTTACTAAGGCCTCCTAAACATTATCCGCAGATATTCTACTTTGTGGGATTCGGATTCTTCTGCATCGAGTCCCTGATCAGCATATGGGTGATTCAGGTTCACTTCTTGCTCATATTTTCTCGTTTCTTCGCCTTTTTGCCTTTGTCTGAGTTATCCATGTTAAATGTTGTGCAGCAAGTTTACATGTACTTCAGAGGAACTGGAAAAGCTGCAGAAATGAAGAGACAGGCAGCAAGAACAACTATGATGGCTGCATTGTGACGTCGCATTTGGTTGTTTTTTTTCTTGCAACTTATACCTTTCAATACATCAGATTTTAGCTCATCGAATTCGACACGTTACTTAGGTGATTCTTTGATTTTCTCTAGTGAATATAATCAACAGTTCCTTTTTCTCTTGGATATTTGTCATATTTTGTAAATTTTAGCTATATTACTTTGTTGATGAAGGTAACTTTTTTTTGCCTTTCGAAATTTTCACATGTAGACATGTAGCATAATTTCGTATCAATAGTACTTTGCAAGATTTAATATATTCGAATGCAGCTTAAATTTGTTGCTCTCTTTTTTCCTATTAGAAAAAAAAGCTTTAGATGAAAAGAAATGGATGTCACCATAGTATCTTACTCCCAAATCCCATTTCGTTTGTTTTCCTAAAAAAAATATTTATTCTAAAACAAACACTCGATCTGTACCCCAAAAAGTATGCTTATAGGTTGAAATAAATTTCACAAAAAAGTAGATTAAGTATAATTATAAATATAATTCTTTTTAGATAAAAATTTATGTGAGATTCTTGAATGAATGCACCACCTTTCCTCATACATAAAAAACGAAAACTAACACAAATCAACACTCTCCCTTTTCAAATGTTAAATTAGCGATTCAATGTTAATTTAAAGCCCTTATAATAACTACACAAAATTTCTAGTAAATAGTTTGTATCTGCCTCATTTAATCATGGCTTGATATGTTGCAACTTGGTTGTAGGTATTGCCTCACACAAGTGGAACGTATCTTTTTTATTTTCATTGTTCTATAATCACTTAATTATTCAAATTATCATTATACTTTTCATACAATCAATTATTAGGACCTGATCCGCTCCCCAACTATGGAGTTAAAAATATTTTGTTTGATATTTTATATTCTTAAAGTAGTCAAAAATCATTTTACTTGCAGCTATATTATATATAAAATATAGTATTGTTTAATGAGAACAGGTAGTGGAACAAATATTTTCTTCATTCTATTATATTTTTGTTGGGTTTATTATTGAAATAAAGATTTTTCCTCCAATGATATTTAAGGGACATATTTAGAAATGAAAAGAAAGATATTTTAAGAAAAAAAAGGCTGAAAAAAAAATATGTTTTATCCTTAGTTTTAATTATTCTCAATGCTTTAATGTTTCTGACGGTTTTCCTTCTGCTCGTGCACAACTTTGTTTTCGGTTAACTTGCTATATTCTTTCTATATTTTTGGCTTGAACAACTGTATGCCCAATTTGATGTATGCCCAATTTGTTTTTCATTTGCAGCGGAATCTTGCCCATAATTGATCTTTTAACCGAAAATCCTATGGTTGGGGTAAGACATACATTCATTTGTATTCAATTCGCACATTTCTTCACTATCAAAATATACCAATATTATCCCCTCAATACATTTTTTAATTATTTAAAAGTAAAAAAATCGCCCCCCCAAATAAACCTCTAATTTCGGTCATACCTTAAGAGTTTGTTTAACTGTGAAGATGCAGAAAGAGTAAATCGATCTTAAAAATACTTGTAAGAAAGTTGAAGAAATTGATAACTTTGTGAACAAGATCTAAGATTTAAGACTACTGCAATACTTAGACTAAAGCTATAGCCACACTTCTTATCCTGAATATCTGAATATTTGGGTCAAGTCTTTGTAGGGTTGCTTCTTGTTTTTTTTCATTTTTCTTAAGAAAGAGAAAATTATAGATTATTAATTTCACCTACAATAATTGAGTTTCATTTGTATTTTACTATTTAATTAGGGGGGTGTTTGCAAAGTTTCATTTCTGTAATTTTGTAAAGTTTAACTTTTCAATCATGTTTGCAGCTACCAGTAATCAATTATACAAATTTAGGGCAAAATTAAGGAAAAGACAAAATAAAATTTAAATTGATTTTTTGTTACTTGTTGATATAGGGTGATTGGCGACCTTTGAATAGGAAAGAGTGGTTAATTGTGACCATGTTAATCGTGAAATTGATTCTCAATTTATAAACACGATTACTAATTTTGTATTTGACACAAAAATCGATTAATTTCACCTACAATAATTGAGTTTCATTTGATTTTAATCCACCGTCCCATTTTGCAAAGTTTCATTTTGTAATTTTGTAAAGTTTAACTTTTCAATCATGTTTGCAGCTACCAGTAATCAGTTCGAATTTAGGGCAATCTAAAAAAATTGATTTTTGTTACTTGTTGATGTAGGGTGATTGGCGACCTTTGAAAAAAAGAGTGGTTTTGTGAGCCATGTTAATCGTGAAATTGATTCTCGAAAAAAACGATTATATTTCTTTGAAGTTAATTCGAGGAATCCACCGCTTTTACACCAATTCGATCAATCCTTGAATGTACTTTTTATATAATTAAAATGCATATTCTTCAGTTATTACAATTAATAATACTCTTTTGAAATTTGTTCTCTCTATAATAATTTGCTAATAAGATTTTATTTGTTGGCGATAAATTACGACTTGATCAAAACTACACAAAGTTCATAAATTTGTGATAAATCTAAAAGAAATAAATTAAATAGCAAAGCAAAGATTTGTACTTTTTTCGACAATTAGGCCAATTATATACTCAAAAGCTTAATATTCTATGTATCGCCAACTATTTTTCCAAGGTTTTTTCACTTATACTCGTGCAAGACATTAACATATTCCAACTACTTTTCCCCTTGCATAAAGTTTTTCTTTTCTGGAATTTTTATGGCTTCTATAAAAGGACCACTTTCTTTTCATTAAAAAGAAAATACACTACTTTCTCCCAAAAAAATTATGACATCACTGTCAATGACAAACCGACATGGGCCCTGCCCCAATGGGCCCAAAGTGTGTTCATCGACACCCAATTTACAGTTTAACAAAACTAACCACTGCAATCATCATTAATTTGATATGGACAATATTGCCCATCCATCACTTTCAACAAAGCTGTTATCTCCCAACTAAAAATTATAATTAATTTTAGCTCTAATTTATTAATTAATTAGGAAAAATGTCAATTCGGCGCATTGAAATATGATAAATCTATCAATTTAAGGCATGTAATATTTTTTCTATCGATTCAAGACCAAAATATGTAAAACTATCAATTCAAAACCAAAAAAATGTAAACTATCAATTTGGCGCTTATAAATTTTAAGACCACGTTTAATACATATATTTTAAACGTCCTTATTTCACGTTTTTATTTTTCTTATTTTTGGGTTTACTGTTCGGGGGGTTTAGGGTTATTGGTTGCCGTTTTGGGCTCAACGTTTAGGGTTTAGGGTTTAGTGTCAAAACACGGCCTTAAAATTTATAAGCGCCGAATTGATAGTTTATTTTTTAAGATTTGGATTGATAGTTTTCTATCTTTCAGACCTTGAATCGATAGAAAAAATCTTCCAGGCCTTAAATCGATAGATTTACCATCTTTCATGCCCTGGATTGATAAAACTTCCAATTAATTAAGATTAACCCAATAAGAAAAATGTGAACAAATGAACTGGGGACACTTGTCGAGATCTTGTAGGGGTATGTCTAAATGGGCCCAAACAGGGCCCAAAAGTAGGAACAAATCGCCACCCATATTCCAGTTCAACAAATATTTATTGCATTATACAAGTGTAATGCAAGTATGACAAAAACGTAGCTACGTGATGAATTTATGTGCTTCATTGTCTGCTACACACCAATTATTTATTCAATAATTTTTTTAAAAATATATTATATTTATATTCCATATTTGAGATTGGAACCACAAATTTAATCCAAGGATAGATGCATTTCTCCATCTTTAGCAGTGTGAGTTCACCACTTTCAATTGTGATTAAAAAGAGAAGTATATTTTAAATTTAACTAATAAATTGGAAAAATAAGAAGAAGGATAAACTGATCAAGTAATTAATATAATAACGAAGACGAGGCGCACTTGCGTGACACACGGAGAAAGAATATAATTTAGTTTGTATATCGATTGTCTTAAGCGAATTTGTCATCTCCGTTTCGTTGGTCTTGACTTTCTTGTTTCGTTAATATAATTTAGTTTGTATATAACTTATTGTCTTAATCAACAACTATTTTTTTTATGTAATTGATGGCCTCATTTCAATTTCAAATCGCATAATTTTAAAATACATTATAAAATCTTCATTTTATTTTTTTTTTTCAACGAGGTGTGCGGTGCAGTTGGTTGCTTATTTGTTTTGGAATAAGAAGTGTCCTGACTGGAATATATGAAGATTGATTTATGTGATCGTCGATCTGGACTTGCACAAACTATTTTTTTTTTTCTTATATCAAGTTTCAAAACCGTTGGCCGACCTGCCATGAAAGAGAGAGAAATGTAATGCATGGATTACTATTTTTCATAAAATGATAACTATTGGTCAAACGATTCATTTTCCTTATTGTTGTTATTATTATGATTTTTTTAGAAATAGTACTAGATCTCATTTTAGGAGTACATATACAACACTGTTTTAGCATAAAGTTTTATTGCTGATCGTTCTTTTATAAGACTCGAGAACTTTATTTTGAATGTATAGGAATCAATACCATTCCTAAAAATTAGTACAATATTAGGGTATCTTAACTAACAAAGAAAATATTTAAATATTGTATGCATCAAATGTATTGTGCACATCATAATGTATTTTTTAATATATAATATATTTATTGCGTTGAAATATACAATTTATTTATACTAAAATGTGCAATTTATTTCACAAATATATATTACACATTTTAATATAAAATAAATTATATATTTTAAAAATACAATATGAAGCGCACGACAGTGTATATGAGGCCTTTCTATAGAATAATTCAACTTCATATTACACAATTTCGATAGCAAAACAAACTTAAGAGTTAAGAATACTTTAATTAATGTCATTTGACTATTGAGTCACGAGATCGGATCCAATCCAAACTCCAATTATATACCATACACCCAAATCATTATCCTAATAAATTCAATTTCATACCTAAGAAAAAGTAGTACTAATAAGTTCAAAAATTTTAAATTAAAATAAAAATACTAATAAATCACACGTTAAAGTAAGTCAACCTACCATCTTTATTACAAACCGCGCCTATAAATACACTTCACATCTTCTCACAAATCCATCACCCCTAACAGACAAATCCACATTAATTAATTCTCTTACGTACAAAAAAACAACAACAAAAAATGGTGTGTTTCTGTTTCTTGGTTGATCAAACAAGGAAAGTGAGGCAGTGCAAGCCGGCCGCCGGAATATGCTCCCGGTGCGGCGGCGGAGCTAGCGTCGCCGACATGAAGACCGCCACCAGATTTTGCTATGTCCCATTTTATTGGACAACTTGGAGAGCTATTATGTGCACTTTTTGTGGTGCCATTTTGAAATCGTATCGGTAAATACTGTACTATTGATAATTGGGACGGAACGGGTACGAGGATCATTTTTTTAATATTATTTTTTCGATGGGTAATATTAGGGGCAATATTTTCATTTTTTTATCCATTTGGGAGATTTGTATTAACTAGTAGTCTAGTAGGGTATGTGATGGGATGATGTTACTTTCGATTCGAGGTTGAATCGTTTTGAAACGGTAGAATATGATCGAATATGATGAAGATGAATTTACTGGAAGATTTTTTTTTTTATCAAAATGAGATGATAAATATAAATTTTCTAGTAGCTTCATCGCCATTGTATGGATATTGATAATTTTGGGTGCAGGAATTTGATGATGCAGTATTTGTAAAGAACTAATGAATTTGCTTATGCATTAATTTGAATCATTTGATGATTTATCTCTCTCTCTATGCTTAAGTTTATTTAAATCGAATAGATTAATTAAAATTATGTACATAATTCTAAGCTTAATTATTATGTAGTGTATATACCAAGAGAAAGTGTTTTTCTTAAAGCAAACATATATATTCTTGTATTGGAAAATAGGGAACGAGATGAAAAAAATACTACGATGAAATACTTATTAATTTCTTCTTTTAAAAGTCTTGTTAAATCAATATTATAGAGCTTCAAATATAACTAATTAATCACTATAACAAATTAAAAGTATATATAGGATATAAATTTCGTAACACTATGTATAATAGTAATTTAATGGTTTTAATATTCAAATAGTAAAATAAGTATTAAAAAAAATTGAATTTCTTATCAACTGGAGTATTTATAATGCTCACCCGAAATTACAATTGAAACATAGGAGTATAATGTGGGTAGTTGAGATGTTTAAAATAAGTAAATTGTATATTGAATGATGGGTGGTTGAGATGTTTAAAATAATTAAATGCACGGGATATGAATGCTCCAACTCATCTTTTCACTCCCACGACTCAAAATAATTAAATAAAGGAATGATATCACTTGTTCTATAATTGATATTTCACTTTGTATTTCACAATACGGATGAATGATACGTGAAATAATAAAAAATATCCAACAAACCACCATATCCTAGGTCCATGTGTTAAAGATTTAGAAGGGTGAAACACCAATGGAATACGAAAAGTAGAACAGAGAAATCGAACCTTAAATACAGTTGATGAATCAAACATCAAGTTGGGCCAAAAAATAAAAGTTCTTGATAAAGAAATAAATTTAAAATAATCAAATATGTAATATACAAAAACACAAACTTAAAGCATGTATTGGGCTTTGAGTAAATGCTAAAAAGGACTTAGGTGACCACATTAAAAAATAGTGTACTATTTTTTTATTTATTTTTGCACAGTATTTATGGATATATGCAGTTGTACTATTTCATGGTATGGTAGCATACAGCTGGTTAATTACATGAGCTTGGATTGACTATTTTTTTACACAAAATGGTTACTACAATTAAACTTTGAATATTACTACAATAAGAGACACAATTGCGTGAGACGGTCTCACTATGAGACGGAGCATAAAGTAATTAACCAGCTGTATGTCGATTTATGCTTTATTGTATCCCGCCTCCTCATGTGTGAGACAATCTCATACAAAATTTTGTCATAAAGTAATATATAAAAAAAAAATCATCTAAAAACTCAACATTCAAGTGTGCACATTCCATTTTAAACACATCATCTAAAGAACATTTTAACATGCAAAAGAAACATGGGTAGTTTTTGGGCAAAACATGAATTGTTGGCACCAAACCTAATCAAGAAATAGTTAGAGTAATTTCACCACCCTTCTTTGTTTTTCACCTGCCTATGAAATTGAATGTTTGTGTAGGTCAGAAAGGTTAATAACACATGGACGTTGAAGGCTATAACTTGGAACAAAAATAGCTGTAATTTAACTTGCAAGCTGTATTGACATGCATGTGAAAGATGGAAACTAGTCGACCATCCATATTTTTACCTCTTCATATATTGAAAATAATGTATCCTTTCAATTCATCGATGTATTTGTTAGGATTTAAACTGCAATTATAGAGAAATTGAGAGTAAATAAAATTAGAAAACAAAGATTTGATTATCAAGTTCGTCAGGAATGACTACGTCTGTGGACACTACCAAATCATGAGATTTACTAATATTTTCGATAATTTTTTTTTGTCAGAAAATACAATGAATCAGATGATTGAGATGAGTATTTATAAACGAAATTGGGCGGAAAACTCTAAAGGCTCATTCTGGTCGAACACTACTAAAAAAGACCCCAAAAATCGATAGGGTAGGTCGTGAAACAGTCGATCGCTCCATAACCCAACGATATATAAATTATTCCTATTTCAGTATAGATTTCATCATATATTCCATTTCCTCTACTATATGTGTTATGTGTTAATCTCCCTATATAATAGGAAGTTTTTATGTTGTCTCTTTGTTAATTAATTTTGCTAACGTGTTGGTTGCAACATGAACCAAATTAAGGGAATCTTGTGCGAGATCATATATGAGATAGATAAAGCCCCACCTTAATATTTGAGTTATTTTTCTGTATATGTTGACGCTCCACGAATTCATGAGTTATGTTTTACTAATGATGAATGAGATTTTTTCATACAAGATATTTCATTAAAAAGCTCATCTTAATTTAGGTCTAAAGTTCGAAATTTCAAGGTGCGATCAATTGGCCCCGCTAACGAACGTTGAGATTCCCCTAAATTAATCGATTAAAAAAGTAACAAGTGATTGTGTATTTAAATACTATACAGCAGTTGCCAGCAATATGGGAGCAGCTATCCTCATTAATTTTGTTATAGTTGTAGTAGTTGTTATGAGAAATTAATTTTTTGCCAGAAATGTTTGACCAGCTGAAAGTGAAGTTATGGGCTGCCATTTAGGGTTCCTTTCCGTCTTTGTTTTGAACTCACGAAACCAACAATTATTAAAGACAAAAACTCGTATGAGACGAGATATAATTTAATTCAAATTAATACCCATAATTTTTAATATATTAAAGTGTCAATGCCCAAATTATATTTCCTTTTTTAACATTTATAAATGGGCTGCCCGGAGTATATAGGTATCTACGAAGACATTTGTCGTTTTCAATATGTTAACAAGAAGGCCCAATCAAAGCCCAAATGATTTCCATACAAAAAGATTTGATATGTGGAATTAGCTAATGGGCCATCTATCGTAATGAATCGGGCTAGCAAAGCCCAACATTTCGATCAATATAATTATAAACGATCATGTTTGAGCTAGATTTGGATAACAATGAGTCAACTATTAAACAAAAACTCATATGAGATAGTTTCATGCATGAGACGGGTTACAATTTAGCATAATTCTGATTTAAAGATAAATCACACTTACATCTCTTAAAGTGTTAAAGTATTCATGTTCCAAATTATATCACGTCTCATATAAGTGTGTCTCATTTTCTAACCAGCCGCAATCCTATTTTATTTGTAGTATAATGGCTTATTAGTTTCTTTTATATATTTCAAATATAAATATAAAAATATAATACATTGTGCTTTATGGTAATATTATTTTCCACAAGATGATCTACATTTACTAGAAATAGTATTTTATCATCATTTATAGTGTATATATGTAAATATGCATTATTTGTACTTATAATAATTTACAAGTTACAAAGTGTAGTGTTATTATTTTTTTTTTTTGTCAAATAGATAATATCAACTCTTATTAAAGAAGTTTGTTCTAGAAAACGTCCAAGTTTGAACTCTTCATCAACTCCCGCCATTCTTAATTAACAGTTTACATATTTAAACATAAAAAAAAAAATTCAGTTTAACAAAAATGTTTGCTCTAATAATTTTCATAAATAAGTATTCTCTCTGTTCCAGTATTTTGTTCACATGTGATTTAGCGTAGAAATTTAAGGGGTAATTTTATAAATATTTTTGTACAAAGTAAAGTAAAGTAAAAAATGAATTGTGTACATGTATGTGGCCAAAAGTAATAAAATTTTTTGTGTAAATTTGAGAATATTATGATGGTAGAGTTTATAAAGGGTTTTCATTTTTTGAATCATGCAAGTAATGTTATGACGTCCAAATAAAACAAGTGTTTAAATAATTGCGAGACCGAGAAAGTATGTCTTTTATGTATTAAGCGCACTATACAGTACTCAAATATATTTTTAAAACATACAAATTACTTCACTTAAATATGTAAATTGTCGTATTTCACTAAAACAACTCATATATTTGAAAAATATACTTAAATTGTACGATGTACAAAATACATACAAAATTATGTTTTTATAATATCAAATCTAATCACTTTTATCGCTAATCATTTGAATGAGTGAAATTTGAGGTTTGACCCTCGATGTTCCCAACCCCCTACTCAAAGGTATGTTTGCATATAAATTAACTCGAGTTTAATCTTTTTCATTTGATAAAAACAATTATTTGAGATAATTACATGATGTTAATAGTTGTTTTTAATCCTAATAAATTAATTTAAATGTGTGGATAAATATATGAATATTTTTTCGGCAGAAAATGTCCCTATCTTTCCTAATTTATTTACAATATTTTTAGAATTTTCCTTGTTTAAAAAAAAGAGAAGAATTACACAAAAAGGAGTATTAAAAATGTTAAATTAAATTATTCCGCGGTGCAAAAAATGGAAATCAGGACTCCATATTAGTACGGCAATACCCAGTGTAAACCCTAGGGTTTAACATTTTCAGTTCGAAGCCAAACAAAGCCTCCGCTCCAAATATTCGTCTCAAGAAACGCATCTATATATATATTTCTGCTTCTTCTCTCTCAAAACCATGAAATTTTTTAGCTCGAAGAATGGTGAGTTTTTTGCATGATGGAGCAATAAAAGAGGGGAAGAAGGAAGAAATCGAAACCCCATTGTTACCAGATTCCAAGAAGTCATCTTCTCCAGACGACACACTCGACACTGTATGCCAGAGCTCGAAGATATTTCAGAATTGTTTACTGATTCTTTTCTTGATTTTGACTCCTTTGACGGGTGGTTAATGGCTGATTTGGAAAGAGACCCGTTTGAAATTAACGCTGTTGGAGGTGAATTAGGGGGTTGTAAGGAGAATCTTGAGTTATGTAGCGACGGGATTTGTAAAATGGGTGAGGTTAAGGAGGAATTCGGTGGAAAGGAGGTAGCTATAAATCAAGAAAAGGAAGAAAATGGAGTTTTTGAAAGGAGTGAAATGTGCAGCGAAGGTGTTTGTGAAAATGTCAAAGAGAAGGTTTTAGGTGATTCTAGCAGTGATTTGGGTGGTTTAGGGTGTTTGATTGAAGAAAAGCTGGGGAAAGTGAGTCTAGATGGGGCATTGAAGGAGATGGATGAAAGTGAGAGTGGGAGTGATGAGGAATCTGAAAGTGAGAGTTCATCGGATTCTTCGTCGTCCTCATCTTCGTCGTCTAGTAGTAGTGAAGAAGAGGATGAAGATGAGAGTAGCGAAGAACAGAGTGGTGAAAAGAAAAACAAGAAAAAGGATGATGTTCTTGATGAACATACTGATGTGGAAGTTGAAGATGGTGAAATTATGTTATCTGATGCAGATGAGATGGTTACTTGGGGCGATGACGAAGACGATGATGGTGGTGGAAGTAGACCCATCAAATCAAAGAATGAACTCCAGGCAAGTGATCATGTTTTTCAATAATTCATTGGTTGATTTTGATTATGGAACATTATTTCTCTGTATGGTGTATATCATTTAGTATAACAATCTTGATATGAATTATCCTTTTGGCCATCTGTCTTGTATTGTATGTGCACCTTTCTGTGAACTGATATGCCTTGTCTAAAGTTGCATCACTTGTGAAATTCTTGAAAATATCTGAGTAATTGGTTATCATTTCATTTCGATCAACAAACATAGTGGAGTTAAAATGCAGCAAGAATATTCCATAGAAAGTTGATCCTTTACTGATGTACATTGAATGAATTTTTGTTATATGCTATCTTGCTTGCTGTGATAATGAAGCTTATGTAAGTACATTTTTCGATTATGCAGGTCCTCCCTCCTGTTCCTCCAGTCAATGTGACATTGGAACCTCATCATCAAACCCTTCCAGTTGGAATCATTTTATCGGTATAGTTCCTCTGCTTACACTTTTTGATACCCATCTTGGTTTGACATTAGTAATTTGAGCTGAAACCGTTCAATGTTCTGTTAAACAGATTATCGAAACTCAAGTAGTAGTAGAAGGGGTTGAGAAACACAATCCTCTGAATGAAGGTTCAATTCTTTGGATTACTGAAAGTAGAACCCCTCTAGGGATGGTAGATGAGATATTCGGGCCTGTCAAGAACCCATACTATATCGTAAGATACAATTCTGAGACTGAAGTTCCCTCTGGAATCGAGCAAGGCACATTGATCTCGTTTGTCCAAGAATTTGCAGACCATGTGCTGAACGACAAGAGCCTTTACCAGAAAGGGTATGATGCATCAAATGAAAACGATGAAGAGCTGTCTGATGACTTGGAATTTTCCGATGATGAGAAGGAGGCGGAGTACAAGAGGTCGCTTAAAATGAAGAAAAGAGGTACGAATGAGTCTAAGCCTGGAAACAAGAGGAAGGATAAAAGGCAGCAGAAGAATCAGAAGGGGAACTGGAATCAGAATCAAGATAATAAGCTACCAGTTATCATCGAAGACCAGCAGTTTAACTCGCCCGTTGGAACATCATCGAATCAAGAAAATCGAGCTGTGGTTCCTCCATTTCCACAAGGGCCTCAAGCGCAGGGTTTTTCTGCTCCAAATGGGGTTTGGAGTAACGGGTTTCCACCTCATCAGCAACAGGGTATGAACCTTCCCACTGGATTACCAAATGGTATGATGTGGATGCAACAAAATTTACCTTATCAGTTATATCAAACTCCGTTACAAATGAACCCAGCATTCCAACAACAAATCAGTATGATTCCTGGGATGCCTATGAACTTTAATGCAATGGGTGGACAGCCAATTTTTGGTGGGGGCCCGTCGCTAGGGCCTTGGCCTATGGGCCAGGGTCAGAACCCATTAAACCCGTTGCAGTTTGGAATGGCCTTGCAGGGGCAGCATCCTCTGCTGCCAATGAATGGTGGTGGAGAACAACAAGTTCAGTCTCAGGGATCTCCAAACATGAATTTCAACCAAGGCCGTGGTGGTGGTGGTGGTGGCCACTGTGGTGGTGGAGAACAACAATTTCAGTCTCAGGGATCTCCAAACATGAATTTCAACCAAGGCCGTGGTGGTGGTTGCAGCGGCCACCTTGGTGGTGCAGAACAAGTTCAGTCTCAGGGATCTCCAAACATGAATTTCAACCAAGGTCGTGGTGGTGGTGGGGAACAACAAGTTCAGCCTCAGGGATCTCCAAATATGAATTTCAACCAAGGCCGTGGTGGTGGTGGTGGTGGAAGAAGAGGGCATCACAGAGGCCGCGGGCGGTTTGGTGGTGGGAGGGGCAGGCAATCTTGAACCTTTTACTATCAAAAATTGAAGTGGCTTATGTATACATCAGTAGTTCATTTAGTTGGCTACCAATTTTGTTTTCCTTTTTCTTGCAATTTCTTTTCTTGTTTTTGTGTTTCCTGATGTATAATGCTTTCACTATGGTTTGATGATAACATTAAACATCGTTTATCTGTTCTGTGAGTTTTGGGCTTACATAGTTTGCAAGTATCATTTTAGTGAAATAACTAATACTGTTTAAAAGTAAATGCATTCATTATATAAACCAGTTGCACGGTGAAACTGGTGTTAGGCCTGTAAATGAATATAAACTAGCCGAACGCACTACTAGTTTATTTGAATTGCAATCAAACAGCCATTTGATTGAAATAAAGCACAATCACAAAGCAAATATCATGTCTATCATCACAAATTTGCTTGGTACATGCACTCAAGTTCATCTTATTACAACAAGTCTATCAACCAATCAACTCAAGAAGAACCAGCAGAGATCAACTTCATATACCTCTCAACAAGCATCTCCGGATGCATGTCGGTAAAATAGCCCTTTTCCACATCCAGGCCTATTTCGGCAGCCAGCATTTCGACCCGTTCTTGGACCCGATCAGCCCCGACCCGGTTCGGTTCTAGCAAGAAACAAGCTATCTCAGTTGTGTCCTCACCGTGAACGAGGCCTATTGTTTGCACAGTTGGCAGGCCTCCACCCCGGGCACTCACCATCATGGCGATCCGTCTAGCTGCAGAGAAATCTGTCGATAAAATCGGCACATTGTATGTGGCAATCCAGGAACGGGCCCCTACCATCGCCACCCCTCGGGCCCGTGATACTGTTTCTGGCCCGTGATCGGGTTTCTGAGGAAGAGTTTCTGGTTGTGACCAACCGGCCCACTGGTTCCCCATAAAGTTGGGCCGATAGAAGCCCAGTTCGCGCCTGATGGTATCCAGGGCCTTTTCATTTGGATGTGCTGCAGCATATAGATATACTGGCACTGCATTCGAAGGAAACCACAAATTAAAAATACTACATTATAGAATCAATTTGAAGCTGATTCAAGTCACATACCAGCTTTTGATTCTTAAAAGTGATTCCTGAAAGTTTTTGTTGCTTAGAGGAGTATTATTTTGCAAACACTACCCACTTGTCATAAAAGCTAAAAACACTTTATTTTCAAACATCAATTATTTTTAGTTTTACTACAAAAATCAATTTAAATCACTTTCTCAAAAGCACAATCACTTGTAAACACTCCCTAAGCACATTCACTTACAGTAGGGGATAGCTTAGGGATTGATACTATGATCAAACCACCTTCCGATGGGTTCTAATCAGACAATTCGGCATTCAAAATAATCACGGGCCTCAGGTTATCACCCAGTAATCGTATGGTTTTTCTATAAACTCAACCTACTCAACCAAAGCAAACATATCCTAATAAGGACTCAAGATCAGCGTGCAAGATTATAGCCTCATATGGATCAAATTAAGAACTTCCACGAGCATCCATTTATATTTTTCTTCAAGAACATAAATAAACAATCACATGATTCAATAAATCTACATGCAATATTTAAGGCCATATAACTTTTTCACAATTGTATACGCACCATGGAATCGGTTGCCAATTTCCGAGGCAATTGTCCTTGCAAGCCATGCAGCTTCATCGACTGAAGCTCGAGCCAACGGATGGCAAACTATGTCGTCAATGACACCAAGCCGAGGGTGGGCCCCACTGTGGGACTCGAGGTTTATGGCTCCATAGGCAGCTTCAGCCATTGCAACAAGACTTTGCAGCAGAGGTGTATAAATTGGACAGCCTAAGCTATCATGAACAACGTACGACACAAGATTGTATCGAACCCTATTATAATTGTCATCCTTGAACTTGTTCACTATAACAGTCTCTGGATCACGACTCACGGCTTGCTCAATCAAATCAAGAGTGGCTGAGTTTCTCGATTCGGAGATGTATACTTTACAGCAAAGTAGCATTGATAGATTCATTGATTTCTTCTTGTCCTAATGCAAACAAAAACAGTAGAAATTTTCGTTTAGTCGAATTCTAAGTAGTAACATTATAATTCCATTAAATTTACTCCTCCCCCGTTCGGCCATGCCTAATCATTTGTCTGATTTTATCCAAATTAGTGTTCCTAATTATTTGTCATTTTGCTAATATCAACAAACAATTACCCTTTTTTTTCACCAATGCCCCTAATAAATACTAACCATTTTCTTTCTTATTAACTTAAATTAGGATATAATAGCCTTCTGAAATCCTAATAAAATGAAAAATTTAGTTTGTGTGAATGGATTAAACTAGATAGATAATCAAGAACAGAAGTAACACGCCGTGTTTCATAGTGAAAAATGTGTCATCCATACGTATAAATGTGGATGTATATCGTAAATTATAATTTCACAATGAAAAATCTACCATCGATACATGTAAATATAGTTGTATACCGAAAATTAGAAGTTACAATTAACATCTGTTGACTTCCATATAAAAGGTAATTAGGCAAGTAATTCAAGAATCAAGAGTAGAAAAGAACTCTCTTTAAAACACCATTCAATTTACCAAGTATTTTCCTAAAAACAATTCTTGAAAATAATTCCTTAATTTCCCCCTAGCAGGTCCAAATTTATCCAAGAATTACTTATCAAACACTAACTACTAAATTTTAACCCCTAAACACACACATACACACAAATACACACACACATATATACTGATATACACAAAAAGGTAACAGAGAAAGAAGAGAGATGTGTTCTTACATTGTAATCATAACTTTGGGTGAAATCCATTTCCTCTGTTTCTTCTGTTCTTCAACTTGTCTTAAGATAGTTTTCTTAAAAAATCTGAAAAAACAAAAGATCAAAAGCCAAAATCTTTGATATATGCTCCTAGTTTGGGTCCCTATGTGTGTGTATTTATACTGTATGTATTCTTGACTCAGCATTGGTGTAGCATTTATCAGCCAGATGGCTCCAATTCCAATTCCAAACCATGTGTAATGTGTCATTCAACCAACAATTACCGACTATAAAATTTGAAAAAATGTTAAAAAAAATATATTCACATGCAACATGTGTTGGTTGTGACATTTCTTTTCTATTTTTTTATCTTTATTTGCTGTGCCCTTAGTACAGATATATTAGTAAATGTAAAGGTGTTCATCCTAAATTTTTAATTCAAAATCTAGGGGCCAAGAAATAAAATATAGTATAATTTCTCGATTTTTGGTCATAATTTCTATTTTAAATAATGAAAAAAAAATGAGAAAAAAAAAGAAAATCTATCTTATCCTCTAACCTTTTGATATTGTTCGGTATGGTATACATAAAATATCAGTTCATACTATATATATCATATAAAAAATTTGATATGTGAAAATTCATACCAATACTTATTGAAATTTTGACATGCCGAATTCATGAACGATAATGTCATTTTATACTTAAATTTTGATATATAATTTCATACTATTATTTCAACCCATCAAAATTTATATACAACATTGATATATATTATGAGAATTTTACAAAAATACCCAAAAATTCTAAATATGTTTGCTGTCACCGTACAAAAAATATCAGTATACCATTTTTTTTAATATTCTAGGTTCTTTTTTTTTAGCATGATTTATGCTATATTTCGACATTTTCTTACTCCTATTTTTAGTAATTTAAATCTTTAAATACACAGTTTTGGTTCGAGGCCGAACTCTCTAGCTAGCATCAACGTATGCCACACAAAAGGGATTTTTGATGTTACACACTACCAAACGATTATTATACTTTATAGTTGAATTTTGATAATTAGAATATATTATCTTATGATTTCATTTTAGTACCAACCATGATTTTCTAATCAGGATTTTTAGCTTCTATTTGATTTTTATCTCATATTTATATACTTGGCAAACATTTACAATGTAAAATATAACATGATGAATGCAAATATGGCCACACCAATTGTGATCCCACATTATCCTAAAGTAACACGATTGGGACCATTAATTTGAATGCGATGTACTATAAATTGACTTTTGTCGACAAATTAATGAAAATTAACTATATATTGTCATCGTTTTTTGAGTTGTCACATGTATAATTTAGGGCCTATTCTATGTTACCCCTTTTGATGTTTATCCATCACTTCTTGAATATATTTTTTAGGGAAAATTATTTTTTGGGTTCTATAACTTTGCTATTTTTTTTTTTTTTTTTTTTTGGTCTTATTGTCTCTTAAATTTAATTTTTATAGTGTAATTTACACAATTTTGAATTTTTTGAATTATTGACTTTTAAATTTTGATTTTCGTTATATAACTATGTATCAAAACAAAAAAATGGTAAAAATATGTAATTTACAAGACGAAAATCAAAATATAAAAATTAAAATGATCAAAAAGCGAAAGTGTATAAATTACTGAACAAAAATCAAAATGTAAAAATTAAATAGGACCAAAACAAAAAATTATGAATAATGTATAGCATTAATGGTGAATTAGAGGATCAATTACGTCCTAACTTCATAGTTGTCATGCGTGTTTACATAGTTTTGGTAATATTAAGATAAATGCATGTGGAAAGTATTCCAGAAGTGACATTTTATTGCTTCTTTACGCAAAGAATTCTTTTTGGTGTCAATTATTTTAGTTTAACTGACGATGATACATCCCTAAATTCATATACTGATAAAATAAAACACTATACGGACAAAGAATGCAATAGACTTCTTTTTTTGCTCTTGTAGTAATTTGAATATTAAATGATCATCATATTTGAATCCCAAACTATATTTGTATGATCAATTTACATGAAAATCAAACAAATGTTAGATCTTTATACTTTTCATTACACAAATAATAGAGCTTACTTGATCAATGATCATCTTTAATTCTACTAGGAAGAACAATCTTTCATCTTCAGGTAACTCTCAATGATTTTGCTCTGAGAAAAATCGGTATAATACCCGTCTCCCACATCGAACCCTTCTTCTCTTGCCAATCGCTCAACTTCTCGTTGAACATCATCACCGCCAGCTTTACTCGTATCCAATAGGTTACAAGCCACCTCGATTACACCTGGACAAAAACTTATATGAGACAGTTTCATACGTATGATAGGAATCTCATTTACTATATTACTATGATACATCGGTTTATAAATCGCCAAATCAATTACATTTTAAGGAAATTATGATCCTAATATTAAAATGGAGATCCGTCTCATATATGAGACTGTCCCACGCAAGACTTGCCTGTACCGTGAGCAAGGGCCATGGATTGCACCGTTGGAAGTCCACCGCCCCGTCCACTGACTTTCTTTGCGATTTTCTGAATGGCAGCCATGTCGTCAGAGAATATTGGGACGTTGTAGTTGTCGACCCACTGGGTGGTCCCCACCACGACAGCGCCTTTTTTCTGAAGAGCGTGAGGAGGGCCTTCGTCGGGTTTCAGTTGCAATGTCTCCGGTTTTGGGCCACCTATCCATTGATTTCCGGTGGCATTTGGCTTGAAGTAGCCGAGCTCCCTTCTGATTGAGTCGAGGGATCTTCGCTCAGCGTGCGCTGCTCCGTATAAGAAGGTGGCCACTGCAGGCTATGTGTAACATCATTTAGAAAGGTGATCAAATGTATATAAGAAACAAAGATGACAGATCATCAGAATAAAAAATTACCAACACCAGTTTTTTCCCATTCTTGAAATATGTAATATCTAACATCCATCACGTAGATCATCAGAATCAAGACAAAAACTTGTATACGCCAGGTACAATGTGCAACTCAAGTGTAACTAAAAAGTATTAGTTGTGTTCACTGAAAAATACTAGTTGTGTATAGTTGCACCATAGTGTACAAGAGTGTTAATCCAGAACCAATTCTCCACCATTTTAACTTCAATAGGTGCTAATATCAGTAATTTGTATGCTACCTCTTCTATTTACGGAAAACTGTCTCGCGGCCATCATTTTGACTTCATTCATGTCAAGCATATTGATTAACAATTCAAATCAATATAATTCACAGACTTCATTGTACCTTCTAAAGCTCCCATACGGCCATTTTCCACTACTTAAAACACCCTTTTCAACTGATCTCAACAAGGAATAAATTCATAACCCTTACTCTCACTCGAGTAGTAGTCAATATAACTAACATCACACTCCTAGATTCAGTCACAATTCAACTACTTTGATATCAAGATGATTTCTTCCTTACCTCCAATTTAAAAATAATTAACCTTTATATCTCAAGCAAGGACGAAATGCTTCTAAAAATAAAGCCAAAGAATCATGATCTAATCTTGTATATATTATATGCAAGAAGTAGAACCATAAAATAGGTCGGGTGCCCTTTATCTCACCTTTTTGAATAACTATGCCATAATTTATATTCAACTTCATGTAAAGAGTTCTAAAACAGCATGATTCTACACATATAACATAAATTCAATACAAACACCAAGATAATCATTATCAATAACGAATCTTGAATCCATCTTATCAAGAGAACAAACAAACCTCGAAGCCTAGTTCCAACATCTGCAGCCAAAGCTTTCGCGGTTGCAGCAACATTGTCCACAGAAACACCAGCCAAGGGATGAAAACAAATGTGGTCCACAACACCAAGCCTAGGGTGAGTCCCGGAGTGCATTTCAAGATCAATGGTCTCAAAAGCAGCCTTCACCATTTCAAAAACCGTGTTTTTCAATGGAGAAGAAATCGGGCTTGCCCCGATTTCTGAGACCAATGTGTACCCAACTCTGTTGTAAGCTGCATCCTCAAATTTGTTGATAATTGGGGCATCTGGAAACAGCTTTGCTGCTGTTTCAATGGCTTCAAGAGCAGCCCTGTTCCTGCTTTCAGATATATACACTTTGCAACAAGCTAACATTTGCTTTAGCATTTCTTTTATTGTATAGTATTAATTCTTAACGATCTGCATAACGAAACGGGGATAAATTAAATGAACAAGACAGCAATTGTGCGGCTATAATTCAATTGAATTTGAACTTAATTCTCTAAAGACCCTAAATTGAAAAGAAAACACACACAAACAGCACTTTTCCCAGTATTCTTCAGCGAATAACAGATAATGTATGGTCATAAAACTGCCAACAAATTTCCATTTAGGGGTGCAAAAATAATAATTTTGAAAAACGAAATATATTTCGCAGCAATGCCACTGGATTGCGATGGGAAAGATGAAATGCAAAATTTCAACTCAACTGCTACTTACCAGAAATAACAAGGAAAGGCTGAAATTGGGACGAGACGGCAATCGTTTCAATATTCCATGAGAATAAATTAATTGAATTTTATCGTCCCCAATTCAATCTGGAAGAAGGCGCTTCGGCCACTCGTTTCAAGAATGCTGGAGCAACATTGGGTAACGGGGGGTTTCAAATTGATTCGTGTATGTATCTTGGTTAATGACTTAATGTCTCTTCTTCTTTTTTTTTTTTTTTTGAAAGGTGGTTAATGTCACTTTTGACCCCACTTATTCTTGAAAGTATTAATTATTAAATTTTAAATGTAATTTATGAATAATATTTACTAAATTTATATTATTTTATTTAATGATACAATTTATATATATATAAAATAAAATTAGATTATGAGATTAATATGATTTCGAATATTATGATGTAATTATATTAATTAAAAAAATTCTAATGTAATAAGATATTTTTTTAATTTTATCAAAATTAATTATAATACATAATATATTTTTAATTTTTTTTATTAAGTTGAAGAATATCACTTTTATGAACCAGATATATACATGAACTATATTACTGTTATACAAAAAACTATAGCGGTTGTGCATAAAAATTATAAATATTTAAAAATAATTTATTTTTCAGATAGTATAGTTTTTGTTTATAAAAGTGAATTTTTGTATATAATAATGATATTTAAAAAATAGAATTCACCGTGAACTCGAGTTAATTTTTTTTTTGTCTAAATTAAATCCCTTAACTAAAATTTATGGCTCGTCAAAATGTCCTATTTATATTGTTTGGGTATTCGAGCCCCTGACTCGGCATTCAAGGCGGCTGTAGGGCCGAGCAAAGTCTTTCGAAGGTACTATAAGAGCCCGTTTGTTATGTGGTATAGGATATGAAAATATATGAAATCATGTGATACATTTTACTTACATATATGATATATTTGACTTTTCTAAGTGTTTGTTATGATGTATTCAAATCATGATTTATTTTACTTCAACCGTTTGTTAAGATTGATAAAGACATGAGAATTCATTTGATAAATATTAATTTTACTATTATACCCCTTATTACATATATATTTTTACCAACAATGAATTAAAATAGAGTCATTTATGTCAATTAACAATAATGGATAATATTTGGTTTTTTGAAATACCACCTAGGAGGTGGGATCCATAATCATGTAAAAATGGGAAAATGAAATGCGGGCCTTTGGGCCAAGAGGAAAAGTCATCAAACATACAAAACACTTGAAAATATGGGATATGATTTCTTTTCCCTTTTTTTTTCTTTTCTTTTCTCGCATAACAAACGACCTCTAAATGTATAACACACTAATGCAGATGACAAAACTCAACATAGCATGGAAGAAACCTTCTTTAGCATACACCGTTACCAACGGTGATATGTAGTAATCACTCATCCACCAGTCACCACATTCTATGTTCTATCAAGAAAAAAAGTTCCAAATAAATAAACAAAATTCATTAGAAACTACATAGTACATACATACACACAAAATTGTTCCCAAAAAATAGCAAAAATTCGCGACCTAAATAATTTTACAACATAAAACCAAAAAAAAAAAAAAAAAAAATCAAAAATAGCCGACATCAAAATATGGAGAAAAAGTTTTTTGATCTCATAATTTATCTACTGTTCAATTTTCGTCCCAAAACATTTTAATGTCCCATTTTAGTCCCACAGCTAAACCGATTGTCAAATTTTGATCCTATTTTCACCGAAAAGTCGTGAAAAATGTTGTTTTCGATCACATGCAAGTCATGGGCCAGTAATGTGTAGTTTAATTGATTAAAAAAGTAAAAAAAAAAAAAAAAAAAAAAAAATAGTCAATGTTTACATTATCGAGGATATAGGAAACTCCCAAATTTTACCGCCACGTGACTTACATGTGATCGAAATGATATTGTTGCACAATTTTTCGGCTAAAATTAGACCAAAATTGGATAATCAATTTAGTTATGGAATCAAAATTGGACAGTTTAAAATTTTTTGGGACAAAACTTTTTTTTCTCTCAAAATATGCGACCAAATGGGAAAAGTAATCGCAATAACAAGTATTATGATGAGCAAAACGAGGTACGTCCACTTCCTGGAATTCTTCGGATACTCAAGTGCATCACGCACCTGCTCTGTGCCCCTTCGCACGTAGGAGGTCGCATGTTGCATGTGTTTCTCGATGTCGTTGAGATGCTGCCCTTGCGCCTCCACCAACACCACCATGTCAATATATATCTGTTGCAGCTTGATCAGATTCTTCTCGATCTCCTTAACACCATTGTGCCTTTCCTGGATCTCGGAGATCATGTCCATGATTTGCCCTCTCCCTTGCTCTTGAATCGCCTTCAGCATGAACGTCTCGCTCTCCCCGCACTCGAGATCAAATTCTCGATCAGGTTGTCGTCAGCCTTCTCACCTGTTATGGTGAAGTATCGACGCGCCACCGTCTCCTTGTACTCGTAATTCATTCTGGATCTGAGCCCCTGGATGAAAACAAGCTTGAAAATATCAGCATCAGTAGAAATATATCGATACCTTAGATTAATGGATGGTAAATTAAAACAAAACAATTTGAACAAATTTTAGATTTGTGATAAATAAACATAAAATAGTGATATGTAGTGTTATCTCATAGAAAAAAATTGTGTAAATTTGAGCTCAGGATGAACGCTATTTCTTCAATATCATTGTTATTTATATGCACTATCACTATTATTCATAAACACTATCACTGTTTATAAATATTTTTCAAACCGTGATAATTTTTATGCATAACAATGATAATGCATGTACATAATAGTGATAGAATTAATGTACAAACTCAGTTTACATGAGTGTTACTCTATCTTATATGCTATTAATCGATATTTTCCAAAATTTATAGATCTTCTCTCAATATTTTACCGACATTAGGCTCCATTTGGAGAACCCCCATTCTTAGTCCATTCTCATTTAAAAAGTTTTTTTTTTATCAAAATTTTTAATTTCATTCTTTTTTAGCCAAGAGAATAAATTTTTGGGCAATTATATCTTTAGGCTCCGTTTGGATGGATGGATTTGAAATTCGTGGATTTCACACACTAATCAACACTCTCTCCACTTGAGTTAAATGAATTATAAATACTTAAATTTGAGTCTTGTTTAAAATGGAGGAATTTCAAATCATCATCAAAACCATATCATTTGAAATCTCCTCCTCTCTGCCCCTTCCATCTCTCTCCCCCCTTCACTCTTTTCCATTTTCTATCATCTCTTGACAATTCATGATTTGAAATATACGCATTCTTACATTTATTATTTTTCAAATTCATTCATTTCAAATCCTCCCTATCCAAACTTAATCATAATGAAGTCAACAAAAAATATAAAAAAATGATGGTACATGCTTCATTAAATGGTGGTACGGGGTTAATATATTGTAATACTGACTTAATTAAATTGTGGTACAAACTCAAAAATGATGTTGCAAGTTGAATTAAATTGTGTTGCGGGCTAAAATAATGGTGATACAACGTTGAAATAAGGGTGGTACGGAGTTAATTTAATAGTGGTATGGATTGAAGTGATAATGTTATACATGGACATGGTTAATTTAATAATGGTACGGAGTTAATATCTGTAAAATGAATTAATCGATATCGATATCGTATATCGATATTTTCAATATTTTCACAAATATCGTGAAAATATTGTTCTTTCCAATATCGATATCTGTGATAATGAATATATCAATGAATATTTCCGGATATTTTCGTCCTTACCCGGAAATCGTGCATCATGCCTTTCAATTTATTCTTGAAGCAGATGACGACGCTGGACCGCATCCGGTCCGCAACGCGGCGGTTCGTGGCGTTCGACTTCTCTACTTCTTCCAATTTGGCCTTAATCAATTTACAACGCTTCAAAAATAGCGAAAGGTCGCCGGCCATCCTGGATCTGAGCTCTTTCATGGTAGTCGCATTGTGGACCGTTTCCCACTCCTTGTACAACTTTTTTACGTCGGCCATGTCCTTTTCGACATTTTCTAAGTCTTCCAAGAATTTGACGCACTCGGGGTGGGTGGTGCCGACGTCGTTGTCTTGGTACTTTTTGAAAGAGGGTGAGATCAAAAGGTCGTTCATCTTGGCAGCCGGCGCCTTGTGTGGTGGTGGTGGTTAGTTGGTTATTGATCGGAAGACGTACGGCGGCGGTTCAAGGCTTTTCCAACGCCTTTTCTCTCTCTCTCCCTCAAGAGGGTGGTGCGTGTGTATATTAAATATATCATCTAAAGAAGTACATTTTAACATGCAAAAGAAACATGCATGGCTAGTTTTTGGGAAAACATGAATTGTCGGCACCAAATCTAATCAACAAGAGCCACACAGTGAGACGAGATATAATTTGGGCGTTGACGTTTTAACACTTTAAAAGGGTTGGGTGTAATTTGTGTTAGGTAGTAATTCGACATGTATGAAATTAAATAGTTTTATATGAGCAGTGGTGGATCCACATATGTCACCCTATTTTTTTGCAAATAATTTATATATATATATATATTATTTAATTTACACATTTTTTGTTTTTATTATAATTATATCAAGCATCCATCAAATTACATTCTTCTTCAATTTCTCACCAATTCATATATACATGTACATATGTAATGAATGATAGATCCATAACAACAAGTGTAAATAAGAAAAATTGATATGAGTAATTGTAATGAAATTTTAGTAGATTATGCACCACTTAAGATTTTTACAGTACTAAACGAAATTTCTCATATCTATATTACATAAAATGAAGGTGTAAAAATTGAATTATGTCTTCAAATTAAACTATGAAAACATTGACAAAATGAGCTATGATGATATTTTGAATCGCTTTTATTAGGGACTTGCTTTTAGCATATTGAATTGTATGATTTTAATTTTTTTTAACATTTTCTATAATAATGCATACCTTGTTTAAATTTCTGAATCCGTCACTGCATATGAGTTTTTGTCAATCAAACAAGGGGTTTTGACATTTAGTTACATTGACTTTTTTTTTCCTACTCACCCAATTTTTGCTACTTTCAACACAATTAGCTACAAAATTAGACATGAATACCCTCACTAAAAGTGGACATTATTATTAAATGAAAATACATTCAAATTTCATTCCTACACCCCAAACCCAGTAAATTACCCTCCCACCTGCAGACCTGCCACGTGCCACCTGCAGATCCCCCCCCCCCCCCCCCACACTCAACCTCACTAAAATCCTGCATCCCACCGCCCACCCCCACCCCACTGCAACACACCTCCACCCCATTGCAACACTATCAAATTACATATTTTTGTATCTTTTTTTTCCCCACTCATTCTCTACTACACATTCTCTCTCTCTCTATATATATATATATATATATTTTTCTCTTTATATATATCTATCTATATCACTATAAAAATGGTAATGTTATATAATTATTTTTATTTCCCCTGTAAAGTGTGGTACAATGCTGTTAAAAAAATGCACGATGATATCAATCAATAAATTTAATTTTATGTCACTCAAAGAATAAAATGTACATTCGATGAATAAAATGTACACTAACTTTAAAAAAAATTATTTTAAATCCCATGGCCCACACTTTCATTGTTCATTTTTCATTTTTCTTTATTTTTCATGACTACTTTACTTTATTTTTCAATCCCATGTTAAAGATTTTTTTAATTCATACTGTATTTTTTCGCAGTGTATCAAACCATGAAAGGAACACTTGGACGATAAAAATGTACAGTTGATCGACACAATGTACATGTGACCTATACATACGGTTTTTGAATGTACATTTGTTTAATAATGTACACTCGCACGATAGTAGTGTGCATTTGCTACAAAAATGTATGCTTGAACAATAATAATGTACATTCGCTCACAAAAAATATGTATGCTTGAACAATAATAATGTACATTCGCGCACAAAAATGTACGCTTGAACAATAATTATGTACATTCGCGCACAAAAATGTACGCTTGAACAGTATTAATGTACATTTGCGCTAATAAATGTACACTAGGTCAATAAATTGGTTAGATTATTAGCTCAATAGATCCAAATCCAGAGTTCTCATTTGTATAAAATCTAAAATCCAAGATTAAACCAATGAAGAGTTCTCGTTTATACAAAAAAATAAACCAATCAAGAGTTCTCATTTATACAACAAATAAATCAATCAAGAGTTCTCATTTATACAAAAAATAAGCTAATCAAGAGTTATCATTTGTATATATCCAAAACCAGAATTAAATACATCATTATACTTAATTTTGACAGAAATTACTCTACACATTCAAAAATGTACATTCGCTGAATAAATGTACATCCACTTGACAAAAAAACATAGTTAAAAAAAATTTAAATATCACAAATCAAACCCAAATGGAAGCCAACACATCAAATGTGTAAAATAAGAGAGTGAAAAAATTAAAATTAGCCCAATCAAATAGATTCCAGGCTCTATTTTCACTCACTCCAACAAAATTGCTACTTGATGGATACAATTATCATTTGGCATCATCATTAAACAACAATTGCTCAAATTCTAGAGAACAAACCATTTCCAGGCAAGACAGGAACAAATTCTCAATGAATAAATTCAGCACAACCTCAGAAGTGCAATCATTTCTGGATAATTTTAATTCCATTTACAGCAAAATTGAACCAAAATTCAGTCTTACCTTCAAAATTCACCTTCAATGAAATAATGTGAGTTTTGCAAAAATACTAGCAAAATTGCCACTTGATGGATACAATTATCATTTGGCATCATCATGAGAGCAATCCCAGAATCTTGGCCTTCTCCTTCTTCGGAGCAAATATGACAAAGACCAACACATAAACTAATTCGATGGCAGATCATGTTCCGTTTACCGTAGATACGAGCAGGTTGTTTGGTGACACAAAAGGCATACCATACCTATTAAAATTCATCAAAACAAGAGCATGTTTAATGAGTTAAAAGAGATTATTAAGATGATCAGAAGCTTAATTTCATCAGCAGAAAGAACATTATATGCAAACTTTGAAAACACACATGTTTATAGCAAATAGTCAGAATAATGGAGAAAATAGTGCAAGCTCAAATTGATTTTTTTCAAGAAAATGATTAGCATCACATAAACAGAGAAGAACAATATGAACTACAGTAAAACATCACATATTTAATAATATACAAGATATGCAACTAAAAATAGATCCTGAAATTGCTTAAGATCATTTATACGGCAAGAATTCAAAGAAGGGGCCAAGAACCCTGTTGCTATATTAACAAGATTAACCATAAAACAGGGTATGATAAATCCTCAGAAAACTAGTTAAATCATTTGGAGGTTAAATCACCTAATACCTTGATTAGGAGCACACTGTATCAAACAAATTAGTTCAAGTAACTAAGAATAATAATTCTAAAGATGTAGATCAAGAACAACAAAGCCATATCATGATTCCAAGAAGAAAATGCAACAACGTCCACAAACGAAAAGCCTAAGACCACGGAAAGCAAAAAACCCGAAGCAAACACTGAACCAAAAATCGCCGAAAACAGGGCGAAACCAGAGCACCCATAAACAAACCAAACACGAAAGAACCCCAGAAGACGAACCAAGAGAAAAAAGGACCAGATTATTCAATCGGCTGTCGTCGCCCGCCGCCATCAACCACTAGAATAGTAAACAGAATATCTCCGTCGTCCTCGGCTTCGGCCAAATCTTGATTTTGGAAATTTTGGATCCGAAAATTTCTCCTCCGACTTTGAATTCAATTTGATAGAGAGAGAAAGAGAGATAGAGAGAAGAAGAGATTGGGGTTTAGAGGAAAAGTATTATTGGAGTGGGTGTCAGAGGGTGGTGATGTTGCAGAGGGGTGGTGGCGGCATCTGGATGATGAAGAATGTAATATGACGTCACAAATCTGAGGGCATAAAAGTTATAAATGGGTTGAGAGTAATTGGCCTCAAAAACATGTAGGGAAATGTAATTAACCCATCAAACAATAGTTAAAGTAATTTCACTACCCTTTCTTTTTTTTGTCTTTCATCTGCCTATGAAATTGTGTGTTTGTGTAGGTCAGAAAGGTAAACAACACATGGGTTGAAGGCTGCAACTTGGAACAAGAATTAATAGGTGTAATTAATCTTGCAAGCTGTATACATTTATTGCACAATATTGACATGCATGTGAAAGATGGAAATTAGTCTACCATCCATATTTTCAGCTCTTCATAAAAAATAACGTATCCTCGAATGTATTTAAATTATACTCCTATTTCATTTTAAATTTCATCATATATTCCGTTTCCTTTAATATGTATGTGTTACGTGTTAATCTCCCTATATAATAGGAAGTTTTCATTGTTGAAGAGTCATTGGTTGATTTTGCTTACATATTGGTTGCAACATCAATCAGATAAAGAGAATTTCATGTGAGTCGATGTTTATCTTTAACTTGGGGCTCCACAAATTCATGAGTTATGTATAATATAGTAAATGAGATCTGTTTCACGAATGAGATTTTCTCATACAATTTGTTAGATCCGAAGTTCGAAATCCCAAGTTGAATTTAATTCTTAAAATGAGTGAATTTATACATAATTTTGTTCTACCTTCAAATTGAGCCCGTTAGTGGAGAATGAGATTCCCCTAAATTAGTCGGTTAAAAAGTAACAAGTGATTTTGTATTTAAATCAAGGGTGCATAAGTCAAAAATCGCTAGGCGGTTCAACTTTTTTTTTTTTTAATTACAAAATAAATTAACATAAATCCGTCTAGATTCGCCTTGGCAGCGAAAACGATTTTTCTCGTTGATTTTAGCAAAATCGGATCGGTTAGAGGCCGCCTAGCGCCTAGGTCAATTTTTACATCCATAATTTAAATACATGTGATGAAACGAGAATTAAAGTAGGATCTTGGGAGGTTGTATCTAGAATAATCATATACACAAGTTGCCAGCAATATGGGAGCTGCTATATCTCTTCATTAATTTTGTTATAGTTATAGTTGTAGTAGTTGTTATGAGAAATTAAATTTTTTGCCAGAAATGTTTGACCAGGAAATGAAGTTATGAGCTGCCATAATTAAATATACCAGTGGTAATTCAATTTTTAGATGGTTCCTTACTGTATTCTTATCGTTATTACATTGAACTTTATAAAAATAATTAAATCTTTGGCAAACACTCCTGCATCATTTGAATCGTGCAACTCACATACATTTTTAAATGATATTAATTATTTTACTAAAAGATACTAATGGATCAGTATTAACTATTTTCATTATTGCAAGAGCATTTCGAATCCCAACTATACAAAGTTTGGTGCGTCTACCGGGTTTCCATAAAGGCGGGAAACCCTCGCAAATTCGTATGACATAATTACCACCCATTTTTACAAAATTTACGGACAAATTAGGGGAGGAATGAAGAATGTTTCTACAAGTTAGAACGTAATCCAAAAAAACCAGAATTTAAATAATAAGAAGCTTGAAAAGCCTCCACATCTACTTTAACACCTCCTTCCACCAACACGTTATCGCTTTCATACTTGCAACTTTCAATCACCGTTCTCTCGCATACAAAGGCGGATAACCATCCCTAATCCGATCTGTGATGTGTACTTGAAAAAAGCCGCATCAACATTTAATTTTCCACTTACTCCAATAATAGCATACAAACTACAATTTTAATAAAAACTCGTAGGAGGGGGGGTACATTCTAATAAAAGAACATAGTTACATAGATCAAAATAAGTTGCCCGGACCATGACCTTTTAACATCTATAAATGGGCTGCCCGGAGTATATAGGTATCTACCAAGACAATTATCGTTTTCAATATGTTAACAAGAAGGCCCAGTTAAAGCCCAAACGTTTGCCATTTCAAAAAAATTGGTATGTGGAATTAGCCCAAAACTAGTGTTGAGTTCTTTGTGTAATTCAACTTTAAAATAAATTACTTAATACATACTAATAGAATATAGCACGTGCTTGAAATTTGGTTTCTCATCAAAATCCAGAGGAAGAGCAAATAAGGCAAATGCTAATATGAAAACCTTCGAGGTTTTCCCCATCCATTTTAACAAAAACGCGCACACACATATGTTGGTGAGATTAAATATTTCAAAGTCAAAACTGTAACATAAAAAAAGTGCAAGATTGGCACTTTACAGAGGCATATGGTTTTTCATTATTTCGAGAAAATTTCGAAAGCAACGAGAAGGTGAAAATGGACAAGAGAATTAAACGAGAAGAGAAGAGAGCGCTCTCTTCTTCTGCAAAAGGTAACAAAAATCTGGGAAACAACAAGCTAAATAGCCTTAATGATCGTTATAAACGAAAGACAAACATTTTCCATACAAAAGACCGAGGCACACATTATTAGAAGAAAACTGCTCTGATGATCTTTGAATCTCCAGTCTAGTGTGCTGCTTCCACTACTTTCTGCAATAGAGAATCAATCATTGGTTCAAGAGTAATTTAGCAGATCTCCATTTATCTTTTTAGGAAATAAATACATAAACATTTCAAGTACCTCTTCATCTTTCTTGCCTCTGGTGAAGAACTTGTACAGTCCACCAATGAGCAAACCCCATCCAGTTAAAGAGACAATGACAAACTGAAACACCAAAATTACGTAAACATGAATAAAGTTTCATTTTTTACAAGGCACTTGCAAAAGTTCTATAACTATGGATTGGCTATGGATCTGGAGATAAGAGAGATGTGTGCATTATACATAATAGAATCCTACGGTACAGGCATATAACTAAGAGTACTTCCAAAGTCAATCTTGGCAAGAGGCAAGAGCAAGCAAGGGCTCTACAAAATGAACAAGTGCAAGACTTCATAGTGAAATTTAAAATCAAATAGCAAAGGCAAAACAAAGTAAGACCATTCAAACTACAATACAGAATATGAGTTAGCATAAATGCAGAAATTACAACATGACACTACTGCAATATTAGAGTGAGGTAAGCTCGTAAGAAGGCAGATGCAATTATTATTCTCCCTTGAAGATACAAATAGATCCAACACAAACACCACCAATTAATTTCTACAATAATGGACAGAAGTGAGAAGGTAAACTAAAATTATCTATTCATCACTAGTTTGAAGACAAGCATTTTAAAACAAGATGCCATTAAGGTTCATGAAAAGTTTTGTCATGGCATATGTAATAGATTTCTCTTTCAAGTAATTACGAAATCTATGCTTTTTTATTCCAACAGTTCTGAAAATAGATTGTAACACCACCCAATAGTCCATTATAACTGTTATGTTTCCATGAAACAAATGCTTTGCTCAACACAAACCATATGCAACACAAGTATTAGAAACCTCTATTATCTTGCTCCTCATTTATTGAATCAATTCCTGGGTATCATTGTGTTGGGCAGCTAGTCCAAGCGACGCACATGCCCATCTCATTCTTTAGGATGCCCAGAGAGTTCGCAAAAATTTGGAGCTAGCATCGAGAATTTCTAGAATTATTATGATGACACCAAAAATTCTCATAATAAACTGCATTTTTGGCCTATTAGTAAGATCGATACATGATTCTCGATACCATCCTCACCCAATCCCCACACCCCATTTCCATAAACAGTGTCTAATATCAGACAATTGAAGCCTTGCAATAGAACCAGAAACCCTCCACACAAAAATTCACAGTACAACCTTTTATCAATTTCACTGCACATGATACCAAAATATTTCCATTGAACATCCTAACCTATTCACAATCAAGCTCCAGATGTCCATATAAGCATTCATTTAGTACATAATAATCACTCAATCAATTTTTTAAAAAATAACTAAAATCCCCTGATAAAATTAGGTTAAATTCCAGGAAGAAAAAAGAGGAATCTTTTTCAGCATACCCTCAAAAAATTAAAATAACATACATAAGCATGAATATAAATGAACTCACATGCTCCTCCTTCCACTGTGACGGACTCATTGGGTCTTTCCAGCAATCAATTTTCGGTGGCCCATGGTGATCTGAAAAAAAAAATGAAACCATTCGACATAAACCCTCAATTAACCACTAAAGAAAATCAAACAAGGGGAAAACAAATTCGTATAATCAATCCTAATATTGAATCAATCGCCGGAAACTTTTGGATTCAAATCAGTACCAGCGGCGCCGGCGAGACCTCGACGGGGAATCAGAGAAGAAGCGCGAGACGTAGATGAGATGGAAGGTGAGAGACGGGTGAGATTTGCGGCTCTTCGAGCTGCCATGGCGGCCAATGAGGTTGCCATTGCTTGTTGCGGCGTCGAATTCGGAGATCGAAGGTTTCGCCAAGGAGAAAGGAGACCGAGCTATACTGGTGATTTGAGGAGGGCGAAGAGAATGTTAAAGGACTTAAAGGAGCTTTACGACGTCGTATTGTGGGCTCTGGGCCAAATCTAATGGGCTGGATCAAACTTCACGGCCCATTCGGGAATTAAAATGTTACTTAGTTTCAATTTTATTAATGGGCTTTTTTGGACCGGCCCATACTACAAACGACGGTTAGATTTTTATTTTAAAGAATCTTTTTACGAAGAAATTTATTACTAATATCGATCAATTCTGTTCCATTGAGCCCTAAAAGAAATTCTGTTCCAGTGAAAGTTGGTGATGTCTTGCCTTTTTATTTTTTTTCTTGCTTGTATAAAGTATTTTTCTTTCGATTCATCTCATTTGGATGATTAATCTTAATCATGAAAAGAGTGCAAGTGTGCAACGTAATCAATGTAATAAATGACACATGCAAAGAGCACAATAATACACAACATGATGGTAATAGTAAAATACAAGATGGGATAACAAATTAAATAAAAGATGTCATGAAGCAATTTGACTACCCATAATTTCAAAATAAATTTCCACAATTTGAAATCTTTCCAACTCGATTCAACTACTGAATTCTGTCCTTAAAATATATTGGTATTGAACCCATTAACTAATATATTTATGGACATCGATGATTATTCATTAAATTGGTATTCTAACTCATATTATATCATCTTTAACCAATTTTTCTATGCTATACTGTTGAATAATGCCCAACAATAATTTATCATATTGTATCATACGTTGTATTGTACAACACACTAATGCAGATAATACAACGGTGATATGTAGTAATCAGTCATCCACCAGTCAGTCAGTCAGTCACCACACTTCTAATTTCTACTAAGAAAAAAAGTTCCAAATAAACAAACAAAATTCATTAGAAGCTATATAGTACATACATACATACACACAAAATTGTTCCCAAAATTAATTAGCAAAAAATTCGCGACCTAAATAATTTTACAACAATAAAAAACCAAAAAAAATCAAAACATAGCCGACATCAAAATATGCGACCAAATAGGGAAAGTAATGGCAATAACAAGTATTATGATGAGCAAAACGGCGTAGTACGTCCACTTCCTGGAATTCTTTTGATACTCACGTGCATCATGCAGTTGCTCCGTGCCCCTCCGCACGAAAAATTTTTGCATCTTTGCGTGTGACTCGATAATCGTTGAGTTGCTGCCCTTGCGCCTCCACTAGCGCCGCCATGTCCATAAATATCTGGTGCAGCTCGATTAGATTCTTCTCGATCTCCTTAACGGCGTCGTGCCGTTCCTGGATCTCGGATATCGTGTCCATGATTTGCCCTCTCCCTTGCTCTTGGATCGCCTTCTGCATGAACGTCTCGCTCTCCCCGCTCGAGATCAAATTCTCGATCAGGTTGTCGTCGGCCTTCTCGCCCGTCACAGTGAAGTACCGGCGCGCCACCGTCTCCTTGTACTCGTCGTTCATTCTGGATCGAAGCCCTGGATGGGAAACAAGGTTGAAAATATCGGCATCAGTAGAAATATCGGGACCTTAAATTTGTGGACTGTAAATTTAAAAATAAGACAATTTTCACAAATTTTAAATTTGTGATGAATATACATAAAATATAGTGCTATATAGTGTTATCTCATAGAAAAAAATTTGAGAGAACCTAAGCTCATGGTGAACGTTATTTCTTCAATATCACTATTATGCATAAACATTATTACTATTTAACAGTGATATAGTTTATTTGTGCATAACAGTGATAATGTTCATGTAAAAATTTGGTTCACAGAAGTGTTACTCTATCTCATATCCTATTTATCGATATTTTCCAAAATTTATCGACATTCTCTTGATATTTTAGGCTCAATGTGTTATTTGTAAAATGAATTAACCGAGATATCGATCGTACACCGATATTTCTGACTATTTCACAAATATCATCCTTTTTCAATATGGATATCAGTAAACACGAAAATTGGGATGGAATCCAAAATTACCCCATAACTTTTCGCCTTTTTCAAAATAGTCCAAAAAAATTTGATGTATGAAATTGGCCCCAATTCTTCGTGAAGTGTACCACTTTCGTCCCAAATTAGCCGGAATTGATGAAACGACACCATTTTTTTATCATGCATTTCAGCCGAAAATCTCCAAATTGAATGCTCACATGTAAAACATCATCAATTGAATGCTCACGTAAAATTGGGACCGATTTCGTATATCAAACCTTTTTGGGACCATTTTAAAAAAAGATGAAAAAGTAATGGAACTATTTTGAATTCTATCCCAACGAAAATTAGACATAATTGAGAATATTTCCAAATATTCCCATCCTTGCCTGGAAATCGTCCATCATATCTTTCAATTTTTTCCCCAAGCCGCTGACGACGCTGGACCGTGTCCGGTCCGCGGAGGACCCCGGTCCGCACCCGGGGACGCGTCGGTTCGTGGCGTTCGACTTCTCAAGGGCTTCCAATTTGCCCTTAATCAATTTACATCGCTTCAAAACGAGCGTAACGTCGCCGTCCATCCTGGATCTGAGCTCTTTCATGGTAGTCGCATTATGGACCGTTTTGCATTCCTCGTTGGCCTCCTTCAGCCGCTTGTATAGCTTTTCGACGTCGCCCATGTCCTTTTTAACATTTTCTACATCTTCGAAGAATTTGTCGAGATTGATGCCCTCCGTGCGGGTGGCGCCGCCTGCCTCGACGTCGTCGTCTTGGTACCTTTTGAAAGAGGTTGAGAAAAGGTCGTTCATCTTGGCCGCCCTTGTGTGGTGGTGGTGGTGGTTTAATTGGTTATTGGTCGGAGGCGGCGGAGGGCGGCGGCGAATGGGTGGTTCAAGGCTTTTCCCAACGGCTTTTCTTTCTCTCTCCAGAGGGTGGTTGGTTAGTGTGTTTTGGAGGGAGAAGGAGAAAAGGTGGGAAAAGCCAAGAATTCATCAAGAAATAAATTAAGTGGGGATTTCGGTCGTTTTAGTGGGCATTTAGACACTAATAATGGTGAACCAAAACTGGCCTGTGGATTATCTATTGTGTAGGAGAAAAATGTGGTTGGTCTTCTTTTTTGTTTCTTGCTTTTGTTTGCTTTGCTATTTTTATGTGGTGCGTTATCTTTAGTTTTGGATTTTGTTTTGCCACAATGTGTTGTTTTATGTGATTTATACACACATTTATATTGGTATATATCAAATATTTAAGAAATTAATCAGAATATGAGAATGTAATATATTTGAAATGGAGTAAAAAAGTGTGCAGCAAATAAAGGAAGCAAAATGGTTGGTCATGTGATGAATGAAGAAATGGAACATATATGAACGTGTAGAAGCCATGCAAGCCATAAACCATGCATGTAAAGAATTAATCCACATAGGGGTTGGTGGCAATGATATCACACACACATATAGACAAGAAATCGGGAATAATTTTTTTTTCTTTAGGACAATAACTTAAGGGATTGTGTTTTAAGGACATAAATTTTACGAGCTTGGAAATGTAGGATATTATGTTTTAAAATTTGTAATATAGAACAATCGAGCTCGAATAAGTCCAAATCTCATGTGACATTTCAACCCAATTAATTTGGGTTATTCATGCTCGATTGTTCTACATTTATAGATTTTAAAACATATTATCCTATATTTACATACTTTAAAACATATTGTCCTATATTTTTAAGTCCGTAAAATTAGTATCCTTAAAATACAACTCCATTAAGTTATTGTCCTAAAAAAAATATTTTTCTTCAAGAAATTCATTGTCAAAAGTTACAGTCAGATGCAAGTCAGCCAGTCTAGATACCTCACACGTGGATTGTAAAAGTATTATTAATAAATTGTATATATCATACCATTAAAAAGAAAATCGCACACATATAAACAAGAAATCCATTACAATAAAGCTATACAAATTTTTGAATGAAATTAATTATACCCGAATCACACCATTAAAGTACATATTCTTGCTCGAATATGTTGGAAGTTGGAACATAGCAAGCTCATAATTATGCAAATATTTGTTGTTGCTGCTGTTGCATTAGCCTTAATTGCATGATGCTACTCTTCAAACTTCTCTCCTGTATCTAATCATCATACAAAAATAGTCATCATAAACTAAGCTTAATTCAATTTCAAGAATTAAAAGAATAGTCAATCACATATGTATATGCATGTAAAGATTTTCTGACCTCCAATTTAAAAATGTGTCTGAAAAGCTCCAAACATTCTTCCAGAAGCTGCTTCTCTTGTATGACAACCGCTGCTAATTCAGCAAATACTCCTTCTGTTTCCTCAAGCTAGTTCACAAAATTAATAGCATTTGTCACCATCCAATTATATATATATATATATGAGAGAGATATATTGAAATTACCGAAGATGATAAAGAAGTTAGCATCGGTTTCATTGAGGCTGCAAGATCAGATGCATGTCTAAGAGTAATGGAAGCTGAATGTGGTTCAACCTGCACCAATAGCCAATTCTTAATTATAGTACTATTGTTTTATTTTTTAATCTTATATTTTATCTTACTCCTTGAGTTATTTTGTAAAAGAAAAAAAGAAGACTAACAAATGGTAATGGAAAAGTAGATTACATATGCAGGTTTGAAGCTTCACAAATTTGGGGGGAAAAGTATTTTTTTAGGACAATAACTTAGGGGTTTGTGTTTTAATGACAATAATTTTACGAATTTGGAAATATAGAACAATATATTATAAAATATGTAAATATATGACAATATGTTTTAAAATCTGTATATGTAGGACAATTGAGTCCGAATAAGCCCAAATCGGGCTGAAATGTCGCATGAAATTTGGGCTTGTTCGGGCTCGATTGTCCTACATTTACAAGATTTAAAAACACATTGTCCTATATTTACAAATTTTAAAACATATTGTTCTACATTTCTAAAAAAATATTTTCCTTAAAACACAACCACCCCTAAATTACTGTCTAAAAAAATATTATTCCCTAAATTTGCGAAAATATTGCATAGTCGAAAAAGTAATACCGTTGCTCCATCTATTAGAGGTATCCTGCAAATAACATAATGTAAACAATCCGTGGTATCTGTAACTCCTGATAAATGTTGGCTCTCCATATTTCCCCATGTTTCCAGCGCCCTGATCTGTTTGGATGATCATAAGTCAAATATTCACTAATAAATTAAATTAATATACAATAGTAAAGTACAGTTGAAATGATATTATTTATGTTATTTTTTTATTAGACTGAATCTTTGATCGATAAGTATCCAAGTGAATGACTATTGCGCCGGCACTGTCGCCATTTAAAGCAAACCCAAATGGAGAGTTTTAATTTAATAATAATAATAATAATTATTATTATTATTATATAATTACCTCGGACTGAAGTATAATATTCAATTTCATGTCCAATTTCTCCTTTTGTAGGTGCAATTTCTTTTGTACGACTGAACGCTGAAGCTTTATGAGAGCATACCATACATGTATGAAGTTGCCCTGCCAAAATCACATATAAAATACGTGGAGTATATATTATTTCTTTAGACTTAATTCAAATTTGGAATTAATGTTAAGAATCGTCATGTAATTTAGACTGAGTTAATTTTAGTTTTGCATATTTTTACTTTTCAATTTTGATCCTTATAATGCCATTTTTTGTCTTTGTCCAATTTTATCCACTATACTTTTACTATTTTCCAATTTTAGTCATTTGGTATCAATATTGGTACAAAAAGACCGCAATTGAAAAAAATAACAAAATACATGACTAAAATTAGAAACATCATAATTTATTCAATGATTTTTGATATTAACCATCAAAGTTGAACCATATGCATATAAATTATTGATAAGACAAGTTATACAAAAATAAATTATGAAATATAAATGATTCAATAAAATCTTTCCATGTTACTTTAATCAAACAATTGAAAGTTATCAATCAAATAAGGAAATCACATACCTCAACATGTTTGATAACATTCCCATTGACACTCTCAGCTCTAGCGTTGCTATACCTCCATTGCATCAACCTGTTTTGCAACAATCTCAACTGATGAACATTCTCAGCAGGGCCCGGCCCGAACGGCGACAAAGCTGCACTCGACGAATTAGATTTCTTCCCCTTCAACAATTCAATCCCCAAACTTAAAAAATTCCCAACTGATTTTTTCCCTTTAGAAGGACTTGTTGGCGGCTTCAAGCCCTTCATAGAGCCCGATCGGCCCGCAGAGAAAGCCCAATTGCTATCACCCTTCTTCGAGCTGAAAATCTTCGGAGAATTTTCGTTACTTTTCGAAGAAACGGGCTTCGTATCGGCGCTCCATCTCCCCGATTTCGACGATAAATCGTTCATGAATTTCGACGGAACTTCGATTCCGTGTTTTCGTGAACTGAGCGTCGGAGCCATGTACGACGCCGGATAATCTTTTCCGGCCGCCGGAGTGTCGAAGCTCGTTTCGTCGGAGTATACATCGCTGTACTCATCGGAATCTGAAAAACCTCTTCGAATCGGAATTGATTTCTTCCTTAACGATTTCTCATCGATTGAAAATCGCCCTGGCAAAATTTCAATTTCGTCCGAAGATTTGGGCGAATTTCGTGGAAATTTGAATTTCCCTGAATATCGCATCGATCCGCCCAAAATAGGATTATGATTTTCCTTCGCGGAAACAGAATTGTTCCTCTCTTTCTCAAACCTGCTAAATTCAGTGCAGCTTCTTTGCCGATTGAGAAGCAGCGAATTCCGATCTGATTTCTCTTTGTTCCTCCGTTCTTCAATCTCCTTAATCCTATCATTTCCGATGCAATCGGCGAGCGTATCGAGCTTCGAATTCGATGGCGGCGACGGACCAGAGGCCGAGGGCCAGAGCCCGCGGAGAAAGCTCGAATCTAAGCTCTTATGCTTTCTCAAATCGGTAGACGATCTAGTTTTTTGATTCAGTTGAGAAAGGATGCTGTTTGGGGATTGAATTCTGTACTCGGTTGATGTAGGTGAGAGAAACCTCGAGCTTACTTCTCTCGATTTCGGCTTCTTCGCCTTTGGTAAATGATCGGAGACTGCGGTGGCGCCGCCGTGGCTCTGCATCGGAAAAAGGCACGCAGATTACACGCAGTGAGTGTGTTGAAAAAAAGAGGGATGTTCAGGTTCTGTGTTTGTTGGTTTGTTGAAGGAGAAAAGGGTGAGAAGTAAAACAGAGTTTGTGAAAAAGTGGCGGCAAAATAGATACAAAAGCCGGCGAGTTTGGTGTGTGTGAAATGACGTGTGTGCCCCTCTCTTGACAATGGTGTCTCAATAGGAGTGTATTAGTGTAATTTAATTATAGGTATTTAAAAAAAAATTGAGTAGGAGACGAAATTTCTTTGACCAGGTCTTGTATGCATTAAGGTCTCCGGTCATAGTGTATCTTTTAAAACATACAATTTATTTCACTAAAACGTGCAATGTATTTCACGAACACATGTTGTACGTTTCAGTATAAACATAGAAAAAAACTTGTGTGAATCGAGTTCACGATGAATTCTATTTTTTTAATATCACTGTTATGCATAAAAATAATTACTGTTATATACAAAAACTATCACTGTTGAAAAAAATAAAAACTTAAATAGTGATAATTTTTATGCATAGTAGCAATAATTTTTATGAATAACAATAATAGAGTTCATAAATAAACTTAGTTCACATGAGTGTTACTCCACATACACACCCAATTTCTTTATGTATAAGTAATATTATAACTTTAACAAAATCGGATGGGAAAGTACATTTTCATGTTGTTTTGAAAATTCATGATTATGGAAAGTTTATCTTTGCATTTATCTGAAATCTATATGCCATTTTAGAGATTAAAGGAAATCTTTTTGTAATCTTGATGTTGCCGTTCACCGAATATGTAGAAAAATATAAATACATAGTAAGAAATATTTGACTACGTTGAACGTTGAACATAGTAGCGAGATTTTATGTATGTAAATTGTAAAGCAACACCAATGAATTTCAATGTATATCTTATTTACATACTTTGGGAAATATAATTGCGTGAGACGGTCTCATGATAAGACGAGACATAATTTGCGCATTAACGTTTTAACATTTTTTGAAAATGAATGTTGATTTGTGCTAAGTTGTATCCCGTCTCATATGAGTTTTTTGTCTTAATTTATTTCACTCATGTAATGTGTAGTTTCGGGCCGTTGGGAACTTGACAAAATTCTGATCGAAAAATTCTTAAATAGTAAAAATATGAATTTGACTTTTGTGTATGTTTGATTGAGGATGTAGTAGGTTCTGATTGATAAATTCTCAAACTGGATTTACCAAGCTTGAACCAAACAACATAAAGTATCTATATTTGGAGTAAGAAGGGTAGTTTTGGAATTGGGAGGGTTGTTTGACTAGTTCTAAGTTAAAAGGATTGTGATTTGTGATGGAGACAATTGGGAGTAGGACACAAGAATGAAATTTATATATGTATTTGTGTATGTATATGTGGAGAGAAGTGTAGTTTGAGGATTGCGTTGTTTAGCTTAGCCGGCATATTAAGGGGGATTTTTTAATCTGGGATTAATGGGAATTTGCCACGAGTTTATCTTGATTTCAGGGAAGTAGTTATTTTTTAGGGTCTGCTTTTTATTCAAATTAAGCAGTGTGACCATCTGGCAAAATTGGAGGATATAATCTTCACAAATTAGTAAATTACAACGATTTTGAATTGAGGAGAATAATGGTAAGATATATAATTAATTTCAAAATATTACATGATCATTTTGATGGACACTTATAACTGAGTTTGCACTAGGTTCTCTATTTATTTCTTTGGCAAAGCATGAGGCGAAAAAATTTCACACAAAAATCTGTGAAATTGATTAAATAGCGTGACTTATATTACTAGATGATATTAGTTATGATGATTAAAATATGTGATTTTTTACTACATAACACTAAAGTGTGTGACTTATATAACAACAGATGTATTAGTAGTGATAACTGAAGGGTGTGACTTATATTACAAAAAAAATATTAATCATGATAACTGAAAAGTCATGCCTGTTAAAAATGAATAGTTTCACGATAAACAAATTTCACAACATACCAACTTTTTCACTTTACATGAACCCACAATCAATTTTTAGATAGATTGGTAAAACAAAATACAATATAAATACATTATTCTAAAAAAAAATTCTGATAAAATTCTTGAAAAAACCTAACTAATGAATTATTTTTTTGACTGGAACTAATGAATTATTAAAGCACTTGTTATTGTGCAATTTGAGTCACATCCTTACTTTGTGGGTATTCCGATGAATGGATAAGGTAACTTTTGTAGAAGGTATGCAAGAGTAAAAAGCTTGAAATCCTTTGATTAGAATACACATTTTATGTAGCGTAATACCATCAAATTCACGAGTATAAAACCAGATACTTCATCAAATATGATCATATTAATTATAATCTCAAGGTCAATTAGTTTACTTTTATAATTTAATTATGTTTTATTTCTTTTTTAAAGAATAAAAATCCGATGTAAAACAAAAGAAAATCCTCCAAAATAGACCACACCCCACATCAAACTTACTCAATTCACTGTCGCTCCCCCTTAACTCAAATGGGGTCGGGCGACAAACTTTTGGATGAACTTGGTTCACAGATCTAAAATTCGTGAGATCTACTGACCACATACCGTACAAGTCTACGTGAATAAGTTTTTGTTTAACCCATGTTATAAATGAGTAATAAATTAAATGAAATTCACGTGAACTAAGTTCTGGTTCATCCGAGCGTTGCTCGTTAAAATAAAGAAATCTTAAATAATCAATTCTTCTATATTAGTATCAACAAAGATTTTATGACATAATAATGAGTTTTTCTCTATACAACAATTCCAAGGCAAAATTATCTTCAAAATTAACAACAGAGGAGAATATCTATAAACCTTCGGAAGTACCTCTTCAATCATCCATGGATAATAAGCTAGGCAGCAACCCACTGAATAGAATCCCTTCCTCTGATCACAAATACATGTGGAAGAATGCACAATCGCAGCCATCGAATACGACGATGCTATCATTAACTTTCATCAAAATCAATTTTTTGCTCGACTAATCTTTGACGACCCATCTACGGCCATGTATCTGGATACCACCAAAATAGGTTTGATCGGTACTACTCTCACCCCCACTTTCAGCACTAGTGTACCCAGATTTACGACGATGCTTCTTTCTCCTAGAGCTAGCACTGTCACTGAAGCTCCCGTTTAAGAGGGGATCGTCTATTCCTCTGATCAATTTGCGTGTTGGTGACGTGGCAATGCAGCTGTCGTCCTTGATTCTCCTTCCCTTGTTGGGCCTCTTTATGTTCTCAGAGATCTTGGATAGTTTCTGGTTGAACTTAGTGATTCCCTTCTCTACTGGATTTACTGCTTGAGTGACCGTAAACTTCACATCATTCACAATCTGCATAGCAAAGTGTTTATCAGTTTATTGAAAAGAACTGAGACATCTGCCATTATCGAGTGGAAATAGAAATATAGGTAAATTACCAAAACCCCTTCTAATGATTTGAATAATTACCAAATACCCCATAAAAAATCGAAAAGATTGTTTGATTGATCAAGAAATGTTAAATCATTTTACTTGGTGTTTTCATCATATTTGCCTCAATTGATTGTTTTGTAATTTTGCAATTGTTTTGTAATTTTGCATTACTCGTCAGTCAGATGAACTTTTTAAGAGCATTTCATAATTTATTCAAATCGTGGGGTTCTTTTGGTAATTTGGACAATCGAGGGGTGCTTTAGTAATTTACCCTAGAAACATTTTCATTGTTTCTTGGCCAGCAATAGCACGGAAATTGTAGTATTAAGAGTGGAAGAGAACTTACATATTCACCGCCACCAAGAAAGACATCCTTGACACTCTCTCGGATGGTCATTCCACTTCTAGATTCCGGTTGTGGAAGGCGCAACTTTGTTGGACGTTCACTGTCCCTAACCTCATCAGGGTCCAGAGGACAATCAACGGACGCATAATCTCCAAGGACTGCAACACTTCCAGAAATACGATCTCCCATCATCTCATAAGGCTTTGCTGGGAAAACATAAAGGTGAACCACAGAAGCAATGCCCATCTGTCCTGGATGAATATACAACCTTTAAACTTAAAACATTTAACATGACAAATACAGAATAAATAACCATAGTTACAGTTAGACAACAACGTCCCCCAATATTAACAGAGTATTAACAATATATGAACAGAGAAACTCAAGACTAATCACGCGCTTAAACTACTTATTATACAACAAGACAAATTTACAATAGTTATATAAGAGCAGAGGTGAGAAAAACAAAATACAACTCAAAACAATTACCTCGATGCAAATAATGAAATCTTGAACACTTGACTTAAACTGCAGTGACTGAGCCATTGGACTTTTAAATAAACCAATAGCATAGAGAAGAGCTATAGCAACACCTTGCCACCACGTTAAGAACACGATTGACTTGAACATCAGAAACTTGTACAGTGGTTTCATGTGCGCTAATTCTTTTTTTGTGATGCCATAAAAATGAACTAGGCAATACAAAGCCCATGTCTGACTGAAATTTAAAACCACAGCCAAGTATGGATACCTACAAAAAAAGTAAAGAGACATTTATAGAGCTATCAACCTTCTCATTCATTCATTTACATCAATAATATCAGATTCAATTTAAGTAAACATCACACAAAGAAAATCAAAGCTTGAAATTAGAGGCTAACTGGAGCAATAATACATGTCACAGTTTGGTTATTCTCGTAAATATGTTGTGTGTGTATTATATGCAGGTTATGAATTCAAGGGATATATATATAGTTAAAGAGAAGAAAGATGGGTATATTGAAAAGAAATCATAGAAACTGCAGATTCATTTCAATGAGTAGACTGAATGGTAGAATATGCTCTTCAATCTAGCTTTCTGCCATCTGAATATTCATTATAATATCGATAGAATATGACTTACCACCTTTCAATTTAAAACTCCCTCACAACATACATCACAAGTTTAGAATTATGGCTGAAATCCAAAAGAAGTTTTAATGTCTGGTTAATTAAGAATATTGGTAGGATGTAACATACCCACAGTTCCATCTGAAGTCTCCTTCACAATATACATCAAAAGCTTCAAGAATTACTGCTGAAATGGAAGTAAATGCTTTTATGATCATCTGCCATGGAAATGTAAAGAATACGTTATCCATTGTGTGATCAAGGATAAGAAGAGTTGAAGATAGAACACATTGAAACATTTCCTGCAAGACAAAAACTTACATACTGAACAATTCCAAACTTGATGACCTGAAAAACCCACCGACCAAGTTTCCAGGGCTTCAAAAAACAATTCATTGGAAAGGGATGCTTTACAATTCCCCTATCTGAGCCATGATCCAGTAAGGGTGCTTTTAGACTTGCACGTCCTTCCCTCTCCATAAATTCAATTGTCCTGTCTTCTCCACCTTATTCACCACGTGAAAATAAATGAGTTCAAAAACACGGGCTATTTAATGTTCACAATTAAATATGGAGGAATAGTGATCATGTTGACTAGTATTATGTATAGATGCACTTAGCAACACAGGGACTTTAATGACCTGCACACTTGCTTATAAGAGAAAGGAATAAAGACTGCAACCGTGGACATAAATTAAACAATGAGAACTAAAAAAGCTTGACAAGTAACAGTTTTCCACACAGGTTTTAACTCAAAAAACGAGAGTTAGATTATCATACCTAAACAAGCAATCAGATACCTCCCAAAGCAATACATTGCAAATGATTCATAGCAATCACGAAGGATTCCAATATGAACACTAATTGCCGGGTGTACCAATGCCACAAACTGCACATTAAAACCATGCCTTAGAATACATAAACTTGAATATGCTTTCATAGGTAACTTTCATGGACAAAACCTACATAGTAACCAAACTCAGTGCCCTCACACTTAGAGTATTTAGTACATACTGTGTAGTTTATCCAACAGCAATCTTCTATCCAACATAACTTAAGATACACATTCCTTAATTAAAGGAAAACATTTTCTATAGATCATTGTGCTCCACGAATACTTCAAAACACAGCTTGATAGAAAAAGGAAAATTCTCCAGAACACTAAAAACATCCACAGCTATAACACATAACAACAAAATCCACAATACATCTCATCATCAAACATAACTCCCTCTGCAACCCAGCTTAAGCAAAAATAAAACAAACAAAACTCACTGATTCAAGAGCATAGCATGGTACCATCACTATCACTCCAATCAGAAACTTTTGCTCCTGCATCATCAAAACCATAAAAATCACCAAAAAATTAATCAGGAAACAAATATTACAAAATAAATCCCCAAAAATTGACCTCGGGATTCTTGTAGGCGGATAAATGCTCGAACAGAAGGTACACGGAGAGGGTGAGACTGACGACGATGAAAAATCCGGCGATCAAAACAGCCCATATGGGCGTCGAATACTCGCTGCTCAATCGATTAAAAATATAATAATAACCTGAATTGAAGATTTCGTGCAGCATCAATTCTTTTCAGCTAATTCCAAATCGAAGAATTTTGATTGCGTTTGGGCGATCGGAGCTCATATAGATTCGGTTTCGTATCGCTGTGGGAGAGAAGGAGTTGAATTAGAGAGGGTACGACCAGTGAGTGAGGCGGATGATTATTGATTAGTGGGACCAAATAGCAATAGAGGGACAAAATTATGTCTTTTCTTTAAAATTTATGACTTTACTCTTTTTAAATGTTTGTCTTTATTTAGTAAGGTTATTTTATTATGTCCATTTCATTTTTTAAATATTGCTTTTATAACTTTTTAGAGTAAATTGTTGGTCTAAAGAGTCTGATCTATTGTTTCACATACCACCTTCTCAACTTTTAAAGCAGTATTGCGATTTGAATGAGTTTTTGGGATTTTGGCCTAGTTTCGGATGTAAATATTCATCTGATTCATTGTATTTTTATTACATAAAATATTAATAAAATTTTCTGATTTGATAATGCCCCTAAACGTAGTTATTCCTGAAGTGTTGTCGATTAAAGTACCTAATGTTAGAAATTTTTCGTTTGCAAAATGGCTTAATGATCTATGAAGTGTTGTGAAGTTGATTCCTCCTCGAGATAGGTGTGTAATATGTAACCCGTATTAGGCGTGGTGGGTTTTTTTTTATCTTTGTAATTGTCACGATGGATGTATGGGTTAGAGTACCCCTTGTACTTCAATTAATATAATTCTTTTGCTTGATCAAAAAAAAGTTATTCCTGACAAACATGGTCAACAAACTTATATTCTTTAATTTCGTTTCTATCAATTTCTCTATAATTACACTTAAATTCATAACATAAATGTAACATAGTTGTATATATAAATATATAAATGTATTGTGGTAGAAAAAATATTGCACTTGGTGAAACTTTAGCCTATTTGGTTCAGGGCACATAGTTCTATGCAGCCATTGTTGACAATTTAAGTGCATTTTTTAATGTTATTAATTATTTTATTAAAAAATATTAATTATTCAATATTAATATTAATTTTTGAACTATATTAATTGCGTATCAATTATATCATGGTGCCTCTAAGTGTTACTCTCAGTTTAGATTGTATATGCATTTGAATTCAATAAGTAAAAATGTCTTGGTTACCTATATATTTATTTTCTTAAGTTCAGGTGCATACATAAGTATCAAGTTATTGCACATTAAAATTTAATAAAAAATTTCCATTAAAAAATTAATAATTTGTTGAAATTGATTTATTCAGTTGATATTTGTTGAAATTGACATATGAACAAAGTTTTACTTGTGAATTACATGAATAAATGAACTGTTAACGGATTGGGCCCATTTGTATTCTTCAGTGAATCCACTCATCCAAAGGCCCAGTTCTGATCGTTTTATGGGAGTCGGCCCATTTGTATTCTTCGGCTATACAGGCCCATTTATTTCTAGGGTTTCTCTATAAAAGTCCTAAACCTTGCTCCCAAAAAACCATCTTCCACCTCCCTAATTCTCATTTTTTTTCAATTCCAAACCCTAACGTATGAATTTCCTCAAATTGAGAGCTCATTCTGCCCTTATTTCAACCTTCGATTAGTTTATTGTGATTAAGATCCAAAATTTATCTAAATCTCTGTTCAATTTTGCACGTAGCTCTCCCGGGCTCATCTGAAAATTCACAGCTGAAGAATGAAGCCCCAATGCTTGTGCCAGATCGATGCAATCTAGTGTTGCAGATTTGTCTCTGTACCTATTTTTTTATGGCTAATCTGTGTCAAACTGACTGCAATATCCTTTTCTGATTTTTTTTTCTCATGTTTAATTGCCTTCCACACCTTTAGCCTTTTTCTGATTATAATCAATGGAAAAATGAGCTAGTCATTAAGGCAGAGATTTTATGCGATTTTCACGTGGGGGTTTACATCTTTCAATTGTTTCACCTCTAAAAAAATTCGTTACATATGAAAAAAATCTGATCTTTAACTTTTTTTTTACATTTTTAATTGAATTTATTTGTTTGGCTATTATTAAATTATTATCCGCGCTTCTGAGATCTGTATTCAATGAAGCATAGATAAGTATAATGGTTGAATTTCTTGACATGAGCCTTGGAATGATTAATTTTTGTTATTTTCATATTTGTTTAACCTGTTTATGAAATTATTTGGCTGTGATGATCTTGTTTACAGCTTTATGCCAGTTCTGCTTCAGAAAATTCTTGATTGAAAAAGCTGTCACTGTCTGAGCCTTATTTCAATTTATTTTATACATTAATTATAAATTCTTTATCTTTAGGTTAAATTTTAGTGTATTTGTATTGAATTTAAAATTTATAACAATGAATTGCCTATGATGATATTTTGGAAATTAAATGAGTTGTATTGAAGCCAAGTTCCTGCTTATGCAGGGGAACCTGCTTGGTTGATCTACGTGCAAATGATCATAATCCATTAACTGAGGCAAATAAAAATTAGAACTTTATTAATAACCTTTTTTTTAATTTTATGTATTTGGGTTTTAAGAATTTTGTTGAAAAAATTGAAATTTATCATGTATGTTTTGAGTTTTACTATACTCTTAACCTGGAATGAATAATTGGTTTAAGGTCTGATAAACTCAAAAATTGATGTGGTGTCATCAGCTTATTCTCTTGTAATTCACCTCGAGATTCGAGTTAAACAACATCACTACATGCCTATTTCAAAATAAATTTGTTAAATCCAAGTCTACGTTTTAGTTAACTTGATTTCAATCAGCATAATTTGTGTTTTTGATTTTGGGATTGATTGTTTGTGATACTATATGTTTTTCTTGTTCTAATCTTGTTTGGTTTCTAAATTTAATTATGTTTGTGGTTCTTGATTTGATCACAATTCCAGATTGTTCTGTCCTCCTGTTACTGGTGTGTGGATCTGCATTTAACTTTCTTCTTTTCGAAGAATGAGAAGATTTATTTTCCATTAGTTAGTTTTTTCCATAAAAATTGGTTAGATGTGATTTGTATCATTTATTTTTCTGTTAATCTGTTGTATCTATTAGGGCCCCATATTTCTATTTCTTTAATTCAATGTAAAAGTGAGATCTGGAATGACACAAATTCAGATTTGTATTAATTCGTGGAGTTCAGATTTGTATTAATTCGTGGAGTACTAGGTCTATTTTAACAGCCGCATTTGGTACAATGCAATTCAGATGTGTTTTTTATACAATCTATGAGTGCACCTCTGCAAAAAATATCTTTGTTTAATCTTTTTAATTGTCATCTGTATGTATACAGTTTACATTTATAAAACCTTTTTAAATAATGATGCATAGAAACTAAGAGATACTCCATTTAAATCCAAGTGATAAGTTATGATTCAGCTCTTTTAGTTGTTAATTCTTTCAAGTATTAAAATTCAATTTATGTATGATTCAGCTGTTTTTGTAGTTAATTCTTCCAAGAATTACATTTCAATTTTTATTTTAATCAATCAACTCTAATGTCTTTTCGATAATAGTATATTTTACTAAATCTGTTGCGTATCTTTCATTTTAATATGCTCTGTATTAAACTTTGTCATGTATATTGACATCTTTGATATATATATATATATATATATATATATATATATATATATACTAATGTTTGTCCTGCGAACTTCGCGGACTAATATAAATTTTATTATGTAAAATATCCAATAATATTTTAAATATTTTTTTGTTATTTAGTATTTTTTTATGGTTAAATAATTTATAATTCACAAAATATTAGAAATAAAAATGAAAATATAATTTAAATATGTAAAATATGATTTTATATATTATTATACTTGACGACTTTATAAAAAATAAATAAATCCATATTTAGATTAAATATATATATATATATATATACACTCTAAATTACAAAATTTGAAAAATTCTTTGTAAACAACATTTGTTGTATATTTGCAAGGTCTCCCATCCAAACCGATGAAATTTTCAATCTTCTTTTGCTTTTAGCTCTGAGAACGCAATATATAATTTTATGTGTGTGAAACCGACTTGAGGAGATACAAACCTACAGTTGAAAAATATTAATACAATTTTTTATTTATCGTCATCGCAAAACATAATAGGACTAAAAATTATTTCCTCTTAAATTTTACAGACATTATTTTGTCTGAATTATTTAATATTCACTACGTCCTACAAAACATTGCATATTTTTCTTATTGGGACATCACACAACACTTTGCATATTTAAAAAAGGAAACTCCTCATTAAACTTCACCCTCATAATATTCACATATTTATACAAAACGTCATTATTTTTGGATCCATACATACATACATTCAATCAAATTACTTTATTTACTTTATACATAAAAATTTATAAAATTACCGTCCAACACTTTACTCATTATATTTTTTTCTTAAACTACATGCTAAAAAGTTGGCGCAATGTGTTGTGGGATGGAGAAAGTATAATTATTTGGATGAACACCTAGTATTCTTTCCTGAGATTATTTATGATTTAAAAATTATGATTTTCCAGTTTTGTGACAACCAAACTTGTGCTATTACACAAACTTAACTCTTCTTCAATATTTCTGAGAAACATTACAAATACTCTTTCCTTCAAAATGAAACGGTGGTTTTGTAATCGTGACCACTTAATAGAGAAAACTAATAAAAAGCAAGTCTACATTAGCTCCGGTCAAAAATTTCATTCTACAAACATTATAAAACTTTGATCAAATACTTTAAAATTTTATTTAGTTTAAATTAATTCTATTCAATAATAGTAATATTTTTAATATTATATATATAATACAAAAAATATACTAATGTACTAATTTAAAAGAAAAAAATTATAATTATTTGACGCCAAATAAAAGAATATAAACACATTAACAAACATAAATACAATTTTAATATAAATTAGTATCTAAAATCACAAATTTCTAAACATAAATTTGTAAACAATATTAGATGTAGTTTTGCATGATTTTCCATCATAATCGCAACAATATTTTTAATTTTCAAGGCTGCAGATTCTTGAGACATTATGTAATTGAACGGTAAAAAAATATTTTTTAATGTCTTTAACTTTGGGGATAACAATTTAAGGAGAATAATTTTCAATTTGGAAAAAGTAGGTTAGGTAGTTTTAGTTTAGCAAAAATATTCCCATAAGTTTTGAGTGTATGCATGTTTATGTCCACAATTTTGAGTTGCTGCAAAGTAAGAACGTAAATATTAAGTTTTTAAAATTTTAGGCCCGCCTGTGTGAGAAAAATTATCTATATTTGACAGAGAAAAAATATGTCTTACTTTTGTCAAAAGAAAAGTTAATATAATATTTTCCAAAACTAAAATTTACTGTCCTTTCGTTAAGTTGACACTATAATAAACAATATTAGAGATATATTAAAATTGACAATGTAAGTAATTTTAAACTAAATAATTGAATACATTCAGTTAAATTGAAGCAAAATCATTAGTTCACCATAAAATTTACCAACACTTTAATGTTAAATTTTGTAGTGTTAAACTATTCAATTTTATATTGTGCATTTGATTGAGTTTTTTTTTTTAATCGAGTCAAACATATAATTAATATAATTCCCACATTAGAGAAAACATCCCACATTAGAGAAAACATGTACTTTTATACTAACATATATTATTTTAATATCGACATACGGTATTTTATCACTAAAAAGAAAATAAAATGGCCTGTATTTGCCAAAATAAAAAAAGTTAATGTCCTATTTTTGCCGGAAAAAAAAAGGTTATATTTTTATGTTTGTTAAAAAAAATAAAATTAATGTCCTAATTTTGCCCAAAAAAAAATGTCCTACTTCTGAAAAAAAATATATCCTACTTTTATCGAACTTAAGCTTATTTCCTTAAATTGCCACATTCCCTAAGTTACGGAGCTGACCCTATGCAAAAACTAACTTGAAAAGGTATACATTTACTGTCAATAATGAAGGAGTCTAAACATATTTTCAAAAAAATATTTTCTCATGCAATTATCCACACGTGTATATAGAAATAAATATTCAATTTCAAAAAACAATTTGCTTCCATGATATATTCCTGCAAATAGGTTAATTTCCTACTTCTAAAAAAAAAAAAAAAAAAAAAGTTAATTTTCTACTTTTCTCAAACTGAAGCTTATTGTCCTTAAATTTCCACCTCTCCTAAGTTACGACTATTTTCCCACAGATGGCCCTACGCAAAAACTAACTTGAAAATGTATACATTTATTGTCAATAATAAGGGGGGTCTAAACATATTTTCAAAGAAGTATTTTCTCATGCAATTATCCATACGTATATATAAAAATAAATGTTCAAATAAATATTCACCTGCAAAAAGCTATTTTCTTCTATGATATATTCCTGTCTATAAATTCTAAAAACATTTCATAAATTTTGCTATCTTTTTTTTTTAGAGTTATAAATTTTGCTATCTTAAAAATATATTTAAAATTAAATTTTAAATGTATTGTTATTTAAGTATTAATCTTGCAATAATAAAGTTTCTCTTATTACACTTTTACATTTATTAATTGTACCGTAGCAATCACTTTTGGAAATCTAGTCAACTAATTAATTTCCACAAATTTCGTTATGTATTGAATATATTTTTTACTGGATCAAATTAACCATTTTAAGTACGCGATTTATATCTCTTAATTATGCATAAATATCTGAATATTTTGAATCTGACATATTTATATTTATTAATTGTACATTGCCGATAAATTTTATAATTTTTATACCAGGATTAATTATACCAATTTATATATTCATTTAAAAAAATGTAATTATGCGAAATAGAAAGTATTAGTTCATCATGAATTAGATAAGTTAACAATCATGTTAGAGGAGCGTTCGTGTAACACTAAATATTGCAAATATAAAAATTTGTAATATTAAACAATCGATACTTTTTCATTAAAAAAGTAATACTATCCATGAAAAAATCAATCATATAAGAACTAATCATCATACGATAATATATTCATTTTAGTTTTTAATTAAATTAAATTTGTAATTAAAGATAAACAAAATTATAATACTTATGTACCAATAAATCCAATAAAAAATTCAATATACATAAAATTTTTCGTATTTTTCATACGCCTGATACTTTTCAAGAATATACTGCTACAAAATAATTTAATTGTTTCCCTTAATCTTTATATTTAAATACTTATTCAAAAAAAATATTATCTTGCCTAATAATCAGATGATTACATTTACGAATATTTTAACACACGTACATTATCTAAAATATTTAAATAAATAGACCGAGAAAATTATGTTTAATTAGTTAATACATATCTTCCATCAAAAAAATATTGCATCTAATTAAATAATGTTAACTTTGCATATTTGGTATTAATTTGTAATCAATTATCATTAATTAGACATTTAATATAATTAAATCTATATATAGAAAAAATTCAATCCATGATACATTTCAATCCATAATTATTCTAGTACATAATTATACAAAAATTCCATAATTCCATAATCAAAACTAAGTATTATTCATATTTCATTGGAATGTAATACTTTATACAATTAATGAGCTGCGCCATAATGCCATTAGTAGTCAATACTATAACTAAAACATAATGTTCATTTCGATGAATTAAAAATTAATAATTTATTTAAAAAAATATGGAGTTGATGTATTAATTAATACATATTAAAATAAATAATTATGTTTTGATGACTATATATTAGCCTAATTAACGGGACATATTTCTTGCCATATAAAACGGGATGATATTAGACTATTTTAATATTTTTTAACGGGAGTTTACATTATTAGACTATTTTAACGGGAGTATACATTATTAGACTATTTTTATTTTTATTTTTTTTGCCATATAAAACGGGATGATATTTATTATTTTCAAATCTTAGAAATGGTGGAGGTTTGTTTCGAAAAAAAAAAATATGATGGAGGCAGTGTAACATAGAAAACTTTCTATTATATAATATACTAAATCGTGGAACCATGACTATAATATAGATCGTCATTAATTATGTTAATTTAAATAAAATAATCATTTTTCATTAATTAGTTTGGTTTTTCATTCTATTTAGATTTGTTATTAATTATGTCTAAATTTATGCTTTCTGTGAAATTTTTACCATCTAACAAAGTCAAATTAATTAATTTTTTAAATCTCAGAATACACGATTTTCTCTTATTTATTTATTAGTGACAACCTGCGGTCAATAGTAATTTAATTTTTTGTGTCAAATTTAAAAATCAAACAATTCTATATTTGCATCTAATTATATGCATTGATTTATATTAATTAATTAGATTGCATAAAATATGTAAGAAAATTATATAACTAATATTGAAGGACACAAACATTAATCAACCTTGAATGGAAAAAGAAGAAGAATAAAGTTGAATTCAAATAAGATGATTGAGAATGTAAAATTATATTTTTTTTTATTAATAACATCAAATCTTACATAGATCAAGCAAAAAAGTCTCCAAAACTTATTAAAAAAAATAAAGATATTTATACTCTTTTGAAACTTAAACAACAAAATCGTCTTTGTAGATGAAGTCTTCAACTATCCCAAGAATGCACTTGCAATGAAAATTCTCGATCATATTCCACAAATCCGTTGATTAAATAAAAAAAAAGTAACATTAAAAAGAATGGAGGAGATTGGAAGAAGCATCAGAAAAAGATTGAAAAAAACTAATATTTTCACATGAAGAACATATAATTATTACCTTAATCCACTGAAGAGGCTGTAAGTAGACGAATCTACATAAAAGATGACTAAAATTATAAAACCTGCAAAACATTCTTCAAGCATTATATGATAATAAGAACCTGCAAAACAAACAAAAAAATCGAACAAAAAATTGTTAGAGAAGACAATATCAAAAAAATAAACAGGAGAAAATAAAATGGAAGAGAATGAATGGAGTAAAAATGAATAAGAGAGGTCACAATTTATAGAAAATGAAATACAAAATTAACGGCTGAGATTAAAACAACACGCAAAATGAATGAGATTAGAGGGATTAAAAATAGAGGAATATGATTTTGCCACATCACCTGCCACATCATTTTATGACTTGCCACATCATTTTATAAATTCTTTGCATTATAGAGATTATAGATATATAATAAACCCTTGAGAAAAATGTAATAATATTGTATATTTCCAAAAAATATTGTAACGGAATGCCAATATGCCACCTCCTAATTCATGTATGAACAAAAAACATCCTTTGACCAAACTATCATAGAGAAGAACACTAGCTATTTTTCTAACAGAATACATAGACCAACTCAGAAGTTTGCGTCTCTTTTGTCCTTAAAATTTCAAGAACTCCAGCAATTTAGGAAAGAAGAAGGAAAAAAAAAAAAAAACTAAAGGAAAGATGCGATATTTCTCTTATTTCAGAAAAATTCTACATGGCCACCCCGATTCAACCAAGCTTTTGGTTCTCTGTTCCATCAGGTTTCGTTCCAATTTACTATGATCCCATTATTGCAATATTTCTTTCTTGAATTGCATCTGGTTTTGTATTTTTTAATATCTTGTAATTCCAATAAGCTGCAGTGAGCCCATTACTTTTATTTCTCTCAAGATTGATTGGATTTTGGGCTATTGATGGTGTAATCTTTATCTGTTGCATTGCATTTCCTATTTATTTGATTCCCATATTTATCACATTTGGCTCTATATTAATGTGATCATCTTCACTTCCTTTGAATTTATTTTATTTATTCCCTTGATGAATTTGGTTTGTTTGTTAGTTTTGGACTATGAATTAGTTATCCAAGAATTTTCATTTGATTTGTTATCTAGATTGATTGTAAAAGATTGTATAGATATAATCTTGATGTACAAAGATTGATCACTAATCCACTCGATTCAAGTTTCCAGAAATGTTCTTCATGGAGTTGGTTTTATGTTGAATAGTTATAGTAAAACAACCAATACTTTCTAAAGAAACAACTATTATTGTCTAAAAAATCACACGAAATGCAAACTGTAAAGCCTGTTTTCATAACTCTTTGTTGTTCTTCAAGAAATACGTGCTACTGATCTTATCCGCTCATCATGTTTTTTGAACGAAGAAAACCCGTCTTTGCTTGTTGTCTGTTCACAGTAGTGGAGGCCTCATCGCGTATGCAGACTCACCCGTAGAAAACAAAAAAGGCGGTTTCTGCAAATGATTGTAAGCAACCACAAAAGAAAAGAATTCTAGTACTCGGAACGGGGATGGGGTGGTACAAGTTTCCTCAAAGATTTGGACATCTCAACTTATGATGTTCAAGTTGTTTCACCTAGGAATTACTTCGCATTCACCCCGTTGCTACCTAGTGTCACGTGTGGAACAGTCGAGGCACGTAGCATTGTAGAGCCCGTTCGCAACATCATCAAAAAGGTAAGACAAAAACTTGTATGAACCTAGTTTACAAGTCTCAGACTTAGATCATTAACTCAGTTGATCCTACCCAACAAATCCTAAACGGATCTTATATACAAAGTTTTGTTAGATAATTTTGTAAATGTGTTTAGTGTTTTAAAATTCACAATGTTTTTCTTTCGACAGAGGAACGGTGAAATTAAGTTCTGGGAGGCGGAATGCCTAAGCATCGACCCCGTGACTAAAAAGGTTTATTGTCGATCAAATATCGATGAAAATTTAGCTGGGAGCAATGACTTCTCTTTAGAATATGACTTCCTAGTTATAGCCATTGGAGCACAAGTGAACAGATTCAACACTCCTGGCGTCTTGGAGAATTGCCATTTCCTCAAGGTATGCTTTTGGTAATAAACAGTAAGTTTTGTACTTGATGATTCTTTAATCGTATACAAAAACATGCCGTGTAGGAAGTTGAGGACGCTCAGAGAATCCGTAGGTCTGTAATGAACTGCTTTGAGAAATCAGTTCTTCCAGACCTAACTGAAGAAGAGCGAAAAACGAATCTTCATTTCGTGATAGTAGGAGGGGGGCCAACCGGGATAGAATTCGCTGCTGAGCTTCATGATTTTATACACGAAGATTTAGTCGAAATTTATCCATCGGTTAAAGATTTAGTGAGGATCACAGTGATTCAATCCGGTGATCATATACTGAACACGTAAGCATGATCATATGGAGTAACACTATTGTATACCAGTTGCACTGTACGTAACTAATATTTTTTTAGTACAACAACTAATACCGTTTCTTCAGGTTCGACGAAAGGATCAGCATGTTTGCTGAACACAAGCTGCAGAGAGATGGAATCGAGGTTTTGACAGGACGTAGAGTGCTGAGTGTTTCGGACAGGAAGATTAACATGAGAATGAAAGCGACAGGAGAGGATGTGTCCATTCCACATGGAATGGTAGTATGGTCGACTGGGATAGGCGTCCAAACAGTCGTGAAAGACTTCATGGAAAAGATTGACCAGGTATTTCTGAAGAGCTTGACTATTAACACCCACAAAATTACTCTATACACCCACTCTATAAGCGTTACTCGTTTTTTCGTACAGGGGTATAGGCGTGTTCTTGCAACGGATGAATGGTTACGAGTAAAGGGATGTGATGACGTGTATGCACTAGGCGATTGTGCTTCTCTAGATCAGAAAAAGATAGTGGTAACATGTTAAATTCTCTGATTTAAGCCATCCCTCCTTGAAATCTAGTACTACTAATGTTGTTAAACAAACCATAAACAGAAGATCTTAATCATCAAGATTGGTTGATTTTTCAGGAGGATATCGCGGAAATATTCAAGGCTGCAGATTTAGACAACTCGGGTACCTTAACTATCGAAGAGTTTCAAAGTGTGATTGACGATATTGTTATTAGGTGCCCTCAAGTGGAACATTATTTAAAGAGCAAGCATTTAGCTAAAGTGACGGACCTACTGAAAGATGAGTACGTAAATAATGGAGAAGAGGTGGACATCGAAGGGTTCAAGTTAGCACTGTCCCTCGTTGATAAGGACACGAAGAGTCTTCCAGCTACGGCCAAAGTATGTTTTTGTGTATTTTTAAACAGTTTTAGTTTGTCAACATTAGTTGTTTCTTTCAAAAGTATTAGTTTGTTATACTATAAAGTCATTGTTGTGAACCAGATTTGATGCCATGAAAAACAGGTTGCTGCTCAACAAGGTGCATATCTATCAAGGTGCTTTAACAGAAGGGAAAGATGCCTAGAGAACCCAGAAGGGCCTCGTAAGTTCAGAAGTGGTGGCCGTCATGAATTTCTCCCGTTCAGGTAGCCATTTTTTCGTTTTTCCTTACATGAAATAATGACAAAATCGGCCTCTGATCTGATGGGATTCTTGAACTCAAGGTATCGTCATCTTGGTCAATTTGCGCCTCTTGGTGGGGAACAGGCGGCGGCTGAGCTGCCGGGAGATTGGGTATCCATGGGCCGGAGTACACAGTGGCTTTGGTACTCTATATATGCAAGGTCAGTACATATAAGCCTTATTAAATCTTGATCATTCATTGCTGTTTAGCTTATGATCTTGATTGAATAACTCTTCGTGCAGCAAACAAGTTAGCTGGCGTACGAGGTTTCTAGTAATCGGGGATTGGACGAGGAGGTTCGTATTTGGAAGGGATTCAAGCCGCATCTGAAATCGACGCGATGGAAAGCTTTTTTGGTCCTGAAATGAAATAAGTTCACTAAGATGAAATTTTGCCTAGTTTTAAGGTTTCAGTTGAGTTTGTTCTTGCTTTTCAAACTTATATAGTTATATTGTATATGGCATTACTTTGTGTGAAAGACATCAATGCTATATCAAATCTTGAGGGTCAATTGACTCAATTCTACGGAAATTTATCTCACATCTCGTTTTAACATCTTCTAAAATCACTTATTTTTAAAAGCTGCGAAAAGGAGCTTTTGAGAATAATAAGTTTGCAAACACTCCCTATGAATGAATGCACGTAACATCTAAATAAAATAGAGACAAAACACCATTTACAAACTTCTCAATTTCCACTTGCATTACACAACACCATTCCAAAAAGACAACACATGTAGAAAAAAGACACTAAACATGGGAAGCACAAGTATGCTTATCCAATCTCCAGAAAAAAAAACACAAATTCATAAAAGAAAACACATCTTAATCCACTTATTATCTATGTAACAACCAAAAATCAATAGCAATTGTGAATTCAAGAATCAAACCAAACTCCCATTCAACTTTCTTCATCATATTCATCAAGAAAGGTCAGAGCTTGGCAAACAGACACCGGTTCATCCGCATTCTCTTCCTCGCTGAAAAACGACTTCCTTCCAATCAATTCAACGACCTTCTTCGCAGGTCCAGAACCACGAGGACTATCCCTCGTTGCACGAGCAATTCTAAGCCTCGGGAGCAGATCAGGAACAGCTACAATCGACCGAGGAGACCCCTCTACACGAACAACAATCTCACTAGGAATATCCCAACGCTTCTTCACACGGCTTTCTGAGCCTATAACCCTCGATTTTCCAGGCGATAAAGAGCGTTTCTTTTCGACCCTCTTGCTGTTATCAGCATCATTCTCCGGCAATGATCTCTTTCTCAATGCTGAAGCTTGATTAGTACCCTGATTATACCTACTAGCAACCACTCTTCCTGGCCTTAAGGGCTTCTTGTTAGTAAATGGAATTGATTTCTCACCCTCTTTGAAAAGTTTCTTGGGCTGGATTGAATTGATCACAGTTTCTTCCTTCTTGACAGTCTTTCTCGCTCCAATCGTCGTAACAGCTTGCCTCGTCGCGATTTGAGCTTTCGAAGCAAGTTTTCTTGATCTGGGACTAACACTAGAACACTTGGCCCTCTCTTCATCAATTCCTTGCAATTTCCAGAAACACGATTTTCGCCTACTCTGAAGAGGAGTGATCATCTCTTGCTTGCTCGATTTTTGACCCGACCGGAGAATCTCAGATGGGCCCATGCTCATTCCTCTTCTACCACCAGAAAGGATTTCAACAGGCCCTAAACTGATCCCCCTTCTATTTTTGGCATTTGAATTTGAAACCCCCTCAACTATTTTCAAACCCTCTGCAATTTTAACACTCTTTTTCTCCACAAATTTCTCACTCTTCTCAGCCTTCTCCAGTTTCAAAGACTCCAATCTTGACTTCAATTTCACAATCTGAGACTCAATTTCTTCGATTTCTTCATCTATCCTCTTCTCATCCCCAATTTCTTTCTTCTTAATCTCCAAGACTTCATTTTTCACAAACCCCTTTTGCGAAAAACCCTTGATTCTTGATTTCTCCCCCGAATCATACATGTTCACCGCTTTCAAGGGCGTGGATGAAGATTTCAGGTTCGAAATCTGATTCTCCATCACAAGCCCTTGATTTTCTTTATCTGAAACAGAATCAAAAGACGCATTAGGGTTACCAAAAACCGACTTCAAAGAACCCCAAGATTGCCGACTCCCCGTCAAATCTTCAGAAATTTCACCATTATCAAAGGCCGCGTTGTTCCACACTTGAAGATCTGCTGCAGAATCCATGGAGCCTGGAAATTGCACCACACTCATTTTCTCTCAAATGGGTTTCGAATTTTTTTTCAATGGAAGAAGAAATTTGTAATGAAATCTTGAAATTTTATGAATTTGTTATCTCGAGAGTAATCGATGATCAGAAATTAGAGAGTGGGGGAATCTATATTAGGGACAAATTTTTGTAATGTATTTTTCAGAGTTTTCGACCGTTGGGGTTCAAATAAACGTTATGTGTTAGGCCGCGCCATCGTGGCCGTTGGATGGTGAACGGCTACTACGGACGCTCCGATTTGATTTAAAGGTCAAACTAGGAGCCTGCCTCTTTAAAGGCCTTGCCTAATGTAAATGGCCCAAATAAAATTATAAGAGTGGAGCCCATATCATTATTGTTTTACCAAAAATTCTGTTTCTTGACATGTAATTTAATTGAATTAGACGAAATGTTCAATAAATAATGATTTATATTTACATTTGGTCTAATTGAATAATTGATGGATTGTTATGATATTAGTTCAGCTAAAATATAAGGTTGAGTTTTTAATGCATTCAGGTGTACCGTGAACTCATAGTGTATTTTCGAATCATGCAACTTGTTATGTTGAAAGATACAACTTGTTTACATTGACTCATGAACAAGTTACATCTTTCAACATAACAAGTTGCATGATTCTAAAATACATTATGACTACACGGTGCATTTGAATGCACACGAGACTCACTCAAAATATAAAGTAGACTATTAAGAATTTGGAAATTTGGTTTTGAAATGAAATCGAATTCATTTCTTTTATATAATTTTATTATGAATGTATTTTAAAAACATAAAACATGTTACACTTCAAAATATAACATATTACATTAAACCGTGCAACCTATATTCGTAAAATAAATTTTATATTTCAGTGTAACAAGTTTGACCTTTTATTATTCCAAGGTCCTATAAAAGAACCTCCCCGTTGTCTTGTATTTTTCTTGATTACTGTACTATTTACTATCTCGTGTCTTATTTGTGTATAGATGTATAATAAATACATTAACTATATATTCCTTGTATTTTTTAAAAATCAATCGTGATGTTGTTTGTTCATTGGACTTCATCTTGCTTTTTCATGCTTTAATCAATTAATTGAAGATTAATTTATTTATAACCATAATGTTTTTAGATAATTAGGGGCTACGGGGAGTGATGGTCTTTTTATTTCCCTTTTGATCTATTTTAACATTACTTTCAAATATTCTCTACAAAGTTTCTTTTTATATGCATTTTGTACACATGATTTGATTTGCTTTTCAAGCATCTGCATGTGATGTCCTTTCTTACTTTTCGTCGTCTTTAATTTCTGTCCTTTTATCATTTTTTTTTTTAGGAAGAGACGAGAAACTCCCCCACCCGTGCCTTTGGCCCATCAATCGGGAGGGTTGTAAATCGAAGGATGTGTTCAAGTGACAGACACTTGTGGGAGATAGCAAACATGATTCAATCCCCATGACAAACTCCCATAATATTTCAATGGAGAATTTATCCCACACGGGGTTCAAACCTGCATTGCCGGGAAATTTCTCCCCACATCACCACAAACTTTATCAACTTGGCTATGCGCTTGAGGCCTTTTATCATCATTTTATTTATATGGTTTGAACTTTGAAGTGTTGTCAGTACAACATATATAATGATAATTAAAATTGATCAATTTATTAAGGGAGAAAAATATTTCAATATAAAATCACCAAAAACATTCTGTTGGTAACAAAGTCAAAGTCGAAAATTTATCTTTTTAGTTTAAATTTGAACTATAATACGCCAAAGATCGACTATAATTCAAATTTCTATTTAATTCTTTTATCTTTATAGTTATAATGATTTACTCAATCTTATATCTAGTTTAATTTTTTTCATTTATTAACTCAATAATAGTCACGCCGTGAGTTAATTACCCATTTATCCTTCGAAGATACGCAAGTCTTCAGCAAACTTGAAGAAAATTCAACAAATTATGGGAATTGAACTTCAATTTTCAAAATCATGATTAACATCGTATTAAAGTACAAATTTTAGATTAAACCATTCATAAATTGCTCTGTTTGTTTGTGATAGAGTAGAGTACCAAAAATTTGCTCAGCCATTTCGGGAAACAATTCCCACATAATATTACAGAAATTTGCAGCCAAGTCATCCACATTAAGTATTTCCCAGTTCAGCCAACTATCTATCAACTCCATCAATTTCACCCCCAAGAACCCAAGCCCCCGAATCAACTCCACCCACCGCATCTCCAAAATTACAATTCTACCCTCAAGACACCTCAAAAAATTACACACACACCTACCCTTGCCCCCAACAGTTGAAGTACATGACTTGGCGGAGAGACTCCGTCTCTTCATCGGAGCTCTGTACGCCGGAGAAGGGCCGGAAATCCGCCGCGCCGGAGTAAAAGCAGTTATTGCGGCGGTTGAGTGATTTGAGGCCGGATTTGAGCTTCTTCCCTTGATCGGAGGGGCTGTTCACCACCGATACGCCGGCCGCCACCCATAATCTGTTCAAGCAATTCATTTTTCAATGACGTTTTGTCTTTTTCCAATCTTCCTTCGTTTTATAAAAATGGGGGGTTGGTGAGGAAAATATTTATAGGGAACTTGGAGGGGTAAAATTGGAAATTAATGAGGACACGCGTCGAGTCAAGTCATCGGCATGCAACCAATGGGCTTTCGACGTGTTTTCGTTGTTTTCCTTCGAATTTGTCGTTTGCAGCTTGTGGGGTCCATGTAAACTTTTCTGGGAAATGGAAAAGATAAGCCAAAATAATGAAGTGTCGTTTAGTTAACCGAGTGGCGGTTGGAGTTGATACTTTGGATCAAATTTGATTTTTTGGGTGATAATCTATGTAAACAATATTAGGATATATATGTAAAAGTTCAATTTAGAAGTTTTAAGACTAACAACATGTTTTCAAACCCTAACGAATAATATAGAAGTGTTTTTTAAAAATTAATGTGACCCAACTTTAAAATAAAAAAAAACACACACTTTTTAGCGTGGAGCAGTACTTGAAGACAGGCACTAAATAGAGAAAAAATTGTGGTTTTGGTATCACGATAAAATTGTACATATATTGTGGAGTTTGAATTCAAGAATTACTGGGATAATGTGAAATCAAATGCAATTCTATCTAGATTAAATGTCCAAACCAAAATTAATCATATCTTTCAAATAATCCACTCAGTGTGAGACCCGGACAAGGTGAGCCGCGGGGTTTCACGTGACAATTACTGCATGCAGGATGCTGACTGTTTGTATATGAATAACAATAATAGCAATATTGATTTCATGATTTGTTTTATGTATATAATTAAACATAATTATAAACACGGTGGATTTTAGAGATGTTAGATAGTTAGATGATGCTCTGATCTTAGCAATTTCAGATCAATTTTGGTGGTATTAAGATTAAGTGGGTTTAGACTAGATAAGTTGATTTGAACGGATATTATAAACCGGGGCAATGACTATTAACTACAATCGAAAATTGGAAATTGCTATGTGGTAAAATTTTACAATTTGATGTGTGTAATTTGGCTAAATTGTCCTTGATTTTTGAAAAATATAATTTTTTTTATCCATCGGTCCAATTACTTTGGAAAAAAGGTGATGACTTTTTTTGTCAGGTATCATGTCCCATTATATTGGCTTTTTCCTTTTCAATTCTTATTCTTATTATTACTATTATTATATATGTAAATTCCACAAAAAAATTATATAATATGTAAAATTTATATTATTATTAAAAAATCTTATTTCTTCATTTACTTTAAATAATTATTAATTAATAAATACTTCTCATTTTCGTACAAAAAAAAATAGAAAAATATTGAAAATACTTTTACAATTTTTTTTAAAATATAATTATTTCATCTTTTAAAAAATGTCAAAATAAGAAATGCATATACCTATAAAAAAAATACATTGTTCAATAAAAAAAATTGTATATATTAAAGATACATTGCATATACTAAAAAAATTGCATAAACTAAAAACATTGCATACACGCGTAAAACATTGCATACACACATAATTTATTTCCATCTTCACACTGCAGAACCACCAATTCCCCCATCTTCTTCACGAAAACAGAATCACAAAAACTATCAAAAATCACCAAGACTCCATATTGTGCATAATCACCAAAACAAAAAATCACCAAAGTTTAGCTCACCAAAAAAATTATCAAAACTACCATCAAAGCAATGATGCCTCCATCCAAGCAGGGGCACTCAACCTGCATCTAATATCATCAAAGCAAGACCTTCCTTCTTCAGCAGCTTTACAGAGACTAGGGTCTAGCGGAACCTTTTCAAGGAAAGGAACACTCATATCCACACACATTTTAGCACTATCACCACCAGTACTATCAAAAACTTCACTAAAATCGATTAAATTCAGCAGTTCAGATTGTGGTGCCTAAAAAATCCCTAAAAAAATAGAGAGAGAGTCATACCCACGAACCCCTACGATCTATGGATTTGTGGCGCCTAAGATCACGTCCATGGCAATCGCGACGCGCGTGACGAAGCTCGAGCCGGAGGCAGGGACTCTACGGCAGAAACTCGCAGCCGCCCCACCATCCCTCATCCACCGTTTATCACACAAGCAACCGCCCCATTTTCCCACACCACGCGACCGCCGCCACTACGAGTTCCGCCGTCCTCCGATTTCACAAACATGTGTGAGTATTCAATTTTTTTTTTTTTTTTGGGTGGGGGGTGGTTGTGTATGGGGGCGATACTGATAATTGGGAGAGAGGAAATTGTAGACATGAGTGGGGGGGTGAGAGCCAGCTGTTTAGAGTAAATAGAGAGAGAGAGAGGTGACTGAGTGGTGGAGATAATTAATGGGGTGATTGGACGTTGGGGGTATAATGGGGTTAAATTTGTATTCAACAGTGTTTTTATAATTGGTAGCAAGTAGATGTGAGTTTTGTGTAGCTCTAAGTAATTACCCCTTATAGACCTACAATTTTAAATGTAATCTTTCTATACGATTTAAAAGTATCACAAATGTGCTTTCAAAAAAAAAAAAAAGTATCACCGATGTACCTCATTTGACATCGATCTCCTATGCTATGGTAGCATCTCAAAAGCCAAGAAAGATATCAATCGCTTTGGAGATGCTAATAAAATATTAGCTATATTTATAGTTACTTATTACATCATTTTGTTTTACTGGACTTATTACATCATAAATATGGATAAAATTATGTATATGTTTACAAGACTACAACTGAATGATGTCTTCATATAAGAATAGGACTATTTACCCTTCAATTTCTTCTAAACACATTTAAAGTTTTTAACTTGGTTAAAGATATTCCAGAAGATAAAATTAGTGCCAGACTCTTTCCCTAATTTTATTTTAGTGAGAGGAAACTCCATTTAGTCCAAAGAATGTGTATCATTCTTATTTTGGTTCGAAAAAAAATGAGAAGTAACATTCACTTTTAACTCTTTCAATTAATTTTTTATCTCTTTTTAAGAAGTGATACTAATATACACACTCTTTGGATTATAGCGTGCTTATTTTTTAGTTGGGATTGAAATGTGTACATAAGCCATGCTATATTTTTATGGGGTGTATATAATCCAAGGGTAGGTCTGGTGTGAAAATTTTCATGTATAAAAATCTATAAAATTGCTCTAAATCAGTCATCCACACCCTAAACACTAAATAATGAACCCTAAATTATAATTTATTCGGGTCGGGTGAACCATAAACCACTTGGGCCGAGTGAACCATAAACCACTCAATTTTATCTTACCTTCACCAATTACAAAATTTAATTATAAATTAAAAAAATACTAGACTTTGTGCGATGAAATAAAAAAGTGACTCGAATTGCTATAATTCAGTGAATTCAAGATGTATTGCAATCAAATAAATAAATGAAAGGAAAAGGAATGAACCAACGTGTCGAAAAGTCATTGGCTGAATTTTCAACTAAAAAAAAATCGGAAAAAACCGAACTGGATAATCTCTTAAATCCGCTCCTCTCATATTATTTTATTCCTTTTCTCTCCCTCTCCCCGAAAACAAAATGGGAAACCATTTCCGTTCTGAATTCAGTTGCAGCTGAAAATCTGATTTGAATTCCAACAATGGCGGCCGTCAATTCAGTTTCTTTCACCGCACTAGTTCAATCCCCGGACCGGAATTCCTCTGCGCGAAGTTATTCGGCATCAAATTTGGATGTTTTTAAGCTCCGCAGCAAGGTGTCGTACAATTCCTACAGTTTTCGTGCTTCGAGCTCCACTCGCATGGTGGTTCATTGCATGTCAACTGATATAGGCAAGTTTCTATTTTATTTTTTTCACTTTTGTTTCATTGTTCTGCTGCATTGATAGAAAAAACAAAGGAATTTTGAGGTTTTGGAGAATCAGATCAGATGGATTTTTTCATTGAATAGACTATAATGGTGGTGGTGTGAATTTTGATTGTTAAAGGCGTTTGCTAATAAATTCAAAGGATGTATTTACTTTGCTGGAAGAAATGAGTATTTTTGGAATGTTATATATGATGATTCAATTAGTGTATGCAGAAATGACAATTTAATTCGTCAAAAACTAGGGATTTAGGTAATTGGATTCAGTGTTAGGATGAGATAGAATTGAATATAGAGTTGGAGTGAAATGATTAGAATGTGATTAGGGAGTGTTTGCTTGCCTTTGCTTTTGAAGAAATAATTAGAATTAGAGATAATTCACCTTTTAGTAAAAGTATATTGTGTTTGAGATAAAATGTGATTTTTTGACTAAATAAAGAGTTAGAATGTGAGATGAAAATAAATGTAATTCTGAGTGACTCAAGACAGATTCTGAATTCTCTGGGTTTGATTGCCTTCAGATCTGCCTACTGTAGCTCAAACAAAGTCGAATTTCTTGAAGGCATATAAGAGGCCAATTCCAAGTATATACAATACAGTATTACAAGAGCTTATTGTTCTACAGCATTTGATGAGGTACAAGAAGTCATACCGTTACGACCCTGTGTTTGCTCTTGGTTTAGTTACTGTGTACGATCAACTTATGGATGGGTACCCAAGCGATGAGGATCGAGATGCCATTTTCAAAGCTTATGTCACAGCTTTAAATGAGGATCCTGCTCAATATAGGCACGTCTTGTATCACAGTGTTTTCTAGATTCTGCTTCTGAGTTATTAGATTTGAGATAACTAGATATTTGTTGTATGATAGTAAGGTCATTTGCATTTTTGACTTGTATGTTGCAGGGCTGATGCACAGAAGTTAGAAGAATGGGCCAAAACTCAATCACCTACTTCTTTAGTTGATTTTGCATCTAGAGACGGAGAAGTTGAAGCCGTTTTAAAGGACATTTCTGAAAGAGCAGGGAGCAACGGAAGTTTCAGCTACAGTCGTTTCTTTGCAGTTGGTCTCTTCCGTCTTCTTGAGTTATCAAGTGCCACTGAGCCAACCGTATTAGATAAGGTAAATCAGATCCCATCTAAATGTTGATTGATAGCTACGTTTACACATAGTTGTTCTAGTTTTAGATGGTGATGATGATAGTTATAGAAAAATTGGGCCTTTCAACATGGCTCCGACCCTTTCTGATGAAAGATACTCCCTCCGTTTCATATTAGTTGTCGTTTTAGAGGTTAAATATTGTTTCAAATTAATTGCCATTTTAGCTATTTCTCCTCATTTCTTTCTAATTGCCCGTATATATCCCTAAAAGATCTCTCATTTATTGAAGAATATTTTCCCTCACACCTTTAATTCTTCCACTCCCTCTCCTCTCTCTCTCATTTGTAGCCGCAAAGTGGAGAGAGAAAAATTGATCGAGGCTAAATAGGTCAAAATTTTATGTTCTTTAATTTGATACAAATTCTCTAAAACAACAATTAATTTGCTCACACTCTCTGTAGTATTAGATAGACATTTTCTTGTCTGTTTCTTGCTAATATTTTTCCTGATGGCACAACAGCTTTGTGCCGCCCTGAATGTAAACAAGAAAAGTGTCGATCGCGACCTAGATGTCTACCGTAATCTGCTTTCTAAGCTGGTTCAAGCGAAAGAGCTGTTAAAGGAATATGTTGACAGGTTATAGTTTCCTCTGTACCTATAACATGCTTCACTGATTTTTCAGTTTCTTGAACTTCTCATTGATGTTTCCTTTCTCCGTTTTTCAAATCTCAGAGAAAAAAAGAAAACAGAAGAAAGGGCAAAGTCTCAGAAAGCAAACGAGGCTGTTGCCAAATTCTTGGGAGTATACTTATCCACTCGGCAGTAATGTACATTTCCTATTTCCTCTCTAAACATCTTTGACAATATACTACATATCAGCGGATATAATGTTACAACTTCTTGCTAAGAGCATATTGATGTTGATTTATTGACTAATACCTAGTGTAGAACACCATTGCTTTAGTTAGAAATGAAATTTGATTATACTTTTTCATACTCCCTTTATCCCTAATCATCTGTGATTCTATCCAAAATGGTGTTCTTAATTGTTTGTCACTTTGCTAATACCAACGAATGTTTACCATTTTTAGGGAGATAGAGAGGTTGAATTTGCTAATGAATGTTGATGCTCTGTTTAACTACACTGTAGTATGTCAATTTGTAGAGAGAGCTTAAGTTAATCTCTGAATTAATGATAAAAAAGCTCGACTCGAATAATAACCAATCACAGAATCAACTGAGATGAACTATGTCGACCTCATCCGGAATCCTGAAGGTTTCCGCAGATCCAAATTTGCGCCACTCTTCTCCCATAGACTCGTCTTCCTTGTCGCTATCCCTATCATCGTCGTGGGACATTGGAGACGTGGGGTCGAGATAGCTTTTGGATTTACAGTCATGGGTTGCAAGCATCTTAACTTGGCCAAGATGAGAAATTTCTACACGAACAGTGTCATCATCAGTGGGGAGAGGTTGCTTCCATGGCTCCCCATCAATTCTCATGTATGTCTCTTCTGCTGCTCCTTTGTGGAACTCGAATCGGATACGGTGCGCCTGCATGAAACGAAAAATGTGATTAATCGTGTATGTATTAAGACAGGGCTTACCGCATTCGGAGTGGAAGCCAGTACCACACTAGTCTAGATAGTAGCGTTCTTACCACTTCAGCTACCCCCAATTCGAAACACGAGATTAATCTAAGGGCGTGTTTGCAAATACATCAAACAACTTGTAGAATTTTTTCTAAAGATGTGAGGAGACTTTTGAAGAAACAATCGGTATTTTTTTTGCAAACACCCCTATATTCATCTCTCAATTAGCAAGTGCAGAAAGTAGCGAAAGGTGTAAAATCAAGGCGAACCTGTGCAAGACGCGTCCCATGTCCATTCGGAGCTAGTAAAACTAGTCCGTGCCAAGCATCTTTAAACCCCACGACCTCAAGTAATCCGTCGTCTACGAAGGGTGGAGTCAAGTCCCTCTGTCCATCAAGTATACGATCGTCATTTTCTCTAACAAGAAACGACGAAAGAAAAAAGACCACTCACATCGCGTCTTTTCTTGATATTCGGAGTTCCCCAAGGGTTAAGTCCTCCAGAAAAGCTTGGTAAGTTGAGGCATACAATGGACCTGCTACTGCATGGTTAGAAAAGTAGACATTAACACAACAACTTCTCAAATTTCATAGCTTCTTAAAAGCAGCTTTTGGTGAAAAAGATTATGCAACTCCTTCTTTAAGTCGAAAACTGAGTGTTGTACCTGGTAGGAATTTGGAGGTCTTGCCAAATCACCATGCCTTTTCATGATCTTGACTTTGCAAAGTTGAGCAGTATTCCTGCATCACAATTATTTGGATGCATGCAAAGTGTATTTATCGCGGTGAACGAGAGGGTAAATAACCACAGTCCAATAGTGAAACACGGGATGAAACGTACCTTGAAGAAGGGTGAACGAAAGAAGCAAAAAACCATCCTTGCGTGCATCCGAGCTTTGCATATGTACTCTACGGTGCAAGAAAGAAACATCTCTTACAAAAAACATAAGCCGAATTCTACTCTGTTATAAGGAATACAATAAAACGATAGATTGGATTTACGAAAATGGCAGATCATACAGATTTAGATACTACGAGACTGTACCTGATTAGAAAGCTGGTTTTTGAATTTTTCAGGATTAAGTTTGCGTTCTGAGTGGAACGCATAAGACACTTGTGCGTCCATTCCTGGATACGAGAAACAGAGGACGTAAAAATGTGTGTTTTGAACAAGATGACACGAAGAACGATGAAAATAGTGTTGGGAGCATAATGCATAAAGATAGAGGTTCATTTTCAAAACATGGGAACAACTCACCCATGCTAAAATAGTTCCAAAATCCTCCGCGAAATGTGTCGTAACCATCCTGAAACATTCACATGTTAAAGTACAAACAGAGGAAAAAAACATTACATTCCTGAAAATTTAGGTTTGTAATTAGGCCAAGGTAGGTTAGATTTTGTTAAAAACAATCAAGAATTACAATGCTCGATGAATCTGGAGGCCGTGAAATGCTTCCTTACCATATTGAGCTCGTCTGATGGGGAAACACGATGAAATGCATGCAACGAATGTGGCAACTCCAAAGGAGCAATTGGCTCACACGCGTCTTCTTTTCGTGCTCTCATCCGCATGAGAATGTGCCAACTAGAAGAAAATACAAAGTTAGAAGAGGTAACAAAAGTTTAGGAAAATAAATTTTTTAGTCATGTAAGTTATCCCAATTTCGATTTCAAATTAAGTTGATTTTTAAGAAAAGTTACCTGTCTATCTCCATTTCTTTAGCTTTACGAACTTGCTCCAAGAAAGAGACGACTGAATTACGGTCAGTACCGGGGTTTTTCTTACCCTGAAATTAAAAGACAGCGATGATCATATTGATGATGATGCAGATCAAATCTGGTATGTCAAATAGTTAACAAAATTACTAAAAAATTACCCAACCAAATGCAAATGGGAGATTATTTCCAGTTCCTAAAGGTACAGTAGCAATGGGAGGTGGCTGAGACAATCTTAAATCGGAAACAACCCCGAGAAGCCATCCAGCAGTACCGTCTCCACCAGCAACCTGACATTACAGAAGATACGACGTTTTCATGAAAGATATAGAATTCGTCGCCATTTTTCTTGAGCCTTTCGAGATTGAGGAAAACCCTTCGTAGCACACTATCAGGGCTTTCTTCTCCTAAATCGAAAACCTGAAAAATTCATGTAATGAATGCATGTCAAGAAGTTGTGTTTATAAAGAAAGCACACTAACTAAACCTCCTTTCTAGTTTTATGACCAGTTGCATTCACATCAATTTTGCAAACCTGGTATTTGTTTAGGATTGATCGATAAGTGATAAGAAGATCGCCACCTAACTGACCACCGCTTCTGGAATTGATAAATACCAAAACGGGGCATTTGGGAACATCAGGCAAATGCTCCTCGGCCTTTTCGTCAGCAACGAGGGTGTAGCTTGGGATGTAGAATTGCTTCACAAAGGTGTCAGCATCAGAATCCAAGCTTGCTATTCTTAAATCCATCTCAGAACCTGCAATACAAATTTAACAAGTATGTATTTACTATATCAAATTCAAGAAGTCACTTGTCCAAGAAGCAGAGAATTAAGTAACATCATGGATCAAATGAAGCACTTTTTCCTAAATTCTTGAATACCAAACATTAATATTAGTATATTACATCTTCATTGGATCAAATTCAAAATTGGCATGGTTTATTTTTGATAACTTGGTTTCCAGCCCAAAGACCGACTATCCCGGGGATCAAAACCCACCTTCCACTAGCGTGGGTCCCACTTCAAGCCAAAGCAAAACACTATATTGTTGGAGCACCCCAAATCAATCTACAACCATTGTATCAAATTGATATATAATCCAATGGACATAATACTAATGTAGAAAAACTTATACAAGCTCAAAACCCTTGAATATAGTCTCAGAGGCATTAAATCAAACACATGTATGCAAATGCACATCTTCAATTATGAAAAATGGCAACTTTTTCTCAGATTTATACTATTCCAATTCAAAAATCAACCAAGATTATCATACTAAAACATTGTAACTCCCAAAATTCAACACCAAAAAAGATGTCCCAGATGAAATTACACTTAGAAAAATAAAAAACAGAGAGATATATCATATTTGAAACCTGATTAGGAGACAGAGATAAATCTGGTTATTAGAAGCTGATTCAACAAGTGATCCAAATCAAATCAAAAACGTTTTTTATTGTTTCTTGTACAGCAATATGAAAGGAAAGATGAGGGGCCATTTGGCATTTAAGGAAAAATGCCTCAATAAGAGGGATGGTAGTTATTGCAGGAATCTTTTCCATTTTTAATATTAATTGGAAATTATTATCTCCAATCTTTCGTTTCCAAAAAAGATAGAAATATAAATATTTTCGGATCTATCATGTTAATACACGATTTCGACTGAAAATCAAACTATACTAAATTACTAGATTTGAAATTATACATGTCATGAATTAGATGGTGACAGAAACATCAAACTAAAAATTATTGTCTTTTTAGATTTTATTGCCAATTTATTAAATTAAATAAAGTATTGTTATTATTTTATTCAACTATCGCACTTATATTTTCTTTTTTTTTTTTTTTTTTTTTTTGGCGCAACTCAAAAGTGATTATTAAAGACACACATATTATCTTTTTTTAAAAAGAAAAAAGACATTATACCTATTTCGATAATAAATTAACTTCAAACTTTGAAACAGAACTCTTATTGGATGCTTTTTCTTCAAAAACATGGCTATCTTTACACACAAGCCACATGGTAAGCCTCCCCACATTCATAACCCAATCAAATAGATGTTAGGAAACAAGAATTAATGCGAATTGTAAAATTAATTTATACAAATTCAAATAATTCTTAAAGAGATGTTGATTATTATGTTTATGATCAGTTTATTCAATCTAATTAATTAATTAAGAATAAAAAGTAAAAGATTACCTTTGAAGCAGTGTTTTAACCAACTAAATATCATCGTTTTCTTGCTTCAAGCTTTGTCCAGTATTCTTTCAAAAGTTTCACACACAATCATAATTTGGTGAATATATATAAATAATATATATACATGATTATATTCTCATAATTATCTTTTTAAATTTCCATAAAATCTAATAAAATAGATATCTTGAGATATGAATATCTCAAAATTTCCTAATCTGATTTTGTTATTATTGAATATCAAATAAATCGATATCATTATCCAAATAAAATCAATTCACCAAAATAAAAACACAAAATGGAACAACAAATCTTTTTCACTTTGCCAAAAGAATTCAACTTGGAATGTAAAGTACATTTCGTACCCTAAAATTTCAGCAAAAATAGAAAACATAAGTAAATTGAGTATCAGAAACTCTGTAGTATCTTCAAATATTCACTAAACACATCTGCAAATGCTTCCAATACCTTCTCCGATCTGGACAATCCGATCTCCAAACCCCCCTCGAAATCCCTGGATTTACACAATGACATCGACGTGTCCCCATCAATCGAACCCGATTCAAACTTCCTCGGCCTTCCCCATCCATAATCGACGTCGTAAAGATCAAACCTAGGCGATCCCGCCACTCCAAAGAGGCGTTTCCCGATCAATTTCCCGAATTCCACGGGCCAATTCTCCGCCCCGTCGAGAATTCCCCGCTCATTATACACCGTCTCCCGTATAGCTCCCCCGACGCTCTCCGCCGCGACTAACAATCCATCTTCCCCTTTCAATTGCCCGTGCGTCGTTTCGGCCTTCACGAAAGCCAAGCAGTTTCCGAAGTACGCCGGTGGAAGAGGCGGCGTCAGCCGGCCGCGGCAGTCCGCCGCGAAGCCTAAATACTCCGGCTCGACGTCCGCCACGTCATCCGGCTCGGCTCTAGCTAAACAAACCCAAACCAACGCGCACGTGACTGTGAATGACGTGATCATCTGCTTATTTTCCCGCCTTTTTTCGAGGACGGAGTTTTTCAATTTCTGTAAATCGTCTTTGGTGAGAATGAAAGTCCGGCGGACTCTGTTGAGCGGGAACGACATCGGCTGCGATTCGACGGCGCGGGATCTCTTCATTAAATTCCAGTAGATCGAATCTAATCCTTCTGGATCGGCGATGGCGGATCTGTCGTAGTACGGTACCAATTTATCTTCAATCAGCTTCGAATCCGAATCGGCGCCGTCGGATCTGTTCACGGCGGCCCAGGCTTTGACGAATTGGACGATCGAGCTGGCGTCGCAGATTGAGTGGTGATTGCTAAACCCTAAGCAGAGGCCTAGATCTGGAAATAGCGTGATTTGCAGGGCTAAAACCGGAATTTCGACATCGTCGGATGAATATTTGGCCGGCGGGAGCTGGGGGACGTAGACGTGCAACTCGTCGGAGACTCGGGTATGATTTCCGGTGAGATGAGTGAAATCCTTATCGGACTCTGCTATCACGAGCGAAACAGAGTCGCCGTTCACAAATCGGGCGAACGGTGCGCCTGAATTGAGAGGATGGATGATGTTTCCGGCTAGTGGGAGGAAATGATTTAGGGTTTGTGCCAGAGATTGTTTCAATTTGGGGACGATTGTTTCGAGAAATTGGGACTTGGAGCAGGGGAAATCGAAGAAGAGAAGACGCTGGACGGGGTGGAAGTAGAGCCATGGTATGTCGAAGTGGAGAAGTGGCAGAGTTAGCTCCGCCGCCGCGTCGGAGGAAGGTTGGATGTTGCAGCGCTCGAGCACGGCGGCGGCGATTGGGGTTTCGGCCATGGAAGTGGTGGTGGAATCGAAGTGAATGGATGAGTTTTTGGAGGAAAGTAATGGAAATGGGCCTTTAAAAAGAAAAAGTAATGGGAAAGGGAAAATATCGAAATTCTATATGGTAAGTATGATTTGACTTGGAATTTTCAAAGGTGGGCGTCGAAATTTGTTGAATTTCTTTTTATGTGAATAATATTTCAGAAGGAAGGGTAGTTGGCTACCTACTTCCCACTTATCAATAAAAAAATCGAAATTTTGAAATATTTTACTTCAATTTATATATAATTAAATTGAGTATAGATTTGATTAAGTGGTATATCAATTATTCTATGTAAAATTCCCATCAAGCCCTCAACTATCCATTTTTTTTAAAAAAATTCAGAAACAATTTTTCTATGCAAAAGAGTTTTTAAATTATATAATTTTTATTTTATGATATTCTAGATTTTTTTTTTTTTCAAAAACTCTTAAATTATGAGTATATGATCTTAAATATCACTGACAAAAACAGATATAGATCCTGTTAAATACTATGAACTCACATTATTTAAGATCATTTATTACATCTAAAACCGTTGTTATGTATAAAAATATCAAACTATTATGAACAAACAAAACAATTGTTTAGAAAATGTTTTATATTTTTAAACAATGAAAGTTTTTGCATAATAAATGATAGTTTTCTACAAATGATGATAGAGATAATAATGTGAAGCTTGGTTCACATGAAATGTTCTTCAATATCATATACTTATGATACCAATGAAATTGCACACACACTCTGGTAAAACTTGACCATATTATATAAAATAAATGAAAGAGGCCTATCATGCAAATTTGTATAAATACAAATTAATAAATTTAGGAAATTAATTAATTCGCGGGTCTAACACCTACCTTACGGGTTACCCGTATCTCTCCAATGATGTGCGCGACAAATATATAAGTGATGATTTCAACTTTTTCGTGTTGGTTATTCTTTCTGATTGGTTGGGTAATTGGTTTTCAAGTGGGAGGTCTTGGGCTCAACTCCTAGTCGCTACTTTGTAATTTTTTATTTTTTATTTTTTGCTATGACTTTATGGCTAGATTTTTTTGCAATATAGTAAATCATCATTTCATCCTTTTTTTTTTAAAAAAAAATGCTTTGCAAATAAGTTGAAAAACTTTTCAATATTTTCTTTTTCAAAATGAAATGCATTTCGTTTCACTTTTAAATATTTGTTTTGTATCATCCACAACTTCATCATTATTATTCTTTGACTCATTCTTCTTACTTATTTCTTGGAAAGAACTTCTCTTGTCGTTCATTCTTGTCAGACTTATTTCACGAATCGAATGACCATTTAAAAAAAAAATTTGACTCATTGAATATATTAAGATGTTACGTGAATCTGGCGGGTAGAGTTAGGGCGAAGGCCATTAAATCCGTCTTGACCAACAGATACGTTAAACTTTGTTCATTTCTTGTTTTTTTTTTTTGCCACCTACCGGTGTCACCTTCTATTTACAGTATCACATCTAAATACACACAATATTAAGTTATAAGGAATACAACACGCTTTAAATTAAATGTATTGAACTACAGTATCACATGTTAATGTATTCAGTAGTACATCATAAGTCAAACAGTATTACATCATAAAACAAACAATATTACATATTCATTCACATAGTAACATTCTCTGACAACTTGGTTCCAATTAAAATTCATAATCAAGTTAAAATTAGAAGGAATAATGCAAATTTGGAGCGATATTACAAACAAAACGTAATAATATTACGTGTAAAAAACGTAATAGTATTATATATTTTAGAACATAAGAAAAATTGGTTATTGGAAGGTTCGACTAAAGGATCTTCTTCTCCATGAGGATCAAAACCTGTGCAATATTCGTTTAACCATATTATCGCACTTATAGCAGTGGGATGCATTGACAATAATTCCATTATTATGCTTCTTCAGTGAGTGATTTGTTAATTACCATAATCTATTGTAACTTGTTTGCTGAATCTGGGCATCAATGGAGTCACAGCTAGAATTCAAGGCTTGGACTACCATTTCTGTTAGCAAAATAGTTGAGCAACCTACTGTATATTTAAAAAATTAAAACTTCAAAAATAATAGAGTTAATACAGAGTAAATTACAGGGGAGAAGTGATTGGATTGAATACGTACCTGGTTTCTTGCAATTTTCAATAGGAAATTATCCAAATCTTTGAGGAATGAAAACGATTGTTCATGTTCGTTCTATTTTAATCGCTGATTCTCTCAGAAAAACCGCTCTCATCCCTGAGACGGCGACGATGATGAATACGACGGTGGACAATGACGGCAGCGAGTCATCGACGGCAATAGGAAACGAAGCGACGATTGGTAGGCCCACTTAAACGAAATTAAGCCCAATCAGCCTAATATATATATATGCGGGTTGAAGGGTTGGAGCGGGTTGGAGTAATTGACCTTCCACGAATTTTTGGGTCAAAATTGGGTCTCAATTGAGATTTGATGTATCTGAAATTTAGATCACCAGATTTTGTCAAAATGAATATCATTATATTTATAAATTGATCAACTATTTTTTTATAAAGACAAAATCTAAGTATCTGCAAATTTGTATAGATCTAAAACTTTAATTTTAAACCCAATTCTATAATTGATGAATGTAATACAAAATTGAGTGATTCATGATTCACTCGATCTGACTAGTTCATGGTTCACCCAGCTCAAATAGGTCATAATTTAGGGTTAATTATTTAGTGTTTATGGTGTAGTTGGTTGATTTAGGGCAATTTTATAGATTTTCATCTATACAAATTTGTACTAAACCTCTTTTATAAATTAATACTAATAATATTTAATACTATAAATTTAACTTATAAATATAATGATATTAGTTGATAAATGGAGTCGTATTAATTTATAAGTGCAGCGGTATAAATTTCATAATATGAACAAATTTTATCGAAAATTTACTCTTGAAATTGGGTTGATGTATCAAATTTTAACGGAAAATATTAACTTACCTCCACAAAATTCATGAATTTCAATTAATAGAGACATCGTAAAACAAGAATAATACATTTAAAATAAAAAGTTAAAATAAACAATTCAAAAACCTTACGAAATAAAATATAGATTGTGTAGGGATTTTAAATGCTTCATGCTAAAACTGTTCAATATAAAAAAAGTTAAGTCTTGATGTTCGTCTTGGACCGTGAAAATACATGTGTTGGTGCTCGAAATGGTGCTTAACGTTTTGGACAGAAAGTGGGGGGAAGAAGAAGAGTGGGCTTTAATATATCGTATCACATTTGAGATAGTTTTATAAATCGTTGCAATTTAAGACGGTAGAACCGTCTCTAAATCGATTTTGAAAATTTGAGACGAAAAAACCGTCTCAAATAACTTTTAATTTTTTTAATTCTTTTGGCTTTTAATTTTAATTTTCACCCTGTAACTTATATATCTTTATCACTTTTTTATTTTGATTCATGTAAGTTATATGACAAAAATTAAAATTTAAAAGTCAAAAACTCAAAACGTCAAAAAAATATGTAAATTACAGAACAAAAATTAGAAATTTAAAAATCAACCAGAACAAAATAAAAAAGTGGCAAATTTATGAGACGAAAAAAACAAGTTTCCCCACTAAAAACAAGCTTGTTCATATAAATAAACCAACTCAGAGTTAGTTAATGGTAATGCTTTCTTTCATTTGTTGAAGAAGGTCTAATATTCCTCACTTGTTACCAACTGAACTTGTTCGAAAATTACTTGCTAAAACCAGAACCAATTTGTGAATCTAGATATAATTTAAAGCATAAATTAAACAACACACTTTATTCAAACAAAAACACTACCAAAACTTACTCACTTTTGATTCCATCATAAAACAGAGCAGCAAAAGCATCCATAATCCCCTCCGGCAAAGACAAACCAACCTCCAATCCTCCTTCCCAATCCCTCGATTTGCACAATGACATCGCGTATCTCTCCCCATCAATCGACAGCGCTTCGAGCTTTCTCGCTTTCCCCCATCCAAAATCCGCACTGTAAAGATCGACTCTTGCTGATCCAGAAACTGATAATATTCGATTCTGTACCACGAACCCTATTTCTTCCATCCAATTCTCGGCACCACCCAAGATGTTGTTGTTGTTAGCGACCCTGTTTTTAATCTCCCCTGCTATGGCCTCCGCCGCCGCAAAGAACCCTTCCTCTCCGACGAGCTCCCCATGCCCGATTTTCAGATGCCCGTATGTTAAAACATTACCGAAATAGTTTCCGGGAACTGGTGGATCGATTCGGGCCCTGGAATCAACTGCAAACAGGAAGAATTCGGGCTTATCATCATCAACAATCACTTTCTCTTCATCACCAGCTAATGATGATTTTGCTAAACAATTCCATACATAAGCTGCCACCACTACAAAAGATGAAACATGACCCAAACCTGGGAATTTTTTCCAGAACCAAATTCTTCAATTTCTTGATTTCAGATTGGGTGAAAACGTATGTAGCTCGAACCCTATTAGTTGGTAACGGGAAAGAGGGCGGCGCCATTGGGATTTTCTTGATTTGGCTCAGAAAAACAGAGTCCAATTCATGAGGGTAATTTATCAGGGATCGATGAAAAACTGGCAGCAGAGATTTCGATTCGCTATCCGAAATCAAGAACCCGTCTTCTCCTCCGAGTTTATTGATCAAAGCCCATGATTTTATAAACCCCACAATCGAACTAGCGTCACCAATGCTATGATGATTGGAGAAACCAATACACACCCCACGGCCCGAAAACAGAGTCACCTGAATCGCAAGAACTTCGAGTAGATTCTGATCGGATTCTTCATGGGTTTGTGACAACTTAGGGATGAAATCGTAGAATTTATCAGAATCACGAGCTTGATTTCCAACAAGATTGTCAAAATCATGGGTAGACTCGAAGAAAGTTAAAGAAACAGAGTCCCCTGCCCTGTAACGGATTTCGGGCTTTTTCTCTGAATTTAAAGGATAAACAATTTTTCCTGCGAGTGGAAAGAAGTGTTTGAGAGTTAGGGATAGTGATTCTTTGAGTTTAGGAACGAGTGTTCCCATGAAATAAGGCCTGGAAGAATCAGGGAGCTCGTAGAAGAGAAGGCGGCGGATTGGGTGAAATTTGAGCCACATGAAATCGAGGAAAGTGAGTGGCAGTGATTGGTCCGCCACCGTGTGCGGCGGCGGTGCAATTCGGCAGCTGTGGAGCAGGGTCGTTGTCATCGGAGGCGAAAAATAACGAAACCTACTCTTGTGAATGTGATATGATATATTAATACTAGTGTGCTGTTTCGTGGGATGCCTGATTTGTAACAAATGTACAATTCAAAGCAGCACGTGTCGCTTGATCAGCTCATGTATAATAAGGGCCTGTTTGCAAATTTAATAAGCATTGAAGTGATTATTTTCAAATGGAGTTTCCATGATAAAGTTATTAATTTAAGGACAAATATTGTATGCGAAATTTATTTATAATATAAAATTAATATAATTATACTTAAAAATTAATACCACTATTTTTATAAACTAATATTTATAATATTTAATATTATACTATCAATTTACATATTTAATTATATTAATTAGTAAATATTATAGTATTAATTATAAATGTAATGATATAGATTTTATATTATGAAAAAAATTCGCTAAAATTTGCTCTAATTTATGTTGTTTGGGTTCTTGTGTAACAAGAAAAGTAAACCTCGTTGTTATTAGTAGTATTAATTTGCATTCTTGTATAACAAGAAAGGAAAATCTGATTCTTTGACCAACCCACTCACTAGGATCTGCCCCATATCTTATATCAATCATTCAAATTTTATTAAGAGACCGTGTTACGTGGTATAGGATATGAAAATATATGAAATCATGTGATACATTTTACTTATCTATATGATATATTTGACTTTTTTAAGTGTTTGTTATGATGTATTCAAATCATGATTTATTTTACTTCAACCGTTTGTTAAGATTGATAAAGATATGAGAATTCATTTGATAAATATTAATTTTACTATTATACCCCTTATTACATATATATTTTTACCAACAATGAATTAAAATATGGTTATTTATGTCAATTAACAACAATGGATAATATTTGGTATTAGAAATACTGGCTGGTGGAGGTGGGATCCATAATCATGTAAAAATGGGAAAAAAATCTGCGGGCGCCGAGCGAGGGAAAAGTCATCAAACATACTAAACACTTGAAAAAGTGAGATATGATTTATTTTCCCCTCTTTTCCTTTCTTTTCTCGCTTAACAAACGGCCTCTAAATATAATTGCACGGACTTCGATCATGTGTTTGCAGTATCGTGTTGTGCAGTAAATATGTGTAGGTTTATAGTGTGTTTTTTAGCTGGATAACACAATCATGTAATGTACTAAATTTTAGCTGAATAGTGGGTTTATATATGACCTTTATTCAAATTAAAAAATACACTATAGATCGTCTTGGGTTTATTGCATAACACAATGCCGTAAAACATATAATCCAAATCTCAACCGTAGTCCATTCAATGTCTTGTACATATGTATACATATGATCGAATTTTTATGTATAACTTAATCCACTTTTCTTTACCTAATTCGAAATTTACAGTAAATATCAGTTCTCATAATTCTAGAATAAGTCCAGAAAACAATTCTTTAAAGACTTAAAAGAAGATAAGCAGGTTTCTATATGATTGGGATTTGTAAGGGAACATATTGATGCACAATCAAAAATGTTTGTTATATCATAATGTCATGATCATGAGTTGGGAACGAAAGGAGAGATAGAATTGGGGTTTTCGGTGTCAGTGGAGAAGAGGGGTTTCGAGTACATGTGTCTGAATGAGGAGGGAGAAGCTTCTAGAGAAGAAGTTGAAGAGTCGGGCGCTCAGGTTAGTCTGAATGAGGAGGGCTCGCTCAGGTTAGAGGAAGCTCGGGTTAGTCTGAATGAGGAGGGCTCGCTCAGGTTAGAGGAAGCTCAGGTTAGTCTGAATGAGGAGGACTAAGACTTCGGAGTTAGAGGAAGAAAGAAAAATCGGGCTTGGGTTAGTCAATGAGGAGGGCTCGCCGTGTTAGAGGAAAAAGGGCTCGAGTCAAATCCTCCCGAGTGGAGGTGTGGTCCGAATGGGGAGAATACACCGAGTCAAATCCTCCCGAAAGTGGAGTTGTCCGAATGAGGAAATGTTTGGGCTTCCAGACGGATGGGCCCAAACATTTAGAATGACCCGAATTTAAAAGATTGAAGGGGGCTTGGGGCCCAATCATTATTTATTTTAAATTCTGCGATTTAAATTACCTAGGAATATCCATCCATCCGTGTGGACCCCACCGCTTGTTATAAATATGGCTCAAGGCCGATGAATGAGATATCGAAAAATTTACACCATTCTCTCTTTCTAACTACTCTTCCTATCTAATTCTCTCTCTCAATTTCTTCAAATCTTCATCTTGTTCTACCATAATTTACATTTTCAAAGAACATTATTCCAAAAAATCACACAAAAAATATGGATTATAGTGTTGGTAGTGTTGGGATCGCTACATTTGGTATCGAGCCAACTTTTCTCGTTATGGGTTATGAGCCTAATCAACAACTCAAGGAGGAAAAAAAGATCTTCCATGAAGGCGATTTAATTGATGATTCGAACTATGAATTGGAATAGGGTTTCAAGGTGGAATTAAGAGTCAACTTGAATCTATTGGTGTGATGGACGTGAATCAACCAAAGTGAGCACGAAGCATCGTCTTGCTGACAACAACAATTTCGAGAATATATTGCGTTGGGAAAACCAAGGTATTCAAGCTATGAACCCCTTACCTAAAGTCGATTTCCCCATTTTGATGGTACTCGTCTTAGGCTTTGGATCCTCAAATGCAATGGGTATTTTAAATGTATTCCCCGATATAAAGGATTCAAAAAATCACACCGCGCGTGTGTGCACTTTGAGGATAAAAGGCAAAAGACATTGGTGTCAAAATTCCGGTTAAATCAAGTAGATATTACATGGCAATAATTTTTAGAAGTGTTATCTTGCTAGATTTGAGGAATGAAATGAAGCTAAAATTAATTCGAAATTTGATAAATTAAGGCACAATGGTTCTTACTTTCGGGATTATGTAGAAAGATTTGTAGAGTTGAAGGTTGGGTTGCTACTATTGAACAAATGGGATTTTTCTCAAGAATATTTTGTTGCTAGTTTTATTAGTGGCTCACCAAGAATCACAAGCTTTCATCACAATGTTTGAACCGACCACCTTGCAACAAACAATTGAGCTTTGTAAGGAAGTATTTGAACTATTGAAGCCATCACTAAAAAGATAACTATTGAAGAAGAGAAATTATCTTATATTGAAATGGCGGGGGATTCTCGACATCAACTTTCTCCTTATCGGTTGGAAGAAATCCAGATTCGGCTTGTATTGATAAATTTTGAAATCGAGGTCTATCGTAGTACTCCTCAATTAGAAGGTTTGCTAATTAGTGAATCCCAAGATGTTTTGGAGGCATCCAAAGGGTTTCAACCCTCTTGAATGTGAGGCATACCTTTTGAATTGTCTTTTGAAGTTTCACAAAAGAAAAATATGGCGATTCATTTGATTGCATCATTTACTTGGTCCGAGTCGCTATCATGATGATTTTGATATTGTTGTTGTTGATGAGGTTTTGGAAGAAATTGGAGTGGGATTAGAACAAGACTATGAAAGAATCAAGCAACACATTCAAGATCGGGTGGACGACGAAAGAGTTTTGGAATTGGTGGAACTCGAGGATCATCTGAAGCTTGATTAAACTTGTTAATTCCTAAGTGAGTTTTTGGCGTGAGGCAAAATGCCTCAACTTTTTTCTTGAAGCTAGAAATTTAGTAGTTATTAAGGGATCCTCAATGATACATTCAACCGCAAATTTAGTTCTTATTGACTTGTTGATAGTGGAGGAATGAATCTTGTGGAGGAACTTGTATCGAGTGTTGTTGAACAAGGAATCTTGAGTTGCTTGGTGAATTCGATAGTAGCAGAGATATGGAAATCAAAGGGGGGTGTTATTGTGATGGGAAAGGATCCGAAGCCGATTACTATTGTAGAAGTGGTGTATCTACCGGGTCGTGATGTTTATGAATTAGTTAGGTTGATTAAGTGAGTTGTTGATTTTGTTAGTTTGATATCGCTTTGAGTTTGGTGTTGGAAAGGTTGCGGATGAAGAGATAGTTCGATATTTAGAAGTTTTGGGGTTGCTAAATCAAGAAGTGATATTGTCATGGGGAAGCTCGTAAAAATATGCATATTATGTGGAAAATTATATCAGGGGTGATAAAATTGGTGGCTGGAAACCTCAACCTGTTCCAGCCCTCAAAGATGTTCGATTAGTTCAGATAGCTAGTGGTGGATATCATTCTCTTGCTTTGACAGATAAAGGAGAAGTTCTTTTCATGGGGTCATGGTGGGAATGGTCAACTAGGAAATTATACAAAAATATATGCAATCTATATGCAACTTATATAAGTTGTACTCGATTTAGATCCTTGGGGACAAGGATCTCAAAAACGTGGGAGTATTGTCATGATCATGAGTTGGGAACGAAATGAGAGATAGAATTGGGGTTTTCGGTGTCAGTGGAGAAGAGGGGTTTCGAGTACATGTGTCTGAATGAGGAGGGAGAAGCTTCTAGAGAAGGAGTTGAAGAGACGGGCCAAAGGTTAGTCCGAATGGCGAGGTTCTCGCCTCGTGTTAGAGAAAGCCGAGTCCGAATGAGGAGGGGTCAGAAAGTTAGGAGGGAAGCTCGGGTTAGTCCGAATGAGGAGGGGCTCGCCAAAGTTGCAAAGCCGGAAAGTCGGGCCTTCAAGTTAGTCCTGGAATGAGGAGGGCTGGCTCGGCTCGAAGGGCTCGTTAGTTAATGAGGAGGGGCTCGCTCAAGTTAGGAGGAAGCCGAAAAGTCCGAAGTTAGTTTGAATGGGAGGGCTCGCCAAAGCTAGGAAAAAGGGCTCGAGTCAAATCCCTCCCGAGTGGAGGGTGTCCGAATGAGGAGAATACGCCCTTAGTCAAATCCTCCCGAGTGGAGTTAACGAATGAGGAAATGTTTGAAACTTCCATGAATGGGCCCAAACATTTAGAATGACCAAAATTTAAAGATTGAAGAGGGGCTTGGGCCCAATCATTATTTATTTTAAATTCTGCATTTAAATTACCTAAGGAATATCCATATGTGTGTGGACCCCACTGTTTAAATAAGACTTAAAAGAAGATAAGCAGGTTTCTATATGATTGGGATTTGTAAGGGAACATATTGGTGCACAATCAAATATGTTTGTTATATCATAACTGATAAGCAAACTATATATGACAGATTAAAATTAACAAAAACTTACATGAAATGATCTTATATATGAGACGAGATACAATCTAATAAAAATTAACACCCTCACTTTTCAAAATGTGAAAACATATGTTCAAATTATGTTTTGTCTCATACACATTCTCATGCAAGTGTGTCATACAAACTTTATAAGTCATGGACAAAACAAATTTAGCAAAGTCATTGACGAAACAAATTTAGCAAAGTTAATATTGGCAATAAATCCATTTACTTTCTAGGTTCTTTGTATACTGATTTTTAGGTTGTTGCTTTTGGGTGGGCACTGGGTTGGGGGGCATCAATGCTTTCGATTAAGTAAAATATAAGAGTGAAATTGTATTTTCCATGTTAATTTTGTGAATTATTCACTTCCTACCAAACAATCAAACCATATTTGTATATGGTTTTTAGTATTTAACTACTGATAATCCAATACTCATTTTCCCAATGCTAAATAATTTCCCTACTATTTTTCACAAATTCTTGACTAAAGCCAAATTTTCTTGAGCAAATCTCCTACGAATCCGAATTAAAGTGAACTTTTTCTTTTCGTGTCAGCGTCACGTGTAAATATTACAACCGCTTTTTTTATAATGAAGAGTCACCGACACTATTAATTAAGTGATTTTTTAAATGTAACACTTAGATCATAACAACACACTTTATATGCTTAACAATGATGCTTGATAAAAAAAAAATTACTAACTCAAAGTCACACAAATTTTTACCCCTTTCCCTTTGCACAAGATACGTTGATCAAGTGATTTTATTATGATTTATATTGTAATAACTACACTCAATCAAGAATAGGCATACAACACCACCAAAAGTTTGCAAGTATGGGATTTGGCTATTTCTCATAAGTGGAACTCGATTAAAAATATGGCTTGTCCCAAGGGATCAAACCTTACTTCCCCTTCATTCCATAATAAAACAGAGCAAAGAAAACATCCATTACCACCTTAGGCAAAGACAACCCAACCTCCAATCCTCCCTCAGAATCCCTCGACTTGCTCAACGACATCGTGTATCTCTCTCCATCGATCGACAACACTTTGAACTTCCTCGCCGTCCCCATCCAAAATCTACACCATAAAGATCATCTCTTTGGCGATCCGTAAATGGAAAATATCCGACTTCTCGTATCACGACTCCCACTTCCTGCCCCCAATTCTCAAAGACTCAAGATGTTGTTGTTGTTAATCTAACGACTTTTAATCTCTATGGCTATGGCCTCCGGCGCTTTAAAGAACCCTTTTTCTCCGACGAGCTTCCGCATGCCTTTACAAAAGTTCTTAACATTAAATAAGTTACTAAAATAGTTTCGAACTCAAGGGTCGACATTAAACACAACCTGGCGTCAGCTCGCAAACAAGAAGAATTCGCTCATCACCTTCTTTTCTCGCGCTACATCATTAATGATTTTGCTAGACAATTCCATACATAAGCCGCCATCACTACGAAAAGATGATACATGAACTAAACTCGAATTCTTTCCCCGAACCAAATTCTTCATTTCTTGATTTGATTGGGTGAAAACATACGTTGCTCGAATGCTATTCGTCGGCAAGGGAAAGACGGAGGCTCCATTGGCCTTTGTCTTGTTTCGTTTAGAAAAAACAGTCCAATTCAAGAGGGTATTTTATCAAAGGATTTATCAAAAACGGCAAAGAAATATTTAATTTCACTATCTCGAAATCACGAATCCTCTTTCTCCCTCCAAACATTGATCAAAGCCCAACATTTTATAAACTCATTAATGGAAGTAGCATCACCAACGCCATGATGGTTGGAGAAACCAATACACACACCACGGCCCAAACAGAGTCACCGAATTGCAAGAACTTCGAAAGTAACCGGCCCGATTCTTCATCGAATATCTGCGACAAAAGAGGATAAAATCGTAGAACTTATCGGCATCTCGAGAATGATTTCCAACAAGATTGTCAAAAGTCATCATTGGACTCGAAGAAAGTTAAAAGCGAGTCCCCCGCTCTCGTAACGAGTTCGGGCCTTTTCTCCGGATTCTGGGGTAAACTATTTTGCCGACAAAGAGGAAAGAAGTGTTTGAGAGTTAGGGATAGTGATTCTTTTCAGGTTTTTGGAACGAGTGTTTCCATGAAATAAGGCTTGGAAGAATCAGGGAGCTCGTAGAACAGAAGTTGGGTAATCGGGTGGAACGAAAGCCACAATACGTCGAGGAAAGTGAGCGGTAGAGATTGGTCCGTGTTACGTTTTTGATATTTTTTGGATGATCGTAATATGTTTTTGAGGTTTTCTGGAATAATATTGTTGATAATATAAATTGCTTGAAGAAGAAGATATGAAGATTTGAAGATATGAAGAATTAGGGAGAGAGAGAATTAGATAGGAGGAGAGGTAGTTAGAAGAGAGAAAATGATGTAAATTTTCTGATATTCTCCTTCATCGGCCAGTGCCGTATTTGTAACTAACATTGGGGTCCACACAACAGTGGATATTCTTTAGGTAATTTAAAAACAGAATCTAAAATAGATAATGAATATTCTAGATTATTCTAAATGTTTGGGCCCATTTACGGGAAGCCCAAACCTTCCTTCATTCAGATAACCCGTTCAGATGATTTGGCTCGGTATAACCCGAGCCTCGATCTCGCCAGATAGATTGACTCAGGTGGATCCTGAGCCTCAGTTTTCTCATTCAGATAGATTGGCTCAGGTGTATCCTGAGCCTCAGTTTCTTCGTTCAGCTTCTTTGGCTCAGGTGGATCCTGAGCCTCAGTTTCTTTGGCTCAGGTGGATCCTGAGCCTCAGGTTCCTCTTTCAGGTTTCCTACTGACTCAGGAAACCTTGATTTTAACTCTCTTTTCGTACCCATCTCTTTACTCTTCATATTTCTCTCTGGTCTCGCAACAATACTCCCTCCAACGAAAGATCCTCGTCCCCAAGGATGGAATGTAGGAAAATTTCGCAGAACAAAGGCGGTATCTTCCCATGAATCGATTTTCCAATCTTCGGTAACCCAAAAGACACGAACCTGATCTTTCTCTTTTCCGCTTTTCAGGTATCGAAGTAGCTCTGTGACATAGTAAGGTTGGATCGCGTGCTATCAACATCGAAGACTACTGTGAAGGGTCATACTTAACCCCCCTGTGTTTTTGAGTAAAGAAACATGGAAGACGGGTGAATCTTTGACCCAATTGGTAGATCTAATTTGTAAAGCCACACTCCCTACCCTTTGCAGGATTGTATAGTGGCCAAAGTATTTTGATGATAACTTCAAATTCTTTCGGTATTGAATGGAATTAAGCGAAAGGGTTGAAGTTTGAGAAAAACTTGTCTCCTACCTCGAAAACCCTCTCTTGCCTATGCTTATGCCTTGTACCTTCATGCGATTACGTGGCTTTGACTAGATTAGCCTTGACTTGTCGTATGATGTCTTTGTCGTGAGTAAGCGGATCTGTAACCTCCTCATTTGTTGAATTCAAATATGGCCCATAAGTGAATCCCAGCAGGGGTATACCCGTGAGAGCCTCAAAAGGTGTCATCCTCGGGCTTGAATGATAATTTGTGTTGTACCAAAGATACGCCATGGGTAGCCACTTCAACCATTTGCTTAGGGTTGTCACTTATTAAACACCTCAATCTTGCTCCAAACATTGATTCACCCTTTCATTCATCCATTAGATTGGGGTGATAGGATGAACTTAGGTGTAATTGAGTTCCCACCAACTTAAATAGTTCCTTCCAAAAAAAAACTAGTAAATATTTTGTCCCTATCACTCACTATACTACCGGTACCCATGCAACATAGATAACATCCAAAAATACCTTAGCTAAAGATGTAGCGAAGATATGGATGTGATAGGGCTATGAAATGTGAGTATTTAGTGAATCATCCACTTATTACCCATATCACATTCTTTCCCCAAGAATTAGGAAGCCCTCTATGAAATCCATAGAGATATGTGACCATGCTTGATGCGGTATGGGTAAGGGTTGTAGGAGGCCGGGGTATAAACTTGGGTTTGACTTATTTACTCACATCATACTTCACACTTCTTGACCCACCTCAACACATCATTTTTCATATTAGGCCAAAAAACATCCTCTTAAGCCTCGATAAGTTCCTCAGAACCCCAGAATGCCTCCATAAGGTGTGGAGTGCATTTAAGAAAGGATTAAATCTCTTAATCCACTACTGCTACCCACAACCAACCTTCTTTTTATATCTCGAGAATGCCATTAGTGAAAAATAAGGGATAAGTATTAGGATCGATCTCGGCTTTGATGATTTCCTTAATGTAACCATCATCGATGTAATTTAACAGACATGATCCAAATCCAAGTCAGACCATTGTAGATATAGCGAACAAGCTGTTCTCCTTCCCGGATAATGCATCACCGTGACCGTTTCTCACTCCCATTTTTATACAAAATCTCATAGTCAAGACCCAAAGAACTTAGTAATCCATCTTTGTTGTAGTGGAGTTACCACCTTCGTCCGTAAGGTGTTTCAAGGATTGTTGGTCGAGTCTTTATAGTGAATTTCTCCCCTTCGCAAGTAATGTTTCCACTTCTCAATGGCCATTAGTATCGCCAAGAACTCCTTTCATAGACAGAGAGTGCTTGGTTCCTTGGACACAAGGACTTACTCATGTAAGCAATGGACTTTCCTTCTTTGCACGAGAATGTAATTGAAATTCCTTCCCACTAAAGATCGGGCTTCCACCACAAACCTCTTTGTGAAATCGTAATGAGCACGTGGACACTCACCATGGCTTCCTTCAACTTCCGAAAAGCTAGGTCCGCCTCCGTGGTTCCATTTGAAACCTGTCCTTCTTAAGTAAGGAAAGTGAGTGGTTTGCTTGATGAAACCATATCCCTTCACAAATTTCTGTAATACCAAGGCTTCCCAAGAAACCCCTTAGTTGTTTAATGGTTTTGTGGTTTTGGCCATTGAACCATACACTCAATCTTTCCCGGATCAAAACAAGCAACTCCATCTTTAGAAATTATGTGGCCCAAATACTCCGGACTAGTCCGCCAAAACTATATTTGCTTCTCTTAAAGAAACAACTTATCGCCCTCAAAAGTTGTAAAAAGCGCTTCCTCCCGTGAACTAAATGTTGTGTTTCCTGTCTTTTGTAAATGAGGATATCATCAAAAAAGACCAACACAAATTTCCTCAAGTGATCCCTAAACACCGATTCATCGATGATTGAAATGTAGCAGGTGCATTGACAACCCAAAATGCATCACTAGGGAATTCATAATGACCATTATGGGTCCCGAAAAAAATTATCTTATGCTCCTTCTTCATTAGGATTTGAAAGTACCCCGACCTCAAATCTATCTTTGAAAAAGATCTTAGCACCTTTAAGCTCATCTAGTAACTCATCAATGATAGGAATAGGGTAGTTGTGCTTGATTGTGAGTTCATTAAGGTACCAGAATCCACACATAGCCTCCAGGTGCCATCTTTTTCTTCACCAAAATCACGAGAAGCAAAAGGGCTCTTCTTGTGTTGAATTACTCGCCTCAGTCGACAAATCCTTTACAATCTTCTCAATTTCCTCCTTATGGCTGGAGAAGTTCTATATGGATCTTCTTTTGTTTAGGGATGCTCCCCGGGTTTGAGAATAATCGGGTGTTCCACCCTCCCCCCGTGGTAATTCTATCGTTCTCGAATATATCCTTATAAGCTAGTAGTAGCTTTTGTAACTCGGGATCATATTCATTGTGGGTAGGAGGTGCCGATGTAATTAAATACATCTCATTAACTTCCTAAGGGGCCTCTGTGGGATCATCCGATATAATCCCACATCGAAATCAACTTACATTCAAATGATGAAAAGTGTGCTTGTAGTTTCACCCTCTTCCCAAACAAGTTGACCACATGAAAGTCATCTTTTCATAGTCAAGCTCAATAGGTGTGCAAAATTTTAACCAATCCTCCTAGGATCGAGATCACAACCCTCATTCTCCAACACCTCGGTGGGTAGGTGAACCGATGTCCTGCGTGTTCCAAGTGAAAGATTCACTTGTTGTGAAAGTGAACAACCTTTGCCCATTAAGAACCTTCACCAATATGGGTTTAGCATCACTTTCGATGGGCATTTGAGCCTTTTAGCGAAGAAATTTTTTTGTATAAAACTCGTAGTCTTTGCTCGAAGTCTATGAGAATGTGGAGTTTGTGGTGTTCAAACTCCCCAAAAAGCCTCATAGTAGTAACTTCATCTTCACCACTTAGAGCATTTAGTGACATCGGACCTCTTCCATTATGTCACCCCATAAAAAAACCCCTGCTTCATCCTTCCCGGTGGTAGGAGAAGAAGGTTTGAGTATCTTCCTCTTCTTCTGCCGAGAATCATGTATGAAATTCTCTGTTTGCATTTGTGCCCATGCACAAAAGGTTAAATCACACCATTGTAACATAGTCCCTTCTCCTCCTAAATGCCATCTCTCGTAGGGAGATAAGATTTTGAAAGGTGGTTTCCTTTCTTGGTAGGGCCCCAAAAGCATCACCCTTCTTCCACTGCATAAAATTAGAGTTAGAGTTAGGGTTAGGGTTAGGATTAGAAACCCCGGAATAGGGCTTAAGTTTTTTAGTTAATGCAAAGATGCTTTGATCTTTAACTTCCGCCTTGATTTAATAAAGATGTTGAAGTGTGGTAGGTTCAAACATAATTCATGTGAAATTGTAGCTCTTCATTAAGTCCTCCAATGAAACTTGCCACAAAGTAGGTTTACGAGAATACATCCCCAAAAATTACAAAGATACAAGCTTTTCAAATCCTCATACTTATCAACATAATCTTCATAGCTACCAGGTTTGTTTGAGTTTGTTAAACTCGAGAAATCACTGATAGAATCCTTAATCTCCTCAAATCTAGTTGAGAGAATAACCAAAAATTGTGCCCAAGTTAATTCCACATTTCTTTGATTGAAATTAAACCCATAGTCTTTCTTTACCCTCAAAATGGATAGTAGTCAAAGTGATTTTTTGTTGATCGATCACCATACCGGGCATAAGCTTAAAATACCCATTGGATCTCAAGATTACCCATAACCTAGGTTTAGAGCCATCAAACCTAGGGAATTCGATCTTAAGGCTTTGGGTTGTGAAATTGAAAACCATCGCTTAACCTCCTTGAGATTCCACGATCTTGATAGGATGATCCCCACCAGCCAGCCCAGAGTTAGGCCCTCCACCACCAGATCCAAAGCTAGGACTCCCCAAAATAGAAAGCCCTTCATTGTGACCACTTTGCCTTTTTTTCCATATTCAACAACAGAATCGCATAAATTCGCCCAGTGTTAGTCATAAGCTCAAATTTCTCTTCCATTTTGGTTGTTAAACCATTCATATTGTCTGTTAGCTTCCCTTCAACTGCTTCCAGCTTCATGGCTTCCGTTTGGATTAATAATTCCAAATTTTACAGTGTGATTCTTGCAGATCTTTGGAGCCGCGTTCCTCGCCATGATCAAAACTTGGCTCGAATACCAAATGTTACGTTTTTGATATTTTACGGATGATCGTAATATGTTTTTGAGATTTTCTGGAATAATATTGTTGATAATATAAATTGCTTGAAGAACAATATATGAAGATTTGAAGATATGAAGAATTAGGGAGAGAGAGAATTAGATAGGAGGAGAGGTAGTTAGAAGAGAATGATGTAAATTTTCCGATATTATCCTTCATCGGCCGGTCTTGATTTAGAATTAACATTGGGATCCACACAAAAGTGGATATTCTTGGTAATTTAAAAACCTGAATCTAAAATAGATAAAAGATATTCTAGATTATTCTAATTGTTTGGGCGTTTACGGAAGCCCAAACCTTCCTTCATTCGAGATAACCCGTTCGAGATGATTTGGCTCGGTATAACCCCGAGCCTCGATCTTCTGGCCAGATAGATTGACTCGGTGGATCCCGAGCCTCGGTTTTTCTCGTTGATAGATTGGCTCGAGGTGGATCCCGAGCCTCGGTTCTTCGTTAAAACTTTTTTGGCTCAGGTGGATCCTGAGCCTCAGTTTCTTCGTTCAGTTTCTTTGGCTCGGGTGGATTACGAGCCTCCGAGTTCTTTTTTCGGGTTTCCCTCTTGGCTCGAAAACCTTGATTTTAACTCTATTTTCGTACCCATCTCTTTACTCTTCATATTTTTCTCTGGTCTAGCAACAGTCCGCCACCGTGTGGGGTGGTGGTGCAATTCGACAGCTTTCGAGCAGGGTCTTCATAGTACAAATTAAAGCAATTATGTTCCATCTCACGGTTGACCTTTTCTTCTATTAGTATAGTTTGTGTGTGTAATTTAATGGGTAGGTGTGCGTGGTAGTTGTGCATGCAGTGCATGTATCATTAATGAATTTCAAAGATATTTTGGGCTAGTGTCGGGGTTGGAATGGGCCTACATTTTTTTGTGGTTTACAGTTTATGGGAGAGGTAATATGGGGGAACAAAATGCTAAATGTGTAATTTGACGAACATGAAAGATGAAGATTGAAAGTTGTTGGACAGAAAGACGACGAACGTGCCACGTTTGCCTCTATTCAGAGTTGAACTACTTTTGTTTATAAACTCTATTCCATAAACACAAGCAATTTTTTACAATTTAAATTATGTCCAGCAACTTTTAAAATAAGTGTGCCTTTCAACTATTTTATAGAATTTGCAGACAAGTGCTTACAATCGAAGCAAAAACGTAAGAAGTAATGGTCATTTAATAAGCAAACGGACAAAATGGGAAGTAAGGGCCATTTAATAAAAATGCAAAAAAACAAAAGTGTGGGCCATAGTGAAATTTTTAGCATGTGCAGGAAAATATATACTCCCTCCAATTTTTAATACATGTCATTACAAATTAAAGTAGTATTTTTTTCCCAATATTGCCCTTAATTAATTAGACCATAAATAAAATATCCCTAAATTAAAGGAAAGATAAATGGAAAGTTTTGTGGAAAATTAATATTATGAGTTGAAAAGTAATAGGGGTAAAATTGACATACATAAAAAAAAAAAAAAAATGGCATCTATTGAAAAATTAGTGTAAAAGATAAAATGACATGTATTAAAAATCGGAGGGAGTAAGAAGTTTGTGTTTTCTCATTTTATATTTCATTACATCTTATGACATTTTATATTAATGATATCATTAATGCACGTAACGCCTTATTGTTATTCAAAAATTAAATGATATCTCAAAATATCAAACAAAGGATTTTTATTTTTTTTTACAGGAAGAAAACTTAAGTGCTCGTAGTGCATATATCAAGAAGGTCATCCATAATAATAGGAGGCTCAACCCAACAATGAGGCTCTCAAAATCACGAGCAACCCTAGCAATATTACATGTCAATAGATTGACATTTCGATTCACCCAAAAAACTCGAAAATTAGGATTCTCCAGCAATAATCAAACAGACAGAGAGTTTTAAGACTTCGTTTTCTTGCCTTATTTCTTACAAGAGAACTTACCATTGTTATTTCACATTTGTGAATGTATACATATAATAAAGTAGCAATACGAGATACGTAGACCATATCATGCGAGTCCTATCTAGAAGTGTTAATTGAGTATAAAAATTGTACAATTGTCATCGAACATGTGAGAAATCTCTATCCCAGACAAGACTCTGGAACAGTCTCATACATGTTAGGAATCTCTATTTTAAAATTGAGTCAATTTTATTTTTGAAACATGATGGGAACATAGCTCTATAAACCCAATGATTATATTATAAGTGTATATAAAATTCATTTCATATAAAATTTTATCATTGATTATGACCGCCTTCTCTTCTACCAGCTTCCTCATTCTTCCAAACCTTATTTCTTGGAATTTATTCGGAAATATATTGCACAATCCATCAACTTAATTTGTTAAAACAATAATCATAATATTACTAATAATAGACAAACAAATTTATGATAGATAAAAGTCATTGACAAGACAAATTTAGCAAAGTCATTGATAAAACAAATTTCTAGTTTCTTGGTGTTTTGTCTATTGATTTTCTTGAGCTCATAGTCAATTGATTTTGGAATTCCATTAAGTGCCTATTTTAAAATTCTAAAAAATATTTTAAAAATATTTATTTTTAAAGTTATTAGATACAATTTTTTAAAAACATAAATGATTCGATTTTTTTATTTGACTTTCAAAACATACACTAAAGAAGGCGGGCATTGGGATGGGGCCGGACCAATACACAATTGAGTAAAATATACATATGGGTAAATTGTATTTCCATATCGCTCTCATCCCTGAGACGGCGACGATGAAACGACGGTGGACAATGACGGCAGCGAGTCATCGACGGCAATAGGAAACGAAGCGACGATTGGTAGGCCCACTTAAACGAAATTAAGCCCAATCAGCCTAATATATACATATGCGGGTTGAAGGGTTGGAGCGGGTTGGAGTAATTGACCTTCCACGAATTTTTGGGTCAAAATTGGGTCTCAATTGAGATTTGTATGTATACAAATTTGTATCCTAGACTTTTTTAAAATGAATATCATTATATTTATAAATTGATACCACTATTTTTATAAAGACAAAGTCTAGTATGCAAATTTGTATAGATACAAAAACTTTAATTTTCAACTCAATTCTATAATTGATGAATGTAATACAAAATTGAGTGGTTCATGATTCACTCGGTCCGACTAGTTCATGGTTCACTCAGCTCAAATAGGTCATAATTTAAGGTTAATTATTTAGTGTTTATGGTGTAGTTGGTTGATTTAGGACAATTTTATAAATTTTCATCTATACAAATTTGCACACTAGACCTACTATTTTATAAATTAATACTAATAATATTTAATACTATAAATTTAACTTATAAATATAATGATATTAGTTGATAAATGTAGTGATATTAATTTATAAGTGCAGCGGTATAAATTTCATAATATGAACAAATTTTATCAAAAATTTACTCTTGAAATTGGGTTGATGTATCAAATTTTAACGGAAAATATTAACTTACCTCGACAAAATTCATGAATTTCAGTTAATAGAGACATCGTAAAACAAGAATAATACATTTAAAAAAAAGTTAAAATAAACAATTCAAAAAACCTTACGAAATAAAATAGATTGTGTAGGGATTTTAAATGCTTCATGCTAAAACTGTTCAATATAAAAAGTGTTAAGTCTTGTATGCATTCAGGTGTACCGATGAAGATACACGTGTTGGTGCTCGAAATGGAGCTTAACGTTTTGGACAGAAAGTGGGGGAAGAAGAAGAGTGGGCTTTAATATATCGTATCACATTTGAGATAGTTTTATAAATCGTAGTTTTATAAATCGTTGCAATTTAAGACGGTAGAACCGTCTCTAAATCGATTTTGAAAATTTGAGACGAAAAAACAGTCTCAAACAACTTTTAATTTTTTTAATTCTTTTGGCTTTTAATTTTAATTTTCACCACTTTTTTATTTTGATTCATGTAAGTTATACGACGAAAATTAAAATTTAAAAGTCAAAAAATTCAAAACGTCGAAAAAATATGTAAATTACAGAACAAAAATAAGAAATTTAAAAATCAACCAGAACAAAATAAGAAAGTGGCAAATTTATGAGACGAAAAAAACAAGTTTCCCCACTAAAAACAAGCTTGTTCATATAAATAAACCAACTCAGAGTTAGTTAATGGTAATGCTTTCTTTCATTTGTTGAAGAAGGTCTAATATTCCTCACTTGTTACCAACTGAACTTGTTCGAAAATTACTTGCTAAAACCAGAACCAATTTGTGAATCTAGATATAATTTAAAGCATAAATTAAACAACACACTTTATTCAAACAAAAACACTACCAAAACTTACTCACTTTTGATTCCATCATAAAACAGAGCAGCAAAAGCATCCATAATCCCCCCGCAAAGACAAACCAACCTCCAATCCTCCTTCCCAATCCCTCGATTTGCACAATGACATCGCGTATCTCTCCCCATCAATCGACAGCGCTTCGAGCTTTCTCGCTTTCCCCCATCCAAAATCCGCACTGTAAAGATCGACTCTTGCTGATCCAGAAACTGATAATATTCGATTCTGTACCGCGAACCCTATTTCTTCCATCCAATTCTCGGCACCACCCAAGATGTTGTTGTTGTTAGCGACCCTGTTTTTAATCTCCCCTGCTATGGCCTCCGCCGCCGCAAAGAACCCTTCCTCTCCGACGAGCTCCCCATGCCCGATTTTCAGATGCCCGTATGTTAAAACATTACCGAAATAGTTTCCGGGAACTGGTGGATCGATTCGGGCCCTGGAATCAACTGCAAACAGGAAGAATTCGGGCTTATCATCATCAACAATCACTTTCTCTTCATCACCAGCTAATGATGATTTTGCTAAACAATTCCATACATAAGCTGCCACCACTACAAAAGATGAAACATGACCCAAACCTGGAATTTTTTCCAGAACCAAATTCTTCAATTTCTTGATTTCAGATTGGGTGAAAACGTATGTAGCTCGAACCCTATTAGTTGGTAACGGGAAAGAGGGCGGCGCCATTGGGATTTTCTTGATTTGGCTCAGAAAAACAGAGTCCAATTCATGAGGGTAATTTATCAGGGATCGATGAAAAAACTGGCAGCAGAGATTTCGATTCGCTATCCGAAATCAAGAACCCGTCTTCTCCTCCGAGTTTATTGATCAAAGCCCATGATTTTATAAACCCCACAATCGAACTAGCGTCACCAATGCTATGATGATTGGAGAAACCAATACACACCCCACGGCCCGAAAACAGAGTCACCTGAATCGCAAGAACTTCGAGTAGATTCTGATCGGATTCTTCATGGGTTTGTGACAACTTAGGGATGAAATCGTAGAATTTATCAGAATCACGAGCTTGATTTCCAACAAGATTGTCAAAATCATGGGTAGACTCGAAGAAAGTTAAAGAAACAGAGTCCCCTGCCCTGTAACGGATTTCGGGCTTTTTCTCTGAATTTAAAGGATAAACAATTTTTCCTGCGAGTGGAAAGAAGTGTTTGAGAGTTAGGGATAGTGATTCTTTGAGTTTAGGAACGAGTGTTCCCCATGAAATAAGGCCTGGAAGAATCAGGGAGCGTCGAAGAGAAGGCGGCGGATTGGGTGAAATTTGAGCCACATGAAATCGAGGAAAGTGAGTGGCAGTGATTGGTCCGCCACCGTGTGCGGCGGCGGTGCAATTCGGCAGCTGTGGAGCAGGGTCGTTGTCATCGGAGGCGAAAAATAACGAAACCTACTCTTGTGAATGTGATATGATATATTAATACTAGTGTGCTGTTTCGTGGGATGCCTGATTTGTAACAAATGTACAATTCAAAGCAGCACGTGTCGCTTGATCAGCTCATGTATAATAAGGGCCTGTTTGCAAATTTAATAAGCATTGAAGTGATTATTTTCAAATGGAGTTTCCATGATAAAGTTATTAATTTAAGCACAAATATTGTATGGGAAATTTATTTATAATATAAAATTAATATAATTATACTTAAAAATTAATACTATTATTTTTATAAACTAATATTTATAATATTTAATATTATACTATCAATTTACATATTTAATTATATTAATTAGTAAATATTATAGTATTAATTATAAATGTAATGATATAGATTTTATATTATGAAAAAATTTCGCTAAAATTTGCTCTAATTTATGTTGTTTGGGTTCTTGTGTAACAAGAAAAGTAAACCTCGTTGTTATTAGTAGTATTAATTTGCATTCTTGTATAACAAGAAAAAGGAAAATACTGATTAAAAAAGATCAAACCCACTTCACTTAGGATCTGTACATATCCATATCAATCATTCAAATTTTATTAAGAGACCGTTTGTTACGTGGTATAGGATATGAAAAGATATGAAATTATGAGATATATTTTACTTATCTATATGATATATTTGATTTTTTTAAGTGTTTGTTATGATGTATTCAAATCATGATTTATTTTACTTCAACCGTTTGTTAAGATTGATAAAGATATGAGAATTCATTTCATAAATATTAATTTTACTATTATACCCCTTATTACATATATATTTTTACCAACAATAAATTAAAATATGATTATTTATGTCAATTAACAGCAATGGATAATATTTGGTATTAGAAATACCACCTAGGAGGTGGGATCCATAATCATGTAAAAATGGGAAAATGAAATGCGGGCTTTCGAGCCAAGAGGAAAAATTATCAAACATACTAAACACTTGAAAAAGTGAGATATGATTTATTTTCTCCTCTTTTCCTTTCTTTTATCGCTTAACAAACGGCCTCTAAATATAATTGCAAGGACTTCGATCATGTGTTGTGCAGTATCGTGTTGTGCAGTAAATCAGTGTAGGTTTATAGTGTATTTTTTAGCTGGATAGCACAATCATGTAATGTACTAAATTTTAGCTGAATAGTGGGTTTATATGACTGTGCTATTCAACTAAAAAAATACACTATAGACTGTGCGGGTTTATTGCATAACACAATGCCGTAAAACATATAATCCAAATCTCAACCGTAGTCCATTCAATGTCTTGTACATATGTATACATATGATCGAATTTTTATGTATAACTTAATCCACTTTTCTTTACCTAATTCGAAATTTACAGTAAATATCAGTTCTCATAATTCTAGAATAAGTCCAGAAAACAATTCTTTAAATAAGACTTAAAAGAAGATAAGCAGGTTTTTATACGATTGGGATTTGTAAGGGAACATATTGGTGCACAATCAAATATGTTTGTTATATCATAACTGATAAGCAAACTATATATGACAGATTAAAATTAACAAAAATTTACGTGAAACGATCTTATATATTAGACGAGGTACAGTCTAATAAAAATTAACACTCTCACTTTTAAAAATGTTAAAACATATGTTCAAATTATGTTTTGTCTCATAGTGACACATTCTCATGCAAGTGTGTCGTACAAACTTTATAAGTCATGGACAAAACAAATTTAGCAAAGTCATTGATGACACAAATTTAGCAAAAGTTAATATTGGCAATAAATCCATTTACTTTCTAGGTTCTTTGTATACTGATTTTTAGGTTGTTGCTTTTGGGTGGGCACTGGGATGGGGCCAGACCAATGCTCAGTTAAGTAAAATATAAGAGTAAAATTGTATTTTCCATGTTAATTTTGTGAATTATTCACTTCCTACCAAACAATCAAACCATATTTGTATATGGTTTTTAGTATTTAACTACTCATAATCCAATACCCATTTTCCCAATGCTAAATAATTTCCCTACTATTTTTCACAAATTCTTCACTAAAACCAGATTTTCTTGAGCAAATCTCCTACGAATCCGAATTAACGTGAACTTTTTCTTTTCGTGTCACCGTCACGTGTAAATATTACAACTGTTATACATACGAAGAGTCACTGACACTATTAATTAAGTGATTTTTTTAAACGTAACACTTCGTATCATAACAACACACTTTATATGCTTAACAATGATGCTTGATAAAAAAAAAAATTACTAACTCAAAGTCACACAAATTTTTACCCCTTTCCCTTTGCACAAGATACGTTGATCAAGTAATTTTATTATGATTTATATTGTAATAACTACACTCAATCAAGAATAGGCATACAACACCACCAAAAGTTTGCAAGTGTGGGGCTTTGGATTACGCCATAACTGAACTCGATTAAAAATACGGCTTGTCCCAAGGGATCAAAACTTACTTCCCCATCATTCCATCATAAAACAGAGCAAAAAAACATCCATTACCACCTTAGGCAAAGACAACCCAACCTCCAATCCTCCCCGCGAATCCCTCGACTTGCTCAACGACATCGTGGATCTCTCTCATCGATCGACAACACTTTGAACTTCCTCCGCTTCGTCCCCGTCCAAAATCTACACCATAAAGATCATCTCTTTGGCGATCCGAAAACGGAAAATATCCGATTCACATACGCGACTCCCACCTGCACCCCAATTCTCAAAGACCTCAAAGATGTTGTTGTTGTTAACGACCTGTTTTTAATCTCTCCTCTCTTTATGGCCTCCACGCCTTAAAAGAACCCTTTTCTCAAGACGAGCTCCTCATGCCTTACGCTTAGCTTGGCCCTAACATTAAACAGGTTACCAAAATAGTTTCGAATGGCCCGGTCGAAACCACGGACCTGGCGTCAATCGCAAACAAGAAGAATTGACTCATCACCTTTTTTTCACACGCGATCATTAATGATTTTGCTAAACAATTCCATACATAAAAGTTCGCCATCACTACGAAAAGATGATACATGAACTAAACACGAATTCTTTCACAGACCAAATTCTTCATTTCTTGATTTGATTGGGTGAAAACATCGTTGCTCGAACGCTATTCGTCGGCAAGGGAAAGATTTTGAGACTCCATCGGCCTTTATGCGGTTTCGTTTAAAAACAGAGTCCAATTCAAGAGGGTATTTTATCAAAAAATGGCGAAGAAATATTTAATTTCACTATCTGAAATCACGAATCCCTCTTCTCCCTCCAACTTATTGATCAAAAACCCAACATTTTATAAACCCATTAATGGAAGTAGCATCACCAACGCCATGATGGTTGGAGAAACCAATACACACCTCGGCCGAAAAATGAGTCACCAAATTGCAAGAACTTGAGTAGCTTTCCGGCCCGATTCTTCATCGAATATCTGCGACAAAAGAGGGATAAAATCATTATAACTTATCGAAGATCTCGAGAATGATTTCCAACAAGATTGTCAAAGTCATCATTGGACTCGAAGAAAGTTAAAAAACAGAGTCCCCGCTTACAGAATGAGTTCGGACCTTTTCTCCGGATTTACGGGTAAACTATTTTGCCAAAAGAGGAAAGAAGTGTTTGAGAGTTAGGGATAGTGATTCTTTCGGTTTTGGAACGAGTGTTTCCATGAAATAAGGCTTGGAAGAATCGGGGAGCTCGTAGAGAATGAAGTTGGGTAATCGGGTGGAACGAAAAGCCACAATACGTCGAGGAAAGTGAAGCGGTAGAGATTGGTCCGTTATTCGTTTTTGATATTTTCGGATGATCGTAATATGTTTTTGAGGTTTTTACGGAATAATATTGTTGATAATATAAATTGCTTGAAGAACAAGATATGAAGATTTGAAGATATGAAGAATTAGGGAGAGAGAGAATTAGATAGGAGGAGAGGTAGTTAGAAGAGAGAATGATGTAAATTTTTTTTGATATTCTCCTTCATCGGCCAATCTTAGATTTGTAACTAACATTGGGGTCCACACAACAATGGATATTCTTTAGGTAATTTAAAAACGAATCTAAAATAGATAAATGATATTCTAGATTATTCTAAATGTTTTGCCCATTTACGGAAGCCCAAACCTTCCTTCATTCGGATAACCTGCTTCAGATGATTTGGCTCGGTATATAACTTTGAGCCTCGGTTCTAGCCGGATAGATTGGCTCGGTGGACCACGAGCCTCGGTTTCGTTAGAACTTCTTTGGCTCAGGTGGATCCTGAGCCTCAGTTTCTTCGTTCAGTTTCTTTGGCTCAAGTGGATCCTGAGCCTCAGGTTCCTCTTTCAGGTTTCCTACTGACTCAGGAAACCTTGATTTTAACTCTCTTTTCGTACCCATCTCTTTACTCTTCATATTTCTCTCTGGTCTGCAAACAATACTCCCTCCAAAAAAGATCCTCGTCCCCGGGATGGAATGTAGGAAAATTTTTGCGAAACAAAGGTATATCTTCCATGAATCGATTTTCCAATCTTGGTAACCCAAAAGACACGAACACGATCTTTCTCTTTTCCGCTTTCCAGGTATCGAAGTAGCTCTGTGACATAGTAAGGTTGGATCGCGTGCTATCAACATCAGGAAGACTCTGTGAAGGTACATACTTAACACCTATGTGTTTCTTGAGTAAAGAAACATGGAAGATTCGGTGAATCTTTGACCCAATTGGTAGATCTAATTTGTAAGCCACACTCCCTTACCTTTGCGAGGATTGTATAGGGGCCAAAGTATTTTGATGATAACTTCAAATTCTTTCGGTATTGAATGGAATTCTAGAAAGGGTTGAAGTTTGAGAAAAACTTGGTCTCCCCACTCGAAAACCCTCTCTTGCCTATGCTTTCCGCCTTGTACCTTCAATGCGATTACGTGCTTTGACTAGATTAGCCTTGACTTGCTCAGTATGATGTCTTTGTCGCGAAGAGTAAGCGGATCAGAACCTCTCATTTGTTGAATCCAAATATGGCCCATAAGTGAATCTGGCAGGGTATACCCGAGAAGAACCTCAAAAGGTCATCCTCGGGCTTTAATGATAATTTGTGTTGTACCAAAGATACGCCATGGGTACCACTTCAACCAATTTGCTTAGGGTTGTCACTTATTAAACACCTCAAGAATCTTGCTCCAAACATTGATTCACCCTTTTCGATCATCCATCGATTGGGGTGATAGGATGAACTTAGGTGTAATTGAGTTTCCACCAACTTAAATAGTTCCTTCCAAAAAGTAAATATTTTGTCCCTATCACTCACTATACTACCGGTAACCCATGCAACTTTAGATAACATCCAAAACACCTTAGCTAAAGATGTAGCGAAGATATGGATGTGATAGGGCTATGAAATGTGAGTATTTAGTGAATCTATCCACTATTACCCATATCACATTCTTTCCCCAAGAATTAGGAAGCCCTCTATGAAATCCATAGAGATATGTGACCATGCTTGATGCAGGTATGGGTAAGGGGTTGTAGGAGGCGGGGTATAAACACAGGCTTGACTTATTCACGCACATACTTCACACTTCTTGACCCTCAACACATCATTTTTTTCATATTAGGCCAAAAAACATCCTCTTAAGCCTCGATAAGTTCCACAGAACCCCGAATGCCCTCCATAGGGTGTGGAGTGCATTTCGAAAGGATTAAATCTCTTAATCCACTTCTTTACCCACAACCAAATTTTTTTTATATCTCGGAATGCCATTAGTGAACCCAATAAATAAGGGATAAGTATTAGGATCGGTACCTTTGGCTTTGATGATTTCCTTAATGTAACCATCATCGATTAATAACTTAGCGGGGACATGATCCAACCAAGTTGGGACCATTGTAGATATAGCGAACAACTGTTCTCCTTCCCGGATAATGCATCACCGTTACTTTATTCGCTCACTTTTATATCTGAAATCTCATAGTCAAGACCCAAAGAACTTAGTAATCCATCTTTGTTGTAGTGGAGTTACCACCTTTCAGTCCGAAGGTGTTTCAAAGGATGTTGGTCATTTTTATAGAATTTCTACCCCTGCAAGTAATGTTTCCACTTCTCAATGACCATTAGTCTTTGCCAAGAACTCCCTCTCATAGACAGAGAGTGCTTGGTTCTTGGACCTGCGACTTACTCACGTAAGCAATGGACTTTCCTTCTCAGCGTTTTCTAACAACCCCAATTCCTTCCCACTAAAGATCGGTTTCCACCACAAACCTCTTTGTGAAATCGGTAATGCTAGCACAGGGACACTCACCATGGCTTCCTTCAACTTCCGGGGTTTTCCCAAGGTCCGCCAGGGGTTCCATTTGAAACTGTCTTCTTCTTGAGTAAGGAAGTGAGTGGTTTGTTGATGAAACCATATCCTTCACAAATTTTTACAGAATACTCAATTAAGCCCAATAAACCCTTAGTTGTTTAATGGTTTGTGGTTTTGGCCATTGAAACCATACACTCAATCTTTCCCGGATCGGGCAACCCATCTTTAGAAATTATGTGGCCCAAATACTCCACACTAGTCGCGCCAAAACTACATTTGCTTTAGCAAAACAACTTATCGGCCCTCAAAAGTTGTAAAAAACCGCTTCCAAGTGAACTAAATGTTGTGTTTCTAGGTCTTTGTAAATGAGGATATCATCAAAAAAGACCAACACAAATTTCCTCAAGTGATCCCCTAACACCGATTCACCCGATGATTGAAATGTAGCGGTCGTTACCTGACCCAAATGGCATCACTAGGAATTCATAATGACCATTATGGGTCCCGAAAGCGATCAACCCGCCTATGCTCTTTCTTCATTAGGATTTGAAAGTACCACGACCTCAAATCTATCTTTGAAAAGATCTTAGCACCTTTAAGCTCATCTAGTAACTCATCAATGATAGGAATAGAGTAGTTGTGCTTGATTGTGAGTTCATTAAGGTCCCTGTAATCCACACATAGCCTCCAGGTGCCATCTTTTTTCTTCACCAAAATCACAAATTGAAGCAAAAAGGGCTCTTCTTGTGTTGAATTACTCCTCAGTAGTCGACAAATCCTTTACAATCTTCTCAATTTCTCCTTATGGGCCGTGAGAAGTTCTATATGGATATCTTCTTTGTTTAGGGATGCTCCCCGGTTTGAGAATAATCTGGTGTTCCACCCCCCTCCCTGGTGGTAATTCTACTGGTTCCTCGAATATATCCTTATAAGCTAGTAGTAGCTTATGTAACTCAGGATCATCTTCAGTGTGGGTAGGAGGTGCTGATGTAATTAAATACATCTCATTAACTTCCTTAAGGGCCTCTGTGTGGATCATCGATATAATCCCACATCGAAATCAACTTACATTCAATGATGAAGTAAGTGCTTGTAGTTCGCCCTCTTCCCAAACAAAGTTGACTTGTGAAAGTCATATTTTCATAGTCAAGCTCAATATGTGTGCAAAATTTTAACCAATCCCTCCTAGGATCGGATCACAAACCTCGTTCTCCAACAACCTCGATTGGGTAGGTGAACCGATGTCCTGCATGTTCCAAGTGAAAGGATTCACTTGTTGTGAGTTGACCAACCTTTTGCCCATTAACCTTCCTTCACCATGGGTTTAACATCACTCAATGGGCATTTGAGCCTTTTAGCGATAGTCTTTTGTATAAAACTCGAGTCTTTACGAGTCTATGAGAATGTGGAGTTTGTGGTGTTCAAACTCCCCAAAAAACCTCACGGTAGTAACTCCATCTTCACCACTTAGAGCATTTAATGGCATCCGGACCTCTTCCATTATGTCACCCCATCATAAACTTTATTCGCCTCCCGGTGGTAGGAGAAAGAGAATGTTTGAGTATCTTCCTCTTCTTATGCGGAATCATGTATGAAATTCTCTTTTGCATTTGTGCCCATGCACAAAAGGTTCATCACGTTGTAACATAGTCCCTTCTCCTCCTAACATTTGCCCTTGGAGATAAGATTTTGAAAGGTGGTTTCCCTTTCTTGGTAGGGCCCCATAGCATCACCCTTCTTCCAATCGTAAAATTAGAGTTAGAGTTACTTAAGTTTTTTAGTTAATGCAAAGATAGCTCGATCTTGCTTCCTTGCCTTGAATTTAATAGCATGTTGAAGTGTGGTAGGTTCAAACATAAATTTTTGTAACTTGTAGCTCTTCATTAAGTCCTCCAATGAAACTTGCCACAAAGTAGGTTTAGAGAATACATCCCAAAGAATCTACCGGGATGTACAAACTTTCAAATTTCCTCATACTTATCAACATAATCTTCATAGCTACCGGTTTGTTTGAGTTTGTTAAACTCGAAAAATCATTTTAATAGAATCCTTAATCTCCTCAAATCTAATTGAGAGAATAACCAAAAATTGTGCCCAAGTTAATTCCACATTTCTTTGATTGAAATTACGAACCCATAAGTCTTCTTTTACCCTCAAAATGGATAGTAGTCAAAGTGATTTTTTGTTGATCACCATCTTGGGCATAAGCTTAAAATACCCATTGGATCTCAAGACCCATAACCTAGGTTTAGAGCCATCAAACCTAGGGAATTAAATCTTAAAATCGGTTGTGAAATTGAGTACCATCGATTAACCTCCTCGAGATTCCCGATCTTGATAGGATGATCCCCACAAGCGATTCCAGTAGTTAGGCCCTCCACCACGGATCCAAAGCTAGGACTCCCCAAAATAAAAGGCCGCTTCATTGTGACCTTGCCTTTTTCCATATTCAACAATTGAATCTATGCAAATGCCAAAGTGTTAGTCATAAGCTCAAAATTCTCTTCCATTTTGGTTGTTAAACCATGCATATTTTCTGTTAGCTTCCCTTCAACTGCTTCCACTTTCATGGCTTCCGTTGGATTAATAATTCCATTTTTCGTGATTCTTGCAGATCTTTGGAAATAGCGTTCCTCGGCCGTGATCAAAACTTGGCTCGAATACCAAATGTTACGTTTTTTATATTTTACTCGATGATCGTAATATGTTTTTGAGGTTTTACGGAATAATATTGTTGATAATATAAATTAACTTGAAGAACAAGATATGAAGATTTGAAGATATGAAAGAATTAGGGAGAGAAGAGAATTAGATAGGAGGAGAGGTAGTTAGAGAGAGAGAATGATGTAAATTTTCACGATATTCTCCTTCATCGGCCAAACTTAGATTCAGAATTAACGTTGGGGTCCATGACGTTAGTTTCGGATATTCTTGGTAATTTAAAAAATGAATCTGCAAAATAGATAAAAGGATATTCTAGATTATTAAAAATGTTTGGCCCATTTACGGAAGCCCAAACCTTCCTTCATCGAGATAACCTGTTCGGATGATTTGAACCGGTATAACCCAGTATCGATCTTTCTTCAGATAGATTGATTCAAAGGATCCCGAGCGCCGGTTCTCTTCGTTCAAAAACTGCTCACGGTGGATCCCGAGCCCCGGTTCTTCGTTCAGTTTTTTTGGCTTTTGGATCCTCGAGCGCCAGGTCCTTCCCGGCTTTCCTACTGACTGTGAAACCTGATTTTAATTCTTTTTAGACTCCATCTCTTTACTCTTCATATTTTTCTCTGATCTCGCAACAGTCCGCCACCGTGTGGGGTGGTGGTGCAATTCGACAGCTTTCGAGCAGGGTCTTCATAGTACAAACTAAAGCAATTATGTTCCGTCTCACGATTGACCTTTTCTTCTATTAGTATAGTTTGTGTGTGTAATTTAATGGGTAGGTGTGCGTGGTAGTTGTGCATTAATGAATTTCAAAGATATTTTGGGCTAGTGTCGGGGTTGGAATGGGCCTACATTTTTTTGTGGTTTACAGTCTATGGGAGAGGTACTATGGGGGAACAAAATGCTAAATGTGTAATTTGATGAACATGAAAGATGAAGATTGGAAGTTGTTGGACAGAAAGGCGACGAACGTGCCACGTTTGCCTCTATTCAGAGTTGAACTACTTTTGTTTATAAACTCTATTCCATAAACAGAAGCAATTTTTTACAATTTAAATTATGTCTGCCTTTCAACTATTTTATAGAATTTGCAAAGAAGTGCTTACAATCGAAGCAAAGAAGTAATGGTCATTTAATAAGCAAACGGACAAAATGGGAAGTAAGGGCCATTTAATAAAAATGCAAAAAAAACAAAAGTGTGGGCCATAGTGAAATTTTTAGCATGTGAGGGAAAATATATACTCCCTCCAATTTTTAATACATGTCATTACAAATTAAAGCAGTAATTTTTTTCCCAATATTGCCCTTAATTAATTAGACCATAAATAAAATATCCCTAAATTAAAGGAAAGATAAATGGAAAGTTTTGTGGGAAATTAATTTTATGAGTTGAAAAGTAATAGGGATAAAATTGACATACATAAGGGAAAATAATAAAAATGACATCTATTGAAAAATTAGTGTAAAAGATAAAATGACATGTATTAAAAATCGGAGGGAGTAAGAAGTTTGTGTTTTCTCATTTTATATTTCATTACATCTTATGACATTTTATATTAATGATATCATTAATGCACGTAACGCCTTATAGTTATTCAAAAATTAAATGATATCTCAAAATATCAAACAAAGGATTTTTATTTTTTTTTACAGGAAGAAAACTTAAGTGCTCGTAGTGCATATATCAAGAAGGTCATCCATAATAATCGGAGGCTCAACTCAACAATGAGGCTCTCAAAATCACGAGCAACCCTAGCAATATTACATGTCAATAGATTGACATTTCGATTCACCCAAAAGACTCGAAAATTAGGATTCTCCAGCAATAATCAAACAGACAGAGAGTTTTAAGACTTCGTTTTCTTGCCTTATTTCTTACAAGAGAACTTACCATTGTTATTTCACATTTGTGAATGTATACATATAATAAAGTAGCAATACGAGATACGTAGACCATATTATGCGAGTCCTATCTAGAAGTGTTAATTGAGTATAAAAATTGTACAATTGTCATCGAACATGTGAGAAATCTCTATCCCAGGCCAGACTCTGGAACAGTCTCATACATGTTAGGAATCTCTATCTTAAAATTGAGTCAAATTTATTTTTGAAACATGATGGGAACATAGCTCTATAAACCCAATGATTATATTATAAGTGTATATAAAATTCATTTCATATAAAATTTTATCATTGATTATGACCGCCTTCTCTTCTACCAGCTTCCTCATTCTTCCAAACCTTATTTCTTGGAATTTATTCGGAAATATATTGCACAATCCATCAACTTAATTTGTTAAAACAATAATCATAATATTACTAATAATAGACAAACAAATTTATGATAGATAAAAGTCATTGACAAGACAAATTTAGCGAAGTCATTGATAAAACAAATTTCTAGTTTCTTGGTGCTTTGTCTATTGATTTTCTTGAGCTCATAGTCAATTGATTTTGGAATTCCATTAAGTGCCTATTTTAAATTCTAAAAAATATTTTAAAAATATTTATTTTTAAAGTTATTAGATATAATTTTTTAAAAACATAAATGATTCGACTTTTTTATTTGACTTTCAAAACAGACACTAAAAAGGCGGGCATTGGGATGGGGCCGGACCAATACACAATTGAGTAAAATATACATATGGGTAAATTGTATTTCCATATCGATCTCATCCCTGAGACGGCGACGATGAGAACGACGGTGGACAATGACGGCAGCGAGTCATCGACGGCAATAGGAAACGAAGCGACGATTGGTAGGCCCACTTAAACGAAATTAAGCCCAATCAGCCTAATATATACATATGCGGGTTGAAGGGTTGGAGCGGGTTGGAGTAATTGACCTTCCACGAATTTTTTGGGTCAAAATTGGATTTCAATTGAGATTTGTGCGATATCTGATTTGTATCCTGAAACTTTGTCAAAATGAATATTATTATATTTATAAATTGATCTGGCTATTTTTATAAAAACAAAGCTGGTATGCAAATTTGTATAGATACAAAACTTTATTTTTCAACCCAATTCTATAATTGATGAATGTAATACAAAAATTAGTGGTTCACGATTCATTTATCGGTCTACTAGTTCATGGTTCACCCAAAATTTCAAGTAGGTCATAATTTAGGTTAATTATTTAGTGTTTGTGGTGTAGTTGGTTGATTTATAAATTTTTTATAGATTTGTATGTATCTGAAAATTACACACTAGACCTACTATTTTATAAATTAATACTAATAATATTTAATACTATAAATTTAACTTATAAATATAATGATATTAGTTGATAAATGTAGTGATATTAATTTATAAGTGTAGCGGTATAAATTTCATAATATGAACAAATTTTATCAAAAATTTACTCTTGAAATTGGGTTGATGTATCAAATTTTAACGGAAAATATTAACTTACCTCGACAAAATTCATGAATTTCAGTTAATAGAGACATCGTAAAACAAGAATAATACATTTAAAAAAAAAGTTAAAATAAACAATTCAAAAAACCTTACGAAATAAAATAGATTGTGTAGGGATTTTAAATGCTTCATGCTAAAACTGTTCAGTATAAAAAGTGTTAAGTCTTGTATGCATTCAGGTGCACCGGTGAAGATACACGTGTTGGTGCTCGAAATGGAGCTTAACGTTTTGGACAGAAAGTGGGGGAAGAAGAAGAGTGGGCTTTAATATATCGTATCACATTTGAGATAGTTTTATAAATCATTGCAATTTAAGAAGGTAGAACCGTCTCTAAATCGATTTTGAAAATTTGAGACGAAAAAACCGTCTCAAACAACTTTTAATTTTGTTAATTCTTTTGGCTTTTAATTTTAATTTTCACCCTGTAACTTATATATCTTTATCACTTTTTTATTTTGATTCATGTAAGTTATATGACGAAAATTAAAATTTAAAAGTCAAAAAAATCAAAACGTCGAAAAAATATGTAAATTACAGAACAAAAATAAGAAATTTAAAAATCAACCAGAACAAAATAAAAAAGTGGCAAATTAATGAGACGAAAAAAAACAAGTTTCCCCACTAAAAAAAAAAGCTTGTTCATATAAATAAACCAACTCAGAGTTAGTTAATGGTAATGCTTTCTTTCATTTGTTGAAGAAGGTCTAATATTCCTCACTTGTTACCAACTGAACTTGTTCGAAAATTACTTGCTAAAACCAGAACCAATTTGTGAATCTAGATATAATTTAAAGCATAAATTAAACAACACACTTTATTCAAACAAAAACACTACCAAAACTTACTCACTTTTCATTCCATCATAAAACAGAGCAGCAAAAGCATCCATAATCCCTCCGGCAAAGACAAACCAACCTCAATCCTCCTTCCCAATCCCTCGATTTGCACAATGACATCGCGTATCTCTCCCCATCAATCGACAGCGCTTCGAGCTTTCTCGCTTTCCCCATCCAAAATCCGCACTGTAAAGATCGACTCTTGCTGATCCAGAAACTGATAATATTCGATTCTGTACCGCGAACCCTATTTCTTCCATCCAATTCTCGGCACCACCCAAGATGTTGTTGTTGTTAGCGACCCTGTTTTTAATCTCCCCTGCTATGGCCTCCGCCGCCGCAAAGAACCCTTCCTCTCCGACGAGCTCCCCATGCCCGATTTTCAGATGCCCGTATGTTAAAACATTACCGAAATAGTTTCCGGGAACTGGTGGATCGATTCGGGCCCTGAATCAACTGCAAACAGGAAGAATTCGGGCTTATCATCATCAACAATCACTTTCTCTTCATCACCAGCTAATGATGATTTTGCTAAACAATTCCATACATAAGCTGCCACCACTACAAAAGATGAAACATGACCCAAACCTGGAATTTTTTCCAGAACCAAATTCTTCAATTTCTTGATTTCAGATTGGGTGAAAACGTATGTAGCTCGAACCCTATTAGTTGGTAACGGGAAAGAGGGCGGCGCCATTGGGATTTTCTTGATTTGGCTCAGAAAACAGAGTCCAATTCATGAGGGTAATTTATCAGGGATCGATGAAAAACTGGCAGCAGAGATTTCGATTCGCTATCCGAAATCAAGAACCCGTCTTCTCCTCGAGTTTATTGATCAAAGCCCATGATTTTATAAACCCCACAATCGAACTAGCGTCACCAATGCTATGATGATTGGAGAAACCAATACACACCCCACGGCCCGAAAACAGAGTCACCTGAATCGCAAGAACTTCGAGTAGATTCTGATCGGATTCTTCATGGGTTTGTGACAACTTAGGGATGAAATCGTAGAATTTATCAGAATCACGAGCTTGATTTCCAACAAGATTGTCAAAATCATGGGTAGACTCGAAGAAAGTTAAAGAAACAGAGTCCCCTGCCCTGTAACGGATTTCGGGCTTTTTCTCTGAATTTAAAGGATAAACAATTTTTCCTGCGAGTGGAAAAAGAAGTGTTTGAGAGTTAGGGATAGTGATTCTTTGAGTTTAGGAACGAGTGTTCCCATGAAATAAGGCCTGGAAGAATCAGGGAGCTCGTAGAAGAGAAGGCGGCGGATTGGGTGAAATTTGAGCCACATGAAATCGAGGAAAGTGAGTGGCAGTGATTGGTCCGCCACCGTGTGCGGCGGCGGTGCAATTCGGCAGCTGTGGAGCAGGGTCGTTGTCATCGGAGGCGAAAAATAACGAAACCTACTCTTGTGAATGTGATATGATATATTAATACTAGTGTTGTTTCGTGGGATGCCTGATTTGTAACAAATGTACAATTCAAAGCAGCACGTGTCGCTTGATCAGCTCATGTATAATAAGGGCCTGTTTGCAAATTTAATAAGCATTGAAGTGATTATTTTCAAATGGAGTTTCCATGATAAAGTTATTAATTTAAGCACAAATATTGTATGGGAAATTTATTTATAATATAAAATTAATATAATTATACTTAAAAATTAATACTATTATTTTTATAAACTAATATTTATAATATTTAATATTATACTATCAATTTACATATTTAATTATATTAATTAGTAAATATTATAGTATTAATTATAAATGTAATGATATAGATTTTATATTATGAAAAAATTTCGCTAAAATTTGCTCTAATTTATGTTGTTTGGGTTCTTGTGTAACAAGAAAAGTAAACCTCGTTGTTATTAGTAGTATTAATTTGCATTCTTGTATAACAAGAAAGGAAAATACGATTGCAAAAGACTGAACCCACTCACTAGGATCTGCCCCATATCCATATCAATCATTCAAATTTTATTAAGAGACCGTTTGTTACGTGGTATAGGATATGAAAAGATATGAAATTATGAGATATATTTTACTTATCTATATGATATATTTGATTTTTTTAAGTGTTTGTTATGATGTATTCAAATCATGATTTATTTTACTTCAACCGTTTGTTAAGATTGATAAAGATATGAGAATTCATTTCATAAATATTAATTTTACTATTATACCCCTTATTACATATATATTTTTACCAACAATAAATTAAAATATGATTATTTATGTCAATTAACAGCAATGGATAATATTTGGTATTAGAAATACCACCTAGGAGGTGGGATCCATAATCATGTAAAAATGGGAAAATGAAATGCGGGCTTTCGAGCCAAGAGGAAAAATCATCAAACATACTAAACACTTGAAAAAGTGAGATATGATTTATTTTCTCCTCTTTTCCTTTCTTTTCTCGCTTAACAAAAGCTACCTCTAAATATAATTGCAAGGACTTCGATCATGTGTTGTGCGAAGATCGTGTTGTCAAGCAAGAATCGATGTAGGTTTATAGTGTATTTTTTTAAATTTGGATAGCACAATCATGTAATGTACTAAATTTTAAATTTGAATAGTGGGTTTATATGGATCTTTATTCAACTAAAAAAATACACTATAGATCGTCTTGGGTTTATTGCATAACACAACGCCAGAAAACATATAATCCAAATCTCAATCGTAGTCCATTCAATGTCTTGTACATATGTATACATATGATCGAATTTTTATGTATAACTTAATCCACTTTTCTTTACCTAATTCGAAATTTACAGTAAATATCAGTTCTCATAATTCTAGAATAAGTCCAGAAAACAATTCTTTAAATAAGACTTAAAAGAAGATAAGCAGGTTTTTATATGATTGGGATTTGTAAGGGAACATATTGGTGCACAATCAAATATGTTTGTTATATCATAACTGATAAGCAAACTATATATGACAAATTAAAATTAACAAAAGCTTACGTGAAACGATCTTATATATGAGACGAGATACAATCTAATAAAAAATAACACCCTCACTTTTCAAAATGTGAAAACATATGTTCAAATTATGTTTTGTCTCATAGTGACACTTCTCATGCAAGTGTGTCGTACAAACTTTATAAGTCATGGACAAAACAAATTTAGCAAAGTCATTGATGACACAAATTTAGCAAAAGTTAATATTGGCAATAAATCCATTTACTTTCTAGGTTCTTTGTATACTGATTTTTAGGTTGTTGCTTTTGGGTGGGCACTGGGATGGGCCGCACCAATGCTCGCCAAGTAAAATATAAGAGTAAAATTGTATTTTCCATGTTAATTTTGTGAATTATTCACTTCCTACCAAACAATCAAACCATATTTGTATATGGTTTTTAGTATTTAACTACTCATAATCCAATACCCATTTTCCCAATGCTAAATAATTTCCCTACTATTTTTCACAAATTCTTCACTAAAACCAGATTTTCTTGAGCAAATCTCCTACGAATCCGAATTAACGTGAACTTTTTCTTTTCGTGTCAGCGTCACGTGTAAATATTACAACTGTTATACATACGAAGAGTCACTGACACTATTAATTAAGTGATTTTTTTAAACGTAACACTTCGTATCATAACAACACACTTTATATGCTTAACAATGATGCTTGATAAAAAAAAAAAATTACTAACTCAAAGTCACACAAATTTTTAAATTTTTTCCTTTGCCAAGATAATGTTGATCAAGTGATTTTATTATGATTTATATTGTAATAACTACACTCAATCAAGAATAGGCATACAACACCACCAAAAGTTTGCAAGTGTGGGGCTAGTTCTGCCATAACTGGAACTCGATTAAAAATATGGCTTGTCCCGTGGGATCAAAACTTACTTCCCCTTCATTCCATCATAAAAAGAGAGCAAAGAAAAACATCCATTACCACCTTAGTAAAAGACAACCCAACCTCCAATCCTCCCCGCAATCCTCGACTTGCTCAACGACATCGTGGATCTCTCCCATCGATCGACAACACTTTTGAACTTCCTCGCCGTTCCCCATCCAAAATCTACACCATAAAGATCATCTTGTCGATCCAAACCGAAAATATCCGATTCTCAGATCATGACTCCCACCTGCACCCCAATTCTCAAGACTCAAAGATGTTGTTGTTGTTAACGACCTATTTTTTAATCTCCTCTTTATGGCCTCCGCCTTAAAGAACCCTTTCTTTCTCCGACGAAGCTCCTCATGCCTTATTTTCAAAGTCTTAACATTAAATAGATTACCAAAATAGTTTCGAGAACCGGCGGGTCGACACGGACCTCAAGGCTAATCAGAACAAGAAAGAATTTTGCTCATCACCTTTTTCTCGCGCGATCATTAATGATTTTGCTAGACAATTCCATACATAAAAGTTGCCATCACTACGAAAAGATGATACATGAACTAAACACGAATTCTTTCCCTAACCAAATTCTTCAGTTTTTGATTTCAGATTGGTGAAAACATACGCGTTTCGAACGCTATTCGTCTTCAACGGAAAGAATGAGACTCCATCGCCATTTGTCCGGTTTCGTTTAAAAAACAAGAGTCCAATTCAAGAGGGTATTTTATCAAAAACGGCAAATATTTAATTTCACTATCCAAATCACGAATCCTCTTTTCCCTCCAAAACTTATTGATCAAAGCCCAACATTTTATAAACCCATTAATGGAAGTAGCATCACCAACGCCATGATGGTTGGAGAAACCAATACACACACCTCGCCCGAAAAAGAGTCACCAATTGCAAGAACTTCGGTAGCTTTTCGCCCGATTCTTCATCGAATATCTGCGATAAAAGAGGATAAAATCGTGATAACTTATCAAAGATCTCGAGAATGATTTCCAACAAGATTGTCAAAAGTCATCATTGGACTCGAAGAAAGTTAAAAGAAACAGTCCCCCCTCGCTCAGAATTGAGAGTTCGGCCTTTTCTCCGGATTTACTGGGTAAACTATTTTGCCAAAGAAAGAGGAAAAAGTGTTTGAGAGTTAGGGATAGTGATTCTTTTCGGTTTTGGAACGAGAGTGTTTCCATGAAATAAGGCTTGGAAGAATCGAGGGAGCTCGTAGAATGTAAGTTGGGTAATCCGGGTGGAACGAAAAGCCCACAATACGTCCGAGGAAAGTGGCGGTAGAGATTGGTCCGTGTTACGTTTTTGATATTTTCTGGATGATCATAATATGTTTTTGAGGTTTTCTGGAATAATATTGTTGATAATATAAATTGCTTGAAGAACAAGATATGAAGATTTGAAGATATGAAGAATTAGGGAGAGAGAGAATTAGATAGGAGGAGAGGTAGTTAGAAGAGAGAGAATGATGTAAATTTTTTGATATTCTCCTTCATCGGCCAAATCAGATTTGTAACTAACATTGGGGTCCACACAACAATGGATATTCTTTAGGTAATTTAAAAACAGAATCTAAAATAGATAAATGATATTCTAGATTATTCTAAATGTTTGGGCCCATTTACGGGAAGCCCAAACCTTCCTTCATTCAGATAACCCGTTCAGATGATTTGGCTCAGGTATAACCTGAGCCTCAGTTTTCTCGCCCAGATAGATTGACTCAGGTGGATCCTGAGCCTCGGTTCTTCGTTAGAACTTCTTTGGCTCGGTGGATCCCGAGCCTCGATTCTTCGTTCGGTTTCTTTTGGCTCAAGTGGATCCCGAGCCTCGGGTTCTTTTTCGGGTTTTCCCTCTTGACTTCGAAACCTTGATTTTAACTCTCTTTTTGCGTGCCCATCTCTTTTACTCTTCATATTTCTCTCTGGTCTCGCAACAATACTCCTCTCCAACGAAAAGATCCTCGTCCCCGAAGGATGGAATGTAGGAAAATTTTGCGGAAACAAAGGCGATATCTTCCCATGAATCGATTTTCCAATCTTCGGTAACCCAAAAGACACGAAACCGATCTTTCTTTTTCCGCTTTCTGCATCGTAAGTCGCCTGTGACATAGTAAGGTTGGATCGCGTGCTATCAACATCGAAAAGACTACGTGGTACATACTTAACACCCATGTGTTTTTTGTAAAGAAAACATGGAAGACGGGTGAATCTTTGACCCAATTGGTAGATCTAATTTGTAAGCCACACTCCCTACCCTTTGCGGATTGTATAGGGGCCAAAGTATTTTGATGATAACTTCAAATTCTTTCGGATTGAATGGAATTCTCGCCGAAAGGGTTGAAGTTTGAGAAAAAACTTGGTCTCCCTACCTCAAAACCCTCTTTGCCTATGCTTGTCCGCTTGTACCTTCACGCGATTACGTTCACTTTGACTAGATTAGCCTTTCGACTTGTCAGATGATGTCTTCATTCGTGAGTAAGCAGATCCAACCTCCTCATTTGTTGAATCCAAATATGGCCCATAAGTGAATCCTCAGAGGGTATACCCGTGAGAGAACCTCAAAAGGTGTCATCCTCGTGCTTTAATGATAATTTGTGTTGTACCAAAGATTCGCCATGGGTAGCCACTTCAACCATCGCTTAGGGTTGTCACTTATTAAACACCTCAATCTTCGCTCCAAACATTGATTCACCCTTTCAAATCATCCCATCGATTTGGGGTGATAGGATGAACTTAGGTGTAATTGAGTTTCCACCAACTTAAATAGTTCCTTCCAAAAAGTAAATATTTTGTCCCTATCACTCACTATACTACCGGGTAACCCACGCAAATTAGATAACATCCAAAAACATCTTAGCTAAAGATGTAGCGGATATGGATGTGATAGGGCTATGAAATGTGAGTATTTAGTGAATCTATCCACTATTACCCATATCACATTCTTTCCCAAGAATTGGAAGCCCTCTATGAAATCCATAGAGATATGTGACCATGCTTGTCCTGTATGGGTAAGGGTTGTAGGAGGCAGGTATAAACCTGGGCTTGACTTATTTCGCACATACTTCACACTTCTTGACCCACCTCAACACATCATTTTTCATATTGGCCAAAAAACATCCTTAAGCCTCCGATAAGTTCCTCAGAACCCCAGAATGCCCTCCATAAAAGTGTGGAGTGCATTTAAAAGGATTAAATCTCTTAATCCACTACTCGCTACCCACAACCAAATTTCTTTTTATATCTCGAAATGCCATTAGTGAACCGAAATAAGGGATAAGTATTAGGATCAGTACCTTTGGCTTTGATGATTTCCTTAATGTAACCATCATCAGTGTAACTTAGCAGGACATTATCCAACCAAGTTGGGACCATTGTAGATATAGCGTAACAATCGTTCTCCTTCCCGATAATGCATCACCGTGACTTTGTTAGACTTCTTTTATACAAAATCTCATAGTCAAGACCCAAAGAACTTAGTAATCCATCTTTGTTGTAGTGGAGTTACCACCTTCTCGTCCGTAAGGTGTTTCAAGGATTGTTGGTCAATCTTTATAGTGAATTTCTACCCCAGCAAGTAATGTTTCCACTTCTCAATGACCATTAGTACTGCCAAGAACTCCCTCTCATAGACAGAGAGTGCTTGGTTCCTTTGACACAAGGACTTACTCACGTAAGCAATGGACTTTCCTTCTTGCATGAGAATGTTTCCCAATTCCCTTCCCACTAGCAGATCGGTTTCCACCACAAACCTCTTTTTTGAAATCAGTAATGCTAGCACAGGACACTCACCACGGCTTCCTTCAACTTCAAAAGCTAGTTCCGCCAGGTTCCATTTGAAATCGGTCTTTTCTTGAAAGGGAAGTGAGTGGTTTGGTCGATGAAACCATATCCCTTCACAAATTTTACAGAATACTCCTGTTAAGCCCAATAAACCCCTTTAGTTGTTTAATGGTTTGTGGTTTTGGCCATTGAAACCATACACTCAATCTTTCCCGGATCGTCAAGGCAACCCATCTTTAGAAATTATGTGGCCCAAATACTCCACACTAGTCCGGCCAAAACTACATTTGCTTTCTTGCAAACAACTTATCGCCCTCAAAAGTTGTAAAACTGCTTGTGAACTAAATGTTGTGTTTCTGTCTTTGTAAATGAGGATATCATCAAAAAAAGACCAACACAAATTTCCTCAAGTGATCCCCTAACACCGATTCACCAAAGGATTGAAATGTAGCAGTGCGTTCAGCACAACCCAAATGGCATCACTAGAATTCATAATGACCATTATGGGTCCCGAAAGCGATCAACCGCTTATGCTTTTCTTCTTCATTAGGATTTGAAAGTACCACGACCTCAAATCTATCTTTGAAAAGATCTTAAAGACCTTTAAGCTCATCTAAGAACTCATCAATGATAGGAATAGAGTAGTTGTGCTTGATTGTGAGTTCATTAAGGTCCCCGTAATCCACACATAGCCTCCAGTGCCATCTTTTTTCTTCACCAAAATCACAATTGAAGCAAAGGGCTTCTTCTTGTGTTGAATTACTTCCTGAATCGACAAATCCTTTACAATCTTCTCAATTTCCTCCATCCTTATGGGCATGAGAAGTTCTATATGGATATCTTCTTTAGTGGATGCTCCCCTGTTTGAGAATAATCTGTGTTCCACCCTCCCCGCAGTGGTAATTCTCTTTGGTTCCTCGAATATATCCTTATAAGCTAGTAGTAGCTTATGTAATCTCGAGATCATCTTCAGTGTGGGTAGGAGAGTGCCGATGTAATTAAATACATCTCATTAACTTCCTTAAGGGCCTCAGTGTGGATCATCCGATATAATCCCACATCGAAATCAACTTACATTCAAATTTGATGAAGTAAGTGCTTGTAGTTTCACCCTCTTCCCAAGCAAGTTGACCAGTGAAAGTCATATTTTCATAAATCAAGCTCAATATGTGTAAAAAATTTTAACCAATCCTCTCCTAGGATCCCGATCACAAACCTCATTCTCCAACTAAATTTCATTGGGTAGGTGAATGATGTCCTCTGCATGTTCCAAGTGAAATGATTCACTTGTTGTGAGTCACCAACCTTTCGCCCCATTAAAGAACCTTCACCACCAAAATGGGTTTAACATCACCAATGGGCATTTGAGCCTTTTTAGCAAAAAATTTTTTGTATAAAACCTGGGTGCTTACGAAGTCATGAGAATGTGGAGTTTGTGGTGTTCAAACTCCCCCAAAAAGTTCTCATGGTAGTAACTCCATCTTCACCACTTAGAGCATTTAGTGGCATCCGGACCTCTTCCATTATGTGTAGTCCCCCATAAATTGAAACTGTATCTCTCCCTTCAAAGGGTAGGAGAAGAGAATGTTTGAGTATCTTCCTCTTCTTATGCCGTAATCATGTATGAAATTCTCTGTTTGCATTTGTGCCCATGCACAAAAGGTTCATCACAATTGTAACATAGTCCCTTCTCCCTCCTAAATGCCATCCTCAGAGGAGATAAGATTTTGAAAGGTGGTTTCTTTTCATGGGGTAGGGCCCCAAAGAGCATCACCCTTCTTCCACCGCATAAAATTAGAGTTAGAGTTACTTAAGTTTTTTTAGTTAATCAAAGAAGAATTTGATCTTGCTTCCCCTTCCAATTTAATAAAGATTGAAGTGTGGTAGTTCAAACACGGCTATCAGAAATTTGTAGCTCTTTCATTAAGTCCTCCAATGAAACTTGCCACAAAGTAGGTTTCGAGAATACATCCCCAAAGAATTACCAAAGATACAAGCTTCGACTCATGTTTATCAACATAATCTTCATAGCTACCAAATGTTTTGAGTTTGTTAAACTCGAAATCATCAGAGAATCCTTAATCTCCTCAAATCTAATCGAGAGAATAACCAAAAATTGTTACCCAAGTTAATTCCACATTTCTTTGATTGAAATTCAACCCATAGTCAATTTTACCTCAAAATGGATAGTAGTCAAAGTGATTTTTTGTTGATCACCATACTGGCATAAGCTTAAAATACCCATCGATCTCAATCCATAACCTAAGTTTAGAGCCATCAAACCTAGGGAATTCGATCTTAAATCGGGTCGGTTGTGAAATTGAGTACCATCGCTTAACCTCCTCGAGATTCCCGACATCGATAGATGATCCCCACAAGCAAGCAGAAGTTAGGCCCTCCACCACCGGATCCAAAGCTAGACTCCCAAAATAGAAGGGCCCTTCATTGTGACACTTGCCTTTTTCCATATTCAATAAATTGTAATCGTGATAGTCGCCAAAGTGTTAGTCATAAGCTCAAAATTCTTCCATTTTGGTTGTTAAACCATGCATATTTTCTCTCTATCCTTTCTTCAACGCTTCCAAATTTTCACGGCTTCCGCTTTGATTAATAATTCCAATTTTTCTGTGATTCTTGCAGATCTTTGGAGCGCGTTCCTCTCGCCATGATCAAAACTTGGCTCTCGAATACCAAATGTTACGTTTTTTATATTTTCCTGATGATCGTAATATGTTTTTGAGGTTTTCGAATAATATTGTTGATAATATAAATTGCTTGAAGAACAAGATATGAAGATTTGAAGATATGAAGAATTAGGGAGAGAGAATTAGATAGGAGAGAGGTAGTTAGAAGAGAGAGAATGATGTAAATTTTACCGATATTCTCCTTCAATCAATACCAAATTTCCCAGATTTGAAACTAATTTCTGGGGTCCACAACAATGCTTCGATATTCCTAGGTAATTTAAAAAATGTAATCTAAAATAGATAAAGGATATTTTTAGATTATTCTAAATGTTTAAATTTTTTACTTTGGGGCCCAAACCTTCCTTCATTCAGATAACCTGCTTCAGATGATTTGCCTTGTATAACCTGAGCCTCGGCCTTCTATTAGAATAGATTGATTCGGGTGGATCCCGAGCCTAGGTTCTTCGTTCAAACCTTTTTTGCTTCCGGTGATCCCGAGCCCCGCTTTTCTTCGTTTAATGTTTTTTGGCTCGGTGGATCCCGAGCCTGTGTTTTTTTTCTGTGTTTCCTAACGACTCAGAAACCTCGATTTTAACTCTCTTTTTCGTCTCCATCTTTTTTACTCTTCATATTTTTCTCTGATCTCAAGAACAGTCCGCCACCGTGTGGGGTGGTGGTGCATTCGACAGCTTTCGAAAGGGGTCTTCATAGTACAAACTAAAGCAATTATGTTCCGTCTCACGATTGACCTTTTCTTCTATTAGTATAGTTTGTGTGTGTAATTTAATGGGTAGGTGTGCGTGGTAGTTGTGCATTAATGAATTTCAAAGATATTTTGGGCTAGTGTCGGGGTTGGAATGGGCCTACATTTTTTTGTGGTTTACAGTCTATGGGAGAGGTACTATGGGGGAACAAAATGCTAAATGTGTAATTTGATGAACATGAAAGATGAAGATTGGAAGTTGTTGGACAGAAAGGCGAACGTGCCACGTTTGCCTCTATTCAGAGTTGAACTACTTTTGTTTATAAACTCTATTCCATAAACAGAAGCAATTTTTACAATTTAAATTATGTCTGCCTTTCAACTATTTTATAGAATTTGCAAAAAGAAGTGCTTACAATCGAAGCAAAGAAGTAATGGTCATTTAATAAGCAAACGGACAAAATGGGAAGTATAAATATTTAATAAAAATGCAAAAAAAACAAAAGTGTGGGCCATAGTGAAATTTTTAGCATGTGAGGGAAAATATATACTCCCTCCAATTTTTAATACATGTCATTACAAATTAAAGCAGTAATTTTTTTCCCAATATTGCCCTTAATTAATTAGACCATAAATAAAATATCCCTAAATTAAAGGAAAGATAAATGGAAAGTTTTGTGGGAAATTAATTTTATGAGTTGAAAAGTAATAGGGATAAAATTGACATACATAAGGGAAAATAATAAAAATGACATCTATTGAAAAATTAGTGTAAAAGATAAAATGACATGTATTAAAAATCGGAGGGAGTAAGAAGTTTGTGTTTTCTCATTTTATATTTCATTACATCTTATGACATTTTATATTAATGATATCATTAATGCACGTAACGCCTTATAGTTATTCAAAAATTAAATGATATCTCAAAATATCAAACAAAGGATTTTTATTTTTTTTTACAGGAAGAAAACTTAAGTGCTCGTAGTGCATATATCAAGAAGGTCATCCATAATAATCGGAGGCTCAACTCAACAATGAGGCTCTCAAAATCACGAGCAACCCTAGCAATATTACATGTCAATAGATTGACATTTCGATTCACCCAAAAGACTCGAAAATTAGGATTCTCCAGCAATAATCAAACAGACAGAGAGTTTTAAGACTTCGTTTTCTTGCCTTATTTCTTACAAGAGAACTTACCATTGTTATTTCACATTTGTGAATGTATACATATAATAAAGTAGCAATACGAGATACGTAGACCATATTATGCGAGTCCTATCTAGAAGTGTTAATTGAGTATAAAAATTGTACAATTGTCATCGAACATGTGAGAAATCTCTATCCCAAGCGGCGGACTGAACAAGTCATACATGTTAGGAATCTCTATCTTAAAATTGAGTCAAATTTATTTTTGAAACATGATGGGAACATAGCTCTATAAACCCAATGATTATATTATAAGTGTATATAAAATTCATTTCATATAAAATTTTATCATTGATTATGACCTTTTCTTTCTACCAAATTTTCCTCATTCTTCCAAACCTTATTTCTTGAATTTATTCTAAATATATTGCACAATCCATCAACTTAATTTGTTAAAACAATAATCATAATATTACTAATAATAGACAAACAAATTTATGATAGATAAAAAGTCATTGACAAGACAAATTTAGCGAAAGTCATTGATAAAACAAATTTCTAGTTTCTTGGTGCTTTGTCTATTGATTTTCTTGAGCTCATAGTCAATTGATTTTGGAATTCCATTAAGTGCCTATTTTAAATTCTAAAAAATATTTTAAAAATATTTATTTTTAAAGTTATTAGATATAATTTTTTAAAAACATAAATGATTCGACTTTTTTATTTGACTTTCAAAACAGACACTAAAAAGGCGGGCATTGGGATGGGGCCGGACCAATACACAATTGAGTAAAATATACATATGGGTAAATTGTATTTCCATATCGATCTCATCCCCGAGACTACGATTTATGAGAACGACGGTGGACAATGACTCAAATGAAATCATCGACGGCAATAGGAAACGGTTTACGATTGGTAGGCCCACTTTAAACGAAAATTAAGCCCAATCAAATTTAATATATACATATGCGGGTTGAAGGGTTGGAGCGGGTTGGAGTAATTGACCTTCCACGAATTTTTGGGTCAAAATTGGATTTCAATTGAGATTTGTACGTATACAAATTTGTATCCTAGACTTTGTCAAAATGAATATTATTATATTTATAAATTGATACCACTATTTTTATAAAGACAAAGCCTAGTATGCAAATTTGTATAGATACAAAACTTTATTTTTCAACCCAATTCTATAATTGATGAATGTAATACAAAATTGAGTGGTTCATGATTCACTCGGTCCGACTAGTTCATGGTTCACCCAGCTCAAGTAGGTCATAATTTAGGGTTAATTATTTAGTGTTTGTGGTGTAGTTGGTTGATTTATGGCAATTTTATAGATTTGTATGTATACAAATTTGCACACTAGACCTACTATTTTATAAATTAATACTAATAATATTTAATACTATAAATTTAACTTATAAATATAATGATATTAGTTGATAAATGTAGTGATATTAATTTATAAGTGTAGCGGTATAAATTTCATAATATGAACAAATTTTATCAAAAATTTACTCTTGAAATTGGGTTGATGTATCAAATTTTAACGGAAAATATTAACTTACCTCGACAAAATTCATGAATTTCAGTTAATAGAGACATCGTAAAACAAGAATAATACATTTAAAAAAAAAGTTAAAATAAACAATTCAAAAAACCTTACGAAATAAAATAGATTGTGTAGGGATTTTAAATGCTTCATGCTAAAACTGTTCAGTATAAAAAGTGTTAAGTCTTGTATGCATTCAGGTGCACCGGTGAAGATACACGTGTTGGTGCTCGAAATGGAGCTTAACGTTTTGGACAGAAAGTGGGGGAAGAAGAAGAGTGGGCTTTAATATATCGTATCACATTTGAGATAGTTTTATAAATCATTGCAATTTAAGAAGGTAGAACCGTCTCTAAATCGATTTTGAAAATTTGAGACGAAAAAACCGTCTCAAACAACTTTTAATTTTGTTAATTCTTTTGGCTTTTAATTTTAATTTTCACCCTGTAACTTATATATCTTTATCACTTTTTTATTTTGATTCATGTAAGTTATATGACGAAAATTAAAATTTAAAAGTCAAAAAAATCAAAACGTCGAAAAAATATGTAAATTACAGAACAAAAATAAGAAATTTAAAAATCAACCAGAACAAAATAAAAAAGTGGCAAATTAATGAGACGAAAAAAACAAGTTTCCCCACTAAAAACAAGCTTGTTCATATAAATAAACCAACTCAGAGTTAGTTAATGGTAATGCTTTCTTTCATTTGTTGAAGAAGGTCTAATATTCCTCACTTGTTACCAACTGAACTTGTTCGAAAAATTACTTGCTAAAAACCAGAACCAATTTGAATCTAGATATAATTTAAAGCATAAATTAAACAACACACTTTATTCAAACAAAAACACTACCAAAACTTACTCACTTTTCATTCCATCATAAAACAGAGCAGCAAAAGCATCCATAATCCCCTCCGGCAAAGACAAACCAACCTCCAATCCTCCTTCCCAATCCCTCGATTTGCACAATGACATCGCGTATCTCTCCCCATCAATCGACAGCGCTTCGAGCTTTCTCGCTTTCCCCCATCCAAAATCCGCACTGTAAAGATCGACTCTTGCTGATCCAGAAACTGATAATATTCGATTCTGTACCGCGAACCCTATTTCTTCCATCCAATTCTCGGCACCACCCAAGATGTTGTTGTTGTTAGCGACCCTGTTTTTAATCTCCCTGCTATGGCCTCCGCCGCCGCAAAGAACCCTTCCTCTCCGACGAGCTCCCCATGCCCGATTTTCAGATGCCCGTATGTTAAAACATTACCGAAATAGTTTCCGGGAACTGGTGGATCGATTCGGGCCCTGGAATCAACTGCAAACAGGAAGAATTCGGGCTTATCATCATCAACAATCACTTTCTTTCATCACCAACTAATGATGATTTTGCTAAACAATTCCATACATAAGCTGCCACCACTACAAAAAGATGAAACATGACCCAAACCTGAATTTTTTCCAGAACCAAATTCTTCAATTTCTTGATTTCAGATTGGGTGAAAACGTATGTAGCTCGAACCCTATTAGTTGGTAACGGGAAAGAGGGCGGCGCCATTGGGATTTTCTTGATTTGGCTCAGAAAAACAGAGTCCAATTCATGAGGGTAATTTATCAGGGATCGATGAAAAACTGGCAGCAGAGATTTCGATTCGCTATCCGAAATCAAGAACCCGTCTTCTCCTCCGAGTTTATTGATCAAAGCCCATGATTTTATAAACCCCACAATCGAACTAGCGTCACCAATGCTATGATGATTGGAGAAACCAATACACACCCCACGGCCCGAAAACAGAGTCACCTGAATCGCAAGAACTTCGAGTAGATTCTGATCGGATTCTTCATGGGTTTGTGACAACTTAGGGATGAAATCGTAGAATTTATCAGAATCACGAGCTTGATTTCCAACAAGATTGTCAAAATCATGGGTAGACTCGAAGAAAGTTAAAGAAACAGAGTCCCCTGCCCTGTAACGGATTTCGGGCTTTTTCTCTGAATTTAAAGGATAAACAATTTTTCCTGCGAGTGGAAAGAAGTGTTTGAGAGTTAGGATAGTGATTCTTTGAGTTTAGGAACGAGTGTTCCCATGAAATAAGGCCTGGAAGAATCAGGGAGCTCGTAGAAGAGAAGGCGGCGGATTGGGTGAAATTTGAGCCACATGAAATCGAGGAAAGTGAGTGGCAGTGATTGGTCCGCCACCGTGTGCGGCGGCGGTGCAATTCGGCAGCTGTGGAGCAGGGTCGTTGTCATCGGAGGCGAAAAAATAACGAAACCTACTCTTGTGAATGTGATATGATATATTAATACTAGTGTGCTGTTTCGTGGGATGCCTGATTTGTAACAAATGTACAATTCAAAAGCACACGTGTCGCTTGATCAGCTCATGTATAATAAGGGCCTGTTTGCAAATTTAATAAGCATTGAAGTGATTATTTTCAAATGGAGTTTCCATGATAAAGTTATTAATTTAAGCACAAATATTGTATGGGAAATTTATTTATAATATAAAAATTAATATAATTATACTTAAAAATTAATACTATTATTTTTATAAACTAATATTTATAATATTTAATATTATACTATCAATTTACATATTTAATTATATTAATTAGTAAATATTATAGTATTAATTATAAATGTAATGATATAGATTTTATATTATGAAAAAAATTTCGCTAAAATTTGCTCTAATTTATGTTGTTTGGGTTCTTGTGTAACAAGAAAAGTAAACCTCGTTGTTATTAGTAGTATTAATTTGCATTCTTGTATAACAAGAAAGGAAAATACGATTGCAAAAGACTGAACCCACTCACTAGGATCTGCCCCATATCCATATCAATCATTCAAATTTTATTAAGAGACCGTTTGTTACGTGGTATAGGATATGAAAAGATATGAAATTATGAGATATATTTTATTTATCTATATGATATATTTGATTTTTTTAAGTGTTTGTTATGATGTATTCAAATCATGATTTATTTTACTTCAACCGTTTGTTAAGATTGATAAAGATATGAGAATTCATTTCATAAATATTAATTTTACTATTATACCCCTTATTACATATATATTTTTACCAACAATAAATTAAAATATGATTATTTATGTCAATTAACAGCAATGGATAATATTTGGTATTAGAAATACCACCTAGGAAGTGGGATCCATAATCATGTAAAAATGGGAAAATGAAATGCGGGCTTTCGAGCCAAGAGGAAAAATCATCAAACATACTAAACACTTGAAAAAGTGAGATATGATTTATTTTCTCCTCTTTTCCTTTCTTTTCTCGCTTAACAAACGACCTCTAAATATAATTGCAAGGACTTCGATCATGTGTTGTGCAGTATCGTGTTGTGCAGTAAATCAGTGTATGTATTTTTTAGCTGGATAGCACAATCATGTAATGTACTAAATTTTAGCTGAATAGTGGGTTTATATGACTGTGCTATTCAACTAAAAAAATACACTATAGACTGTGCGGGTTTATTGCATAACACAATGCCGTAAAACATATAATCCAAATCTCAACCGTAGTCCATTCAATGTCTTGTACATATGTATACATATGATCGAATTTTTATGTATAACTTAATCCACTTTTCTTTACCTAATTCGAAATTTACAGTAAATATCAGTTCTCATAATTCTAGAATAAGTCCAGAAAACAATTCTTTAAATAAGACTTAAAAGAAGATAAGCAGGTTTTTATATGATTGGGATTTGTAAGGGAACATATTGGTGCACAATCAAATATGTTTGTTATATCATAACTGATAAGCAAACTATATATGACAGATTAAAATTAACAAAAATTTACGTGAAACGATCTTATATATTAGACGAGGTACAGTCTAATAAAAATTAACACTCTCACTTTTTAAAATGTTAAAACATATGTTCAAATTATGTTTTGTCTCATAGTGACACATTCTCAAGCAAGTGTGTCGTACAAACTTTATAAGTCATGGACAAAACAAATTTAGCAAAGTCATTGATGACACAAATTTAGCAAAAGTTAATATTGGCAATAAATCCATTTACTTTCTAGGTTCTTTGTATACTGATTTTTAGGTTGTTGCTTTTGGGTGGGCACTGGGATGGGGCCAGACCAATGCTCAGTTAAGTAAAATATAAGAGTAAAATTGTATTTTCCATGTTAATTTTGTGAATTATTCACTTCCTACCAAACAATCAAACCATATTTGTATATGGTTTTTAGTATTTAACTACTCATAATCCAATACCCATTTTCCCAATGCTAAATAATTTCCCTACTATTTTTCACAAATTCTTCACTAAAACCAGATTTTCTTGAGCAAATCTCCTACGAATCCGACGTGTAAATATTACAACTGTTATACATATGAAGAGTCACTGACACTATTAATTAAGTGATTTTTTTAAACGTAACACTTCGTATCATAACAACACACTTTATATGCTTAACAATGATGCTTGATAAAAAAAAAATTTACTAACTCAAAGTCACACAAATTTTTACCCCTTTCCCTTTGCACAAGATACGTTGATCAAGTGATTTTATTATGATTTATATTGTAATAACTACACTCAATCAAGAATAGGCATACAACACCACCAAAAGTTTGCAAGTATGGGGCTAGTTCTGCCATAAGTGGAACTCGATTAAAAATATGGCTTGTCCCGTGGGATCAAAACTTACTTCCCCTTCATTCCATCATAAAACAGAGCAGCAAAAACATCCATTACCACCTTAGGCAAAGACAACCCAACCTCCAATCCTCCCTCGCAATCCCTCGACTTGCTCAACGACATCGTGTATCTCTCTCCATCGATCGACAACACTTCGAACTTCCTCGCTCGTCCCCATCCAAAATCTACACCATAAAGATCATCTCTTGCTGATCCAGAAACGGAAAATATCGGATTCTGTACCGCGACTCCCACTTCTGCACCCCAATTCTCAGCACCTCCGAAGATGTTGTTGTTGTTAACGACCCTGTTTTTAATCTCCTCTGCTATGGCCTCCGCTGCCTTAAAGAACCCTTCTTCTCCGACGAGCTCCTCATGCCTTAGCTTCGAAAGCCCGAACATTAAACAGTTACCAAAATAGTTTCCAGGAACTGGCGGGTCGACACGGGCCCTGGCGTCAACTGCAAACAAGAAGAATTCGGGCTCATCACCTTCTTTCTCACGCGTGATCATTAATGATTTTGCTAGACAATTCCATACATGAGCTGCCATCACTACGAAAGATGATACATGAACTAAACCTGGAATTCTTTCCTGAACCAAATTCTTCAGTTTCTTGATTTCAGATTGGGTGAAAACATACGTTGCTCGAACGCTATTCGTCGGCAAGGGGAAAGACGGAGACTCCATTGGCCTTTGTCTGGTTTCGTTTAGAAAAACAGAGTCCAATTCAAGAGGGTATTTTATCAAGGATTTATCAAAAACTGGCAGCAAATATTTAATTTCACTATCTGAAATCACGAATCCCTCTTCTCCCTCCAGCTTATTGATCAAAGCCCAACATTTTATAAACCCATTAATGGAAGTAGCATCACCAACGCCATGATGGTTGGAGAAACCAATACACACACCACGGCCCGAAAACAGAGTCACCTGAATTGCAAGAACTTCGAGTAGCTTCTGGCCCGATTCTTCATCGAATATCTGCGACAAAAGAGGGATAAAATCGTAGAACTTATCAGCATCTCGAGAATGATTTCCAACAAGATTGTCAAAGTCATCACTGGACTCGAAGAAAGTTAAAGAAACAGAGTCCCCTGTTCTGTAACAGAGTTCGGGCCTTTTCTCTGGATTTACGGGGTAAACTATTTTGCCTGCAAGAGGAAAGAAGTGTTTGAGAGTTAGGGATAGTGATTCTTTCAGTTTTGGAACGAGTGTTTCCATGAAATAAGGCTTGGAAGAATCAGGGAGCTCGTAGAACAGAAGTTGGGTAATCGGATGGAACGGAAGCCACAATACGTCGAGGAAAGTGAGCGGTAGAGATTGGTCCGCCACCGTGTGGGGTGGTGGTGCAATTCGACAGCTTTCGAGCACGGTCTTCATAGTACAAACTAAAGCAATTATGTTCCGTCTCACGGTTGACCTTTTCTTCTATTAGTATAGTTTGTGTGTGTAATTTAATGGGTAGGTGTGCGTGGTAGTTTCATGTATCATTAATGAATTTCAAAGATATTTTGGGCTAGTGTCGGGGTTGGAATGGGCCTACATTTTTTTGTGGTTTACAGTTTGTGGGAGGTACTATGGGGGAACAAAATGCTAAATGTGTAATTTGATGAACATGAAAGATGAAGATTGGAAGTAGTTGGACAGAAAGGCGACAAACGTGCCACGTTTGCCTCTATTCAGAGTTGAACTACTTTTGTTTATAAACTATATTCCATAAACAGAAGCAATTTTTTACAATTTAAATTATGTGCAGCAACTTTTAAAATAAGTGTGCCTTTCAACTATTTTATAGAATTTGCAAACAAGTGCTTACAATCGAAGCAAAAACGTAAGAAGTAATGGTCATTTAATAAGCAAACGGACAAAATGGGAAGTAAGGGCCATTTAATAAAAATGCAAAAAAAACAAAAGTGTGGGCCATAGTGAAATTTGAGAAATCTAGAAGTGTTAATTGAGTATAAAAATTGTACAACTGTCATCGAACATGTGAGAAATCTCTATCCCAGGCCAGACTCTGGAACAGTCTCATACATGTTAGGAATCTCTATCTTAAAATTGAGTCAAATTTATTTTTGAAACATGATGGGAACATAGCTCTATAAACCCAATGATTATATTATAAGTGTATATAAAATTCATTTCATATAAAATTTTATCATTGATTATGACCGCCTTCTCTTCTACCAGCTTCCTCATTCTTCCAAACCTTATTTCTTGGAATTTATTCGGAAATATATTGCACAATCCATCAACTTAATTTGTTAAAACAATAATCATAATATTACTAATAATAGACAAACAAATTTATGATAGATAAAAGTCATTGACAAGACAAATTTAGCAAAGTCATTGATAAAACAAATTTCTAGTTTCTTGGTGCTTTGTCTATTGATTTTCTTGAGCTCATAGTCAATTGATTTTGAAATTCCATTAAGTGCCTATTTTAAAATTATAAAAAATATTTTAAAAATATTTATTTTTAAAGTTATTAGATACAATTTTTTAAAAACATAAATGATTCGATTTTTTTATTTGACTTTCAAAACAGACACTAAAGAAGGCGGGCATTGGGATGGGACCGGACCAATACACAATTGAGTAAAATATACATATGGGTAAATTGTATTTCCAATGTTACTTTTATGAATTATCTTTTCCTACCAAATAATCACCACATATACACATTATCATACCTGATGAATACTCACTTTTTCCATAATAGTTTCCCTGTTTTTCTTCACAAATTATTCACTAAGACCAGATTTTCTTTGCATCAGATACGTAGATCAAGTGATTTTATTATGAGCTTTAGTGTAATAACTACACTTAATCCATCAAGAACAGACATAATACAACATGCTTCATAGTAATGATGTGAAATTTGTTCACTGTGAAATTGATTCATTTTTTACAGGCATGATCATTCAGTTATCACGATTAATACTCTTTTGTATTATAAATTAGTAAATCACACCCTTCAGCTTATTATCGATAATACCTCCATTTGTAATATAAGTCACATCCTTCAAAAGATATGAATAATAATACTTTTATAAGAAAAAATTACACTCTTCATTATCACAAATTAATACCCTTTAAGAATATAAACCATCTTTAACCAATTTCATATATTTTTATTTAAAATTTATTCACCCTATGCTTTGTAAAAAATTAAGTATAAAAAATACTAACTCATTGAGTATGCAAACAAAGAAATAGATCCATCAAGTATATATCCAAGATTTATTATAGACGACATCTCAGGTCTAGATAATAGAATAAATTGAATACAAGTAAACATTTTTTCACACACAATTATTTATATTAATTCGAAACACATAAAGTTTTTAAAATTCAAAGTCCAATCACAATAAAAATAATAAGAACGCCGGTCAGCGGGCCGTCCATTAGGTCAATAAGCCACAAGAATAGACTCACATATTTTATAATTAATGTTTCACTTTATATTTTATAATAATATAAATAAATGATAATTAAAATAATAATAGATATTTAATAAACTATCATATTCATATTTTATAATAATATGAATAAATGATAATTAAAATAATAAAAAATATTTAATAAACCAGTGTTTTTAAAAATCGGTTGAACCGCCGGGTTGAACCGGTTCGAACCGCGGAACCGCTTCATGTCATGGATCCAATTACTCCTTAAAAAACGGTTAATTCGATTTTATTATTTTTATTATTTATTAAATCACTTTTTTTTTTTTTTTTATTATTTTTTCTAAACCTCTCTATATAATGTTATTGTTTTTTATCTCAATATCATTTTCTCTCAAATAAATTCATTCACAAGTCATTAATTTCATTTAGTCTTTTATCGTCGTTACATATTGTGTGGAATTAATCCACAACGCCATCATCTCTCGTCTCCAAACTCTATTGTATTTATTTTAATATAAGATTTATAAGTTATAAATTAGTATAATTTTAATATTTTATGAATAAATATTTATTTTTTAATGTAACATACAAAATATAAAAGAAATATGCATAAATCAATTTAACGGTTGAACCGTTGGACCGGCAACCGATGCCTAGACCGGTTTGAACACCGATTCGATTATGAAAACACCAGAATAAACCAAGAGCCAGAATCGATCGACCGCCGGTTCGACCGGGTTGAACAAGAACCGGCCCCGAGCCGGCCCAAATACCCCTAAAACCGTTTTATCGGTCCGAATCCGGTCAAAATCGGGTCGAATCCGGCCGAACCGCCAAAACCGATAAAACCGGTAAGAACCGGGTTTTTTTTTTATATGAAATTAAGGAATTAGGATTTTTAGGGTTATTCACCTACACGCAATCGCTACTCTTTTCCTTCATCCATCGTCGTTTCTTGTCCAGCCCGCCAACCGCCAAACGACGCCGACCGCCAACCGACGCCGACTTGTTGTGGTTTGGAGGATCTTTTTGGGGAAAGCAATAATGGAAGAAGATTGAAGATCCCACTGAATTTTACTTCTTCTACTTAATTTTTTCAATGAGATATTATTGTTGAGGTAAATCAAAGATGAAAATGGTGGATCAATTTTGGTCCCGTTGTTTATACAAAAGCGTGTGTTTTTTAATTGGGGGAGGATAGAAGTCTTGAGACTTGAGAGAGAGAGAAGAGTGGGTGAGAAAAGGAGAAGAGTGGGTGAAAATGAGGTTTAAATTTTAAATAATGAAAATAATTGTAAAATGGTAATTTGAATTGGTCAAACATAAGAATTTGTGGATGATGCTCACATTTATGGTCCATGTATTTGTTTTTTTTATTGAGTAGTATCATTTAAATTTTTTGTAATGTATACTTATTTTATATTTAACTAAATATAAGAATATTAAAAAAATTAATAAAAATTATTTAAACGGTTGAACCCCGAATTGAATCCGGTCCGCCACGTTGAATCCGACCGCCGGTTCAATTGGGGTTTGATCACCGGTTCGATTATGAAAATACTGTAATAAACTATCATATTCTAAATTCATATATTAAAAATTTATATTAATGAAACGCCAACACAATATAAAAAGTGGAACATGTGACCCAATTTTTTTTTTTTTTTCTAAACTTGTAATTTTATAACCAACCTCATACTTTTATCCTTTTAGGTGGTTTGTCTTGATGTATCGGCTCGCACTAGCTCGAATATATAATATTGTCCTTTTTAGGTGGTTTGTCTTGATGTACTGCACATGCTTACACTATGTTTATCCGTGAAGACAAAAAAAAAAAATCAATATTCATGGAAATTCACCTGAATAGTTAGGCAGAGCGAACCAATATCATGCGCAGATCTCTATGCACTTTCGCCACATGTCTTAATGCTATTGACTGGATTTATTTTTATTTGATCATTTTAAAAATTTTAGTTTTATAATATTATTTATATTAAACAAAAAGAAAAATTATATTAAAATTCATAAAAAATAAATCTCTACAAGTAGACACTAATATTAATATATTTACAATCTCATGTTTTTTCTTTTCTCTTTCAGTAATTTCTATGATTCTTATCATAGATTCAAATCATTCAAATTAATTTTTTAACTTTTCAAATTATTCAAACTCTCAAAATTATTCAAATTTTTAATCTTTTCTAAACACAGTAAATTATTGAAGCTCCCAGTTTTCAAATTTATCTTCAATATTATTTTATTTTACGCATCTATTTATAATTTGATATATTTGTTTACAAGTTTGTATTCAAATTATTTTAATTTAAATTTAATTACTGAAATTATAATTTATTTTATGTGTATGAATTTTTTTTATTTATTATAACTACTTAAGTTTGAATATCAAATACTTTATTACATCACCTCATATATATAATAAAAATTAATTATAGATAAATGTAATTATTAAATAATGAAAAATAAAAATTATTGTAGGTTGTGTTGGGTTGTTGATAAAGCTTTATGAGAAAAAAAATGAGAATGAGTTGAGTTGAGTTGTAGATTGTATATGTGGAGAGAGAAATAAATTATTTATTAAGAAATTTGGTTGTAATGGTTTGTTGATAAATATAGTCTTAGTTGGTCTTGCAAGACTCCAGATTGATTTTTGAATTAAAGTAAATAGTTTTGCCACTTCATCACAATGTTGTGTTTCCTATAAAGAGCCGGTTTGTTACGCGTATGAAATATATACTTTTTATTATCCACGCGATATATTTGATTTTTTTAAGTGTTTATTATGATGAATTAAAACATGGTATTATAAATATCACCTGGGAGGGATAATGTTTGGTATTATAAATACCATTTAGGAGGTGAGATGTATAATCATGTAAAAATGGGAAAATAAAATATAGGCTTTCGGGCCAAAAGAAAAAGGAGTGGGTCTCATATGCTTTGAGCGTGTGTCACAAGACTTATAGTGCATTTTTAGAAACATGCAATTATACAAAAAATGTAAACGTGCAACTATTTCAAAATGTAAGATATAACTATGTTCCCATATTATTACAACAAGACTTTTCGTTGTAAATAAGTCGATTTTTTTTCAAAGATAACAAATCGCACGCTTAAAATGTCTTATGAATCGACAAAATGACCCGGGTAGGATATACCAAACAAGATATAATTTGTTTTCCCATGATTTCATTTAGTTTCTAAAATGTACTATGAATGCATACAAGACCTAGCTAAGAAAAAATCATCAAATATACCAAACACTTAAAAAGGTAGGATATAATTTGTTTTCCCATGATTTCATTTATTTTCCCAAGTAACAAATGGGCTCTAATTAAGCACTCAAATCATATACTAAAAAATTAAGGAAAAGAAGTCTAAAACTCATATTCCTTTCCAATGACGACCCCGCTCCAGAGTTGCCGAATTGCTCCGCCGCCGCACACGGTGGCGGACCAATCACTGCCAGTCACATTCCTCGATATAATGTGGCTGCATTTTCCCCCGAATCGTCGCCTTCTGTTCTACGAGCTCACTGATTCTTCCAAGCCTTATTTCATGGAAACACTCGTTCCTAAACTCAAAGAATCACTCTCCCTAACTCTAAAACACTTTTTTCCACTCGCAGGCAAAATAGTTTATCCTTTAAATTCAGAGAAAAAGCCCGAAATCCGTTTCAGAACAGGAGACTCTGTTTCTTTAACTTTCTTCGAGTCCAGCGTTGACTTTGACAATCTTGTTGGAAATCATGCTCAAGAAGCTGACAATTTCTACGATTTCATCCCTCTGTTGTCGCAGGAAACCGATGAACAATCGGATCGGAAGATACTCGAAGTTTTTGCGATTCATGTTACTCTGTTTTCGGGCCGTGGTGTGTGTATTGGTCTTTCCACCACCCTTCATAGCGTTGGCGATGGTAGTTCAATGGCGAGGTTTATAGAATGTTGGGCTCTAATCAATAAGCTGCAAGGAAAAGAGGGGTTCTTGATTTCAGATGGTGAAATTAAATCTTTGCTGCCAGTTTTTGATCGATCCCTGATAAAGTACCCTTATGAATTGGACTTTGTTTTTCTGAACCAAATCAAGAAAATGCCAATGGCGCCGCCCTCTTTCCCCTTGCCAACGGATAGGGTTCGAGCAACGTATGTTTTGACCCAATATGAAATCAAGAAACTGAAGGATTTGGTTAAGGAAAGAATTCCAGGTTTAGTTCATCTATCATCTTTTGTAGTGATGGCAGCTTATGTATGGAATTGTCTAGCGAAATCATTAATGATCGCGTGTGAGAAAGAAGGTGACGAGCCCGAATTCTTCTCTTTTGCAGTTGACGCCAGGGCCCGAATCAACCCTCCAGTTCCTCGAAACTATTTTGGTAACTGTTTAGGGTTCGGGCTTTCAAAGCTGAGGCATGAGGAGCTCATCGGAGAAGAAGGGTTCTTCATGGCTGCGGAGGCCATATCAGAGGAGATTCAAACCGGGGTGATTAACAACGGAGATATCTTTGGTGGTGCAGAGAATTGGAGGTCAGAAAAACAGAATCGAATATCGGTTTCTGGATCAGCAAGTGTTGATCTTTATGGTGCCGATTTTGGATGGGGACGAGCGAGAAAGCTCGAATCATTGTCGATTGATGGAAGGAGATATCAAATTTCGTTGTGTAAGTCGAGGGATTGCGACAGAGGATTGGAGATTGGGGTGTCTTTGCCTAAGGTGATTATGGATGCTTTTGCTGCTCTGTTTTATGATGGAATAAGGGGGAATAAGTGTGCTGTTGTTGCAAGCCGGCTATGAGTTTTATGGATGCTTTTGCTGCTCTGTTTTGTAGATTGATGGAATAAGAATTGTTTTCTGTAACCTTTTAGTAAGAGTTTGTTGGTGGTTTTGTACTTTGCAATAATGCTTTTGAGTGAATTGATCCGGAATTCCCTCCATTTTTAAATGGGTTGTTTTGTGAACTTGAAGTATGAAAATAGAGTTTAAAAGAACAATTGAAAAGTAAAGTTGTTGGATACTGAAAGAATACTGAATGTGATGTAATTACTTTTTATTAGAAAAAAAAGTAATTACAATTGACACTACAATCGCCAAGACTCAAACACCCGACTCTATTTTTATACGTGAAACACTCTAACTCACTCTTTTGGAGACACACACCTCACGCCTTAATCTTTTCTATATTGTTCACTTGCTTCTTCACACTTACTTGATGGTTACTTACTCACACACACACATAGGTAGCTATCTTCTAATATTTATAGTAAACTAAGTCGGTTGAATCAACCTTCATTAGTAATACTAGAATTATCTAGACATTAGCAATACTAGAGTTATCTAGTTGCTCTTCCAAGTTTGACTCTAGAAGAATCCATAATGTTGTGGGCTTAAATATCTGACGACCTAAAAATTTGGCAATCTTGCATGTTCTTGTCCATTCTAAAAGATTCCAAAGGAGGTGGTGATATTTTCAATACTCCCCCTCAACACCGACTTTCTTTTCTCGATCTCATGCTCAGTTGTTCTCTTAACTTCTGAAATCTTGTTGTGTTGAGCCCTTTAGTGAATATATCTGCAGTTTGGTCTTCACTCTTAATTTGAAGCATCTGCAATTCTTCTTGCAATACTTTTTCCCTCATAAAATGGTAATGAACCTCCACATGCTTCGTCCGAGCATGAAAAACTGGATTTTCTGCTAAACGAATTGCGATTGATTATCACAAAGAAAGTTGTACCTTGTAGTCTCAGAACTCGATGTAGATCCTCCATCAACTGCATGAGCCACATACTCTCTTGAGTCTGCCGCCGCCACGCTTTATACTCATACTTTCGAAGAGTTTGATAAGGATACGGTTGGTTGTCTTTTGCTGCACCAAGATACAACTCCCGATCCAAGCTTGAATACAAATCCCGTCGTTGATCGACGATTATCATGGTCTCCCGCATAATCGATGATCGCGAAGATCCAACTATCTTAATTTCATCACCTTTCTTATAAAAGAGACCATAGTCAACGGTATCTTTGACGTACCTCAATATTCGGCGTACTGCTTCCAAATGAGGCTTCTTAGGTTGTTGCATATATCGACTTGCCATGCCCACTGCATACGAGATGTCTGGTCGAGTCAGTGTTAGGTAGATCAGACTTCCAACCAATTGTCGATACATTGCCCCATCTTGTAGATTCTTGCCTTCGTGAGCACATAGCTTGACATTAACTTCCATGGGTGTCGAAATAGGCTTGCACTCGAGCATTCCAAACTTTTGTAGCAAGTCCTTCGCGTACTTATGTTGGCAGAGAAATAATCCTTCTTTGGTTCTGTCAACTTCTAATCCCAAGAAATGCTTCAGTTCTCCAAGCTCTTTCATTTGAAAACGAACTGCAAGATTTACCTTTGTTTGATGAATTTCAGGCTCATCATCGCCAGTGATGATGAGGTCGTCCATATAAACCAGCACAATCGAGAACTTCTTTTCTTTTGTCTTGATAAATAAGCTTGAATCTGCATGTGTCATGACGTATCCACTTTCCACCAAGAACTCGGCAATTTTTCCATACCACGCCCTTGGAGCCTGTTTTAGTCTGTAAAGTGCCTTTCTCAGCTTGCAGACATAATCAGGATGAGCTTTATTCTCGAATCCTCTAGGCTGGACCATATATATTTCTCGATTTAACTCTCCGTGCAGGAACGCATTCTTCACATCCATCTGCCACAATCTCCAGTCTTTACTTGCGGCAAGTGCTAACAGGACTCGTACTGTTGTAATCTTCGCAACAGGACTAAAAGTCTCATCGTAGTCTATCCCATATTGCTGAGAGAATCCTCGGGCTACTAATGGGGCCTTATATCTCTCAATAGATCCATCTGGACGAGTTTTTAATTTGTAAACCCATTTACAAGATATAGGTTTTACCTCTTTTGGCTTTGGTACCAGCTCCCAAGTGTGGTTCTTCTCCAGGGCGCTTATCTCTTCTTTCATAGCTTCCAGCCACTTAGTATTTTTAGACGCTTCTTCATACGATTCCGGTTCTCTAGAGCTTTCTTCTTGAGCATCTACAATATTTTTCCTTGTCTTATTCATGTACGATGATTCTGCTGACATCACGTAGACAGACTCTAATCGTTGGTCCTCCATTACTGGTGTTCCAGAGATCTTAACATCTTGATATACTTTAACGTCACTGGGACCAAATATCACGTGGTGACCCGATGCTGTAAGTTGTGCTACAGACATTAAGTTTTTCTTCATACCTGGTATATGGTAAACATCTTGGAGTGAAACTTCCTTCGTACTGAACCGTGGCACGAAGTTTGTTTTACCAACGTGGGCGATTGGTAATCTTGAATTATTTGCAGTCACCACCACACCATTGCCTTTTTACTCGGTCAAATTCTGCAATTTCTCTTTATCTCCGGTCATATGGTTTGAGCAGCCTAAATCGACTATCCAAACATTATTGTAGTCGATCAACTCCGGGATAATTGCTGTTAGAGCTTTCTCTTCCTCTTCCACAGCAAAAGATGCTTCGATGTCCCATTCATCATCACTCGTACGTCCCGTACTTGACATGGCTGCATTACCCTCTATATTTTTCTTCTTTGACCAACAATTCTTAGCTATGTGACCCTTCTTCCCGCAATTGTAGCACACGCCATTGAATCTTCTATTCTGTTGAGATTCGTCGAATCTGTTGTTTATTTGTTGAGCTCCCCCTAATTTAGAGCTCCTCGATCGATTGGCTTGGATCATCGTCTCTTTTGATTCTTCTGTCATTATTCTTGTTGAGCCGACCTCTAGTTTTATTACTATAGAGTGCTTCTTCGTCATTCTTGGATGAGGATCCCAAAATTTACTTAGCTAACGCCTCCTGGTCAGCTAGCAAATTTTCTAACTTAATGTTTAGGGTTGAGTAGGCCAACCTTGTATAGCGGCAATAAAAAACTTCTATATTCCTACTCAATCCATGAATGACGATTCTTCTAATTCTTGAGTCAGACATGCCAGCAGAAGAATCCAATGCAGAGATTTCGCGACAGAGAGACTTTACCTTGGCGAAATATTGATTTATTGTCATGACGCCTTGTGTGATTGAGAGAAGTTCGTTCTCAAGAAGTTGCAGCCTCGCATCGTTCTTCTTGGAAAATAGCGTAGCAAAGGTGTTCCACGTGTCCTTGGGTGTCTTCGCCTCCCTTATGTGCTCCAACATTTCCTCCTCAATGGTGGTCTTGATCGCGAACAATGCCTTTCCAGCTCTAATCTTCCATTTCTTCAGAGCGACAACATCTCCTTCTGGTGGTATGACATCACTACCATCCACTATCTCCCATAGGTCTTGGCCTTGGAGATATGACTCCATGTACAACGACCACGTGTTGTAATTTTGGTTGTTAAGCTTCTTGATTCCACCGACCAATTGTAGGTCACCCATCATCGTGGCTCAACCAAACTTGATGACGTTAAGCAAGCTTGATTTTTGAAGACAAGCTCCACAGTACGAAATCGCACACGACACCGCAGTACTAAACTGCACAAATTATGCAAGAAGCTCGACCAACGAGTCTCAAACGACACCGAAAATCGCCTTTGCTCGATACCACTTGTTGGATACCGAGCAACACTTTCGAGTGTGATGTAATTACTTTTTATTAGAGAAAAAGAGTAATTACAATTGACACTACAATCGCCAAGACTCAAACACCCGACTCTATTTTTATACGTGAAACACTCTAACTCACTCTTTTGGAGACACACACCTCACACCTTAATCCTTTCTATATTGTTCACTTGCTTCTTCACACTTACTTGATGGTTACTTACTCACACACACACATAGGTAGCTATCTTCTAATATTTATAGTAAACTAAGTCGGTTGAATCAACCTTCATTAGTAATACTAGAATTATCTAGACATTAGCAATACTAGAGTTATCTAGTTGCTCTTCCAAGTTTGACTCTAGAAGAATGCATAATGTTGTGGGCTTAAATATCTGCCGACCTAAAAATTTGGCAATCTTGCATGTTCTTGTCCATTCTAGAAGATTCCAAAGGAGGTGGTGATATTTTCAATAAAAGTTGTCATGGAGAAACTACTTACTGAAAGATTGGAGTTGAAGAAAGTGGGAAGAAATCTTCGAACCTATCAGCATCTTGAGCATGATTTCCGACAAGATTATCAAAGTCATCACTAAACTCGAAAAAAGTTAAAGAAACAGAGTCCCCTGCCCGGTAACGGAGTTTGGGCTTTCCTTTGAATTTAAAGGATCAAGTATGGTGCCTGCAAAAGGAAAGGTGAGGTTACAGCTTAGGTACTTATAGATGAAGCTAACCATAGAATACATGTGCCTAGGGTGTATGATAAGAAGTGTACGGTTGGTGTGTACAATAGTGAGTGTATAATAAAAACTTATTCTTCATGCTCCTCTCAAGTTGGAACTGAAATGTTGATGCAGTGGCCTAGCAAGAGTCATGGTAATTTTGACCAGAATACGTAAAGCACATGTCCAAAACGACGTTGTTTTGAACAATTTTGAGCGACCTCCGCTGGTTTGAGACTAAATTGGATCAAATTGAATACATATGAGATTAAATTGGAAAAATTGATAAATTATGAGACAATTTCAATAAAAATACAAAGTTACGATCAATCAAAATTAGAACGAAGGGACTAGTTGTTTTAATTCAATTTAAGAACATTTATGAATTTCAATAAGTATCCCACATATTTTCTCAATCCAAACACAAATGTTAAATTTTTAGTATAAAAAACATACTCCCTCCGTCCACCTATAAGTTTCTCCCTTTCCTTTTTTATCCGTCCAACAATAAGTTTCCTGTTTCCATAAATAGAAAAAGTAACACTCCACTATCAATATATTTATTCTCACTTTTTTACATTATATTACAAAATTGTCACTATTTCCCTTTACTCTTCATCCCAAATTCACCATTTTTGCCCACCATTTATTATTTTATTATTTTTTCTTAATCTCTCAAAAGAAACAAGAAAGTTATTCATGGATAGAGGGAGTATATTTTAATTCATACAGTATAGTTTAGTCCTACCCACTCTTATCACAAGTCGGTCTTGTGAAGCACATAAGACCTTATTAAACTAATTTGTATAGCCAGCACGACAATGTATTATCTAAATATGACATTTCGGGAGCCAATCCAATTCATTAGCCCAATTAATATCCTTGAACTGGGTCGGTCCGGCCCAAGCTCTATCAGACTTACTTTGGCCTCCTAAATTTTATTTTTTAGTAAAAGAAAATTATAACTAAATTCAATTTTCGTAACAAAAATTTAACATAAAAAATATACTAACTAAGCAAGTGTGCAAATAAAGAATTAGATCTATCAAATGTATATCTTGCAAAGATTTATCATAGTATGTTTAACAAAATAAATTGAATGCAAGTAATCATTTTTTTCCGCACACAATTTATTTATGTTGATTGGAAACACATAAAATTTTTAAAATCCAAAGTCCAATCATAATGAAAATGTCGGGCCAAATGGGCCGTCCATTAGGCCCATAAACCATATAGATTGCCTACCCTTTTTTTTAATATAAAAACTCGTATGAGACGCGATCTGAAATTAACATAAATCAACACCATCCCCAAAATATTGAAGCATCATTGTTAATTATGCTTGGTCTCACCGTAAAACCGCCTCACGCAAGTATTCCTCATTTTTTTAAAACATGTCTTTTATAACCTACTTCATACTTCTTTTTAGCCTTTTTACTTTTAGGTCGGTTGACCCAATCTATCGGGCTCGACTTGCGTTAACACATGCATGCTTGAATTAAAATAAATATTTTTGATACTTCATGTCACGTTGTGTTTCCAATAACTACGCACTCGAATCACACCAAAAGTTAAGGTAAAGAAGTCAACACTCCAAAACTCATATTCCTTTCCGACAACCACCTCGCCGAGAGTTGCCGCATTTGTTCCGCCTCACTTTACGGTGTGGCGGACCAATCACTTACCGCCGCTTTCCTCGATATAATGTGGCTGCCTTTTTCCCCGATTAAATCAGCCTTTATTTTCTACGAGCTCCCTGATTCTTCCAAGCCTTATTTCATGGAAACAATCGTTCCTAAACTCAAAGAATCACTATCCCTAACTCTCAAACACTTCATAGCGTAGGCGATGCTAGTTCGATGGCGGGGTTTATAGAATCTTGGGCTTTGATTAATAAGAATCAAGGAGAAGAAGGGATCTTGAAATCCTTGTTGCCGGTTTTAACGGATCCCGATAAAGTACCTGTTGAATTGGACTCTCTTTTTTCAGGAAAAAATCAAGGAAATACCGATGGCGTCGCCCTCTTCCCCCTTGCCGACAAATAGGGTTCGAGCAACGTATGTTTTCACGCAATCCGAAATCAAGAAACTGAAAGATTTGGTTCTGGAAAGGGAAAATATCGAAATTTTATATGGTAAGTATGATTTGACTTGGAATTTTCAAAGGTGGGCGTCGAAATTTGTTGAATTTCTTTTTATGTGAATAATATTTCAGAAGGAAGGGTAGTTGGCTACCTACTTCCCACTTATCAATAAAAAAATCGAAATTTTGAAATATTTTACTTCAATTTATATATAATTAAATTGAGTATAGATTTGATTAAGTGGTATATCAATTATTCTATGTAAAATTCCCATCAAGCCCTCAACTATCCATTTTTATTTTAAAAATTCAGAAAACAATTTTTCTATGCAAAAAAGTTTTTAAATTATATAATTTTTATTTTATGATATTCTAGATTTTTTTTCTTTTCAAAAACTCTTAAATTATGAGTATATGATCTTAAATATCACTGACAAAAACTTGTATAGATCTGGTTCATGCTATGAACTCGGTTATTTAAGTATCACTGTTACATACAAAATTTCTAACTGTTATGTATAAAAATTATCATTGTTATGAACAAAAATAATCACTGTTTAGAAAATGTTATATTTTTAAACAGTGAAAGTTTTTGTGCATAACAGTGATAGTTTTTACACATAATTGATGATAGAAGCCAAATGTGTGAACTTGGTTTTACATGAAATAATTACTCAATATCATATACTTATGATACCAATGAAATTGCACACACACTCTGGTAAAACTTGACCATATTATATAAAATAAATGAGTAGGTCTATTGTACAAATTTGTATAAATACAAATTAATAAATTTAGGAAATTAATTAATTCGCGGGTCTAACACCTACCTTATGGGTTACCCGTATCTCTCCAATGATGTGCGCGACAAATATATAAGTGATGATTACAACTTTTTCGTGTTGGTTATTCTTTCTGATTGGTTGGGTAATTGGTTTTCAAGTGGGAGGTCTTGGGCTCAACTCCTAGTCGCTACTTTGTAACTTTTTATTTTTTATTTTTTACTATGACTTTATGGCTAGATTTTTTTGCAATATAGTAAATCATCATTTCATCCTTTTTTTAAAAAAAAAAATGCTTTGCAAATAAGTTGAAAAACTTTTCAATATTTTCTTTTTCAAAATGAAATGCATTTCGTTTCACTTTTAAATATTTGTTTTGTATCATCCACAACTTCATCATTATTATTCTTTGACTCATTCTTCTTACTTATTTCTTGGAAAGAACTCTCTTATGATTCAAGTCTTTGACCGCAAGACTCATGTAACTGAATGACCCATTTAAAAAAAATATTTGACTCATTGAATATATTAAGCATGTTACGTGAATACACGCGGGTAGAGTTAGGGGGCGAAGGGATTAAATCCGTCTTGTGATTCTTGCATGAAACTTTGTTCATTTCTTGTCTTTTTTTTTGCCACCTACCGGTGTCACCTTCTATTTACAGTATCACATCTAAATACACACAATATTAAGTTATAAGGAATACAACACGCTTTAAATTAAATGTATTGAACTACAGTATCACATGTTAATGTATTCAGTAGTACATCATAAGTCAAACAGTATTACATCATAAAACAAACAATATTACATATTCATTCACATAGTAACATTCTCTGACAACTTGGTTCCAATTAAAATTCATAATCAAGTTAAAATTAGAAGGGAATAATGCAAATTTGGAGCAGTATTACAAACAAAACGTAACAATATTACATGTAAAAACGTAATAGTATTATATATTTAGAACATAAGAAAAATTGGTTATTGGAAGGTTCGACTAAAGGATCTTCTTCTCCATGAGGATCAAAACCTGTGCAATATTCGTTTAACCATATTATCGCACTTATAGCAGTGGGATGCATTGACAATAATTCCATTATTATGCTTCTTCAGTGAGTGATTTGTTAATTACCATAATCTATTGTAACTTGTTTGCTGAATCTGGGCATCAATGGAGTCACAGCTAGAATTCAAGGCTTGGACTACCATTTCTGTTAGCAAAATAGTTGAGCAACCTACTGTATATTTAAAAAATTAAAACTTCAAAAATAATAGAGTTAATACAGAGTAAATTACAGGGGAGAAGTGATTGGATTGAATACGTACCTGGTTTCTTGCAATTTTCAATAGGAAATTATCCAAATCTTTGAGGAATGAAAACGATTGTTCATGTTCGTTCTATTTTAATCGCTGATTCTCTCAGAAAAACCGCTCTCATCCCTGAGACGGCGACGATGAGTACGACGGTGGACAATGACGGCAGCGAGTCATCGACGGCAATAGGAAACGAAGCGACGATTGGTAGGCCCACTTAAAACGAAATTAAGCCCAATCAGCCTAATATATATATATGCGGGTTGAAGGGTTGGAGCGGGTTGGAGTAATTGACCTTCCACGAATTTTTGGGTCAAAATTGGGTCTCAATTGAGATTTGTATGTATCTGAAATTTGATCCTGATTTTGTCAAAATGAATATCATTATATTTATAAATTGATACAACTATTTTTATAAAACAAAAGTCTAGTATGCAAATTTGTATAGATACAAAAACTTTAATTTTAAACCCAATTCTATAATTGATGAATGTAATACAAAATTGAGTGATTCATGATTCACTCGATCTGACTAGTTCATGGTTCACCCAGCTCAAATAGGTCATAATTTAGGGTTAATTATTTAGTGTTTATGGTGTAGTTGGTTGATTTAGGGCAATTTTATAGATTTTCATCTATACAAATTTGCACACTAGACCTACTCTTTATAAATTAATACTAATAATATTTAATACTATAAATTTAACTTATAAATATAATGATATTAGTTGATAAATGGAGTCGTATTAATTTATAAGTGCAGCGGTATAAATTTCATAATATGAACAAATTTTATCGAAAATTTACTCTTGAAATTGGGTTGATGTATCAAATTTTAACGGAAAATATTAACTTACCTCCACAAAATTCATGAATTTCAATTAATAGAGACATCGTAAAACAAGAATAATACATTTAAAATAAAAAGTTAAAATAAACAATTCAAAAAACCTTACGAAATAAAATAGATTGTGTAGGGATTTTAAATGCTTCATGCTAAAACTGTTCAATATAAAAAGTGTTAAGTCTTGTATGCATTCAGGTGCACCGGTGAAAATACATGTGTTGGTGCTCGAAATGGTGCTTAACGTTTTGGACAGAAAGTGGGGGGAAGAAGAAGAGTGGGCTTTAATATATCGTATCACATTTGAGATAGTTTTATAAATCGTTGCAATTTAAGACGGTAGAACCGTCTCTAAATCGATTTTGAAAATTTGAGACGAAAAAACCGTCTCAAATAACTTTTAATTTTTTTAATTCTTTTGGCTTTTAATTTTAATTTTCACCCTGTAACTTATATATCTTTATCACTTTTTTATTTTGATTCATGTAAGTTATATGACAAAAATTAAAATTTAAAAGTCAAAAACTCAAAACGTCGAAAAAATATGTAAATTACAGAACAAAAATTAGAAATTTAAAAATCAACCAGAACAAAAACAAAAAAAAAAAAGTGGCAAATTTATGAGACGAAAAAAACAAGTTTCCCCACTAAAAACAAGCTTGTTCATATAAATAAACCAACTCAGAGTTAGTTAATGGTAATGCTTTCTTTCATTTGTTGAAGAAGGTCTAATATTCCTCACTTGTTACCAACTGAACTTGTTCGAAAATTACTTGCTAAAACCAGAACCAATTTGTGAATCTAGATATAATTTAAAGCATAAATTAAACAACACACTTTATTCAAACAAAAACACTACCAAAACTTACTCACTTTTGATTCCATCATAAAACAGAGCAGCAAAAGCATCCATAATCCCCTCCGGCAAAGACAAACCAACCTCCAATCCTCCTTCCCAATCCCTCGATTTGCACAATGACATCGCGTATCTCTCCCCATCAATCGACAGCGCTTCGAGCTTTCTCGCTTTCCCCATCCAAAATCCGCACTGTAAAGATCGACTCTTGCTGATCCAGAAACTGATAATATTCGATTCTGTACCACGAACCCTATTTCTTCCATCCAATTCTCGGCACCACCCAAGATGTTGTTGTTGTTAGCGACCCTGTTTTTAATCTCCCCTGCTATGGCATCCGCCGCCGCAAAGAACCCTTCCTCTCCGACGAGCTCCCCATGCCCGATTTTCGAAGCCCGTATGTTAAAACATTACCGAAATAGTTTCCGGGAACTGGTGGATCGATTCGGGCCCTGGAATCAACTGCAAACAGGAAGAATTCGGGCTTATCATCATCAACAATCACTTTCTCTTCATCACCAGCTAATGATGATTTTTTGCTAAACAATTCCATACATAAGCTGCCACCACTACAAAAGATGAAACATGACCCAAACCTGGAATTTTTTCCAGAACCAAATTCTTCAATTTCTTGATTTCAGATTGGGTGAAAACGTATGTAGCTCGAACCCTATTAGTTGGTAACGGGAAAGAGGGCGGCGCCATTGGGATTTTCTTGATTTGGCTCAGAAAAACAGAGTCCAATTCATGAGGTAATTTATCAGGGATCGATGAAAAACTGGCAGCAGAGATTTCGATTCGCTATCCGAAATCAAGAACCCGTCTTCTCCTCCGAGTTTATTGATCAAAGCCCATGATTTTATAAACCCCACAATCGAACTAGCGTCACCAATGCTATGATGATTGGAGAAACCAATACACACCCCACGGCCCGAAAACAGAGTCACCTGAATCGCAAGAACTTCGAGTAGATTCTGATCGGATTCTTCATGGGTTTGTGACAACTTAGGGATGAAATCGTAGAATTTATCAGAATCACGAGCTTGATTTCCAACAAGATTGTCAAAATCATGGGTAGACTCGAAGAAAGTTAAAGAAACAGAGTCCCCTGCCCTGTAACGGATTTCGGGCTTTTTCTCTGAATTTAAAGGATAAACAATTTTTCCTGCGAGTGGAAAGAAGTGTTTGAGAGTTAGGGATAGTGATTCTTTGAGTTTAGGAACGAGTGTTCCCATGAAATAAGGCCTGGAAGAATCAGGGAGCTCGTAGAAGAGAAGGCGGCGGATTGGGTGAAATTTGAGCCACATGAAATCGAGGAAAGTGAGTGGCAGTGATTGGTCCGCCACCGTGTGCGGCGGCGGTGCAATTCGGCAGCTGTGGAGCAGGGTCGTTGTCATCGGAGGCGAAAAATAACGAAACCTACTCTTGTGAATGTGATATGATATATTAATACTAGTGTGCTGTTTCGTGGGATGCCTGATTTGTAACAAATGTACAATTCAAAGCAGCACGTGTCGCTTGATCAGCTCATGTATAATAAGGGCCTGTTTGCAAATTTAATAAGCATTGAAGTGATTATTTTCAAATGGAGTTTCCATGATAAAGTTATTAATTTAAGGACAAATATTGTATGCGAAATTTATTTATAATATAAAATTAATATAATTATACTTAAAAATTAATACCACTATTTTTATAAACTAATATTTATAATATTTAATATTATACTATCAATTTACATATTTAATTATATTAATTAGTAAATATTATAGTATTAATTATAAATGTAATGATATAGATTTTATATTATGAAAAAAAAATTTCGCTAAAATTTGCTCTAATTTATGTTGTTTGGGTTCTTGTGTAACAAGAAAAGTAAACCTCGTTGTTATTAGTAGTATTAATTTGCATTCTTGTATAACAAGAAAGGAAAATCTGATTCTGAAAAGATCGAACCCACTCACTAGGATCTGCCCCATATCTTATATCAATCATTCAAATTTTATTAAGAGACCGTGTTACGTGGTATAGGATATGAAAATATATGAAATCATGTGATACATTTTACTTATCTATATGATATATTTGACTTTTTTAAGTGTTTGTTATGATGTATTCAAATCATGATTTATTTTACTTCAACCGTTTGTTAAGATTGATAAAGATATGAGAATTCATTTGATAAATATTAATTTTACTATTATACCCCTTATTACATATATATTTTTACCAACAATGAATTAAAATATGGTTATTTATGTCAATTAACAACAATGGATAATATTTGGTATTAGAAATACCACCTAGGAGGTGGGATCCATAATCATGTAAAAATGGGAAAAGGAAATGCGGGCCTTCGAGCCAAGGGGAAAAGTCATCAAACATACTAAACACTTGAAAAAGTGAGATATGATTTATTTTCCCCTCTTTTCCTTTCTTTTCTCGCTTAACAAACGGCCTCTAAATATAATTGCACGGACTTCGATCATGTGTTGTGCAGTATCGTGTTGTGCAGTAAATATGTGTAGGTTTATAGTGTGTTTTTTAGCTGGATAACACAATCATGTAATGTACTAAATTTTAGCTGAATAGTGGGTTTATATGACTGTGCTATTCAGCTAAAAAAATACACTATAGACTGTGCGGGTTTATTGCATAACACAATGCCGTAAAACATATAATCCAAATCTCAACCGTAGTCCATTCAATGTCTTGTACATATGTATACATATGATCGAATTTTTATGTATAACTTAATCCACTTTTCTTTACCTAATTCGAAATTTACAGTAAATTTCAGTTCTCATAATTCTAGAATAAGTCCAGAAAACAATTCTTTAAATAAGACTTAAAAGAAGATAAGCAGGTTTTTATATGATTGGGATTTGTAAGGGAACATACTGGTGCACAATCAAATATGTTTGTTATATCATAACTGATAAGCAAACTATATATGACAGATTAAAATTAACAAAAACTTACGTGAAACGATCTTATATATGAGACGAGATACAATCTAATAAAAATTAACACCCTCACTTTTCAAAATGTGAAAACATATGTTCAAATTATGTTTTGTCTCATAGTGACACCTTCTCATACAAGTGTGTCATACAAACTTTATAAGTCATGGACAAAACAAATTTAGCAAAGTCATTGATGAAACAAATTTAGCAAAGTTAATATTGGCAATAAATCCATTTACTTTCTAGGTTCTTTGTATACTGATTTTTAGGTTGTGGGCCAGACCAATGCTCAGTTAAGTAAAATATAAGAGTAAAATTGTATTTTCCATGTTAATTTTGTGAATTATTCACTTCCTACCAAACAATCAAACCATATTTGTATATGGTTTTTAGTATTTAACTTAATCCAATACCCATTTTCCCAATGCTAAATAATTTCCCTACTATTTTTCACAAATTCTTCACTAAAACCAGATTTTCTTGAGCAAATCTCCTCTTAATCTGAATTAACATGAACTTTTTCTTTTCGTGTCAGCGTCACGTGTAAATATTACAATTGTGTGGGGTGGTGGTGCAATTCGACAGCTTTCGAGCAGGGTCTTCATAGTACAAATTAAAGCAATTATGTTCCGTCTCACGGTTGACCTTTTCTTCTATTAGTATAGTTTGTGTGTGTAATTTAATGGGTAGGTGTAGGGGTGGAGGAAATACCGAAAATACTGGGTATATCAAGATTTACCGTGTCTTAAAAAATTTCGATGCGATAATGCATTTGAAAATATAGAAAATTTCGGTATATCGAAATATTTCTGATACCTAAATATTTTTAGATATATATTTAGATATCTTAGGATATATTGAAATTTATGTGCAGTGTCGATATGTAATATCGGCATCTTGAAAAATTCGGTATATCTGATTTTTCGACGACAACGGTATATAAATTTTTCAAGATCGAAAATTTCGATGCGATAACTATACGACGAAAAAATTTTTGTAGATGTCAATCGGCCCACCTCTGGAGGTAGGTGTGCGTGGTAGTTGCATGTATCATTAATGAATTTCAAAGATATTTTGGGCTAGTGTCGGGGTTGGAATGGGCCTACATTTTTTTGTGGTTTACAGTTTGTGGGAGAGGTACTATGGGGGAACAAAATGCTAAATGTGTAATTTGATGAACATGAAAGATGAAGATTGGAAGTAGTTGGACAGAAAGGCGACAAACGTGCCACGTTTGCCTCTATTCAGAGTTGAACTACTTTTGTTTATAAACTATATTCCATAAACAGAAGCAATTTTTTACAATTTAAATTATGTGCAGCAACTTTTAAAATAAGTGTGCCTTTCAACTATTTTATAGAATTTGCAAACAAGTGCTTACAATCGAAGCAAAAACGTAAGAAGTAATGGTCATTTAATAAGCAAACGGACAAAATGGGAAGTAAGGGCCATTTAATAAAAATGCAAAAAAAAAAAAAAAATGTGAGCCATAGTGAAATTTTTAGCATGTGCAGGAAAATATATACTCCCTCCAATTTTTAATACATGTCATTTTATAATTAAACTACAAATTAAAGTAGTATTTTTTTGGCCAATATTGCCCTTAATTAATTAGACCATAAATAAAATATCCCTAAATTAAAGGAAAGATAAATGGAAAGTTTTGTGGGAAATTAATTTTATGAGTTGAAAAGTAATAGGGGTAAAATTGACATACATAAGGAAAAATAATAAAAATGACATTTATTGAAAAATTAGTGTAAAAGCTAAAATGACATGTATTAAAAGAGAGAGTAAGAAGTTTGTGTTTTCTCATTTTATATTTCATTACATCTTATGACATTTTATATTAATGATATCATTAATGCACGTAACGCCTTATAGTTATTCAAAAATTAAATGATATCTCAAAATATCAAACAAAGGATTTTTATTTTTTTTTTTTTACAGGAAGAAAACTTAAGTGCACGTAGTGCATATATCAAGAAGGTCATCCACAATAATCGGAGGCTCAACCCAACAATGAGGCTCTCAAAATCACGAGCAGCCCTAGCAATATTACATGTCAATAGATTGACATTTCGATTCACCCAAAAGACTCGAAAATTAGAATTCTCCACTCCAACAATAATCAAACAGACAGAGAGTTTTAAGACTTCGTTTTCTTGCCTTATTTCTTACAAGAGAACTTACCATTGTTATTTCACATTTGAGAATGTATACATATAATAAAATAGCAATACGAGATACGTAGACTATATCACGCGAGTCCTATCTAGAAGTGTTAATTGAGTATAAAAATTGTACAACTGTCATCGAACATGTGAGAAATCTCTATCCCAGGCCAGACTCTGGAACAGTCTCATACATTTTAGGAATCCCCATCTTAAAATTGAGTCAAATTTATTTTTGAAACATGATGGGAACATAGCTCTATAAACCCAATGATTATATTATAAGTGTATATAAAATTCATTTCATATAAAATTTTATCATTGATTATGACCGCCTTCTCTTCTACCTGCTTCCTCATTCTTCCAAACCTTATTTCTTGGAATTTATTCGGAAGTATATTGCACAATCCATCAACTTAATTTGTTAAAACAATAATCATAATATTACTAATAATAGACAAACAAATTTATGATAGATAAAAGTCATTGACAAGACAAATTTAGCAAAGTCATTGATAAAACAAATTTCTAGTTTCTTGGTGCTTTGTCTATTGATTTTCTTGAGCTCATAGTCAATTGATTTTGGAATTCCATTAAATGCCTCTTTTAAAATTCTAAAAAATATTTTAAAAATATTTATTTTTAAAGTTATTAGATACAATTTTTTAAAAACATAAATGATTCGATTTTTTTATTTGACTTTCAAAACAGACACTAAAGAAGGCGGGCATTGGGATGGGATGGGACCGGACCAATACACAATTGAGTAAAATATACATATGGGTATATTGTATTTCCAATGTTACTTTTATGAATTATCTTTTCCTACCAAATAATCACCACATATAAACATTATCATACCTGATGAATACTCACTTTTTCCATAATAGTTTCCCTGTTTTTCTTCACAAATTATTCACTAAAACCAGATTTTCTTTGCATCAGATACGTAGATCAAGTGATTTTATTATGAGTTCTAGTGTAATAACTACACTTAATCCATCAAGAACAGACATAATACAACATGCTTGATAGTAATGATGTGAAATTTATTCACTGTGAAATTGATTCATTTTTTACAGGCATGATCATTCAGTTATCACGATTAATACTCTTTTGTATTATAAATTAGTAAATCACACCCTTCAGTTATCAGTGCTAATACCCTCTGTTGTAATATAAGTCACATCCTTCAGTATTATGAATAATAATACTCTTTATAGTAAAAAATTACACTCTTCAGTTATCACAGCTAATACCCTTTAGTAATATAAACCATATCTTTAACCAATTTCATATATTTTTATTTAAAATTTATTCACCCTATGCTTTGTAAAAAATTAAGTATAAAAAATACTAACTCATTGAGTATGCAAACAAAGAAATAGATCCATCAAGTATATATCCAAGATTTATTATAGACGACATCTCAGGTCTAGATAATAGAATAAATTGAATACAAGTAAACATTTTTTCACACACAATTATTTATATTAATTCGAAACACATAAAGTTTTTAAAATTCAAAGTCCAATCACAATAAAAATAATAAGAACGCCGGTCAGCGGGCCGTCCATTAGGTCAATAAGCCACAAGAATAGACTCACATATTTTATAATTAATGTTTCACTTTATATTTTATAATAATATGAATAAATGATAATTAAAATAATAATAGATATTTAATAAACTATCATATTCATATTTTATAATAATATGAATAAATGATAATTAAAATAATAAAAAATATTTAATAAACCAGTGTTTTTAAAAATCGGTTGAACCGCCGGGTTGAACCGGTCGAACCGTGAACCGCTCATGTCGCCGATCCAATTACTCCTTAAAAACGGTTAATTCGATTTTATTATTTTTATTATTTATTAAATCACTTTTTTTATTTTTTTATTATTTTTTTCTAAACCTCTCTATATAATGTTATTGTTTTTATCTCAATATCATTTTCTCTCAAATAAATTCATTCACAAGTCATTAATTTCATTTAGTCTCTTTATCGTCGTCACATATTGTGTGGAATTAATCCACAACGTCATCATCTCTGGTCTCCAAACTCTATTGTATTTATTTTAATATAAGATTTATAAGTTATAAATTAGTATAATTTTAATATTTTATGAATAAATATTTATTTTTTAATGTAACATACAAAATATAAAAGAAATATGCATAAATCAATTTAACGGTTGAACCGTTGGACCGGCAACCGATGCCTAGACCGGTTTGAACACCGATTCGATTATGAAAACACTGTAATAAACCAGTGTTTTCAGAACTGGACCGGACCGGCCGGTTCGACCGGTTGAACCGGGAACCGGTCCCGGAGCCGGTCCAAATACCCCCTAAAAACCGTTTTATCGGTCGAACCGGTCAAAATCGGTCAGAACCGGTCAGAACCGGCCAAAACCGATAAAACCGGTAAGAACCGGGTTTTTTTTTTATATGAAATTAAGGAATTAGGATTTTTAGGGTTATTCACCTACACGCAATCGCTACTCTTTTCCTTCATCCATCGTCGTTTCTTGTCCAGCCCGCCAACCGCCAAACGACGCCGACCGCCCAACGCCTTGACTTGTTGTGGTTTGGAGGATCTTTTTTGGGAAAAGCAATAATGGAAGAAGATTGAAGATCCCACTGAATTTTACTTCTTCTACTTAATTTTTTTCAATGAGATATTATTGTTGAGGTAAATCAAGATGAAAATGGTTTGTTGAATTTTGGTCCCGTTGCTTTATCTGGTCGTGTGTTTTTTTAATTGGGGGGAGGATAGAAGTCTTGAGACTTGAGAGAGAGAGAAGAGTGGGTGAGAAAAGGAGAAGAGTGGGTGAAAATGAGGTTTAAATTTTAAATAATGAAAATAATTGTAAAATGGTAATTTGAATTGGTCAAACATAAGAATTTGTGGATGATGCTCACATTTATGGTCCATGTATTTGTTTTTTTTATTGAGTAGTATCATTTAAATTTTTTGTAATGTATACTTATTTTATATTTAACTAAATATAAGAATATTAAAAAAATTAATAAAAATTATTTAAACGGTTGAACCGCCGGTTGAACCGGTCCGACCGGTTGAACCGCTGACCGGTGGTCTGACCGGTTTGATCACCGGTTCGATTATGAAAATACTGTAATAAACTATCATATTCTAAATTCATATATTAAAAATTTATATTAATGAAACGCCAACACAATATAAAAAGTGGAACATGTGACCCAATTTTTTTTTTTTTTTCTAAACTTGTAATTTTATAACCAACCTCATACTTTTATCCTTTTAGGTGGTTTGTCTTGATGTATCGGCTCGCACTAGCTCGAATATATAATATTGTCCTTTTTAGGTGGTTTGTCTTGATGTACTGCACATGCTTACACTATGTTTATCCGTGAAGACAAAAAAAAAAAATCAATATTCATGGAAATTCACCTGAATAGTTAGGCAGAGCGAACCAATATCATGCGCAGATCTCTATGCACTTTCGCCACATGTCTTAATGCTATTGACTGGATTTATTTTTATTTGATCATTTTAAAAATTTTAGTTTTATAATATTATTTATATTAAACAAAAAGAAAAATTATATTAAAATTCATAAAAAATAAATCTCTACAAGTAGACACTAATATTAATATATTTACAATCTCATGTTTTTTCTTTTCTCTTTTCAAGAATTTCTATGATTCTTATCATAGATTCAAATCATTCAAATTAATTTTTAACTTTTCAAATTATTCAAACTCTCAAAATTATTCAAATTTTTAATCTTTTCTAAACACAGTAAATTATTGAAGCTCCCAGTTTTCAAATTTATCTTCAATATTATTTTATTTTACACATCTATTTATAATTTGATATATTTGTTTACAAGTTTGTATTCAAATTATTTTAATTTAAATTTAATTACTGAAATTATAATTTATTTTATGTGTATGAAATTTTTTTATTTATTATAACTACGAAGTTTGAATATCAAATACTTTATTACATCACCTCATATATATAATAAAAATTAATTATAGATAAATGTAATTATTAAATAATGAAAAATAAAAATTATTGTAGGTTGTGTTGGGTTGTTGATAAAGCTTTATGAGAAAAAATGAGAATGAGTTGAGTTGAGTTGTAGATTGTATATGTGGAGGAGAGAGAAATAAATTATTTATTAAGAAATTTGGTTGTAATGGTTTGTTGATAAATATAGTCTTAGTTGGTGCGCACTCCCGATTGATTTTTGAATTAAAGTAAATAGTTTTGCCACTTCATCACAATGTTGTGTTTCCTATAAGAGCCGGTTTGTTACGTGGTATGAAATATATACTTTTTATTTATCCATGTGATATATTTGATTTTTTTAAGTGTTTATTATGATGAATTAAAACATGGTATTATAAATATCACCTGGGAGGGATAATGTTTGGTATTATAAATACCATTTAGGAGGTGAGATGTATAATCATGTAAAAATGGGAAAATAAAATATAGGCTTTCGGGCCAAAAGAAAAAGGAGTGGGTCTCATAAGACTGAGACTGAGTATATCAGACTTATAAATTATAGTGCATTTTAGAAACATGCAATTATACAAAACAGAAACGTGCAACTATTTCAAATAGAAGCATATAACTATGTTCCCATATTAACAGTTGCACTTTTCGGTGTAAATAAGTCGCATTTTTCAGCATAACAAATTGCACGCTTCTAAAATGTACTATGAATGCACAGTGCACCCGGGTAGGATATACCAAACAAGATATAATTTGTTTTCCCATGATTTCATTTAGTTTCTAAAATGTACTATGAATGCATACAAGACCTAGCTAAGAAAAAATCATCAAATATACCAAACACTTAAAAAGGTAGGATATAATTTGTTTTCCCATGATTTCATTTATTTTCCCAAGTAACAAATGGGCTCTAATTAAGCACTCAAATCATATACTAAAAAATTAAGGAAAAGAAGTCTAAAACTCATATTCCTTTCCAATGACGACCCCGCTCCAGAGTTGCCGAATTGCTCCGCCGCCGCACACGGTGGCGGACCAATCACTGCCAGTCACATTCCTCGATATAATGTGGCTGCATTTTCCCCCGAATCGTCGCCTTCTGTTCTACGAGCTCACTGATTCTTCCAAGCCTTATTTCATGGAAACACTCGTTCCTAAACTCAAAGAATCACTCTCCCTAACTCTAAAACACTTTTTTCCACTCGCAGGCAAAATAGTTTATCCTTTAAATTCAGAGAAAAAGCCCGAAATCCGTTTCAGAACAGGAGACTCTGTTTCTTTAACTTTCTTCGAGTCCAGCGTTGACTTTGACAATCTTGTTGGAAATCATGCTCAAGAAGCTGACAATTTCTACGATTTCATCCCTCTGTTGTCGCAGGAAACCGATGAACAATCGGATCGGAAGATACTCGAAGTTTTTGCGATTCATGTTACTCTGTTTTCGGGCCGTGGTGTGTGTATTGGTCTTTCCACCCTTCATAGCGTTGGCGATGGTAGTTCAATGGCGAGGTTTATAGAATGTTGGGCTCTAATCAATAAGCTGCAAGGAAAAGAGGGGTTCTTGATTTCAGATGGTGAAATTAAATCTTTGCTGCCAGTTTTTGATCGATCCCTGATAAAGTACCCTTATGAATTGGACTTTGTTTTTCTGAACCAAATCAAGAAAATGCCAATGGCGCCGCCCTCTTTCCCCTTGCCAACGGATAGGGTTCGAGCAACGTATGTTTTGACCCAATATGAAATCAAGAAACTGAAGGATTTGGTTAAGGAAAGAATTCCAGGTTTAGTTCATCTATCATCTTTTGTAGTGATGGCAGCTTATGTATGGAATTGTCTAGCGAAATCATTAATGATCGCGTGTGAGAAAGAAGGTGACGAGCCCGAATTCTTCTCTTGCAGTTGACGCCAGGGCCCGAATCAACCCTCCAGTTCCTCGAAACTATTTTGGTAACTGTTTAGGGTTCGGGCTTTCAAAGCTGAGGCATGAGGAGCTCATCGGAGAAGAAGGGTTCTTCATGGCTGCGGAGGCCATATCAGAGGAGATTCAAACCGGGGTGATTAACAACGGAGATATCTTTGGTGGTGCAGAGAATTGGAGGTCAGAAAAACAGAATCGAATATCGGTTTCTGGATCAGCAAGTGTTGATCTTTATGGTGCCGATTTTGGATGGGGACGAGCGAGAAAGCTCGAATCATTGTCGATTGATGGAAGGAGATATCAAATTTCGTTGTGTAAGTCGAGGATTGCGACAGAGGATTGGAGATTGGGGTGTCTTTGCCTAAGGTGATTATGGATGCTTTTGCTGCTCTGTTTTATGATGGAATAAGGGGGAATAAGTGTGCTGTTGTTGCAAGCCGGCTATGAGTTTTATGGATGCTTTTGCTGCTCTGTTTTGTAGATTGATGGAATAAGAATTGTTTTCTGTAACCTTTTAGTAAGAGTTTGTTGGTGGTTTTGTACTTTGCAATAATGCTTTTGAGTGAATTGATCCGGAATTCCCTCCATTTTTAAATGGGTTGTTTTGTGAACTTGAAGTATGAAAATAGAGTTTAAAAGAACAATTGAAAAGTAAAGTTGTTGGATACTTAAAGAATACTTTCGAGTGTGATGTAATTACTTTTTATTAGAGAAAAAAAGTAATTACAATTGACACTACAATCGCCAAGACTCAAACACCCGACTCTATTTTTATACGTGAAACACTCTAACTCACTCTTTTGGAGACACACACCTCACGCCTTAATCTTTTCTATATTGTTCACTTGCTTCTTCACACTTACTTGATGGTTACTTACTCACACACACACATAGGTAGCTATCTTCTAATATTTATAGTAAACTAAGTCGGTTGAATCAACCTTCATTAGTAATACTAGAATTATCTAGACATTAGCAATACTAGAGTTATCTAGTTGCTCTTCCAAGTTTGACTCTAGAAGAATCCATAATGTTGTGGGCTTAAATATCTGACGACCTAAAAATTTGGCAATCTTGCATGTTCTTGTCCATTCTAAAAGATTCCAAAGGAGGTGGTGATATTTTCAATACTCCCCCTCAACACCGACTTTCTTTTCTCGATCTCATGCTCAGTTGTTCTCTTAACTTCTGAAATCTTGTTGTGTTGAGCCCTTTAGTGAATATATCTGCAGTTTGGTCTTCACTCTTAATTTGAAGCATCTGCAATTCTTCTTGCAATACTTTTTCCCTCATAAAATGGTAATGAACCTCCACATGCTTCGTCCGAGCATGAAAAACTGGATTTTCTGCTAAACGAATTGCAGATTGATTATCACAGTAAAGTTGTACCTTGTAGTCTGTAAACTGATGTAGATCCTCCATCAACTGCATGAGCCACATACTCTCTTGAGCTGCCGTCGCCACGCTTCTATACTCAAATTTCTTCGATGGTTGATAAGGATACGGTTGGTTGTCTTTTCCTGCACCAAGATACAACTCCCGATCCAAGCTTGAATACAAATCCCGTCGTTGATCGACGATTATCATGGTCTCCCGCATAATCGATGATCGCGAAGATCCAACTATCTTAATTTCATCACCTTTCTTATAAAAGAGACCATAGTCAACGGTATCTTTGACGTACCTCAATATTCGGCGTACTGCTTCCAAATGAGGCTTCTTAGGTTGTTGCATATATCGACTTGCCATGCCCAATCGTGATACGAGATGTCCGGTCGAGTCAGTGTTAGGTAGATCAGACTTCCAACCAATTGTCGATACATTGCCCCATCTTGTAGATTCTTGCCTTCGTGAGCACATAGCTTGACATTAACTTCCATGGGTGTCGAAATAGGCTTGCACTCGAGCATTCCAAACTTTTGTAGCAAGTCCTTCGCGTACTTATGTTGGCAGAGAAATAATCCTTCTTTGGTTCTGTCAACTTCTAATCCCAAGAAATGCTTCAGTTCTCCAAGCTCTTTCATTTGAAAACGAACTGCAAGATTTACCTTTGTTTGATGAATTTCAGGCTCATCATCGCCAGTGATGATGAGGTCGTCCATATAAACCAGCACAATCGAGAACTTCTTTTCTTTTGTCTTGATAAATAAGCTTGAATCTGCATGTGTCATGACGTATCCACTTTCCACCAAGAACTCGGCAATTTTTCCATACCACGCCCTTGGAGCCCTGTTTTTAGTCCGTAAAAGTGCCTTTCTCGACTTTTGCGACATAATCAGGATGAGCTTTATTCTCGAATCCTCTAGGCTGGACCATATATATTTCTCGATTTAACTCTCCGTGCAGGAACGCATTCTTCACATCCATCTGCCACAATCTCCAGTCTTTACTTGCGGCAAGTGCTAACAGGACTCGTACTGTTGTAATCTTCGCAACAGGACTAAAAGTCTCATCGTAGTCTATCCCATATTGCTGAGAGAATCCTCGGGCTACTAATGGGGCCTTATATCTCTCAATAGATCCATCTGGACGAGTTTTTAATTTGTAAACCCATTTACAAGATATAGGTTTTACCTCTTTTGGCTTTGGTACCAGCTCCCAAGTGTGGTTCTTCTCGGTATGCTTATCTCTTCTTTCATAGCTTCCAATTACTTAGTATTTTTAGACGCTTCTTCATACGATTCCTGTTCTCTAGAGCTTTTCTTCTTGAGCATCTACAATATTTTTCCTTGTCTTATTCATGTACGATGATTCTGGCGACATCACGTGAAGCAGACTTCTAATCGTTGGTCCTCCATTCTTTTGGTGTTCCGGAGAGATCTTAACATCTTGATATACTTTAACGTCACTGGGACCAAATATCACGTGGTGACCCGATGCTGTAAGTTGTGCTACAGACATTAAGTTTTTCTTCATACCTGGTATATGGTAAACATCTTGGAGTGAAACTTCCTTCGTACTGAACCGTGGCACGAAGTTTGTTTTACCAACGTGGGCGATTGGTAATCTTGAATTATTTGCAGTCACCACCACACCATTGCCTTTTTACTCGGTCAAATTCTGCAATTTCTCTTTATCTCCGGTCATATGGTTTGAGCAGCCTAAATCGACTATCCAAACATTATTGTAGTCGATCAACTCCGGGATAATTGATGTTAGAGCTTTCTCTCCCTCTTCCACAGTAAAAGATGCTTCGATGTCCCATTCATCATCACCCGTACGTCCCGTACTTGACATGGCTGCATTACCCTCTATATTTTTCTTCTTTGACCAACAATTCTTAGCTATGTGACCCTTCTTCCCGCAATTGTAGCACACGCCATTGAATCTTCTATTCTGTTGAGATTCGTCGAATCTGTTGTTTATTTGTTGAGCTCCCCCTAATTTAGAGCTCCTCGATCGATTGGCTGGATCATCGTCTCTTTTGATTCTTCTGTCATTATTCTTGTTGAGCCGACCTCTAGTTTTATTACTATAGAGTGCTTCTTCGTCATTCTTGGATGAGGATCCCAAAATTTACTTAGCTAACGCCTCCTGGTCAGCTAGCAAATTTTCTAACTTAACAAGCGAGGGTTGAGTAGGCCAACCTTGTATAGCGGCAATAAAACTTCTATATTCCGGCCTCAATCCATGAATGACGATTCTTCTAATTCTTGAGTCAGACATGCCAGCAGAAGAATCCAATGCAGAGATTTCGCGACAGAGAGACTTTACCTTGGCGAAATATTGATTTATTGTCATGACGCCTTGTGTGATTGAGAGAAGTTCGTTCTCAAGAAGTTGCAGCCTCGCATCGTTCTTCTTGGAAAATAGCGTAGCAAAGGTGTTCCACGCGTCCTTGGGTGTCTTCGCCTCCCTTATGTGCTCCAACATTTCCTCCTCAATGGTGGTCTTGATCGCGAACAATGCCTTTCCAGCTCTAATCTTCCATTTCTTCAGAGCGGCAGCATCTCCTTCTGGTGGTATGACATCACTACCATCCACTATCTCCCATAGGTCTTGGCCTTGGAGATATGACTCCATGTACAACGACCACGTGTTGTAATTTTGGTTGTTAAGCTTCTTGATTCCACCGACCAATTGTAGGTCACCCATCATCGTGGCTCAACCAAACTTGATGACGTTAAGCAAGCTTGATTTTTGAAGACAAGCTCCGCAGTACGAAATCGCACACGACACCGCAGTACTAAACTGCACAAATTATGCAAGAAGCTCGACCAACGAGTCTCAAACGACACCAGAAATCGCCTTGCTCTGATACCACTTGTTGGATACCGAGCAACACTCAGAGTGTGATGTAATTACTTTTTATTAGAGAAAAAGAGTAATTACAATTGACACTACAATCGCCAAGACTCAAACACCCGACTCTATTTTTATACGTGAAACACTCTAACTCACTCTTTTGGAGACACACACCTCACACCTTAATCCTTTCTATATTGTTCACTTGCTTCTTCACACTTACTTGATGGTTACTTACTCACACACACACATAGGTAGCTATCTTCTAATATTTATAGTAAACTAAGTCGGTTGAATCAACCTTCATTAGTAATACTAGAATTATCTAGACATTAGCAATACTAGAGTTATCTAGTTGCTCTTCCAAGTTTGACTCTAGAAGAATGCATAATGTTGTGGGCTTAAATATCTGCCGACCTAAAAATTTGGCAATCTTGCATGTTCTTGTCCATTCTAGAAGATTCCAAAGGAGGTGGTGATATTTTCAATAAAAGTTGTCATGGAGAAACTACTTACTGAAAGATTGGAGTTGAAGAAAGTGGGAAGAAATCTTCGAACCTATCAGCATCTTGAGCATGATTTCCGACAAGATTATCAAAGTCATCACTAAACTCGAAAAAAGTTAAAGAAACAGAGTCCCCTGCCCGGTAACGGAGTTTGGGCTTTCCTTTGAATTTAAAGGATCAAGTATGGTGCCTGCAAAAGGAAAGGTGAGGTTACAGCTTAGGTACTTATAGATGAAGCTAACCATAGAATACATGTGCCTAGGGTGTATGATAAGAAGTGTACGGTTGGTGTGTACAATAGTGAGTGTATAATAAAAACTTATTCTTCATGCTCCTCTCAAGTTGGAACTGAAATGTTGATGCAGTGGCCTAGCAAGAGTCATGGTAATTTTGACCAGAATACGTAAAGCACATGTCCAAAACGACGTTGTTTTGAACAATTTTGAGCGACCTCCGCTGGTTTGAGACTAAATTGGATCAAATTGAATACATATGAGATTAAATTGGAAAAATTGATAAATTATGAGACAATTTCAATAAAAATACAAAGTTACGATCAATCAAAATTAGAACGAAGGGACTAGTTGTTTTAATTCAATTTAAGAACATTTATGAATTTCAATAAGTATCCCACATATTTTCTCAATCCAAACACAAATGTTAAATTTTTAGTATAAAAAACATACTCCCTCCGTCCACCTATAAGTTTCTCCCTTTCCTTTTTTATCCGTCCAACAATAAGTTTCCTGTTTCCATAAATAGAAAAAGTAACACTCCACTATCAATATATTTATTCTCACTTTTTTACATTATATTACAAAATTGTCACTATTTCCCTTTACTCTTCATCCCAAATTCACCATTTTTGCCCACCATTTATTATTTTATTATTTTTTCTTAATCTCTCAAAAGAAACAAGAAAGTTATTCATGGATAGAGGGAGTATATTTTAATTCATACAGTATAGTTTAGTCCTACCCACTCTTATCACAAGTCGGTCTTGTGAAGCACATAAGACCTTATTAAACTAATTTGTATAGCCAGCACGACAATGTATTATCTAAATATGACATTTCGGGAGCCAATCCAATTCATTAGCCCAATTAATATCCTTGAACTGGGTCGGTCCGGCCCAAGCTCTATCAGACTTACTTTGGCCTCCTAAATTTTATTTTTTAGTAAAAGAAAATTATAACTAAATTCAATTTTCGTAACAAAAATTTAACATAAAAAATATACTAACTAAGCAAGTGTGCAAATAAAGAATTAGATCTATCAAATGTATATCTTGCAAAGATTTATCATAGTATGTTTAACAAAATAAATTGAATGCAAGTAATCATTTTTTTCCGCACACAATTTATTTATGTTGATTGGAAACACATAAAATTTTTAAAATCCAAAGTCCAATCATAATGAAAATGTCGGGCCAAATGGGCCGTCCATTAGGCCCATAAACCATATAGATTGCCTACCCTTTTTTTTAATATAAAAACTCGTATGAGACGCGATACAAATTAACATAAATCAACACCATCCCCCAAAATATTGAAGCATCATTGTTAATTATGCTTGGTCTCACCGTAAAACCGCCTCACGCAAGTATTCCTCATTTTTTTAAAACATGTCTTTTATAACCTACTTCATACTTCTTTTTAGCCTTTTTACTTTTAGGTCGGTTGACCCAATCTATCGGGCTCGACTTGCGTTAACACATGCATGCTTGAATTAAAATAAATATTTTTGATACTTCATGTCACGTTGTGTTTCCAATAACTACGCACTCGAATCACACCAAAAGTTAAGGTAAAGAAGTCAACACTCCAAAACTCATATTCCTTTCCGATGACAACCCTGCTCGAGAGTTGCCGCATTGCTCCGCCTCCGCACACGGTGGCGGACCAATCACTGCCGCTCGCTTTCCTCGATATAATGTGGCTGCCTTTTCCCCCGATTCGTCGCCTTATTTTCTACGAGCTCCCTGATTCTTCCAAGCCTTATTTCATGGAAACAATCGTTCCTAAACTCAAAGAATCACTATCCCTAACTCTCAAACACTTCATAGCGTAGGCGATGCTAGTTCGATGGCGGGGTTTATAGAATCTTGGGCTTTGATTAATAAGAATCAAGGAGAAGAAGGGATCTTGAAATCCTTGTTGCCAGTTTTCGACAGATCCCTGATAAAGTACCCTGTTGAATTGGACTCTGTTTTTCAGGAAAAAATCAAGGAAATACCGATGGCGTCGCCCTCTTCCCCCTTGCCGACAAATAGGGTTCGAGCAACGTATGTTTTCACGCAATCCGAAATCAAGAAACTGAAAGATTTGGTTCTGGAAAGGGAAAATATCGAAATTTTATATGGTAAGTATGATTTGACTTGGAATTTTCAAAGGTGGGCGTCGAAATTTGTTGAATTTCTTTTTATGTGAATAATATTTCAGAAGGAAGGGTAGTTGGCTACCTACTTCCCACTTATCAATAAAAAAATCGAAATTTTGAAATATTTTACTTCAATTTATATATAATTAAATTGAGTATAGATTTGATTAAGTGGTATATCAATTATTCTATGTAAAATTCCCATCAAGCCCTCAACTATCCATTTTTATTTTAAAAAATTCAGAAACAATTTTTCTATGCAAAAAAGTTTTTAAATTATATAATTTTTATTTTATGATATTCTAGATTTTTTTTCTTTTCAAAAACTCTTAAATTATGAGTATATGATCTTAAATATCACTGACAAAAACTTGTATAGATCTGGTTCATGCTATGAACTCGGTTATTTAAGTATCACTGTTACATACAAAATTTCTAACTGTTATGTATAAAAATTATCATTGTTATGAACAAAAATAATCACTGTTTAGAAAATGTTATATTTTTAAACAGTGAAAGTTTTTGTGCATAACAGTGATAGTTTTTACACATAACAGTGATAGAGTTCATGTGTGAACTTGGTTTACATGAGTGTTACTCAATATCATATACTTATGATACCAATGAAATTGCACACACACTCTGGTAAAACTTGACCATATTATATAAAATAAATGAAGAGATCTTATCAGACAAATTTGTATAAATACAAATTAATAAATTTAGGAAATTAATTAATTCGCGGGTCTAACACCTACCTTATGGGTTACCCGTATCTCTCCAATGATGTGCGCGACAAATATATAAGTGATGATTACAACTTTTTCGTGTTGGTTATTCTTTCTGATTGGTTGGGTAATTGGTTTTCAAGTGGGAGGTCTTGGGCTCAACTCCTAGTCGCTACTTTGTAACTTTTTATTTTTTATTTTTTACTATGACTTTATGGCTAGATTTTTTTGCAATATAGTAAATCATCATTTCATCCTTTTTTTTAAAAAAAAAAAAATGCTTTGCAAATAAGTTGAAAAACTTTTCAATATTTTCTTTTTCAAAATGAAATGCATTTCGTTTCACTTTTAAATATTTGTTTTGTATCATCCACAACTTCATCATTATTATTCTTTGACTCATTCTTCTTACTTATTTCTTGGAGTAACTCTCTTATGCATTCAAGTGCACCGTGCACTCATGTAACTGAATGACCCATTTAAAAAAAATATTTGACTCATTGAATATATTAAGCATGTTCTGTGAATACACGGGTAGAGTTGGGGCGAGCGCCAGTTAAATCCGTCTTGGCCAAATTCTTGCATGAAACTTTGTTCATTTCTTGTCTTTTTTTTTTTACACCTACCGGTGTCACCTTCTATTTACATATCACATCTAAATACACACAATATTAAGTTATAAGGAATACAACACGCTTTAAATTAAATGTATTGAACTACAAAGATCACATGTTAATGTATTCAGTAGTACATCATAAGTCAAACAGTATTACATCATAAAACAAACAATATTACATATTCATTCACATAGTAACATTCTCTGACAACTTGGTTCCAATTAAAATTCATAATCAAGTTAAAATTAGAAGGGAATAATGCAAATTTGGAGCAAGATTACAAACAAAACGTAACAATATTACATGTAAAAAAACGCGTAATAGTATTATATATTTAGAACATAAGAAAAATTGGTTATTGGAAGGTTCGACTAAAGGATCTTCTTCTCCATGAGGATCAAAACCTGTGCAATATTCGTTTAACCATATTATCGCACTTATAGCAGTGGGATGCATTGACAATAATTCCATTATTATGCTTCTTCAGTGAGTGATTTGTTAATTACCATAATCTATTGTAACTTGTTTGCTGAATCTGGGCATCAATGGAGTCACAGCTAGAATTCAAGGCTTGGACTACCATTTCTGTTAGCAAAATAGTTGAGCAACCTACTGTATATTTAAAAAATTAAAACTTCAAAAATAATAGAGTTAATACAGAGTAAATTACAGGGGAGAAGTGATTGGATTGAATACGTACCTGGTTTCTTGCAATTTTCAATAGGAAATTATCCAAATCTTTGAGGAATGAAAACGATTGTTCATGTTCGTTCTATTTTAATCGCTGATTCTCTCAGAAAAACCGCTCTCATCCCTGAGACGGCGACGATGAGTACGACGGTGGACAATGACGGCAGCGAGTCATCGACGGCAATAGGAAACGAAGCGACGATTGGTAGGCCCACTTAAACGAAATTAAGCCCAATCAGCCTAATATATATATATATATGCGGGTTGAAGGGTTGGAGCGGGTTGGAGTAATTGACCTTCCACGAATTTTTGGGTCAAAATTGGGTCTCAATTGAGATTTGTATGTATACTGAATTTGTATCACCTGGATTTTTGTCAAAATGAATATCATTATATTTATAAATTGATACAACTATTTTTATAAAGACAAAAAGTCTAGTATGCAAATTTGTATAGATACAAAAACTTTAATTTTAAACCCAATTCTATAATTGATGAATGTAATACAAAATTGAGTGATTCATGATTCACTCGATCTGACTAGTTCATGGTTCACCCAGCTCAAATAGGTCATAATTTAGGGTTAATTATTTAGTGTTTATGGTGTAGTTGGTTGATTTAGGGCAATTTTATAGATTTTCATCTATACAAATTTGCACACTAGACCTACTCTTTATAAATTAATACTAATAATATTTAATACTATAAATTTAACTTATAAATATAATGATATTAGTTGATAAATGGAGTCGTATTAATTTATAAGTGCAGCGGTATAAATTTCATAATATGAACAAATTTTATCGAAAATTTACTCTTGAAATTGGGTTGATGTATCAAATTTTAACGGAAAATATTAACTTACCTCCACAAAATTCATGAATTTCAATTAATAGAGACATCGTAAAACAAGAATAATACATTTAAAATAAAAAGTTAAAATAAACAATTCAAAAAACCTTACGAAATAAAATAGATTGTGTAGGGATTTTAAATGCTTCATGCTAAAACTGTTCAATATAAAAAGTGTTAAGTCTTGTATGCATTCAGGTGCACCGGTGAAAATACATGTGTTGGTGCTCGAAATGGTGCTTAACGTTTTGGACAGAAAGTGGGGGGAAGAAGAAGAGTGGGCTTTAATATATCGTATCACATTTGAGATAGTTTTATAAATCGTTGCAATTTAAGACGGTAGAACCGTCTCTAAATCGATTTTGAAAATTTGAGACGAAAAAACCGTCTCAAATAACTTTTAATTTTTTTAATTCTTTTGGCTTTTAATTTTAATTTTCACCCTGTAACTTATATATCTTTTTATCACTTTTTTATTTTGATTCATGTAAGTTATATGACAAAAATTAAAATTTAAAAGTCAAAAACTCAAAACGTCGAAAAAATATGTAAATTACAGAACAAAAATTAGAAATTTAAAAATCAACCAGAACAAAATAAAAAAGTGGCAAATTTATGAGACGAAAAAAACAAGTTTCCCCACTAAAAACAAGCTTGTTCATATAAATAAACCAACTCAGAGTTAGTTAATGGTAATGCTTTCTTTCATTTGTTGAAGAAGGTCTAATATTCCTCACTTGTTACCAACTGAACTTGTTCGAAAATTACTTGCTAAAACCAGAACCAATTTGTGAATCTAGATATAATTTAAAGCATAAATTAAACAACACACTTTATTCAAACAAAAACACTACCAAAACTTACTCACTTTTGATTCCATCATAAAACAGAGCAGCAAAAGCATCCATAATCCCCTCCGGCAAAGACAAACCAACCTCCAATCCTCCTTCCCAATCCCTCGATTTGCACAATGACATCGCGTATCTCTCCCCATCAATCGACAGCGCTTCGAGCTTTCTCGCTTTCCCCCATCCAAAATCCGCACTGTAAAGATCGACTCTTGCTGATCCAGAAACTGATAATATTCGATTCTGTACCACGAACCCTACTTCTTCCATCCAATTCTCGGCACCACCCAAGATGTTGTTGTTGTTAGCGACCCTGTTTTTAATCTCCCCTGCTATGGCATCCGCCGCCGCAAAGAACCCTTCCTCTCCGACGAGCTCCCCATGCCCGATTTTCGGAAGCCCGTATGTTAAAACATTACCGAAATAGTTTCCGGGAACTGGTGGATCGATTCGGGCCCTGGAATCAACTGCAAACAGGAAGAATTCGGGCTTATCATCATCAACAATCACTTTCTCTTCATCACCAGCTAATGATGATTTTGCTAAACAATTCCATACATAAGCTGCCACCACTACAAAAGATGAAACATGACCCAAACCTGGAATTTTTTCCAGAACCAAATTCTTCAATTTCTTGATTTCAGATTGGGTGAAAACGTATGTAGCTCGAACCCTATTAGTTGGTAACGGGAAAGAGGGCGGCGCCATTGGGATTTTCTTGATTTGGCTCAGAAAAACAGAGTCCAATTCATGAGGGTAATTTATCAGGGATCGATGAAAAACTGGCAGCAGAGATTTCGATTCGCTATCCGAAATCAAGAACCCGTCTTCTCCTCCGAGTTTATTGATCAAAGCCCATGATTTTATAAACCCCACAATCGAACTAGCGTCACCAATGCTATGATGATTGGAGAAACCAATACACACCCCACGGCCCGAAAACAGAGTCACCTGAATCGCAAGAACTTCGAGTAGATTCTGATCGGATTCTTCATGGGTTTGTGACAACTTAGGGATGAAATCGTAGAATTTATCAGAATCACGAGCTTGATTTCCAACAAGATTGTCAAAATCATGGGTAGACTCGAAGAAAGTTAAAGAAACAGAGTCCCCTGCCCTGTAACGGATTTCGGGCTTTTTCTCTGAATTTAAAGGATAAACAATTTTTCCTGCGAGTGGAAAGAAGTGTTTGAGAGTTAGGGATAGTGATTCTTTGAGTTTAGGAACGAGTGTTCCCATGAAATAAGGCCTGGAAGAATCAGGGAGCTCGTAGAAGAGAAGGCGGCGGATTGGGTGAAATTTGAGCCACATGAAATCGAGGAAAGTGAGTGGCAGTGATTGGTCCGCCACCGTGTGCGGCGGCGGTGCAATTCGGCAGCTGTGGAGCAGGGTCGTTGTCATCGGAGGCGAAAAATAACGAAACCTACTCTTGTGAATGTGATATGATATATTAATACTAGTGTGCTGTTTCGTGGGATGCCTGATTTGTAACAAATGTACAATTCAAAGCAGCACGTGTCGCTTGATCAGCTCATGTATAATAAGGGCCTGTTTGCAAATTTAATAAGCATTGAAGTGATTATTTTCAAATGGAGTTTCCATGATAAAGTTATTAATTTAAGGACAAATATTGTATGCGAAATTTATTTATAATATAAAATTAATATAATTATACTTAAAAATTAATACCACTATTTTTATAAACTAATATTTATAATATTTAATATTATACTATCAATTTACATATTTAATTATATTAATTAGTAAATATTATAGTATTAATTATAAATGTAATGATATAGATTTTATATTATGAAAAAATTTCGCTAAAATTTGCTCTAATTTATGTTGTTTGGGTTCTTGTGTAACAAGAAAAGTAAACCTCGTTGTTATTAGTAGTATTAATTTGCATTCTTGTATAACAAGAAAGGAAAATACGATTGCAAAAGACTGAACCCACTCACTAGGATCTGCCCCATATCTTATATCAATCATTCAAATTTTATTAAGAGACCGTGTTACGTGGTATAGGATATGAAAATATATGAAATCATGTGATACATTTTACTTATCTATATGATATATTTGACTTTTTTAAGTGTTTGTTATGATGTATTCAAATCATGATTTATTTTACTTCAACCGTTTGTTAAGATTGATAAAGATATGAGAATTCATTTGATAAATATTAATTTTACTATTATACCCCTTATTACATATATATTTTTACCAACAATGAATTAAAATATGGTTATTTATGTCAATTAACAACAATGGATAATATTTGGTATTAGAAATACCACCTAGGAGGTGGGATCCATAATCATGTAAAAATGGGAAAAGGAAATGCGGGCCTTCGAGCCAAGGGGAAAAGTCATCAAACATACTAAACACTTGAAAAAGTGAGATATGATTTATTTTCCCCTCTTTTCCTTTCTTTTCTCGCTTAAACAAACGGCCTCTAAATATAATTGCACGGACTTGATCATGTGTTTATGCGATGATCGTGTTGTCTTGATAAATATGTGTAGGTTTATAGTGTGTTTTTTAGCTGGATAACACAATCATGTAATGTACTAAATTTTAGCTGAATAGTGGGTTTATATGATTTGCTATTCATTAAAAAAAAAATACACTATAGATAAATTGTCTTGGTTTATTGCATAACACAATGTTAGAAAACATATAATCCAAATCTCAACCGTAGTCCATTCAATGTCTTGTACATATGTATACATATGATCGAATTTTTATGTATAACTTAATCCACTTTTCTTTACCTAATTAAAATTTATGAAATTTCGGTTCTCATAATTCTAGAATAAGTCCGAAAACAATTCTTTAAATAAGACTTAAAAAAAGAAGATAAGCGGGTTTTTTTATATGATTGGGATTTGTAAGGAACATCTTGGTGCACAATCAAATATGTTTGTTATATCATAACTGATAAGCAAACTATATATGACAGATTAAAATTAACAAAAACTTACGTGAAACGATCTTATATATGAGACGAGATACAATCTAATAAAAATTAACACCCTCACTTTTCAAAATGTGAAAACATATGTTCAAATTATGTTTTGTCTCATAGTGACACCTTCTCATACAAGTGTGTCATACAAACTTTATAAGTCATGGACAAAACAAATTTAGCAAAGTCATTGATGAAACAAATTTAGCAAAGTTAATATTGGCAATAAATCCATTTACTTTCTAGGTTCTTTGTATACTGATTTTTAGGTTGTGGGCCAGACCAATGCTCAGTTAAGTAAAATATAAGAGTAAAATTGTATTTTCCATGTTAATTTTGTGAATTATTCACTTCCTACCAAACAATCAAACCATATTTGTATATGGTTTTTAGTATTTAACTTAATCCAATACCCATTTTCCCAATGCTAAATAATTTCCCTACTATTTTTCACAAATTCTTCACTAAAACCAGATTTTCTTGAGCAAATCTCCTACGAATCTGAATTAACATGAACTTTTTCTTTTCGTGTCAGCGTCACGTGTAAATATTACAATTGTGTGGGGTGGTGGTGCAATTCGACAGCTTTCGAGCAGGGTCTTCATAGTACAAATTAAAGCAATTATGTTCCGTCTCACGGTTGACCTTTTCTTCTATTAGTATAGTTTGTGTGTGTAATTTAATGGGTAGGTGTAGGGGTGGAGGAAATCTGAAAATACCTAAGATATCTGCATTTCACCGTCTCAAAAATTTTCGATGACGATAATCGGTATGAAAAAAATATAGAAAATTTCGGTATATCGAAATATTTCTATACCTAAATATTTTTAAATATATATTTTGATATCTTAGGTATATATTGAAATTTATGTCTGATCGATATGTAATATCGGCATCTTGAAAAAATTAAATATACCGAATTTTCGATGCACGACAACGGTATGAAATTTTTTTCAATGTCGAAAATTTGATGCGATAACTATAATGAAAAAAATTTCGGTATGTCGTCATCATTCACCTCTGGTAGGTAGGTGTGCGTGGTAGTTGCATGTATCATTAATGAATTTCAAAGATATTTTGGGCTAGTGTCGGGGTTGGAATGGGCCTACATTTTTTTGTGGTTTACAGTTTGTGGGAGAGGTACTATGGGGGAACAAAATGCTAAATGTGTAATTTGATGAACATGAAAGATGAAGATTGGAAGTAGTTGGACAGAAAGGCGACAAACGTGCCACGTTTGCCTCTATTCAGAGTTGAACTACTTTTGTTTATAAACTATATTCCATAAACAGAAGCAATTTTTTACAATTTAAATTATGTGCAGCAACTTTTAAAATAAGTGTGCCTTTCAACTATTTTATAGAATTTGCAAACAAGTGCTTACAATCGAAGCAAAAACGTAAGAAGTAATGGTCATTTAATAAGCAAACGGACAAAATGGGAAGTAAGGGCCATTTAATAAAAATGCAAAAAAAAAAAAAAAGTGTGAGCCATAGTGAAATTTTTAGCATGTGCAGGAAAATATATACTCCCTCCAATTTTTAATACATGTCATTTTATAATTAAACTACAAATTAAAGTAGTATTTTTTTGGCCAATATTGCCCTTAATTAATTAGACCATAAATAAAATATCCCTAAATTAAAGGAAAGATAAATGGAAAGTTTTGTGGGAAATTAATTTTATGAGTTGAAAAGTAATAGGGGTAAAATTGACATACATAAGGAAAAATAATAAAAATGACATTTATTGAAAAATTAGTGTAAAAGCTAAAATGACATGTATTAAAAGAGAGAGTAAGAAGTTTGTGTTTTCTCATTTTATATTTCATTACATCTTATGACATTTTATATTAATGATATCATTAATGCACGTAACGCCTTATAGTTATTCAAAAATTAAATGATATCTCAAAATATAAAACAAAGGATTTTTTATTTTTTTTTTACAGGAAGAAAACTTAAGTGCACGTAGTGCATATATCAAGAAGGTCATCCACAATAATCGGAGGCTCAACCCAACAATGAGGCTCTCAAAATCACGAGCAGCCCTAGCAATATTACATGTCAATAGATTGACATTTCGATTCACCCAAAAGACTCGAAAATTAGAATTCTCCACTCCAACAATAATCAAACAGACAGAGAGTTTTAAGACTTCGTTTTCTTGCCTTATTTCTTACAAGAGAACTTACCATTGTTATTTCACATTTGAGAATGTATACATATAATAAAATAGCAATACGAGATACGTAGACTATATCACGCGAGTCCTATCTAGAAGTGTTAATTGAGTATAAAAATTGTACAACTGTCATCGAACATGTGAGAAATCTCTATCCCAGGCCAGACTCTGGAACAGTCTCATACATTTTAGGAATCCCCATCTTAAAATTGAGTCAAATTTATTTTTGAAACATGATGGGAACATAGCTCTATAAACCCAATGATTATATTATAAGTGTATATAAAATTCATTTCATATAAAATTTTATCATTGATTATGACCGCCTTCTCTTCTACATGCTTCCTCATTCTTCCAAACCTTATTTCTTGGAATTTATTCGGAAGTATATTGCACAATCCATCAACTTAATTTGTTAAAACAATAATCATAATATTACTAATAATAGACAAACAAATTTATGATAGATAAAAGTCATTGACAAGACAAATTTAGCAAAGTCATTGATAAAACAAATTTCTAGTTTCTTGGTGCTTTGTCTATTGATTTTCTTGAGCTCATAGTCAATTGATTTTGGAATTCCATTAAATGCCTCTTTTAAAATTCTAAAAAATATTTTAAAAATATTTATTTTTAAAGTTATTAGATACAATTTTTTAAAAACATAAATGATTCGATTTTTTTATTTGACTTTCAAAACAGACACTAAAGAAGGCGGGCATTGGGATGGGATGGGACCGGACCAATACACAATTGAGTAAAATATACATATGGGTATATTGTATTTCCAATGTTACTTTTATGAATTATCTTTTCCTACCAAATAATCACCACATATAAACATTATCATACCTGATGAATACTCACTTTTTCCATAATAGTTTCCCTGTTTTTCTTCACAAATTATTCACTAAAACCAGATTTTCTTTGCATCAGATACGTAGATCAAGTGATTTTATTATGAGTTCTAGTGTAATAACTACACTTAATCCATCAAGAACAGACATAATACAACATGCTTGATAGTAATGATGTGAAATTTATTCACTGTGAAATTGATTCATTTTTTACAGGCATGATCATTCAGTTATCACGATTAATACTCTTTTGTATTATAAATTAGTAAATCACACCCTTCAGTTATCAGTGCTAATACCTCTCTGTTGTAATATAAGTCACATCCTTCAGTATTATGAATAATAATACTCTTTATAGTAAAAAATTACACTCTTCAGTTATCACAACTAATACCCTTTAGTAATATAAGCCGTATCTTTAACCAATTTCATATATTTTTATTTAAAATTTATTCACCCTATGCTTTGTAAAAAATTAAGTATAAAAAATACTAACTCATTGAGTATGCAAACAAAGAAATAGATCCATCAAGTATATATCCAAGATTTATTATAGACGACATCTCAGGTCTAGATAATAGAATAAATTGAATACAAGTAAACATTTTTTCACACACAATTATTTATATTAATTCGAAACACATAAAGTTTTTAAAATTCAAAGTCCAATCACAATAAAAATAATAAGAACGCCGGTCAGCGGGCCGTCCATTAGGTCAATAAGCCACAAGAATAGACTCACATATTTTATAATTAATGTTTCACTTTATATTTTATAATAATATGAATAAATGATAATTAAAATAATAATAGATATTTAATAAACTATCATATTCATATTTTATAATAATATGAATAAATGATAATTAAAATAATAAAAAATATTTAATAAACCAGTGTTTTTAAAAATCGGTTGAACCGCCGGGTTGAACCGGTCGAACCGTGAACCGCTCATGTCGCCGATCCAATTACTCCTTAAAAAAAGCGTTAATTCGATTTTTATTATTTTTATTATTTATTAAATCACTTTTTTTTTTTTTTTTATTATTTTTTTCTAAACCTCTCTATATAATGTTATTGTTTTTATCTCAATATCATTTTCTCTCAAATAAATTCATTCACAAGTCATTAATTTCATTTAGTCTCTTTATCGTCGTCACATATTGTGTGGAATTAATCCACAACGTCATCATCTCTGGTCTCCAAACTCTATTGTATTTATTTTAATATAAGATTTATAAGTTATAAATTAGTATAATTTTAATATTTTATGAATAAATATTTATTTTTTAATGTAACATACAAAATATAAAAGAAATATGCATAAATCAATTTAATTGAACTGTTGGACCCAAGAATCGATGCTGAACCGGTTTGAACACCGATTCGATTATGAAAACACTGTAATAAACCAGTGTTTTCAGAACTGGACCGGACCGGCCGGTTCGACCGGTTGAACCGGGAACCGGTCCCGGAGCCGGTCCAAATACCCCCTAAAAACCGTTTTATCGGTCGAACCGGTCAAAATCGGTCGAACCGTCCGAGCAACCAAAAAAATAAAACCCGAAGAAGAACCGGGTTTTTTTTTTATATGAAATTAAGGAATTAGGATTTTTAGGGTTATTCACCTACACGCAATCGCTACTCTTTTCCTTCATCCATCGTCGTTTCTTGTCCAGCCCGCCAACCGCCAAACGACGCCGACCGCCAACCGACGCCGACTTGTTGTGGTTTGGAGGATCTTTTTGGGGAAAGCAATAATGGAAGAAGATTGAAGATCCCACTGAATTTTACTTCTTCTACTTAATTTTTTCAATGAGATATTATTGTTGAGGTAAATCAGTATGAAAATGGCTGACTGAATTTTGGTCCTGTTGCTTATACAGGTGCGTGTGTTTTTAATTGGGGGAGGATAGAAGTCTTGAGACTTGAGAGAGAGAGAAGAGTGGGTGAGAAAAGGAGAAGAGTGGGTGAAAATGAGGTTTAAATTTTAAATAATGAAAATAATTGTAAAATGGTAATTTGAATTGGTCAAACATAAGAATTTGTGGATGATGCTCACATTTATGGTCCATGTATTTGTTTTTTTTATTGAGTAGTATCATTTAAATTTTTTGTAATGTATACTTATTTTATATTTAACTAAATATAAGAATATTAAAAAAATTAATAAAAATTATTTAAAGTTGAACCAATGGGTTGAACCAGAATCCCGACCGGTTGAAACCGTGACCGGTGGTTCTGACCGGGTTTGATCACCTGGGATTCGATTATGAAAATACTGTAATAAACTATCATATTCTAAATTCATATATTAAAAATTTATATTAATGAAACGCCAACACAATATAAAAAGTGGAACATGTGACCCAATTTTTTTTTTTTTTTCTAAACTTGTAATTTTATAACCAACCTCATACTTTTTATCCTTTTTAGGTGGTTTGTCTTGATGTATCGGCTCGCACTAGCTCGAATATATAATATTGTCCTTTTTAGGTGGTTTGTCTTGATGTACTGCACATGCTTACACTATGTTTATCCGTGAAGACAAAAAAAAAAAATCAATATTCATGGAAATTCACCTGAATAGTTAGGCAGAGCGAACCAATATCATGCACAGATCTCTATGCACTTTCGCCACATGTCTTAATGCTATTGACTGGATTTATTTTTATTTGATCATTTTAAAAATTTTAGTTTTATAATATTATTTATATTAAACAAAAAGAAAAATTATATTAAAATTCATAAAAAATAAATCTCTACAAGTAGACACTAATATTAATATATTTACAATCTCATGTTTTTTCTTTTCTCTTTCAGTAATTTCTATGATTCTTATCATAGATTCAAATCATTCAAATTAATTTTTTAACTTTTCAAATTATTCAAACTCTCAAAATTATTCAAATTTTTAATCTTTTCTAAACACAGTAAATTATTGAAGCTCCCAGTTTTCAAATTTATCTTCAATATTATTTTATTTTACGCATCTATTTATAATTTGATATATTTGTTTACAAGTTTGTATTCAAATTATTTTAATTTAAATTTAATTACTGAAATTATAATTTATTTTATGTGTATGAATTTTTTTTATTTATTATAACTACGAAGTTTGAATATCAAATACTTTATTACATCACCTCATATATATAATAAAAATTAATTATAGATAAATGTAATTATTAAATAATGAAAAATAAAAATTATTGTAGGTTGTGTTGGGTTGTTGATAAAGCTTTATGAGAAAAAATGAGAATGAGTTGAGTTGAGTTGTAGATTGTATATGTGGAGGAGAGAGAAATAAATTATTTATTAAGAAATTTGGTTGTAATGGTTTGTTGATAAATATAGTCTTAGTTGGTGCGCACTCCCGATTGATTTTTGAATTAAAGTAAATAGTTTTGCCACTTCATCACAATGTTGTGTTTCCTATAAGAGCCGGTTTGTTACGTGGTATGAAATATATACTTTTTATTTATCCATGTGATATATTTGATTTTTTTAAGTGTTTATTATGATGAATTAAAACATGGTATTATAAATATCACCTGGGAGGGATAATGTTTGGTATTATAAATACCATTTAGGAGGTGAGATGTATAATCATGTAAAAATGGGAAAATAAAATATAGGCTTTCGGGCCAAAAGAAAAAGGAGTGGGTCTCATGTGCACCTGAGTGTACCGTGCACTTATAGTGCATTTTAGAAACATGCAATTATACAAAACAGAAACGTGCAACTATTTCAAACAGAAGCATATAACTATGTTCCCATATTAACAGTTGCACTTTTCGGTGTAAATAAGTCGCATTTTTCAGCATAACAAATTGCACGCTTCTAAAATGTACTATGAATGCACAGTGCACCCGGGTAGGATATACCAAACAAGATATAATTTGTTTTCCCATGATTTCATTTAGTTTCTAAAATGTACTATGAATGCATACAAGACCTAGCTAAGAAAAAATCATCAAATATACCAAACACTTAAAAAGGTAGGATATAATTTGTTTTCCCATGATTTCATTTATTTTCCCAAGTAACAAATGGGCTCTAATTAAGCACTCAAATCATATACTAAAAAATTAAGGAAAAGAAGTCTAAAACTCATATTCCTTTCCAATGACGACCCCGCTCCAGAGTTGCCGAATTGCTCCGCCGCCGCACACGGTGGCGGACCAATCACTGCCACTCACATTCCTCGATATAATGTGGCTGCATTTTCCCCCGAATCGTCACCTTCTCTTCTACGAGCTCCCTGATTCTTCCAAGCCTTATTTCATGGAAACACTCGTTCCTAAACTCAAAGAATCACTCTCCATAACTCTAAAACACTTCTTTCCACTCGCAGGCAAAATAGTTTATCCTTTAAATTCAGAGAAAAAGCCCGAAATCCGTTTCAGAACAGGAGACTCTGTTTCTTTAACTTTCTTCGAGTCCAGCGTTGACTTTGACAATCTTGTTGGAAATCATGCTCAAGAAGCTGACAATTTCTACGATTTCATCCCTCTGTTGTCGCAGGAAACCGATGAAGAATCGGATCGGAAGATACTCGAAGTTTTTGCGATTCATGTTACTCTGTTTTCGGGCCGTGGTGTGTGTATTGGTCTTTCCACCCTTCATAGCGTTGGCGATGGTAGTTCAATGGCGAGGTTTATAGAATGTTGGGCTCTAATCAATAAGCTGCAAGGAAAAGAGGGGTTCTTGATTTCAGATGGTGAAATTAAATCTTTGCTGCCAGTTTTTGATCGATCCCTGATAAAGTACCCTTATGAATTGGACTTTGTTTTTCTGAACCAAATCAAGAAAATGCCAATGGCGCCGCCCTCTTTCCCCTTGCCAACGGATAGGGTTCGAGCAACGTATGTTTTGACCCAATATGAAATCAAGAAACTGAAGGATTTGGTTAAGGAAAGAATTCCAGGTTTAGTTCATCTATCATCTTTTGTAGTGATGGCAGCTTATGTATGGAATTGTCTAGCGAAATCATTAATGATCGCGTGTGAGAAAGAAGGTGACGAGCCCGAATTCTTCTCTTTTGCAGTTGACGCCAGGGCCCGAATCAACCCTCCAGTTCCTCGAAACTATTTTGGTAACTGTTTAGGGTTCGGGCTTTCAAAGCTGAGGCATGAGGAGCTCATCGGAGAAGAAGGGTTCTTCATGGCTGCGGAGGCCATATCAGAGGAGATTCAAACCGGGGTGATTAACAACGGAGATATCTTTGGTGGTGCAGAGAATTGGAGGTCAGAAAAACAGAATCGAATATCGGTTTCTGGATCAGCAAGTGTTGATCTTTATGGTGCCGATTTTGGATGGGGACGAGCGAGAAAGCTCGAATCATTGTCGATTGATGGAAGGAGATATCAAATTTCGTTGTGTAAGGGGAGGGATTGCGACAGAGGATTGGAGATTGGGGTGTCTTTGCCTAAGGTGATTATGGATGCTTTTGCTGCTCTGTTTTATGATGGAATAAGGGGGAATAAGTGTGCTGTTGTTGCAAGCCGGCTATGAGTTTTATGGATGCTTTTGCTGCTCTGTTTTGTAGATTGATGGAATAAGAATTGTTTTCTGTAACCTTTTAGTAAGAGTTTGTTGGTGGTTTTGTACTTTGCAATAATGCTTTTGAGTGAATTGATCCGGAATTCCCTCCATTTTTAAATGGGTTGTTTTGTGAACTTGAAGTATGAAAATAGAGTTTAAAAGAACAATTGAAAAGTAAAGTTGTTGGATACCGAGCAATACTCAGAGTGTGATGTAATTACTTTTTATTAGAGAAAAAAAGTAATTACAATTGACACTACAATCGCCAAGACTCAAACACCCGACTCTATTTTTATACGTGAAACACTCTAACTCACTCTTTTGGAGACACACACCTCACGCCTTAATCTTTTCTATATTGTTCACTTGCTTCTTCACACTTACTTGATGGTTACTTACTCACACACACACATAGGTAGCTATCTTCTAATATTTATAGTAAACTAAGTCGGTTGAATCAACCTTCATTAGTAATACTAGAATTATCTAGACATTAGCAATACTAGAGTTATCTAGTTGCTCTTCCAAGTTTGACTCTAGAAGAATCCATAATGTTGTGGGCTTAAATATCTGACGACCTAAAAATTTGGCAATCTTGCATGTTCTTGTCCATTCTAAAAGATTCCAAAGGAGGTGGTGATATTTTCAATACTCCCCCTCAACACCGACTTTCTTTTCTCGATCTCATGCTCAGTTGTTCTCTTAACTTCTGAAATCTTGTTGTGTTGAGCCCTTTAGTGAATATATCTGCAGTTTGGTCTTCACTCTTAATTTGAAGCATCTGCAATTCTTCTTGCAATACTTTTTCCCTCATAAAATGGTAATGAACCTCCACATGCTTCGTCCGAGCATGAAAAACTGGATTTTCTGCTAAACGAATTGCAGATTGATTATCACAGTAAAGTTGTACCTTGTAGTCTGTAAACTGATGTAGATCCTCCATCAACTGCATGAGCCACATACTCTCTTGAGCTGCCGTCGCCGCTGCTCTATACTCAGCTTCAGTAGTTGATAAGGATACGGTTGGTTGTCTTTTGCTGCACCAAGATACAACTCCCGATCCAAGCTTGAATACAAATCCCGTCGTTGATCGACGATTATCATGGTCTCCCGCATAATCAGTATCGCAGTATCCAACTATCTTAATTTCATCACCTTTCTTATAAAAGAGACCATAGTCAACGGTATCTTTGACGTACCTCAATATTCGGCGTACTGCTTCCAAATGAGGCTTCTTAGGTTGTTGCATATATCGACTTGCCATGCCCACTGCATACGAGATGTCTGGTCGAGTCAGTGTTAGGTAGATCAGACTTCCAACCAATTGTCGATACATTGCCCCATCTTGTAGATTCTTGCCTTCGTGAGCACATAGCTTGACATTAACTTCCATGGGTGTCGAAATAGGCTTGCACTCGAGCATTCCAAACTTTTGTAGCAAGTCCTTCGCGTACTTATGTTGGCAGAGAAATAATCCTTCTTTGGTTCTGTCAACTTCTAATCCCAAGAAATGCTTCAGTTCTCCAAGCTCTTTCATTTGAAAACGAACTGCAAGATTTACCTTTGTTTGATGAATTTCAGGCTCATCATCGCCAGTGATGATGAGGTCGTCCATATAAACCAGCACAATCGAGAACTTCTTTTCTTTTGTCTTGATAAATAAGCTTGAATCTGCATGTGTCATGACGTATCCACTTTCCACCAAGAACTCGGCAATTTTTCCATACCACGCCCTTGGAGCCTGTTTTAGTCTGTAAAGTGCCTTTCTCAGCTTGCAGACATAATCAGGATGAGCTTTATTCTCGAATCCTCTAGGCTGGACCATATATATTTCTCGATTTAACTCTCCGTGCAGGAACGCATTCTTCACATCCATCTGCCACAATCTCCAGTCTTTACTTGCGGCAAGTGCTAACAGGACTCGTACTGTTGTAATCTTCGCAACAGGACTAAAAGTCTCATCGTAGTCTATCCCATATTGCTGAGAGAATCCTCGGGCTACTAATGGGGCCTTATATCTCTCAATAGATCCATCTGGACGAGTTTTTAATTTGTAAACCCATTTACAAGATATAGGTTTTACCTCTTTTGGCTTTGGTACCAGCTCCCAAGTGTGGTTCTTCTCCAGGGCGCTTATCTCTTCTTTCATAGCTTCCAGCCACTTAGTATTTTTAGACGCTTCTTCATACGATTCCGGTTCTCTAGAGCTTTCTTCTTGAGCATCTACAATATTTTTCCTTGTCTTATTCATGTACGATGATTCTGCTGACATCACGTAGACAGACTCTAATCGTTGGTCCTCCATTACTGGTGTTCCAGAGATCTTAACATCTTGATATACTTTAACGTCACTGGGACCAAATATCACGTGGTGACCCGATGCTGTAAGTTGTGCTACAGACATTAAGTTTTTCTTCATACCTGGTATATGGTAAACATCTTGGAGTGAAACTTCCTTCAGATTGAACCGCGGGTACGAAGTTTGTTTTACCAACGTGGGCGATTGGTAATCTTGAATTATTTGCAGTCACCACCACACCATTGCCTTTTTACTCGGTCAAATTCTGCAATTTCTCTTTATCTCCGGTCATATGGTTTGAGCAGCCTAAATCGACTATCCAAACATTATTGTAGTCGATCAACTCCGGGATAATTGCTGTTAGAGCTTTCTCTTCCTCTTCCACAGCAAAAGATGCTTCGATGTCCCATTCATCATCACTCGTACGTCCCGTACTTGACATGGCTGCATTACCCTCTATATTTTTCTTCTTTGACCAACAATTCTTAGCTATGTGACCCTTCTTCCCGCAATTGTAGCACACGCCATTGAATCTTCTATTCTGTTGAGATTCGTCGAATCTGTTGTTTATTTGTTGAGCTCCCCCTAATTTAGAGCTCCTCGATCGATTGGCTGGATCATCGTCTCTTTTGATTCTTCTGTCATTATTCTTGTTGAGCCGACCTCTAGTTTTATTACTATAGAGTGCTTCTTCGTCATTCTTGGATGAGGATCCCAAAATTTACTTAGCTAACGCCTCCTGGTCAGCTAGCAAATTTTCTAACTTAACAAGCGAGGGTTGAGTAGGCCAACCTTGTATAGCGGCAATAAAACTTCTATATTCCGGCCTCAATCCATGAATGACGATTCTTCTAATTCTTGAGTCAGACATGCCAGCAGAAGAATCCAATGCAGAGATTTCGCGACAGAGAGACTTTACCTTGGCGAAATATTGATTTATTGTCATGACGCCTTGTGTGATTGAGAGAAGTTCGTTCTCAAGAAGTTGCAGCCTCGCATCGTTCTTCTTGGAAAATAGCGTAGCAAAGGTGTTCCACGTGTCCTTGGGTGTCTTCGCCTCCCTTATGTGCTCCAACATTTCCTCCTCAATGGTGGTCTTGATCGCGAACAATGCCTTTCCAGCTCTAATCTTCCATTTCTTCAGAGCGACAACATCTCCTTCTGGTGGTATGACATCACTACCATCCACTATCTCCCATAGGTCTTGGCCTTGGAGATATGACTCCATGTACAACGACCACGTGTTGTAATTTTGGTTGTTAAGCTTCTTGATTCCACCCCACCAATTGTAGGTCACCCATCATCGTGGCTCAACCAAACTTGATGACGTTAAGCAAGCTTGATTTTTGAAGACAAGCTCCACAGTACGAAATCGCACACGACACCGCAGTACTAAACTGCACAAATTATGCAAGAAGCTCGACCAACGAGTCTCAAACGACACCAGAAATCGCCTTGCTCTGATACCACTTGTTGGATACCGAGCAACACTCAGAGTGTGATGTAATTACTTTTTATTAGAGAAAAAGAGTAATTACAATTGACACTACAATCGCCAAGACTCAAACACCCGACTCTATTTTTATACGTGAAACACTCTAACTCACTCTTTTGGAGACACACACCTCACACCTTAATCCTTTCTATATTGTTCACTTGCTTCTTCACACTTACTTGATGGTTACTTACTCACACACACACATAGGTAGCTATCTTCTAATATTTATAGTAAACTAAGTCGGTTGAATCAACCTTCATTAGTAATACTAGAATTATCTAGACATTAGCAATACTAGAGTTATCTAGTTGCTCTTCCAAGTTTGACTCTAGAAGAATGCATAATGTTGTGGGCTTAAATATCTGCCGACCTAAAAATTTGGCAATCTTGCATGTTCTTGTCCATTCTAGAAGATTCCAAAGGAGGTGGTGATATTTTCAATAAAAGTTGTCATGGAGAAACTACTTACTGAAAGATTGGAGTTGAAGAAAGTGGGAAGAAATCTTCGAACCTATCAGCATCTTGAGCATGATTTCCGACAAGATTATCAAAGTCATCACTAAACTCGAAAAAAGTTAAAGAAACAGAGTCCCCTGCCCGGTAACGGAGTTTGGGTTTTCCTTTGAATTTAAAGGATCAAGTATGGTGCCTGCAAAAGGAAAGGTGAGGTTACAGCTTAGGTACTTATAGATGAAGCTAACCATAGAATACATGTGCCTAGGGTGTATGATAAGAAGTGTACGGTTGGTGTGTACAATAGTGAGTGTATAATAAAAACTTATTCTTCATGCTCCTCTCAAGTTGGAACTGAAATGTTGATGCAGTGGCCTAGCAAGAGTCATGGTAATTTTGACCAGAATACGTAAAGCACATGTCCAAAACGACGTTGTTTTGAACAATTTTGAAAAACACTCATTTGGTTTGAGACTAAATTGGATCAAATTGAATACATATGAGATTAAATTGGAAAAATTGATAAATTATGAGACAATTTCAATAAAAATACAAAGTTACGATCAATCAAAATTAGAACGAAGGGACTAGTTGTTTTAATTCAATTTAAGAACATTTATGAATTTCAATAAGTATCCCACATATTTTCTCAATCCAAACACAAATGTTAAATTTTTAGTATAAAAAACATACTCCCTCCGTCCACCTATAAGTTTCTCCCTTTCCTTTTTTATCCGTCCAACAATAAGTTTCCTGTTTCCATAAATAGAAAAAGTAACACTCCACTATCAATATATTTATTCTCACTTTTTTACATTATATTACAAAATTGTCACTATTTCCCTTTACTCTTCATCCCAAATTCACCATTTTTGCCCACCATTTATTATTTTATTATTTTTTCTTAATCTCTCAAAAGAAACAAGAAAGTTATTCATGGATAGAGGGAGTATATTTTAATTCATACAGTATAGTTTAGTCCTACCCACTCTTATCACAAGTCGGTCTTGTGAAGCACATAAGACCTTATTAAACTAATTTGTATAGCCAGCACGACAATGTATTATCTAAATATGACATTTCGGGAGCCAATCCAATTCATTAGCCCAATTAATATCCTTGAACTGGGTCGGTCCGGCCCAAGCTCTATCAGACTTACTTTGGCCTCCTAAATTTTATTTTTTAGTAAAAGAAAATTATAACTAAATTCAATTTTCGTAACAAAAATTTAACATAAAAAATATACTAACTAAGCAAGTGTGCAAATAAAGAATTAGATCTATCAAATGTATATCTTGCAAAGATTTATCATAGTATGTTTAACAAAATAAATTGAATGCAAGTAATCATTTTTTTCCGCACACAATTTATTTATGTTGATTGGAAACACATAAAATTTTTAAAATCCAAAGTCCAATCATAATGAAAATGTCGGGCCAAATGGGCCGTCCATTAGGCCCATAAACCATATAGATTGCCTACCATTTTTTTTAATATAAAAACTCGTATGAGACGCGATACAAATTAACATAAATCAACACCATCCCCCAAAATATTGAAGCATCATTGTTAATTATGCTTGGTCTCACCGTAAAACCGCCTCACGCAAGTATTCCTCATTTTTTTAAAACATGTCTTTTATAACCTACTTCATACTTCTTTTTAGCCTTTTTACTTTTAGGTCGGTTGACCCAATCTATCGGGCTCGACTTGCGTTAACACATGCATGCTTGAATTAAAATAAATATTTTTGATACTTCATGTCACGTTGTGTTTCCAATAACTACGCTTTTCGAATCACACCAAAAGTTAAGGTAAAAGAAGTCAACACTCCAAAACTCATATTCCTTTCCGATGACAACCACCTTTCGAGAGTTGCCGCATTGCTCATACCTCCTTTTGCGGTGGCGGACCAATCACCGCTTCGCTTTCCTCGATATAATGTGGCTGCCTTTTCCCCCGATTCGTCGCCTTATTTTCTACGAGCTCCCTGATTCTTCCAAGCCTTATTTCATGGAAACAATCGTTCCTAAACTCAAAGAATCACTATCCCTAACTCTCAAACACTTCATAGCGTAGGCGATGCTAGTTCGATGGCGGGGTTTATAGAATCTTGGGCTTTGATTAATAAGAATCAAGGAGAAGAAGGGATCTTGAAATCCTTGTTGCCGATTTTACAGATCCCCGATAAAAGTACCTGTTGAATTGGACTCTGTTTTTGAGAAAAAAAATCAAGGAAATACCGATGGCGTCGCCCTCTTCCCCTTGCCGACAAATAGGGTTAGAACAACGTATGTTTTCACGCAAATCCAAAATCAAGAAACTGAAAGATTTGGTTCTGGAAAGGGAAAATATCGAAATTTTATATGGTAAGTATGATTTGACTTGGAATTTTCAAAGGTGGGCGTCGAAATTTGTTGAATTTCTTTTTATGTGAATAATATTTCAGAAGGAAGGGTAGTTGGCTACCTACTTCCCACTTATCAATAAAAAAATCGAAATTTTGAAATATTTTACTTCAATTTATATATAATTAAATTGAGTATAGATTTGATTAAGTGGTATATCAATTATTCTATGTAAAATTCCCATCAAGCCCTCAACTATCCATTTTTATTTTAAAAAATTCAGAAACAATTTTTCTATGCAAAAAAGTTTTTAAATTATATAATTTTTATTTTATGATATTCTAGATTTTTTTTCTTTTCAAAAACTCTTAAATTATGAGTATATGATCTTAAATATCACTGACAAAAACTTGTATAGATCTGGTTCATGCTATGAACTCGGTTATTTAAGTATCACTGTTACATACAAAATTTCTAACTGTTATGTATAAAAATTATCATTGTTATGAACAAAAATAATCACTGTTTAGAAAATGTTATATTTTTAAACAGTGAAAGTTTTTGTGCATAACAGTGATAGTTTTTACACATAACAGTGATAGAGTTCATGTGTGAACTTGGTTTACATGAGTGTTACTCAATATCATATACTTATGATACCAATGAAATTGCACACACACTCTGGTAAAACTTGACCATATTATATAAAATAAATGAGTAGGTCTATTGTACAAATTTGTATAAATACAAATTAATAAATTTAGGAAATTAATTAATTCGCGGGTCTAACACCTACCTTATGGGTTACCCGTATCTCTCCAATGATGTGCGCGACAAATATATAAGTGATGATTACAACTTTTTCGTGTTGGTTATTCTTTCTGATTGGTTGGGTAATTGGTTTTCAAGTGGGAGGTCTTGGGCTCAACTCCTAGTCGCTACTTTGTAACTTTTTATTTTTTATTTTTTACTATGACTTTATGGCTAGATTTTTTTGCAATATAGTAAATCATCATTTCATCCTTTTTAAAAAAAAAAAAAAAAATGCTTTGCAAATAAGTTGAAAAACTTTTCAATATTTTCTTTTTCAAAATGAAATGCATTTCGTTTCACTTTTAAATATTTGTTTTGTATCATCCACAACTTCATCATTATTATTCTTTGACTCATTCTTCTTACTTATTTCTTGGAGTAACTCTCTTATGCATTCAAGTGCACCGTGCACTCATGTAACTGAATGACCCATTTAAAAAAAATATTTGACTCATTGAATATATTAAGCATGTTCTGTGAATACACGGGTAGAGTTGGGGCGAGCGCCAGTTAAATCCGTGCACCAGTTGCACATGAAACTTTGTTCATTTCTTGTCTTTTTTTTTGCCACCTACCGGTGTCACCTTCTATTTACAGTATCACATCTAAATACACACAATATTAAGTTATAAGGAATACAACACGCTTTAAATTAAATGTATTGAACTACAGTATCACATGTTAATGTATTCAGTAGTACATCATAAGTCAAACAGTATTACATCATAAAACAAACAATATTACATATTCATTCACATAGTAACATTCTCTGACAACTTGGTTCCAATTAAAATTCATAATCAAGTTAAAATTAGAAGGGAATAATGCAAATTTGGAGCAGTATTACAAACAAAACGTAACAATATTACATGTAAAAACGTAATAGTATTATATATTTAGAACATAAGAAAAATTGGTTATTGGAAGGTTCGACTAAAGGATCTTCTTCTCCATGAGGATCAAAACCTGTGCAATATTCGTTTAACCATATTATCGCACTTATAGCAGTGGGATGCATTGACAATAATTCCATTATTATGCTTCTTCAGTGAGTGATTTGTTAATTACCATAATCTATTGTAACTTGTTTGCTGAATCTGGGCATCAATGGAGTCACAGCTAGAATTCAAGGCTTGGACTACCATTTCTGTTAGCAAAATAGTTGAGCAACCTACTGTATATTTAAAAAATTAAAACTTCAAAAATAATAGAGTTAATACAGAGTAAATTACAGGGGAGAAGTGATTGGATTGAATACGTACCTGGTTTCTTGCAATTTTCAATAGGAAATTATCCAAATCTTTGAGGAATGAAAACGATTGTTCATGTTCGTTCTATTTTAATCGCTGATTCTCTCAGAAAAACCGCTCTCATCCCTGAGACGGCGACGATGAGTACGACGGTGGACAATGACGGCAGCGAGTCATCGACGGCAATAGGAAACGAAGCGACGATTGGTAGGCCCACTTAAACGAAATTAAGCCCAATCAGCCTAATATATATATATGCGGGTTGAAGGGTTGGAGCGGGTTGGAGTAATTGACCTTCCACGAATTTTTGGGTCAAAATTGGGTCTCAATTGAGATTTGTATGTATACAAATTTGTATCCTAGATTTTGTCAAAATGAATATCATTATATTTATAAATTGATACAACTATTTTTATAAAGACAAAGTCTAGTATGCAAATTTGTATAGATACAAAAACTTTAATTTTAAACCCAATTCTATAATTGATGAATGTAATACAAAATTGAGTGATTCATGATTCACTCGATCTGACTAGTTCATGGTTCACCCAGCTCAAATAGGTCATAATTTAGGGTTAATTATTTAGTGTTTATGGTGTAGTTGGTTGATTTAGGGCAATTTTATAGATTTTCATCTATACAAATTTGCACACTAGACCTACTCTTTATAAATTAATACTAATAATATTTAATACTATAAATTTAACTTATAAATATAATGATATTAGTTGATAAATGGAGTCGTATTAATTTATAAGTGCAGCGGTATAAATTTCATAATATGAACAAATTTTATCGAAAATTTACTCTTGAAATTGGGTTGATGTATCAAATTTTAACGGAAAATATTAACTTACCTCCACAAAATTCATGAATTTCAATTAATAGAGACATCGTAAAACAAGAATAATACATTTAAAATAAAAAGTTAAAATAAACAATTCAAAAAACCTTACGAAATAAAATAGATTGTGTAGGGATTTTAAATGCTTCATGCTAAAACTGTTCAATATAAAAAGTGTTAAAATCTTTGTATCGTTCGGTCTTGACCGTGAAAATACATGTGTTGGTGCTCGAAATGGTGCTTAACGTTTTTGGACAAAAGTGGGGGAAGAAGAAGAGTGGGCTTTAATATATCGTATCACATTTGAGATAGTTTTATAAATCGTTGCAATTTAAGACGGTAGAACCGCTCTCTAAATCGATTTTGAAAATTTGAGACGAAAAAAAAACCGTCTCAAATAACTTTTAATTTTTTTAATTCTTTTTGGCTTTTAATTTTAATTTTCACCCTGTAACTTATATATCTTTATCACTTTTTTATTTTGATTCATGTAAGTTATATGACAAAAATTAAAATTTAAAAGTCAAAAACTCAAAACGTCGAAAAAATATGTAAATTACAGAACAAAAATTAGAAATTTAAAAATCAACCAGAACAAAATAAAAAAGTGGCAAATTTATGAGACGAAAAAAAAACAAGTTTCCCCACTAAAAACAAGCTTGTTCATATAAATAAACCAACTCAGAGTTAGTTAATGGTAATGCTTTCTTTCATTTGTTGAAGAAGGTCTAATATTCCTCACTTGTTACCAACTGAACTTGTTCGAAAATTACTTGCTAAAACCAGAACCAATTTGTGAATCTAGATATAATTTAAAGCATAAATTAAACAACACACTTTATTCAAACAAAAACACTACCAAAACTTACTCACTTTTGATTCCATCATAAAACAGAGCAGCAAAAGCATCCATAATCCCCTCCGGCAAAGACAAACCAACCTCCAATCCTCCTTCCCAATCCCTCGATTTGCACAATGACATCGCGTATCTCTCCCCATCAATCGACAGCGCTTCGAGCTTTCTCGCTTTCCCCCATCCAAAATCCGCACTGTAAAGATCGACTCTTGCTGATCCAGAAACTGATAATATTCGATTCTGTACCACGAACCCTACTTCTTCCATCCAATTCTCGGCACCACCCAAGATGTTGTTGTTGTTAGCTACCCTGTTTTTAATCTCCCCTGCTATGGCATCCGCCGCCGCAAAAAAACCCTTCCTCTCCGACGAGCTCCCCATGCCCGATTTTCGGAAGCCCGTATGTTAAAACATTACCGAAATAGTTTCCGGGAACTGGTGGATCGATTCGGGCCCTGGAATCAACTGCAAACAGGAAGAATTCGGGCTTATCATCATCAACAATCACTTTCTCTTCATCACCAGCTAATGATGATTTTGCTAAACAATTCCATACATAAGCTGCCACCACTACAAAAGATGAAACATGACCCAAACCTGGAATTTTTTCCAGAACCAAATTCTTCAATTTCTTGATTTCAGATTGGGTGAAAACGTATGTAGCTCGAACCCTATTAGTTGGTAACGGGAAAGAGGGCGGCGCCATTGGGATTTTCTTGATTTGGCTCAGAAAAACAGAGTCCAATTCATGAGGGTAATTTATCAGGGATCGATGAAAAACTGGCAGCAGAGATTTCGATTCGCTATCCGAAATCAAGAACCCGTCTTCTCCTCCGAGTTTATTGATCAAAGCCCATGATTTTATAAACCCCACAATCGAACTAGCGTCACCAATGCTATGATGATTGGAGAAACCAATACACACCCCACGGCCCGAAAACAGAGTCACCTGAATCGCAAGAACTTCGAGTAGATTCTGATCGGATTCTTCATGGGTTTGTGACAACTTAGGGATGAAATCGTAGAATTTATCAGAATCACGAGCTTGATTTCCAACAAGATTGTCAAAATCATGGGTAGACTCGAAGAAAGTTAAAGAAACAGAGTCCCCTGCCCTGTAACGGATTTCGGGCTTTTTCTCTGAATTTAAAGGATAAACAATTTTTTCCTGCGAGTGGAAAGAAGTGTTTGAGAGTTAGGGATAGTGATTCTTTGAGTTTAGGAACGAGTGTTCCCATGAAATAAGGCCTGGAAGAATCAGGGAGCTCGTAGAAGAGAAGGCGGCGGATTGGGTGAAATTTGAGCCACATGAAATCGAGGAAAGTGAGTGGCAGTGATTGGTCCGCCACCGTGTGCGGCGGCGGTGCAATTCGGCAGCTGTGGAGCAGGGTCGTTGTCATCGGAGGCGAAAAATAACGAAACCTACTCTTGTGAATGTGATATGATATATTAATACTAGTGTGCTGTTTCGTGGGATGCCTGATTTGTAACAAATGTACAATTCAAAAGCAGCACGTGTCGCTTGATCAGCTCATGTATAATAAGGGCCTGTTTGCAAATTTAATAAGCATTGAAGTGATTATTTTCAAATGGAGTTTCCATGATAAAGTTATTAATTTAAGGACAAATATTGTATGCGAAATTTATTTATAATATAAAATTAATATAATTATACTTAAAAATTAATACCACTATTTTTATAAACTAATATTTATAATATTTAATATTATACTATCAATTTACATATTTAATTATATTAATTAGTAAATATTATAGTATTAATTATAAATGTAATGATATAGATTTTATATTATGAAAAAATTTCGCTAAAATTTGCTCTAATTTATGTTGTTTGGGTTCTTGTGTAACAAGAAAAGTAAACCTCGTTGTTATTAGTAGTATTAATTTGCATTCTTGTATAACAAGAAAGGAAAATACGATTGCAAAAGACTGAACCCACTCACTAGGATCTGCCCCATATCTTATATCAATCATTCAAATTTTATTAAGAGACCGTGTTACGTGGTATAGGATATGAAAATATATGAAATCATGTGATACATTTTACTTATCTATATGATATATTTGACTTTTTTAAGTGTTTGTTATGATGTATTCAAATCATGATTTATTTTACTTCAACCGTTTGTTAAGATTGATAAAGATATGAGAATTCATTTGATAAATATTAATTTTACTATTATACCCCTTATTACATATATATTTTTACCAACAATGAATTAAAATATGGTTATTTATGTCAATTAACAACAATGGATAATATTTGGTATTAGAAATACCACCTAGGAGGTGGGATCTATAATCATGTAAAAATGGGAAAAGGAAATGCGGGCCTTCGAGCCAAGGGGAAAAGTCATCAAACATACTAAACACTTGAAAAAGTGAGATATGATTTATTTTCCCCTCTTTTCCTTTCTTTTCTCGCTTAACAAACGGCCTCTAAATATAATTGCACGGACTTCGATCATGTGTTGTGCAGTATCGTGTTGTGCAGTAAATATGTGTAGGTTTATAGTGTGTTTTTTAGCTGGATAACACAATCATGTAATGTACTAAATTTTAGCTGAATAGTGGGTTTATATGACCGTTATTCAAATTTAAAAAATACACTATAGATCGTCTTGGGTTTATTGCATAACACAATGCCGTAAAACATATAATCCAAATCTCAACCGTAGTCCATTCAATGTCTTGTACATATGTATACATATGATCGAATTTTTATGTATAACTTAATCCACTTTTCTTTACCTAATTCGAAATTTACAGTAAATTTCAGTTCTCATAATTCTAGAATAAGTCCGTAAAAACAATTCTTTAAATAAGACTTAAAAAGAAGATAAGCGGTTTTTTTATATGATTGGGATTTGTAAGGAACATCTTGGTGCACAATCAAATATGTTTGTTATATCATAACCGATAAGCAAACTATATATGATGATTAAAATTAACAAAAACTTACGTTAAAACGATCTTATATATGAGGCGAGATACAATCTAATAAAAATTAACACCCTCACTTTTCAAAATGTGAAAACATATGTTCAAATTATGTTTTTCTCTCATAAAGTGACACCTTCCATCATACAAGTGTGTCATACAAAACTTTATAAGTCATGGACAAAACAAATTTAGCAAAGTCATTGATGAAACAAATTTAGCAAAGTTAATATTGGCAATAAATCCATTTACTTTCTAGGTTCTTTGTATACTGATTTTTAGGTTGTGGGCCAGACCAATGCTCAGTTAAGTAAAATATAAGAGTAAAATTGTATTTTCCATGTTAATTTTGTGAATTATTCACTTCCTACCAAACAATCAAACCATATTTGTATATGGTTTTTAGTATTTAACTTAATCCAATACCCATTTTCCCAATGCTAAATAATTTCCCTACTATTTTTCACAAATTCTTCACTAAAACCAGATTTTCTTGAGCAAATCTCCTACGAATCTGAATTAACATGAACTTTTTCTTTTCGTGTCAGCGTCACGTGTAAATATTACAATTGTGTGGGGTGGTGGTGCAATTCGACAGCTTTCGAGCAGGGTCTTCATAGTACAAATTAAAGCAATTATGTTCCGTCTCACGGTTGACCTTTTCTTCTATTAGTATAGTTTGTGTGTGTAATTTAATGGGTAGGTGTAGGGGTGGAGGAAATACCGAAAATACCGGTATACCGCACTTACCGTACCGAAAATTTCGGTACGATAACGGTATGAAAATATAGAAAATTTCGGTATACCGAAATATTTCGGTATACCTAAATATTTTCGGTATATATTTCGGTATACCGGTATATATTGAAATTTCTGTACGGTATCGATATGTAATATCGGCATACTGAAAAATTCGGTATACCGAATTTTCGGTACGACAACGGTATGAAATTTTTCAGTATCGAAAATTTCGGTACGGTAACTATATGACGAGAAAATTTTCGGTATGTCGTACCGTCCACCTCTAGGTAGGTGTGCGTGGTAGTTGCATGTATCATTAATGAATTTCAAAGATATTTTGGGCTAGTGTCGGGGTTGGAATGGGCCTACATTTTTTTGTGGTTTACAGTTTGTGGGAGAGGTACTATGGGGGAACAAAATGCTAAATGTGTAATTTGATGAACATGAAAGATGAAGATTGGAAGTAGTTGGACAGAAAGGCGACAAACGTGCCACGTTTGCCTCTATTCAGAGTTGAACTACTTTTGTTTATAAACTATATTCCATAAACAGAAGCAATTTTTTACAATTTAAATTATGTGCAGCAACTTTTAAAATAAGTGTGCCTTTCAACTATTTTATAGAATTTGCAAACAAGTGCTTACAATCGAAGCAAAAACGTAAGAAGTAATGGTCATTTAATAAGCAAACGGACAAAATGGGAAGTAAGGGCCATTTAATAAAAATGCAAAAAAAAAAAAAAAGTGTGAGCCATAGTGAAATTTTTAGCATGTGCAGGAAAATATATACTCCCTCCAATTTTTAATACATGTCATTTTATAATTAAACTACAAATTAAAGTAGTATTTTTTTGGCCAATATTGCCCTTAATTAATTAGACCATAAATAAAATATCCCTAAATTAAAGGAAAATTTTATCATTGATAAATGGAAAGTTTTGTGGGAAATTAATTTTATGAGTTGAAAAGTAATAGGGGTAAAATTGACATACATAAGGAAAAATAATAAAAAAATGACATTTATTGAAAAATTAGTGTAAAAGCTAAAAATGACATGTATTAAAAGAGAGAGTAAGAAGTTTGTGTTTTCTCATTTTATATTTCATTACATCTTATGACATTTTATATTAATGATATCATTAATGCACTATTTTTAGTTATTCAAAAATTAAATGATATCTCAAAATATCAAACAAAGGATTTTTATTTTTTTTTTTAAAGTTAAGAAAATTTTTAAAACATAGTGAAATGATATATCAAAAGATCATCCACAATAATCGGAGGCTCAACCCAACAATGAGGCTCTCAAAATCACTGAAAGACCCTAGCAATATTACATGTCAATAAATTGACATTTCGATTCACCCAAAAGACTCAAAAATAGGATTCTCCACTCCAAAGAATAATCAAACAGACAGAGAGTTTTAAGACTTCGTTTTTCTTGCCTTATTTCTTACAAGAGAACTTACCATTGTTATTTCACATTTGAAAATGTATACATATAATAAAATAAGCAATACGAGATAATAACTATATCATGTGAGTCCTATTTAGAAGTGTTAATTGAGTATAAAAATTGTACAAATGTCATCGAACATGTGAGAAATCTCTATCCTGGCCGACTTCTGAAACAGGTCTCATACATTTAGGAATCTCTATCTTAAAATTGAGTCAAATTTATTTTTGAAACATGATGGGAACATAGCTCTAAAAACCCAATGATTATATTATAAGTGTATATAAAATTCATTTCATATAAAATTTTATCATTGATTATGACCGCTAATTCTTTTCTAATATAACTTCCTCATTCTTCCAAACCTTATTTCTTGGAATTTATTCACCCTAGGAAATATATTGCACAATCCATCAACTTAATTTGTTAAAACAATAATCATAATATTACTAATAATAGACAAACAAAATTTTATGATAGATAAAAAGTCATTGACAAGACAAATTTAGCAAAGTCATTGATAAAACAAATTTCTAGTTTCTTGGTGCTTTGTCTATTGATTTTCTTGAGCTCATAGTCAATTGATTTTGAAATTCCATTAAGTGCCTATTTTAAAATTATAAAAAATATTTTAAAAATATTTATTTTTAAAGTTATTAGATACAATTTTTTAAAAACATAAATGATTCGATTTTTTTATTTGACTTTCAAAAAATGATAACTAAATAATAAAAATATTTAATTGGGATGGGACCGGACCAATACACAATTGAGTAAAATATACATGTGGGTAAATTGTATTTCCAATGTTACTTTTATGAATTATCTTTTCCTACCAAATAATCACCACATATACACATTATCATACCTGATGAATACTCACTTTTTCCATAATAGTTTCCCTGTTTTTCTTCACAAATTATTCACTAAGACCAGATTTTCTTTGCATCAGATACGTAGATCAAGTGATTTTATTATGAGTTTTAGTGTAATAACTACACTTAATCCATCAAGAACAGACATAATACAACATGCTTGATAGTAATGATGTGAAATTTGTTCACTGTCAAATTGATTCATTTTTTACAGGCATGATCATTCAATTATCACGATTAATATTCTTTTGTATTATAAATTAGTAAATCACACCATTCAGTTATCAGTGCTAATACTCTCTGTTGTAATATAAGTCACATCTTTCAGTATTATGAATAATAATACTCTTTATAGTAAAAAATTACACTCTTCAGTTATCACAACTAATACACTTTAGTAATATAAGCCGTGTCTTTAACCAATTTCATATATTTTTATTTAAAATTTATTCACCCTATACTTTATAAAAAATTAAGTATAAAAAATACTAACTCATTGAGTATGCAAACAAAGAAATAGATCCATCAAGTATATATCCCTCAAAGATTTATTATAGACGACATCTCAGGTCTAGATAATAGAATAAATTGAATACAAGTAAACATTTTTTCACAGAATTATTTATATTAATTCGAAATACATAACGTTTTTAAAATTTAAAGTCCAATCACAATAAAAATAATAAGAACGCCGGTCAGCGGGCCGTCCATTAGGTCAATATGCCACAAGAATGCATTCTCATATTTTATAATTAATGTTTCACTTTATATTTTATAATAATATAAATAAATGATAATTAAAATAATAAAAAATATTTAATAAACTATCATATTCATATTTTATGATAATATGAATAAATTATAATTAAAATAATAAAAAATATTTAATAAACTATCATATTCTAAATTCATATATTAAAAATTTATATTAATGAAACGCCAACAGAATATAAAAAGTGGAACATGTGACCCAATTTTTTTTTTTTTTTTTCTAAACTTGTAATTTTATAACCAACCTCATACTTTTATCCTTTTAGGTGGTTTGTCTTGATGCACCGCACATGCTTAGACTATGTTTATCCGTGAAGACAAAAAAAAAAAATCAATATTCATGGAAATTCACCTGAATAGTTAAATGAGAAATGAACCAATACCATCTTGTGATCTCTATGCACTTTCGCCACATGTCTTAATGCTATTGACTGGATTTAATTTTATTTGATAATTTTAAAAATTTTAGTTTTATAATATTATTTATATTAAACAAAAAGAAAAATTATATTAAAATTCATAAAAAATAAATCTCTACAAATAGACACTAATATTAATATATTTACAATCTCATGTTTTTTCTTTTCTCTTTCAGTAATTTCTATGATTCTTATCATAGATTCAAATCATTCAAATTATTTTTCTAACTTTTCAAATTATTCAAACTCTCAAAAATTTTCAAATTTTTAATCTTTTCTAAACACAGTAAATTATTGAAGCTCCCAGTTTTCAAATTTATCTTCAATATTATTTTATTTTACGCATCTATTTATAATTTGATATATTTGTTTACAAGTTTGTATTCAAATTATTGTAATTTAAATTTAATTATTGAAATTGTAATTTATTTTATGTGTATGATAATTTTTTATTTATTATAACTACGAAGTTTGAATATCAAATACTTTATTACATCACCTCATATATATAATAAAAATTAATTATAGATAAATGTAATTATTAAATAATGAAAAATAAAAATTATTGTAGGTTGTGTTGGGTTGTTGATAAAGATGTATGAGAAAAAATGAGAATGGGTTGAGTTGTAGATTGTATATGTGGAGGAGAGAGAAATAAATTATTTATTAAGAGATTTGGTTGTAATGGTTTGTTGATAAATATAGTCTTAGTTGGTGCGCACTCCCCAATTGATTTTTGAATTAAAGTAAATAGTTTTGCCACTTCATCACAATGTTGTGTTTCCTATAAGAGCCGGTTTGTTACGTGGTATGAAATATATACTTTTTATTTATCCATGTGATATATTTGATTTTTTTAAGTGTTTATTATGATGAATTAAATCATGGTATTATAAATATCACCTAGGAGAGATAATGTTTGGTATTATAAATACCACTTAGGAGGTGAGATGTATAATCATGTAAAAATGGGAAAATAAAATATAGGCTTTCTGGCCAAAAGAAAAAGGAGTGGGTCTCATGTGCACCTGGGTGTACCGTGCACTTATAGTACATTTTAGAAACATGCAACTATACAAAACAGAAACGTGCAACTATTCTAAACAGAAGCATGTAACTATGTTCCCATATTAACAGTTGCACTTTTCGGTGTAAATAAGTCACATTTTTCAGATATAGCCAAGAAAAAATCATCAAATATACCAAACACTTAAAAAGGTAGGATATGATTTATTTTCCTTTGATTTCATTTATTCCCCCATGTAACAAATGAGCTCTAATTAAGCACTCAAATCATATACTAAAAAATTAAGGAAAAGAAGTCTAAAACTCATATTCCTTTCCAATGACGACCCCGCTCCAGAGTTGCCGAATTGCTCCACCGCCGCACACGGTGGCGGACCAATCACTGCCACTCACATTCCTCGATATAATGTGGCTGCATTTTCCCCCGAATCGTCGCCTTCTCTTCTACGAGCTCCTTGATTCTTCCAAGCCTTATTTCATGGAAACACTCGTTCCTAAACTCAAAGAATCACTCTCCCTAACTCTAAAACACTTCTTTCCACTCGCAGGCAAAATAGTTTATCCTTTAAATTCACAGAAAAAGCCCGAAATCCGTTTCATAACAGGAGACTCTGTTTCTTTAACTTTCTTCGAGTCCAGCGTTGACTTTGACAATCTTGTAGGAAATCATGCTCAAGAAGCTGACAATTTCTACGATTTCATCCAACTCTGTTGTCGCAGGAAACCGATGAAGAATCGGATCGGAAGATACTCGAAGTTTTTGCGATTCATGTTACTCTGTTTTCGGGCCGTGGTGTGTGTATTGGTCTTTCCACCCTTCATAGCGTTGGCGATGGTAGTTCAATGGCGAGGTTTATAGAATGTTGGGCTCTAATCAAAAAGCTGAGGCATGAGGAGCTCGTCGGAGAGGAAGGGTTCTTCATGGCTGCGGAGGCCATATCAGAGGAGATTCAAACCGGGGTGATTAACAACGGAGATATCTTTGGTGGTGCTGAGAATTGGAAGTCAGAAAAACAGAATCGAATATCGGTTTCTGGATCAGCAAGTGTTGATCTTTATGGTGCCGATTTTGGATGGGGACGAGCGAGAAAGCTCGAATCATTGTCGATTGATGGAAGGAGATATCAAATTTCGTTGTGTAAGTCGAGGGATTGCGACAGAGGATTGGAGATTGGGGTGTCTTTGCCTAAGGTGATTATGGATGCTTTTGCTGCTCTGTTTTATGATGGAATAAGGGGGAATAAGTGTGCTGTTGTTGAAAGCCGGCTATGAGTTTTATGGATGCTTTTGGTGCTCTGTTTTGTCGATTGATGGAATAAGAATTGTTTTCTGTAACCTTTTAGTAAGAGTTTGTTGGTGGTTTTGTACTTTGCAATAATGCTTTTGAGTGAATTGATCCGGAATTCCCTCCATTTTTAAATGGGTTGTTTTGTGAACTTGAAGTATGAAAATAGAGTTTAAAAGAACAATTGAAAAGTAAAGTTGTTGGATACCGAGCAACACTCAGAGTGTGATGTAATTACTTTTTATTAGAGTAAAAGAGTAATTACAATTGACACTACAATCGCCAAGACTCAAACACCCGACTCTATTTTTATACGTGAAACACTCTAACTCACTCTTTTGGAGACACACACCTCACACCTTAATCTTTTCTATATTGTTCACTTGCTTCTTCACACTTACTTGATGGTTACTTACTCACACACACATAGGTAGCTATCTTCTAATATTTATAGTAAACTAAGTCGGTTGAATCAACCTTCATTAGTAATACTAGAATTATCTAGACATTAGCAATACTAGAGTTATCTAGTTGCTCTTCCAAGTTTGACTCTAGAAGAATCCATAATGTTGTGGGCTTAAATATCTGCCGACCTAAAAATTTGGCAATCTTGCATGTTCTTGTCCATTCTAGAAGATTCCAAAGGAGGTGGTGATATTTTCAATACTCCCCCTCAACACCGACTTTCTTTTCTCGATCTCATGCTCAGTTGTTCTCTTAACTTCTGAAATCTTGTTGTGTTGAGCCCTTTAGTGAATATATTTGCAGTTTGGTCTTCACTCTTAATTTGAAGCATCTGCAATTCTTCTTGCAATACTTTTTCCCTCAAAAAATGGTAATGAACCTCCACATGCTTGAGCATGAAAAACTGGATTTTCTGCTAAACGAATTGCAGATTGATTATCACAGTAAAGTTGTACCTTGTAGTCTGTAAACTGATGTAGATCCTCCATCAACTGCATGAGCCACATACTCTCTTGAGCTGCCGTCGCCGCTGCTCTATACTCAGCTTCAGTAGTTGATAAGGATACGGTTGGTTGTCTTTTGCTGCACCAAGATACAACTCCCGATCCAAGCTTGAATACAAATCCCGTCGTTGATCGACGAGTATCATGGTCTCCCGCATAATCAGCATCGCAGTATCCAACTATCTTAATTTCATCACCTTTCTTATAAAAGAGACCATAGTCAACGGTATCTTTGACGTACCTCAATATTCGGCGTACTGCTTCCAAATGAGGCTTCTTAGGTTGTTGCATATATCGACTTGCCATGCCCACTGCATACGAGATGTCTGGTCGAGTCAGTGTTAGGTAGATCAGACTTCCAACCAATTGTCGATACATTGCCCCATCTTGTAGATTCTTGCCTTCGTGAGCACATAGCTTGACATTAACTTCCATGGGTGTCGAAATAGGCTTGCACTCGAGCATTCCAAACTTTTGTAGCAAGTCCTTCGCGTACTTATGTTGGCAGAGAAATAATCCTTCTTTGGTTCTGTCAACTTCTAATCTCAAGAAATGCTTCAGTTCTCCAAGCTCTTTCATTTGAAAACGAACTGCAAGATTTGCCTTTGTTTGATGAATTTCAGGCTCGTCATCGCCAGTGATGATGAGGTCTTCCACATAAACCAGCACAATCGAGATCTTCTTTTCTTTTGTCTTGATAAATAAGCTTGAATCTGCATGTGTCATGACGTATCCACTTTCCACCAAGAACTCGACAATTTTTCCATACCACGCCCTTGGAGCCTGTTTTAGTCCGTAAAGTGTCTTTCTCAGCTTGCAGACATAATCAGGATGAGCTTTATTCTCGAATCCTCTAGGCTGGACCATATATATTTCTCGATTTAACTCTCCGTGCAGGAACGCATTCTTCACATCCATCTGCCACAATCTCCAGTCTTTACTTGCTGCAAGTGCTAACAGGACTCGTACTGTTGTAATCTTCGCAACAGGACTAAAAGTCTCATCGTAGTCTATCCCATATTGCTGAGAGAATCCTCGGGCTACTAATCAGGCCTCATATCTCTCAATAGATCCATCTGGACGAGTTTTTAATTTTTAAACCCATTTACAAGAGATAGGTTTTATCTCTTTTGGCTTTGGTACCAACTCCCAAGTCAGGTTCTTCTCCAGGGCGCTTATCTCTTCTTTCATAGCTTCCAGCCACTTAGTATTTTTAGACGCTTCTTCATACGATTCCGGTTCTCTAGAGCTTTCTTCTTGAGCATCTACAATATTTTTCCTTGTCTTATTCATGTACGATGATTCTGCTGCCATCACGTAGACAGACTCTAATAGTTGGCCCTCCATTAATGGTGTTCCAGAGATCTTAACATCTTGATATACTTTAACGTCACTGGGACCAAATATCATGTGGTGACCCGATGCTGTAAGTTGTGCTACAGACATTAAGCTTTTCTTCATACCTGGTATATGGTAAACATCTTGGAGTGAAACTTCCTTCGTACTGAACCGTGACACGAAGTTTGTTTTACCAACGTGGGCGATTGGTAATCTTGAATTATTTGCAGTCACCACCACACCATTGCCTTTTTTACTCGGTTGTCAAATTCTGCAATTTCTCTTTATCTCCGGTCATATGGTTTGAGAAGCCTAAATCGACTATCCAAACATTATTGTAGTCGATCAACTCCGGGATAATTGATGTTAGAGCTTTCTCTCCCTCTTCCACAGTAAAAGATGCTTCGATGTCCCATTCATCATCACCCGTACGTCCCGTACTTGACATGGCTGCATTACCCTCTATATTTTTCTTCTTTGACCAACAATTCTTAGCTATGTGACCCTTCTTCCCGCAATTGTAGCACACGCCATTGAATCTTCTATTCTGTTGAGATTCGTCGAATCTGTTGTTTCTTTGTTGAGCTCCCCCTGATTTAGAGCTCCTCGGTCGATTGGCTGGATCATTCGTCTCTTTTGATTCTTCTGTCATTATTCTTGTTGAGCCGACCTCTAGTTTTATTACTATAGAGTGCTTCTTCGTCATTCTTGGATGAGGATCCCAAAATTTACTTAGCTAATGCCTCCTGGTCAGCTAGCAAATTTTCTAACTTAACAAGCGAGGGTTGAGTAGGCCAACCTTGTATAGCGGCAATAAAACTTCTATATTCCGGCCTCAATCCATGAATGATGATTCTTCTAATTCTTGAGTCAGACATGCCAGCAGAAGAATCCAATGCAGAGATTTCGTGACAGAGAGACTTTACCTTGGCGAAATATTTGATTTATTGTCATGACGCCTTGTGTGATTGAGAGAAGTTCGTTCTCAAGAAGTTGCAGCCTCGCATCGTTCTTCTTGGAAAATAGTGTAGCAAAGGTGTTCCACGCGTCCTTGGGTGTCTTCGCCTCCCTTATGTGCTCCAACATTTCCTCCTCAATGGTGGTCTTGATCGTGAACAATGCCTTTCCAGCTCTAATCTTCCATTTCTTCAGAGCGACAGCATCTCCTTCTAGTGGTATGACATCACTACCATCCACTATCTCCCATAGGTGTTGGCCTTGGAGATATGACTCCATGTACAACGACCACGTGTTGTAATTTTGGTTGTTAAGCTTCTTGATTCCACCGACCAATTGTAGGTCACCCATCATAGTGGCTCAACCAAACTTGATGACGTTAAGCAAGCTTGATTTTTGAAGACAAGCTCCAGAAGATTTAAATCGCGCACGACACCCGCTGAATATTAAATCGCACAAATTATGCAAGAAGCTCGACCAACGAGTCTCAAACGACACCAGAAATCGCCTTGCTCTAATACCACTTGTTGGATACCGAGCAACACTCAGAGTGTGATGTAATTACTTTTTATTAGAGAAAAATAGTAATTACAATTGACACTACAATCGCCAAGACTCAAACACCCGACTCTATTTTTATACGTGAAACACACTCACTCACTTTTTTGGAGACACACACCTCACACCTTAATCCTTTCTATATTGTTCACTTGCTTCTTCACACTTACTTGATGGTTACTTACTCACACACACACATAGGTAGCTATCTTCTAATATTTATAGTAAACTAAGTCGGTTGAATCAACCTTCATTAGTAATACTAGAATTATCTAGACATTAGCAATACTAGAGTTATCTAGTTGCTCTTCCAAGTTTGACTCTAGAAGAATCCATAATGTTGTGGGCTTAAATATCTGCCGACCTAAAAATTTGGCAATCTTGCATGTTCTTGTCCATTCTAGAAGATTCCAAAGGAGGTGGTGATATTTTCAATTAAAGTTGTCATGGAGAAACTACTTACTGAAAGATTCGAGTTGAAGAAAGTGGGAAGAAATCTTCGAACCTATCAGCATCTTGAGCATGATTTCCGACAAGATTATCAAAGTCATCACTAAACTCGAAGAAAGTTAAAGAAACAGAGTCCCCTGCCGGTAACGGAGTTTGGGCTTTCCTTTGAATTTAAAGGATCAAGTATGGTGCCTGCAAAAGGAAAGGTGAGGTTACAGCTTAGGTACTTATAGATGAAGCTAACCATAGAATACACGTGCCTAGGGTGTATGATAAGAAGTGTACGCTTGGTGTGTACAATAGTGAGTGTGTATAATAAAAACTTATTCTTCATGCTCCTCTCAACTTGAAAGATGAGATAATGGTATCATTCAACTTGGAACTGAAATGTTGGTGCAGTGGCCTAGCAAGAGTCATGGTAAATATATAAGCCAGCTGATGTGCGAAAACAACATACTGAAGAAAAATGGATCCTGACTTGTGAAGATCTCGTACAATGTGGCAGTCGATTTTGATGTGTTTTGTACGTTCATGGAAGACAGGATTCTCAATGATGTGAATTGCACCTTTAATAAACAACATTTTTTAAAAAACTTATGTTTACAGTAAATGATCAATCAAAATTAGAACGAAGGGGCTAGTTGTTTTAATTCAATTTAAGAACATTTATGAATTTCAATAGGTATCTCACGTATTTTCTCAATTCAAACACAAATATTAAATTTTTAGTATAAAAAACATACTCCCTCCGTCCACCTATAAGTTTCTCCCTTTCCTTTTTCATCCGTCCAACAATAAGTTTCCTGTTTCCATAAATAGAAAAAGTAACACTCCACCATCAATATATTTATTATCACTTTTTACATTATATTACAAAATTGTCACTATTTTCCTTTACTTTTCATCCCAAATTCACCATCTTGGCCCACCATTTATTATTTTATTAATTTTTCTTAATCTTAGTGCTCAAAAGTAAACAAAAAAATTATTCATGGATAGAGTGAGTATATTTTAATTCATACAGTATAGTTTAGTCCTACCCACTCTTATCAGAAGTCGGTCTTGTGAAGCACATAAGACCTTATTAAACTAATTTGTATAGCCAGCACGACAATGTATTATCTAAATATGACATTTCGGGAGCCAATCCAATTCATTAGCCCAATTAATATCGTTGAACTGGGTCGGTCCGGCCCAAGCTCTCATAGGCCTATTCAGACTTACTTTGGCCTCCTAAATTTTATTTTTTAGTAAAAGAAAATTATAACTAAATTCAATTTTCGTAACAAAAATTTAACATAAAAAATATACTAACTAAGCAAGTGTGCAAATAAAGAATTAGATCTATCAAATGTATATCTTGCAAAGATTTATCATAGTATGTTTAACAAAATAAATTGAATGCAAGTAATCATTTTTTTCCGCACACAATTTATTTATGTTGATTGGAAACACATAAATTTTTTAAAATCCAAAGTCCAATCATAATAAAAATGTCGGACAAATGGGCCGTCCATTAGGCCCATAAACCATATAGATTGACTACCCATTTTTTTTTTTTTTATAAAAACTCGTATGAGACGCAATACAAATTAACATAAATCAACACCCTCCCCCAAAATATTGAAGCATCATTGTCAATTATGCTTGGTCTCACCGTAAAACCGTCTCACGCAAGTATTCCTCATTTTTTTAAAACATGTCTTTTATAACCTACTTCATACTTCTTTTTAGCCTTTTTACTTTTAGGTCGGTTGACCCAATCTATCGGGCTCGACTTGCGTTAACACATGCATGCTTGAATTAAAATAAATATTTTTGATACTTCATGTCACGTTGTGTTTCCAATAACTACGCACTCGAATCACACCAAAAGTTAAGGTAAAGAAGTCAACACTCCAAAACTCATATTCCTTTCCAATGACAACCCTGCTCGAGAGTTGCCGCATTGCTCCGCCGCCGCACACGGTGGCGGACCAATCACTGCCGCTCGCTTTCCTCGATATAATGTGGCTGCCTTTTCCCCCGATTCGTCGCCTTATTTTCTACGAGCTCCCTGATTCTTCCAAGCCTTATTTCATGGAAACAATCGTTCCTAAACTCAAAGAATCACTATCCCTAACTCTCAAACACTTCTTTCCTCTAGCAGGCAAAATTGTTTATCCTTTCAATTCAAAGAAAAAGCCCGAAATCCTTTACAGGGCAGGGGACTCTGTTTCTTTAACTTTCTTCGAGTCTAGCCTTGACTTTGATAATCTTGTTGGAAATCATGCTCGAGATTCTGATAATTTCTATGTTTTCATCCCTCTGTTGTCGCAGGTAACCGATAAAAAATCAGACCGGAAACTACTCGAAGTTGTTGCGATTCAAGTGACTCTGTTTTCGGGTCGTGGCTTGTGTATTGGCCTCTCCACCCTTCATAGCGTAGGCGATGCTAGTTCGATGGCGGGGTTTATAGAATCTTGGGCTTTGATTAATAAGAATCAAGGAGAAGAAGGGATCTTGAAATCCTTGTTGCCAGTTTTCGACAGATCCCTGATAAAGTACCCTGTTGAATTGGACTCTGTTTTTCAGGAAAAAATCAAGGAAATACCGATGGCGTCGCCCTCTTCCCCCTTGCCGACAAATAGGGTTCGAGCAACGTATGTTTTCACGCAATCCGAAATCAAGAAACTGAAGGATTTGGTTCTGGCAAGAATTCCAGGTTTAAGTTACGTACCATCTTTTGTATTGATTGCAGCTTATGCATGGAATTGCTTGGCGAAATCATTAATGATAGCCGGTGAGAAAGATGGCGATGGGCCCGAATTCTTCTCTTTTGGAGTCGACGCCAGGGCCCGTATCGATCCACCAGTTCCTGGAAACTATTTTGGTAATTGTTTAGGGTTCGTGTTTGCGATGCTCCAGCATGAGGAGCTCGTCGGAGAAGAAGGGTTCTTGATGGCGACGGAGGCCATATCGGAGGAGATTAATATCGGGGTGATTAACAACCGAGATATCTTTGGTTGGCACTCAAGTGTAACAACTCGTTGAAAATTTCTAAATTTCCAATTTCTCAAGGTTACATGTGTGATATATCGAAAAGAGTCGTAATTGAAATAAAAATGATCAAAATTGATAAAATAAATAAACTTATAACACTATTCATGAATACAGACAAAATTACAGGATCATTTATGATTTAAAATATAAACCCTCATTCTTAATTTAACTATATTTTAAACTCTTAAATTAAAATAGCAGAGATCTTATTGCTAATCAAACTCATAAGAAGTTTGTTTGTTGACATTCTTGAACGAGCAAAACTGATGTGCTCATTAGCAATATATAATACATAAACTTACATGCTCTAAAATCTAATTCCTTAACAAACAACACCACACTTATTTCATCTATCATGCAATTTTGGCATCCAATTCTCAGCACCACCTAAGATGTTGTTGTTGTTAATGACCCTGTTTTTAATCTCCTCTGCTATGGCCACCGTCGCCTTAAAAAACCCTTCCTCTCCAACGAGCTCCAGCCCGATTTTCGGAAGCCCAAATGATAGACAGTTCCCGAAATAGTTTCCAGGAACTGGTGGATCAATGCGGGCCCTGGCGTCAACTGCAAACAAGAAGTAATTGGGCTTATCGTCGTCAGAAACTGCTTTCGCTTCGTCGCCAGCTATCATTGATTTTGCGTAACAACACCATACATAAGCTGCCATCACTACAAAAGATGATATATGACCTAAACCTCGAATTTTTTCCATAATCAAATCTTTCAGTTTCTTGATTTCGGATTGGGTGAAATCATAAGTTGCTCGAACCCTATTCGTTGGTAAGGGGAACGAGGGCGAAACGTTGGAATTTTCTTGATTTGTTTGGAAAAAACAGAGTCCAATTCAAGGGGGTACTTTATCAACGATCGATCAAAAACTGGCAAAGATTCAGATTCACTCAAGAATTGATCTTCTCCTCCATTTTTATTGATTAAAGCCCAAGATTTCATGAACCCCATAATCGAACTAGCATCACCGACGCTGTGATGATTGGAGAAACCAATGCACACACCACGGCCCGAAAACAGAGTCACTTGAACTTCAAAAACTTCTAGTAGCTTCTGATCGGATTCTTCGTCGGTGATCTGCGACAAAAGTGGAATGAAATTGTAAAACTTATCACCATCTCGAGCATGATTTCCATCAAGATTGTCAAAATCATCGGTAGATTCGAAGAAAGTTAAAGAAACAGAGTCCCCTGCCTATAACGATTTTTTTAAATTTAACGGGTGTTTTTGCTCTAAATTAGAGATTCTTTTTTCAAGAACAAAAGACATAAGGCTTGGAAAATCAGGAGCTCGTAGAAAAAAAGGCGACGAATGGGGTGAAACGGCAGCCATTTGATATCGAGGAAAGTGAACGGCAGTGATTGGTCATCCACCGTGTCCGGTGGTGGTGCGATTCGAAAATCAACACTCATTTTTTTTGTGTGTTATAACTTGGAGTTCTTGCCTTTTTTAATAGTGGTTAAATGTTGAATCACTGTCACTTTTCGGACCGAATATATATATGTTGCAAGTGTCCCGCTCATTTAAAACATCATGAATGAATTTCCAATGCATTTGGTAGCATCCTTTATGGTGTTTTGGGGTTGGAGTAGGTACACTCCTTGGCTATAACGATTTTGCTAAATGTGTTGCTCTAAATTAGAGATCTTTTCGAAGACAAAAACTCTCGCGTGAACTTTTTAAAAATGAATGGCGTTAGTCACAAAATCATTTCAAAATTACATTTTAGTGGTTAGCTGCACTTGGCTTTAGCCCAATGCCATTCCCCATTATCTTTTATATATGGTGTTGGTACAAAAAAAAATAAAAATTGTTTTAGTAATAACATATATAGAACCACAATACCCTCAATCAAAAATCACTTTATCACTTTAAATATTACTCCCTCCGTCCCAATCAAAAACTAATATGTTTAATGATAAACAAGTTTCACATGAGATCTACTCTAAATTAATATCATTACACTTATAAACTTGGTTATAAATGCTATGATATTAATTTATAAGTATAATTGTATCAATTTTATATTACGAACAAGTTAACAGGAAGAGTAGGTCTCCGGTAAAACTTGTTCACATTATGAAATTTATACAGTTAAACTTATAAACTTATAATAACACTACATTTATTGACTGATTTCACTATACTTATAAACTGATATCATAATATTACATAATTATAGGTATTAGTTTTATAAGAATAGTTATATCAATTTGTAAATATAATGATATCAATTACATATTATGAATAAATATTACAGGAGAGTATTTGTAATAGAAAAAATTATGATTTTTAATAATATTAATTAATAAAATTTTATTAATTTAGAATCTAAAAGTTAATAAAACTCACAATCAATTTGAGGCTTGAATTTTTTTGAGAAAAAAATCACAAATGTTTCTGTAACTTTGTCCGAATACAAATGGTCCTGTAAATTTTCATTTTACCAATTTTGGTCTTTTTGGTTTCAATTTTAGTCCTTTTCGCCGAATAATTTAAAATTTGATCGGAAAATTGACCTAACTTTTTATTTTGGTGACGTCGATGGTTGCCACCACTCTCATTTGAACTGTCATTCATCAAGGAAGAAAAGTTCTCAATCAATTTCATGTTTTGATTATACCTCCCCTTGAATCGCAACTTCAAAATCCCGATTTTCATTCAATATCATCGCTAATTTCGAATGTTTTACATTGAGGCGAGAGTTGAAACATATATTATTCTCTTCCTCTCACTGAACCTATCGTTTTAATATATTTTTTCGCATTATTTTGTATGCTACACCATATTTCTAGCCATTTTTCGACGAAAAAGGATTAGAATTGAAATAAAAAAGACCAAAACTGATAAACTAAAAATTTATAAGACTATTTGTGAATTCAGACAAAGTTACAGAATCATTTGTGATTTTTTTCTCAATCTTTTTTCATGCATGTTCAAGACTTGAAAAGTACAAAACTATTAATGTGGTGCTTAAGAGATAAAAGATAGAAAGTGTAAATTCAAAGCCAATGATTTAACACCATGTGCAATATCTTATAAAAATTTATTTATATTTGTACTTTCATGAAACTTTAAGGTAGCTATAATACAACTATATTTACTTTTTTTATCAAACTGCACCAACTTTTCTAAAATTAGGCCCCATTTAATAGATTAGAAATCAGTGTAGTTGGACTTTATACTATGTTTTGTAGGCCCCAAATCAATTCCACGTCATTTTCGTACGTCAAAATAACAATCATTCACTTTTGAAGTTGGCAGCTAACAAGATCATCTAGAATACTAAAATGATTGGATTTTTTGGGAAACATATTGCTCAACAATCACTTATGGTCCAATGGTCCAATCTTCATACAAATAATATACAAACAAACGAATAAATACTATGATAGATTGAAGTCATTGATAAACTAAACTTAGCAAAGTTATTATTAGTTTGATTATTTTAAATTCTTAAAATAAAATAGCATCAATTTTATCAACAAAAAAATTTGACAGCTTATGTACCAAACTCATAACAAGCATGTTTGCAAATCTTGAATGAACAAAACTGAGCTCGTTCACAAATTATTCACCAAAAGTTGTTTAGTTTACACAAGATAACATAGATCAAGTGATTTATAGTTAAAAGTTCGATCCACAAAAAATTATTGGCAAACAACAATTCCACATTTATTTCACACCCATCAAACATGCGCAAACAACAAGAAGATTACAATACCACCAAAACTTAATGCCTGTTTGCAAACTTTAACCCATGAGTAGAAACACTTTTTTTTTTCTTAGCAACTTTTAAATTAAGTGTTTCTCAACCACTTTCTAAAGTTTGCAAACAAGCCCTTATTCACCCTTCATTCCATCGGAAAATCGAGCAGCAAAAGCATCCATTATCTCCTTACTCAAAGACATCCCAATCTCAAATCCCCCCTCAAAATCCCTCGATTTACACAACGACATCGCGTACCTTTCCCCATCAATCGACAACGCTTCGATCTTTCTCGTTTTCCCCCACCCAAAATCCGCACCGTAAAGATCAAGTTTCGCCGATCCAGAAACTGCCAACACCTGATTCTGAAACGCGTGTCCAACTTCCGCCAACATATACTCAGCACACCCCAAGATGTTGTTGTTGTTAACGACCCTGTTTTTAATCTCCCCTGCTATGGCCTCCGCCGCCACAAAGAACCCTTCTTCACCCACCAATTCCCTATGCCCGATTTTCAGAAGCCCGTACGTTAAACAGTTACCAAAATAGTTTCCAGGAACTGGTGGATCGATACGGGCCCTGGCGTCGACTGCAAATAAGAAGAATTCGGGCTCATCATTGTCACCTGGAATCAATGATTTTGCCAAACAATTCCATACATAAGCTGCCATCACTACAAAAGAAGATACATGGCCTAAACCTGGAATTTTTTCCAGAACCAAATCTTTCAGTTTCTTGATTTCAGATTGGGTGAAAACGAACGTTGCTCGAACCCTATCCGTTGGCAACGGGAAACAGGGCGGCGCCATTGGGATTTTCTTGACTTGGTTTAGAAAAACAGAGTCTATTTCCCGAGGGTAATTAATCAATGATCGATAAAAAACAGGCAGATATTTTGATTCGCTATCCGAAATCAAGAACCCCTCTTCTCCTCCTAGTTTATTGATCAAAGCCCATGATTTTATAAACCCCGCAATCGAACAAGCATCACCAACGCTATGATGGTTGGATAAACCAATACACACACCACGGCCCGAAAACAGAGTCACTTGAATCGCGAAAACCTGGAGTAGTTTCTGATCGGATTCTTCGTCGGTAGTTTGAGACAACAGAGGCATGAAATCGTAGAAGTTATCAGCATCTCTAACATGATTTCCGACAAGATTATCAAAGTCATCACTAGACTCGAAGAATGTTAAAGAAACAGAGTCCCCTGTTCTGTAACGGATTTCGGTCTTTTTCTTTGAATTTAAAGGATAAACAATTTTTCCAGCAAGAGGAAAGAAGTGTTTGAGAGTTAGGGATAGTGATTCTTTCAGTTTTGGAACGAGTGTTTCCATGAAATAAGGTTTGGAAGAATCAGGGAGCTCGTAGAAGAGAAGGCGGCGAATGGGGTGAAAAGGCAGCCAATTTAAATCGAGGAAAGTGAGCGGCAGTGACTGGTCCGCCACCGTCTGCCGCGGCGGAGCAATTTGACAGCTCTCGAGTAATTTCTTCATGGGAAATGGATATGAGTTTAGTGTGTTTGAGTTCTTTTTTGAAGTGTCGAAATTAGAGGAAAAGGACAACAAGTGTGACAAAAAATTCTAACTACCAATCGAATGTTGCGCATGTCATATGGTTCATGTTGCAAACGTCATCGATGACGAACGCCTGCAACAATATATATGTGCATGGTGTCATGTATATAATCGGTCCACCTTTTTTTATACCTCTTTCAGATTCTTTTTGGGCTTATTACTCCTTTTTTTTCGTTTATTTCTATGACCCTTCTTTTTCTCCTGCTTTTTACCATTTTTTGCTGCTTTTTTTTTTCATATTATTTATTTTTACCTTTTTCTTTCTCCTTTCTCTACAGGTCCTTTTTTGGGGTTTTTCTTTTCTTTTCTTTTCTTTTCCTTCTTTTTCTCCTATTTTTCTAGATTTTTTTAGGGCTTTTACTCTTTTAATTGGCATTTCACTTTTCTTTTTCTCCTTTATTTCCATTTTCCAAAGGTTTTTAGAACATTTTTCTCCTTTCTTTCTAGATCATTTTGTATGGCGTTTTACCCTTTTTTTTTAAAAAAAATCCCTTCTTTCACCCTTTTTTTCTCATTTCTTTTCTCATATTTTCAGGCCTTTTTATCTTCTTTTTTTTCGGTTTACCTTCATGCCAACATTTTGGGCCTTCTCTTTCCGACTTATTTTAATTAGGACCTCTAAAAACGCTAAATTAATTACTAGGATCTGATAAATTTCTATAAATTTATATTTAGTAATATTGGATATAAAATTCAATTCCTTTTATGTAATTAGTTGAGCCGGGAAGATACTTTTAAAAATAATAAAGTACTAGTAGTATTTATTTATATATTTTTTTAATAATAAAATAATATTAATTTCTACGTATTTTACTAGGCCCTAGAAAATTTAGAATTATAATTTTCAAAGGAAAGAAATTAGAAACCCCCAAAAAACGGGAAAATAATTGCTCCAAGAAGGAAAGTAATTATCATTTGGGCCATTGAAAATAATAAGTGGAGGATAAGAATTGTCATTTGGTGGGCCACTGGAAATAATAGGAGGCCCAAAACCATTAAAAAAATAGATACTGTTGTCTATTGGGTATTTTTACTAAATTGCCCTTACTTCCTTTCTTTCCTGTGCGATGCCTATTAATTGGAAGTTGTTTTTAATGAAACGTTAAAAATAGTAATTTAAACAAACATTCTTTTTTACATTTTTTTATTGTAATGAATATACTATGTTTACTTCACAACAGAAATCAAATAATTAATCTAATTTACTAGTAAGGTTACATAACTTATACTCGTAAGTTTTATATTTAGTTTGTTTTATATTTAAGGCCTTCAATTCTTCAACACAAAAGTCCAAAGCACATATCCATATGCATTAATAAAGGTAAAAAAGTTCTATAAGTTTGGGTTCATGTGATTTTTTTTATATATCATTATTGTAGGTATAAATTAATAGAGTATTTATGTTATGTATACAGATGTGCGTATAAGTGTTATGTGGAGTCATTGATAAATTATTTTGACAAATACTCGTACGAGATAATTTTATACATGAGATAAAATATAAATCAACACAAATTAACTCGTTTCTTTTAAAGTGTTACTCAATTTATATTATGTCTTGAGCAAGTGTGTCTCAATTTTATTTTATTTAGCATAGTTCAATTCTTATTTGACTATTAAAGAAATTCTTAAAATGAAATAATACCAAACATAGGCAAAGAATCACAAGCTTGCAACAACAGAAAACTATCACCGATTACCCCCATTAATCAAACATGTTTAAACAACAACAGACATACCACAACAGCACATTTATTCAATCAACCAAAACATGGGCAAAAACCAAAACCTATTCACCCCTTATCATTCCGGCAGAATAGAGAGCAGCAAAAGCATCCATTATCCTCAAAGACAACCCAATCTCAAATCCCCCCTCACAATCCCTCGATTTACACAACGACATCGCGTACCTCTCCCCATCAATCGACAACGCTTCGACCTTTCTCGCTCGTCCCCATCCAAAATCCGCACCGTAAAGATCAGCTTTCGCGGATCCAGAAACTGCCAATACCCGATTCCGAAACGCGAATCCCACTTCTGCGGACCAATTCTCAGCACCACCCAAGATGTTGTTGTTGTTAACGACCCTGTTCTCAATCTCCCCTGCCATGGCCTCTGCCGCCGTAAAAAACCCCTCTTCTCCGACGAGCTCCCCATGCCTGATTTTCGGAAGCCCGAATGCTAAACAATTCCCGAAATAGTTTCCAGGAACTGGTGGATCGATACGGGCCCTGGCGTCGACTGGAAACAGGAAGAATTCAGGCTCATTGCCATTAACAACCACTTTCAATTCATCACCAGCAATCAATGATTTCGCCAAACAATTCCATACATAAGCTGCCATCACTACAAAAGAAGATACATGAACTAGACCTGGAATTCTTTCCTGAACCAAATTCTTCATTTTCTTGATTTCAGATTGGGTGAGAACATACGTTGCTCGAACCCTATTAGTTGGCAACGGGGAAGAGGGCGACGGTGATGGCCTCTTTCGGATTTGGTTCAACACAACAGAGTCCAATTCATGAGGGTACTTTATCAGGGATCTTTCAAAAACAGGCAGCAAAGACTTAATTTCACTACCCGAAATCAAGCCTTTCTCCTTATTGATCAAAGCCCAATATTTTATAAACCCATTAATGGAAGTAGCATCACCAACGCCATGATGGTTGGAGAAACCAATACACACACCACGGCCCGAAAACAGAGTCACCTGAACCGCAGCAACTTCAAGTAGCTTCTGATCGGATTCTTCATCGGTTGTTTGCGACAATAGAGGGACGAAATCGTAGAAACTATCAGCATTTCGTGCATGATTTCCAACAAGATTGTCAAAATCATCACTGGACTCGAAGAAAGTTACCTGAACAGAGTCCCCTGCCTGATAACGAATCACGGGCTTTTGTTCGGGCTTAAAAGGGTATAATATATTGCCTGCTAAAGGAAAGAAGTGTTTGAGAGATAAGGACAGAGATTCTTTAAGTTTCGGAACGAGTTCCTGCATGAAATATGGCTTGGAACAATTAGGAAATTCGTAAAACAGGATTTGGCAAATGGGGTGAAAAAACAACCAAGTGATGTCCAAGAAAGTGAGCGGCACCACCGATTGCTCCGGCGCCCCCCTGGCGACGGCGCAATTCGGCAGCTTTCGAGCAGGGTTGTCATGGAACTGTTGTGGCAGATGAAAGAATTCGGGTTTTTGCTCTGCTATATGAAGCTGTGTTTCCACTTACCATTCTTCGCCATTGACGAGCTAGTGGTGCTTTCTGTTAAGATCGAGTGCCCTGTTTAATGTCTGCCTAAACTGCCGAACTGTTTGTCTGGTAATAAAAAATGGCTCAACATGCCATGTTTATTACTGCACATGAAATGTTTGATGAAATTACTGAGAGGTGATGCAGGTAAATAGTGCAAAGTAAACAATAGAGGCAATTCAATTTGAATTCTGTACTACAATAAAATTTTCACAAAAATAAGCAATCATACTAAAGTATGTAATTTTGGATTGAACAACACACTACATGGTGGAAACAATTACAAAATAGAGCATTACTTGCATCATATTCGCACTTTATCAATACATGCTACGGTAAAATGATATCACAATCGACATACGACGTAAGCGCGTACTAGTGAAATTGAAATACAAGATGAAACACAATTCAATATAGAAAAATGCAACCGACATTTATGTCGCAAGCTTGCAGAAATACGAATAAGACGCAACAGCACAAGACTTAAGGCGTGTTTGCGAACTCTATCAACAACTTTTAAATCACTTTTATTCAAAAGTTGTAAAGAACAGCTTTTGAAAATAAGTGATTCAGCACTGTCATGTCAGAGTTTGTTAACACCACATTTATGAAGAGCCCTTTATTCCTTCAGAAAAATAAGCTGCAAAAGCATCCATTACCACCTTAGGCAAAGACAAACCAACCTCCAATCCACCCTCGCAATCCCTCGATTTGCACAACGACAACGCGTATTTCCCGCCATCAGTCGAGTTTATTTCCAATTTTCTCGCTTTCCCCCATCCAAAATCCGCACCGTAGAAATCAAGCCTGGTGGAGCCAGTAACTGCAAGAAGTGATTTTGGCATCGACGACTCAATTTCTGATATCCCGTTCGTCTCCCCTTCTAGAATGTTCTCGTTATCAATCACCTTCTTTTTTATCTCCTCCGACGTAGCCTGAGCCGCATGAAAGAACCCTTCGTCCCCGACCAGCTCGTGGCGACGAATCTTCGGAAGCCCGTACGATATGCAATTGCCAAAGTAGTTTCCAGGAACATTTATTCGGGGCCTTAAATCGACCCCGAATAAGAAGAATTCGAGCTCATCGTCATCAAGAACGTTCTGTTCTTCACTGGATTTCACTGATTTTGCCAAACAGCTCCACACATAAGCTGCCATTACTACAAAAGATGATACATGATCTAGTCCTGGAAATTTTTCCAGAACCTGAACCTTGAGTTTCTTGATTTCAATCGGGCTAAAAACATACGTAGCCCGAACTCTGTTTGTAGGAACAGGGAAAGAAGGCTTTGGCAGGGGAATTTTTGCGACACGGGCCCAATAAACAGAATCCAATCCCGGCCCGTATTTTATCACGGATCTATCAAATAGTGGCAAAGGGAACTCCTTTTCTTCTCCATGTTTATTGATTGAAGCCCAAGCCCCAAAAAACGACTCAAACGAACTAGCATCGCCGACGCAGTGAAGGCTGGTGAGACCAATACTTACGCCACGGCCCGGAAAGAGCGTTATCTTCAGGGCAAGAGCCTGGAGAAGTTTGTGATCGTTTTCATCAACAATTGGAGCCATCTGTGGGATAAAATCATAGAACTTGTCAGCATCACGGGCCTGGTTTCCGACAAGGTAGTCAAAATCATCACCAGACTCGGAAACAGTTAATGAAACCGAATCACTGGCCTGGTAACGAATCACGGGCTTTTCATCTAGGCTTAAAGGGTACACTAAATTGCCTGCAAGAGGAAAGAAGTGTTTGAGAGTTAGGGAGAGTGATTCTTTCAGTTTCGGAACGAGGGTCTCCAAGAAATCGGGCTTGGAGACGTTGGGGAGCTCGTAGAAGAGAATTTGATGAATCGGAGGAAAATGTAGCCATGTAATGTCGAAGAAAATGAGCGGCACAGATTGCTCCGCCACTGTGCCAGGTGGCGGCGCAACCTGATGGCTTTCGAGTAGGCTTGTCATTGGAGTAGATTTATGGAAGGGGATATCTTTTTTTATCTGAAATTTGAAGTCCTTTTATAGTTGCAATTCTTGATCTCCATTATTTGAGGAGCAATTAAATGAAGTTAAAAATATGGTTGAATGAAAAGGCGTATGAAGAAAGCAAGCTTGGAGTACTACACATGAACTAACTATTAATAAATTGTTAGCCAAAACGTTGAAATCTAATAAATTGTTAGCCAAAACGTCGAAATCTGAATAACGAAATTGATTTTTTTCTTTCCAGCAAGAAAACTTGGGGCAAAATTAGAGCGTTATCATTGATAATCGAATTACATATATACATAAACTACAACTGATAGTTAGTGAATGAACCGGCCCCTACCTTAGCCCTAATATATAATGAGGCACTCTTGAGCGAGACCACCTCACGGTGAGATGAAGTGTAATTTGGGCATTGACGTTTTAACACTTTTGGAGGAGTGGGTGTTAATGGTATTAAGTTGTACTCCGTCTCATACTTGAGACTGTTTCATACGAGTTTTTGTCATATACTCCCTTTGTCCATGAATAACTTTCTTATTTCTTTTGAGCACTAAGATTAAGAAAAATTAATAAAATAATAAATGGTGGGCCAAGATGGTGAATTTGGGATGAAAAGTAAAGGGGAATAGTGACAATTTTGTAATATAGTGTAAAAAGTGAGAATAAATATATTGATAGTGGAGTGTTACTTTTTCTATTTATGAAAACAGAAAACTTATTGTTGGACGGATGAAAAAGGAAAGTGAGAAACTTATAGGTGGACGGAGGGAGTATAATACTAGAATTTAGTGAATTAAGTTTATGTGAATTCTCTTTTTTAAAACAATACTCCCTCTGTTTACGAAATTTATTCCCACCTTTTTTGACACAATATTTAAGAAAAAAACAGATAAAGTAGATAAAGTAAGAATATTATAGGGTATTGTGGGGTCTATTTATAAATAAAGTGATTGTTTGTGAGTAAAGTACAATGTCATTGAAATAATTAACTGATGGTTGAAAGATAAAGATAAAGTGTATACTTTCATAAAATGTATGTGAATATATTTGGTGAACAAACAAATAAGGAAAATGAGAATAAATTTGGTGGACGGAGGGAGTATTATATTTTAGCATATAAAGTATTAGTACATTTTAACATATGAAATATGACTTTAAAAATATATTTGAGTTTATTAATTACTTTGTACACTAAAATATATTATCAAGCTCACCTTAAAAATTTATGTAAATCACTAAATTTAGGTCATAGAAATAATTATAAGGGTGTGATTGGTATGTTGGAATAAATATGGAATGAAATTATCATTCCTTAATCTTTTTCCAAATACATTGATTGATATATATTTTTGGAAGGAATCATAATTTCATTAGGAATGGTCATTCTCAAAAAATAAAGGAATTGTGATTTCTTACATACCCATGGGTTTATGTATTACAGAGAAATGAAATTTTTTTCCACAAAAAATATTATCATTCATTTCATAATATTACCTTCTACCCAAAAACAACAATAATAATTTAATAATAATATTATTTTTTTTAAAAATTATTTAATAAAAATAAAAATAATAATCAACTCCAATAATAATAATAATAATAATAATCATATTAAATATAATAATATTAAAATATATAAATAATATAATTTTTTAAATAATAATACTATATCTCAAAAATATAAAATAAAGCGAATTCTTAATAATATTTTAATGAAAATAAAATAAAAATATTATTATTTAATAATATATATTATTAATAAAAAAAATATTAAAAATATATATAACATTATTATTAACTCATATGTTCAACAATAATTAAAAATATATTAATATACATATATATGTTTACTAAAATTATACTATATTCGTCCCAAAAAAACGTGTACACCTACTTTATTATCGAGTTTTTGTGAGCGAACTGTTTATTAATATTTTAAATGATAAGGAGATTTTTAAAGAGGGGTATTATAGATCTACCTCTCATCTATTGCATGCATCTTTAAAAAATATTTTATCATTTCAAATACTAATAAAAACTCATTTCAAAAAAACACGTTAAAAAACAAAGAACGCGTTTCTTTTTGGGATGGAGGAAGTATATTATTATAATAAACACAATAATAATATTATTTTTGTAATTATAAAAAATATTATTTAAAAAAATATATATTAAAAAGCTAAAAATAATAATATATTTAAAAATATATAATAATCAATAATAATAATAATATTAATATTAAAATATAATTAATAATTAATAATAATAATTTTAAAACATATTCACTAATACTTATATTTCATTCATATATCATATCAATCATAAGAATGATTATTTCGATATCATTCCATTCAGATCTTTATTTCATTCATTAATTTATTTCATTCAGCCGCAATTCCATTCAGTCATACCAATCATGCCCTATGAATATTCTATACAATTAATTAAATCATACCTAATTATTCTTATTAAGTTTGGTTCTTGATATATATTCAAAAGCTGTTTTAATTTTCAGCACCTATTTAATGCTGAATTTTCAGCTCCAATTTGGGTTTCGGTTGGTGATTGGAGTATTTGAACCTAGAGGCAATAAATATGTGGATGGCCCAGAATGGCTCAATTAGTCTACTTGTTGAATTAAATTGTTTGAACTTTGAAGTTTTTTTTTTTTTTTATAACTCGGTAACCGGTTCAAAGAATCACGTCTAATCCGGGGGACCAGAACCCACCATCCGTTTGAACTTTGAAGTTAAAGAAGAGGCTAATGTAGCGCCCCAAACCTGGCACCACTCTACTTAGGGTATAATTTTATCGGATAAAGTGATTAAAACGGAAGAACACATCATGAAAACACGAGCTATATTTTTTAATTATTTATTTATTTGAGTGTCTAATTATGCTTGTGCCTAACTCGTGTCTTACCCACATTTCTAAGTCAAACAATTACTTAAATCAATCAATTCCAAGAGTAAGTTAACGTGCACGTAAATATTTTATAAATAAGTGTTAAAGGGTTGACAGATTATCCTTGAAGTCCTTACATAATTAAAATCCATAATTTAAGTCATATTAATACTTAATGCACTTCTTACATAATTTTTAAAACACTTTAAGCAAGATTAACGGAGCCTCCTCAGTCAGTCATCGCGTCCACTCCGTTGTCAATAGGACTTGAAAGAGTTAAAGTAGCATCATGAGTCTTCTCCCGAAGGGGAAGCCCAGTGGGATAATATTTTAAGTACAATCACATTAAAAAGACTAATTAGCACGTAATACGAGTACACTTCAAGATCCGTAGACCTGACTCAGCTTCATCTCACACAGATCAGCTTACTTATTGCACACAACTTAGCATAGCTCGTCGGCTTGCATTATTTAACACAGAGAGATCAACTTCATTTCACACAGATCAGCTTACTCATTTCACACAGAGCATAGTCCGTAGACCTGTCTGCTCATATCAACACACAAATTAATCCAACTAATGCAAAAGTAATTTAAATGTTACCCACTTTCTTGATTTTGGAAGTTGAGGGGTAGCTTCCTCAAAGTCCGGTTGTCTCGTACTGCACTCGACACATTCAGCTATCATTTAGTCTCGTGATCATAAATTCTTATATATATATATATATATATATATATGTATATATATATATATATATATATATATATATATATATGTGTATATATATATATATACATGTCATTCTGAAATTTTGTTAGACTTAAAAATATTCTTATAGACTTCACCATACCCCAAAGAAACAATTCTAACTATGAAAGCTAGTCGATTTAGCGTGTAAAAGACATATTGGGCATAACAATTAAGTAAATTCACATATACACCCCTAAAAATCATGAAAATATTCTAGCATACTTGTCACTAGTTCAAGTCATTAGTTCTGAAGAAATCCTAATTTTTATTCAAGCAGATAATTTATTAAAAATAATTTTGCTAGGCTCATTTTCTATGTCATGTACCTTGAAAATACAGTCTGTAGTAGGTTATTTTTCATAAAACGTACAAATGACCAAAATTTATGAAATTTATACAGTGTCCTCTTAACAAATAAAAATATTCACAGTAAAAGTTTCAGATAAATCTAAATTGTGGATTATTACTTATGAATTTTACAAGCTTACATAAAAATTGAGCTTACATAAAAATTGAGTTCGAACAGGGCCTGCGTAAGGTCTTTTTCTAAAATTTGATAAAACTTGTATGTTGTTTAAAAAAATTCAAGAAAATTTCTTACATTACCATAAGGGTCAGTAGTAACAGTTTAAAAATTTTCATATTTTATTTTAACATATTTCTACTCGTGCATTTATTCTAATAGAGCATAAAAACAGTTTGTCTTTTACTCGAAAAACACTGTTTGTTAGAAAAATTATTAAAATTAGGGTAGAGCTTCAAAAAAATCTAGATAAAATTCTTCAATCTTCTAAGAGGTACTAAAACGACTTAGTAAAATTCCACTCTTAAAATCCAAGTGGGCTGATCAGGGAATATTTTGAAAACACTACCTTAAAACGAAGTATTTTTGACCCTGTAAAACAGTTTGGGAGAAAATCCCTATAAAATCGAAAAAACTCCGAAAAATCTATATTTTTAACAACATATCCTACACTTCCAGTAATTTAATGTGACCAAAGAATTTAAATTAAAACATTCATTAAGGTCCCTAAATATTCTTCAAAAAATCGTGCAGTGACATAATAGAATTTCAGCAACAAGGCTATCTCATATAAAGCACAAATAGGACTTTTAACTCATTTTCGACACTAGATAGCCACCATATAAATCATCTCAAGGTATAATAGAGGAGATTCAATGGGATATTGAGCATAAAAGTCACATGCAATGTCAAAATCAATATGCAATCCATCAATAAACACCCTATAGTCATATAGTTGGCAAATCTCACAAGAAAAAGAAAAAACTCAACAAAATACTATACTCTAAGACATTAAACGTTTTTAGGCTTCAAATGGAAGTTTTTAAACATCACAATACCATGGTTCTTAGGAAAGGAGTGAAAGAAAGCTGAAATACATTTTTTTTCTTTTTGAAACAATAGTCCCCTTTTAAAAACTAGTTTGAAGAAAAGATTAAAAATAGAGTTTTTTGTTCTTATCTTACCTTGAAGGGTTCTTGAATCCTCAATGTTCCTTGGAAGGTGCAGAATATTAATGGTCTGAAGAAAATCTTTTAGAGAGAAGAAAGAGTGCAGAAAGAGGGAGAGAGTGAATGAAGACGTGTTGGGATAAAATAAATCATGCGTATGAGAATAAAAGAAATCTGCAGAAATCTAATCATTATAACCGACTTCCCAAAAACAAGATCTATTTGTATCTTATATTATTTTATATGTATATATGTATATATGTATCTATTTGTTATTATTATCATATTATATATGTATATATGTATATTAATATATATATATATACACACATATATACGCATTATCTCTACACAAGAATTATTATTTTACTATAATTATTAATAAGTTTTATCATACTAATTTTTAAAATTAACTTGCCCTTTTTTTCCTTGTCTATTGGTGTCGAGTGAGTCACAATCGAGCTCGGCCTCTTGAGTATGCTATCCTACAAAACTCTTAAAACTTTATTGAAAAAATAAGCTCTTCAATTAAATAAATCATAAGCTTCTAATTAAAAAAATAATTCCATGACTTTAATGCTTAAATAAATTATCAAATTGTTTAAATCATGAAATGCAAATTTTATAAAGGAACGGGGTGTTAGAGTTTGTGACTTAATGTGGGATTTTGTTAGAGTTTGTGACTTAGAATTCTATTTGGTCCTCAAAGCATGCACTTGGTTCGATCCACTCGGTGATTAATTCTATTTGGCCCTGCATCTCTATCAGTCTATTGTACAATTTCGACCATTTGACGTTTTACGTCTATTTCTCCGAAAACTTCCATGAACTTAGTCCATTGAAGTTTCACGTTTCAGTGATTTTGAGATAATTATTCATAAAATTATACAGTTTTATAAAAATATGATCTGTTATGAATACTTTAAGGTATTGTTTTGGAAAAGAGAATTCACGTACCTAAATCTGATTCTTGACTTGAGACCGGCTAAAAACACATGTAGCAATAAACAGAGTCCATGATGTTATGAATCACATGTTACGAATCATGGGCTTTCTTCTCAGGGTTTCAAAGGACTAACATATCCAAATTAGTTAAAGTCCAATAATTTAGCCAAGTTTTTGTAGTTTGAATTTTTGTTTGCCTCACCTTAATTGCCATCTTTCTGTTAATGCAAGACCTTTATTCATAATTTTTTGGCTATATGGGCCATATTGTCCTTTTCTAAAGGTGTTGGATCCGTGAGATTTTGTATTACTTATTTTAAAAGATTACACCATGCAAATTTTTTACCAACTTCACACAAAATATCATTTGGGCTTCTGGAAAAAAAAAATACAGATTTATTGGCCTTCAAAAATCACACGTACAGGTGCTATAAAATAAATCACACGTACAAAGTTGATATTAAACATCCATTGTGTCACGTATATTGCTTCTTCAATTCCTCTTTTCAAAGAAAAGAAAAGAAAAGAAGCATACTTGTGTCAGTCGGTCTCATGAATGATGAGTGAGATGAGTAATTAACTATTGTTATCGTCCTTCCATTAATATTCTCCGTCTTACCTTTTATTCATCACACCATAGTATAACAGGAGATCCAGGCCGCAAAATAAATCCCCGAGTCATTCAATTGCGTATCTTTTTCTCAGCAAATAAAGCAGCAAAAGCATCCATATTCACTTTAGGCAAAGACAAGCCAACCTCAAACCCTCCCTCGAAATCCCCGGACTTACACAACGACATCGAATACGTCTGTCCATCGATCGAACACACTTCCATCTTCCTCGCCTTTCCCCATCCAAAATCCGCGCTATAAAGATCGAACCTGGTCGATCCAGACACAGAAAGAGGCGGTCCATTCACGGCCGCCTCAAAATCCCTCAACCAACCCTCCGCACCTCCCATGATTTCATCGTTTCCAATCACATTCGTCCGAATCTCCTCCGATATCGCCTCAGCTCCAACGAAGAACCCCTCGTCTCCCACCAGCTCCCGTCGCTTTATTTTCAGTACCCTATATGTTAAGCAATTGCCAAAGTAGTTTCCAGGCGCGGGCGGATTCAAACGCCCCCGTAAATCAACGGCAAACAAGAAAAGCTCAAACTCATTATCATTTGTGAATGATTTTACAAGACAATTCCACACATAAGCTGTCATAACTACAAAAGATGACACGTTGCCTAAACCTGGAAATCTTGCCTGAACCAAACCCTTCAGTTTCTTGATTTCCGGGTCGGTGAAAATGAACGTAGCCCGAACCCGATTAGTGGGTAAGGCGAAACAGGGCGACGGGGCAGGGGTTCCCCTGATATGGTTCCAGTAAATTGTGTCCAATTCCAGGGGATAATTTATCAGGGCCCTGTCGAAAAGTGGGAAATAATCACGGGTCGTGATCAAGTACGATCGTTCTCCGCGTTTATTGATCGACGCCCATGACCTGATAAACCCGGAAAATGAGCTAGCATCGCCGACGCAGTGGTGGCTGTTCAGCCCGATACACACGCCACGGCCCGAAAACAAAGTCACCTGCAGGGCAAGAACCCGGAGGAGTTTGTGATCGGATTCTTCAATCACGGGCTCCATTTCGGGGATGAAATCGTAGAATGTATCAGCATCCCGGGGGTGGTTTCCGACGAGATTGGTGAAATCAGCACTGGATTCGGATATAGTCATGGAAACTGAATCACGGGCCTGATAGCGAATCACGGGCTTTTTATCGGGCTTTGAAGGATAAACTATGTTGCCCGCGAGTGGGAAGAAGTGTTTGAGAGTTAGGGATAGCGATTCTTTCAGTTTCGGAACGAGGGTTTCGATGAAATAAGGTTTGGAACAATCGGGGATTTCGTAGAAGAGAAGCTGGTGAATGGGATGAAAATGCAACCACGTGATGTCAAAGAAAATGAGCGGCAGAGATTGCTCTGCCACAGTGCCAGGCGGCGGCGCGACTCGACAGCTTTCGAGTAGGGTTGTCATGGGAGTAGACATTGTGGAGATAGTATGGTTTTGGTGTAGTATATGAAGGCCTTTTATAATTTCAATTTTTGTCCATTATGTTTAAACTTTGATAAGCATATGGATGAAATTGCGTATGGAGGCAGCAATTTTGAACACTGGGATTTAATGTTATGTACTTGTTCAATTAAGTGGCATCGAAGTAACAGATTAGCACCACCTAATTAATTAAGGTTGTTTGAAAATGGTCAATGGGTTGCATCCGATATTGAAGACAAAAACTTGGACGGTCTCGTGCATAAGACGAGGTACAATTTAACACAAATCAACAGTCATCCTTCTCAAAATATTAAAACGTCAATGTTCAAATTATATTTCGTCTCATCATGAGATTGTCTCACGCAAGTGTGCCTTGATATTGAATGCATGCGTGTGAAGTTTAAAACTTATATTTGGTATTAGTATAAGTTATCGATCATATATTTCATCGATTATTTAACTACTATCAATCTATCATAAGGATGCACGTTGATATATGTCATTTGGACCTTTTTAGATAGAGAAAGTCTCATGTGCAACTGGTGCACGGATTTAAGATTCGTGCACTCGCCTCAATTATATCCATGTATTCACAAAACATGTCAAACATATTTAATGGGTCAAGTATTTTTTTTAAATGAGTCATTCTGTTGCATAAGTGCACGGTGCACTTGGGTGCACAAGAGACTCACTCTTTTAGATACATGTAGATTGCAAATAGTTTGGCACCAAATAAAATGGGATCCTTCTAATTTCAAAGCTACCTTAAATGTCCAATTACTCTGTTTTCTTTTGACTTTTTAGAAAAATCGTCCTCCATATTACACAACAAAATAAAAGAGATTCAAACATGTACTAGCACAAACTTGCAAGATCTAATTTCCAAATGAGGCACACTATGTGAGTCGGGGTTTAATTTGGGAAGGACGTTTTAACACTTTAAAAAAAAAAGTATTGATTTGTGTTAATTTATATCTTATTTTATGGTATGAGATTGTCTCGTACGAATTTTTATCTTTTCGAAATACTTATTAAACATCAGAAGAACTATTCACCCTTCAACCCCTCATAAAAATAAGCAGCAAAAGCATCCATATTCACCTTAGGCAAAGACAACCCAACCTCAAAACCTCCCTCAAAATCCCTAGATTTACACAACGACATCGCATATCTTTCTCCGTCAATCGACAACGTTTCGACCTTCCTCGCCCTCCCCCACCCGAAATCCGCCCCGTAAAGATCGACCCTACCCGACCCAGAAACCGAAAAGAACGGTTTCCGCACCACCAACCCTAGTTTCTTCAACCTGTTTTCCGCACCTTCTATAATCTTGTCCTTATCAACCGCCCCGTTTTCGATCTCTTCAGCTATTGCTTTCGCCGCAAGAAAGAACCCCTCATCCCCGGCCACCTCCCCGGGCCCGATTTTTGCCAGCCCGTACGATAAGCAGTTCCCGAAGTAGTTTCTGGGGACAGGCGGGTCGATCCGGGCCCGGAAATCCACCGGGAACAAGAAAAGCCCAAGCTCATCATATTCATCATCACTATCTAACTTTTTAACAAGTGATTTTGCCAAACAGGCCCATACATAAGCTGCCATCACCACAAAAGATGAAACACGAACTAAACCTGGAATTCTAGCCTGGATTAAACTCTTCAGCCCGTTGAGCTCCGACCGCGTAAAAACGTACGTCGCGCGAACCCTACCGGTCGGGACGGGGAAATCGCGCGGCTGGAGAGGGATTTTCCTGACATGATTCCAATAAACAGAGTCCAGAAAAACAGGGTATTTCACCAGTGCCCTGTCAAAAACTGGCAAAATTTGATCACACCGTCCACCGCCGTGTTTATTGATAAAAGCCCAAGAATTTATAAACCCGACAATTGAGCTAGCATCGCCGACGCTATGATGGTTCGAAAAACCAATGCAGACGCCGGAACCTGGAAACAGAGTAATTTGCAGAGCAAAAACCTGGAGAATCTTCAGATCGTGTTCTTCTTCGATTGGTGGCAACATTGGAGGAATGAAATCATAGAAGTTGTCCGCATTTCGGGCCTGGTTTCCGACAAGCTCGTCGAAATTATAGCTGGTTTCGGAGATGGTTACGGAAACAGAGTCCCCTGCCCTGTAACGGATTTCGGGCTTTTTCTCTGGATTTAAAGGGTAAACTATTTTGCCTGCGAGTGGAAAGAAGTGTTTGAGGGTTAGGGATAGTGATTCTTTCATTTTAGGAACGAGTGTTTCCATGAAATAAGGCTTGGAAGAATCAGGGAGCTCGTAGAAGAGAAGGCGGCGAATGGGGTGAAGTGGCAGCCAGATGATGTCGGAGAAAGTGAGCGGCAGGGATTGCTCCGCCGCCGCGCCGGGCGTCGGTGCGACTTGGCAAATTTGGAGTAGGGTTGTAGTCATTATGGGATTGTACTAATTGTGGTTTCTTTGTGATATTTAATGGTAGTTTTGTACTCACCATTCCTCTTTTAAAATTTGAAGACTGACTGATGGTAATTGAGTATGTGCGTGCGTGTCATTTATTAGATGCATGAAAAGAAACTTGTATGCACAAAGAAGATGGTGTAATCTAAGTATGATTTTAAATTACATTATTTATTATTAAAATACTTAGTTTATTAATGCTAAAACCCTATCCCTCCGTGTCATTTATTAGATGCATGAAAAGAAACTTGTATGCACAAAGAAGATGGTGTAATCTAAGTATGATTTTAAATTAATTATTTATTATTAAAATACTTAGGTTTATTAATCTTTTCCTTTATTTAAGGATTTTTTATATTTATAAAGTGATAAAGTGATAATAATTGTGGGGTAGGAAATGTTGTTTATTAATATTTTATATGATAAAGTAATAAAGTGTGTAAAATAATTTTACCATAAAATATTTTATGTGATAAAGTAATAAAGTGTGTAAGTAACTTTACCATAAAGATTAGGACAAAAAAGTGGGTACTTTACCATAAAGATTGAGACGGAAGGAGTATTAGTTATTTTTGTAAAAAAAAATTAATTGTTTTCGTCGAAAGATATTATTTTTATATAATTGCAAGGTATAATTAGTGGGTAGGAATGTTATTTTTAGACGAAATATGAAAAGATGCAAAACATGGCCCACAACACCATTACTTTTTGTGTTATCTTTCCCCCCCTCCTAAGAATCTTTAGACTCTCGAGATTGAGATTAATATTAAAAAAAATAATTTTTTGGTGTTTTGTTGACTTTTCAAAGGGAATGGGGGGTGGAGATTGTGAGGTGGAGATATTGAGTGTGAAAATTGTGAGATTATTTGTTATTTTAAGGGGTGCAAATTGGTAAGGGACGGACCAAAAAGAAAAATGTGAAAATTGCTAAGGGACAGAGGTAGTATTTGTTATGTTTGAAGTACATGTTAGATCAGACTTTGCATAAAAAAAAATCTAAGAATATTTATAAAAGTTAAATCCAAGTCAAACCTTTTAATTATGATAGATTTTTTTTTTTATATGTGAATTTGTCAATCTCAATTTAAACGACTTCATAATTAAGAATATTTTCGCTTAGTTCATGTGAACCTTATTTTATTTTTATTTATTTATTAAATGGGACAAACAATACTATATATCCGATTTTACAATTTATTAGGTAAGTAACTCTAATAGTGTGAATTAGATCCATACAAAATTTAATCAAGAGTGTATATTAAAATAATATTCTCTTCATTTCAAACATGGCCACTTTAAATTAACTTTACAAATTGATCAAAAATGGTATTGCAACAACAGAATATATCTATGTAAGAATATCCGATTTTAATAGGTATTGATGGAAGCATTAGCAAAATTCTGGTGAAAGTGTGAAACATAAAATTTCATTTAAATGGATGAAGCATCCATACACTTTGACTAGTTGTTTGTTGACTAGTGGACTGGTAGGTGAGAGGAGGTTCGCCTGATAATAATTCAAGAAAAGTAGGAGCTTTCATTATTTTGTGCACATTTTATTTGATTTGGATTCTGCACTATACAATATTGTGATATACAGTAAATCCGTACAAGTCTATAATGTATTTTTAGCGGAATAATATAATCTTATAGCTAATCTAAATTTAAATATATTATAAACCCGTGTGATCAACTGCAGCACGATACTTGTATAACACATTATCCAAATTTCATTTTCATTATGCTCTATTGCATTTGGGCATTTCCTATAGTGTATAGTGTAATTTTTAATTTATTTTTTACTTTAATTGGCACATCAAAAGTTATTGGAACTTATATGGAACTTATGTCTAACTCCATAATTATTTCAGGTACAAAATTAGTCAAAAAGTTATGGTTGGGTATCATTTTCAATTAATATTCTTGCGGGAAATTGATGATATGATATAGTAAAAAATCAAAACGTGATAATCGACTAAAGCAATACCTACGGTTATATCATCAAATGAGAACAATTGTCTTATTTTATATCCACAATACATGCATCATATGTACGATTGATGCTACATTTTGTATATTTAATAACATAATGAATCAAGAATCATTCACAAACAAATAGTGATTGAGCCCTTTGTTAAATAATGTAGTAAAAGCATCCATCTTAGCTTTAGGGAGAGCCACCCCTATTTCAATACCCCCAACCACCTCATTAAGAGGGATTGTATTTGTAGTGTCAATTGACACTTCTTCAAATTTCACGGGTTTTCCCCACCCGAAATCCAATTCGTAAAGTCCTACCTTGGCGACCCGGTTACCATAACATGGAGATTCGATTCACGTATCACTTCCCATTCCGAGATCCAATTCTGAGCTCCGATCATCATATCTCCATTCAATTTCTTGATCGTGTCCCCTATCGTTTTCGCAGCGTACACGGCGCCGTTTTCCCCAACTAATTCTCTTCGAACAGCCGACGATCGACCAAACCCGACACAATTACCTACGTAGGTTTTCGGCACGGTGTAACGTAACCATGTCATTCCTCCTGCAATGAACCCGAAATGATGGACAAAATTCTGACAACCGTAAACCTCGTTTCTCGACCAGTGCGCCTTCATCCAACACACCCATATGAATGCCCACACGATAATGTAAGGTGAAAGGAGCAACTGGGTCGACCCGAAGAGAAACTCGGCCCGGGTCAATATCCATTTTTTTATTTGCTCCATTTCTTTCGGCCCAACACAAAAGTAGCCCTAATCATATCATAAGTTGACGCGTCATCGAAATTATTTCCCTCTTTAAACTCATTACCCAAATTCCTTATCTTCCTCCATTCTTTCAGGAAAGTTGACCCAAGCTCACTCGGGTCGAATATCACCGACCTATCACAGAATGCCACGTGTCCTTCACCCTCCCCTGTTCCTCCATTCCTGTAGAGTGAAGCCCACGCGCTCAAGAAATTGTTAAATGTTCTCCAATCAGCCACCACATTGCACCATGTGAACCCTATACAAACCCCTGATTCAGGAAAAACCGTAATCTGTACGGATAAAAGAGATTGTTTCGAACCCTCCGCCGCCGGAAGCAGGGGAACCAGAGAGCGGAAATCACGGCTGTTTCTGCGGTGGTTTCCGGCGAGATTCTTGAAAACCCCGGGCTCCACCCCATCCGCCGCCGCGACGGTCAACAAGATGGAGTCATTTTCGGTGAATTCGAGGTGGGGTCCGGCGGAAATCGCCGACGGCGTTACCAATTTTCCGGCGAGAGGGAAAAAATGGTGGAGAGCAAGAGACAGAGTGTGTTTGAGTTTAGGGAGGGTGGATTTGATGAAATTGGGGGTGGTGGTGGGTATGTTGTAGGAAAATAGGGGTTGGGTTCGGGGGAAAAGAAGCCATGGGATGTCGAAGAAGGTGAGCGGCAGAGAAGCCGGTGGCGCGGCGCCCGGCGGCGGAGAGATGAGGCACCGCTCCACCACCGTGAGTTTGGTGGGATAAGTCATTTTGGGGAATGGAGGAAATGGGGATATGTTGGTCCCGGTGCAAACGCGTGTGGGGAATTTTCAAGTTTTTTTTAAACTTTTTTTCTTCGAGGTCAGCTTGGGTCGATAATCCTCAAGATTAGGTTACGAGAAAGACAGATCGCTCTGAGTCAAAGTCTCTTTGAGACCCAGTGATCCCGAGCCGCTTTCGATACCTCGGATAATCCCAACCGAGTCCTCGAGTGTCGAGAGATCCCGAGTTGCTTGGATCGGATCACTAACTTCATCAATTCTCGGAAGAGAGTTCGGTTTGATAACTATCTGTTCTAATTCTTTCGACCGTCTTGAAATGGTTGGCCCTTTAGTTTATACTCGTTTTTAAGCTTTCTTTGAAAACCTTCCCTTTATGAAATAGTGATTAGGCCGTGATTCAATTACATGCAACCCGATTGGATTGATTCCAACCTGAATATCGATGAAAAGTATGCTTTCAAAAACAAGTCAACGAATTTAAGCTACAGATATAGGAAAGCAATAAAGAACACAACAATTATAGTGGTTCGAGAGACTCAAGCTCCTACGCCCACTCTCTCGATCCTCGGAGAAATTCACTAATCACTTCGAGTTTTTCGACTACCTCGCGTAGTTTACTTACTCAACTCGTACCGAGTTTTACGACTACTCCACGTGGTTTACTTACTCAACCCGACCTTGAGCTTTACGACTACCTCCGTAGTTTACTTACTCAAACACAAACAAGCTTTCGGACTACCCTCAGTAGCTTACTAACTTCTCCTCTAGAGTTTTCTAACTACTCGTAGTTTACTAACTCTTTACAACTCTTCTCACCAACAAACACACTCCAACTACCTTCTCAAGGGTTTGGGGTTTCTCGGTTGGTTTCCAACTAGGATGAGATATCCTTTTACAATGAAGCACAATGCAAAGGGTTAGGATATCTCGACTAAGCTTTGGATAAATCTTATCAAGCTAGGCTTAGTATAGTGAGCTCTCTTCAATATAGAAGCACTTGGGAAATTCTAAGTTTTTCGAAAGTGCTTTAACTTTTGCAAGAATAAGTTTGAGCTCTTGAGTTGCGTATAAATTTCCCGTAACCTTACAATGTAGAGGTCACCAAGATTTATAGGCATATACCAAGGTCACTCCCCGAAAACTATCCGTTGGAGAGATAAACCGTGAGTTTCCTCTTATGGTGTGTGAGAAACGGTTATATTTAGGGTTTGAAACTCCCTAACACGTTTTTAAATAAATAGCCTTTCATGTAGCCGGTCTTCACTTTTTTTTGCGATGGAACTTTTGTACATCCGACATCCTTTTCAAATGACACATCACCGCTGCGGTGTCATAATGGTGCAAATGTCGTCTTCCTCTTTTTGACTTTTGTCTCCGATTAAAAAGACACCTTCAACTTTTTTGGTTACAAACTCGAGTTTGATATAACCTTAACAACACTTCCGACTTAGTTCTTTTTATGCGCATTTGAATGTCTTGACAAATATCTATTTTCTAAGGAATCGCGATCTTCTCGATGATTGCATCCTTCGGATAGATATATTCAAAGCCTCGGATCATTCAGGTTCATACTGAGCATTCAGTACCTTACTGAGTCTTCAATAATTATTGTGCCTTCAGTATTCTTGATCTTCAATCTTGATCTTGATCTTGTGTCTTCCGAGTCTTCGCGGTCTTCTCGAGTCTTCAGAGTCTTCTTTGAGTCTTCTGAGACATATTGACTAATACACTGAATCTTCATCTTCGAGCCTTCGCCTCAAGATCCCATCGAGTCTTGATATCTTGATTTTTTACATCGAAGTCTTGATACTTGATTTCATCTCTTGAAACTTCGAGTCTTGAAACCTATTCGAACTATATCTGCTGACTATACATTTTGCAGATAACATCCTAAATACTCTAAAAACTGAATCCTGACTCAACTATCAAGATCATTCTGAACATGTCATACTCAGGGGTTTTGGGATCTAATCAAAATCATATATCTTTATTAAATTCATCTCCCAATTTCCCTTTTTGATGATGCCAAAACCTATCTTGTTACAAACATATAACCTATACTCAGGTTTCAATTTATCCTATTACAAGATTGGTTGTCTCCCAACAATTTCTTAAAACAGAGAAACTCCTAATAGTTTAAATCATTCAGCAATTTCTTCAGTAATGAATCTCTTTAAGTAGTTCATTACTAAATACTTAAACAATTTCACCATATTCAGACAATTTCTCCCTTATGATGATACAATCAGTTCAGAGACATTCATTCAGGCATATCAAAATAAAATACATGTAAATGAGATATTATCTTTTGAGCATAATGATAAATCTTCATTGATGATTGGTATCCCATTACAGATTACAATGAGTTTATCAACAAAATCAAAAAGACAAAATTTAAAGATTACAGAATCTTCTGAGTCTTCAGTCTTCAGATTTGGCTCTTCAGTCTTCTGCTCTTCAGTTTGCTTCATTCTCAACTTCATCAGCGGGCACCTCCAGGTCGAACATTCCGAAAAATCTCTTCTTCAGCTCATTTCTCTCCTAATGATATCCTGATCAAGTTTCTGTTAGACCCAATGACCAAAGATATCTTGAAAGCAATCTCTTGAGTAATGGCTTTCTCATTCACCAAGTTATTACCAAGTCTTGGAGGAGGATAGGAATATGGACCAGAGGCTACTATTTGTACATCTCCTTCATCCTCAAGGTTAATCCAGCCCTGTAGATACTTTGGATAGAAGGTTAGGAGATATTCAATGAATGCTTCATTCTGATCTGAGCTTTCCCCTCTCCATTCCCTGAGAACATCATAATTGAACCCGTAAGGTTCTCTTGACTTCTTCCCACATATCGTTGAGTTTGATAGGCATCCATTTATCAACGTGGGGCCACTTTAGTGCTTTTGATGTCCCTTTTCTCTTGCTCGCAAACTTCCCGAATTCACTCATTTCGCCGCTTCTTCGCCTATCATCTTCTTTTCTACGATCACAGACGCTCCCGAGACCGGCTTTCAGCTTTCTTAGCTTGTTCTATTTGGAGTGTCTTGAGAGCATCTCTCGTGTTGAAGACTTTTCTTCCGAGGTTGAGACCCAAATTCTTCCGCTTTCTTCATCATCCGAGAATCAACTTTCTCGGATTGGCTTAGAAGCCTTTGCAGATGCTTGCTTACAAACTGCTTGAACAACGCCCAAGACTTTCCTCTTTATAGCAAATCGTCCAGCACTTGGCTTGTTCCAACCTTTGCTCTAAAGACTCGGTTTCTCTCTTGCAACATCAAGCATGGTTTGCTCAAAACTCGAGTGTAGATAAATGCTTCTTAGCTCCACCGAGCGAACTTCAACTTCTCGAGAGCCGACTTCTCTTAAGGCTTTGGCTAGGTTATACATTTCAAAGATCTTTACGAGCCTTCTTCTCCAAAGCACGTGCCATGAACTTCGAGGTCTTCACCTTCCTTTTCCCCTTCTTCTTGGCACCAATTTGGAAGAAGTCCGGAGAGTGCTTGTGTCCATGTGATATTGTTCTTTTGCTCACACAAATAACCTCTCCTCGCTATCTCGATCTTATTCGCCTTCCAAATTCCTTAGATGATTCTTGGCCACATAAAATTCTTCAGATAAATGGGCAAACTGGCCAGAGAGTGCTTCTTTGAACATCTCTGTCATCTTGGTCATGAGCATTGAGCTCATTTCCTCAACAACAGATTTTATCATCACTTCATTCATCTCTCCGTCGCCAATTTCACCTCTAGAAATGCAAATGACTCCTAAGTGCTTATGTTTCATTTCTAAGATCGAGCCCATCCTTGACTCCCTCCAAATTTTTCATTCACTTATCTTCCATGGAGGTCATCCGTGAGGTCGAGTGTTTTGGATTAGCACCTACCAAGAGTGACTTAGACCTTCCATCTTCCGAGCTTGATTGGCCAATGTTTCTTCTATCTGAGCAATCTTGATCATCATTGGCTCAACCTTCTCAAATTTCTCCATCAAGGGAGTGAGATCAATCTCAGGAATCTTCTGCACCTTCAGGGTTGTTTTTGATCATCCTGAAGCTTGACTTTCATCCCGAGCTCCGATCTCCAATCGAGCCTCGGTCATTTATCGACAATTATCCAATTAAAGATAGAACTTTCAAAGAACTTTGCATAATTGTTAATAGTGCCAAAAGGTACCAAGAGTGCTAACCGACCGAGGTTGACCAATTCGAGTTGATCGCCAGAAAAAAGTCTCATTTTCCATCTTGCGAGATCGGTCCTCAACATCTCCCCGTTGGTCCCCATCTCCATCTTGAGATTTGTCTCCGCCGCTGGGGGAACCAACTTCGAAGAGCTTTTCTCTCTCTAACTTTTCTCCTCCAACTAGCTCATCAAAATCGGAGTTTTTCATCCCGAGCTTTGTCCTTCCGAACCCCGAGAAGTCGGTCGAAAGGTTGTTTTGACCTCATTCCACCAAATTTAATTCATTAATCTTTCCTCCGAAAATATTACAAAGAATATCAAGCATCTCGGAAGAGTCCGATTGAGAATGAACATTTGTCTCCTCTGGAAGGATGCTAGCGAACTTGTCCTTAATCCGAAGAACACGCCTTGCAGATCGGGAAATTATGAGCCGAGCTCGTAATTCTTTGGCAATTCAAATCATATCAAGAATGAACCGTTCCCACTTCCCTCGAAATCCTTGATTCATTAAAATCTTCCAAATTTAAACTTTTGAAATGCCTCGCTATATCCATCTCGGTTCTAGGGCATATTCCGTGAAGCCTTGGATCTTCTTGGATCAAGAAGAGATCAAAATCTTTCTCATCAAGAATTTGAAAATTCTCAATGAATAACCAAGTGGGAGATTTCGAGTCTCAAATTCAAAATCATATCTTAAAGGATAACAAAATTCAAACAAAATCTTTCCATATAAATTGTTTTCGAAAATTAAGATCCAAGTCCTTATTTTATTTTAATCAAAGTGGGTTGTACGGGGCCTTTAAAATTGACACTTCTCGATCTTGAATATCAATATGGCCTATTATTCAAAAGGTTAGTCTTCTTAACATAATTAATAATGTACTATCCATCTTAACGAATTACAAATATTGATATGGCTTCCTAATCATTATTTCCTCTGTTTAAGATTATCTGACTTTTTCAATAGGAATCTTCTTTCCATTAATTAATATTTTTTGGACTCGAAACTTGGTTCCCATTTTAAAATTTCCCGAGAAATTTTTATCATAAATTATGAACTTAGAGATGTCTCAAGCACCTCGGAAATACGTATGACCAAACTATTTCCCTTGAAAAAATCCGTTCTTGTGCCTTTGAGATAACTCCGAGCCAAAACTTGCAATGGCGAACTCGAATCTCTAGGTTAAAGAAAATCCTTTGGCCCTCGGGTTGAATCTCCTCGGAATCATCATCATCTTCATCGATTGAGAACCACCAATCTTCTTCGCGCTTTGGGGCAAGGTTCTTCTAAGTATTATTCTTCATTATTTTTTTTCCCTTCCCATTTTGCCTCCAACAAAACCTTCCCCCGGTTTGTTGAGTCTCTTTTTCAAACCTTGAATCGGTGATTCTATCTTTCTTTTCTCTTCCCCCCGATGGCCTCGCTTCTTTGCGGCAAATGGACATAAAGAGAATTTTGGACTTAGGAATGGGGTCGAATTGGCGAAGATATCCTCCTCCTCTCGCACATCTCCAAAATATAAGCAATTTTGGTGGCATGGTGGATCTTGCCTTTTATTGAGATCGCCCCATCAACCTTTTTTTCAAAACTTTGGTTCTGCTTTCACTCACCGTCTGAATCAAAAAATTTCACCCGGTTGAAGTCGGTGGTGGGTGAGGCCTCGATTAATATCGCCATCAATCTGAGCTTGGGTATCTTGATCCGCTCAAAACTCCCAAGAAGATTCATGATGCTCTTGCTCACAATATCCATCAACACACGATATTGTGGCTTCAAGTGCCTTTTATGCAATGTCGCCTCAAATTTAACAGATTCTCGGCAATCCTATCTAAGTACTCTGCTTCTCTACCCGACATATACATCGCAGGATCCTCTCCTCTATCACAGAGCTCAAAAACATCATTCCATTTTTTCTTGGAACTATATACAAATCCCTCTCAAAATCGATGTATTTGGAAGATCGCTTTTCTAAATGTGATATGATTATCTTAGAATGCATATTTATTTCCTCTTCATCTATCTTCAAGTTATAGATGAATTCGATTACATATAAATTTTTTCAAAAAAATCGGTCAGTGCAAATTAAAACTGCGATCCCGGGTAGATGGGTGAAGTTTAGCCAAAAGTCGAATCATATCAGAGCCTCCTTCTTTGAATAGGCTTTGAGTTGGTTGTGCTTTTCGTCGAGTGAGACAACGAACTCGTGCCAAGGCTTGTTGGTTTCGCTTAATCTCTCGAACAAGGTTGGGGCCATTTTAGAGATTGATTGGAGAAATGAAGATTTTAAGGTTTGGGAATTTTTCGGGCAAAGGGATTTATTTGCGAGAGGATTTGGGAACGAAGGGTTTGATAAAATTTTGGCTTGAATGGCTCATTGGGTATAAATAGCTTTTTGAGATCGTATTCTCAATCAACAATCTATCAAAAAGTTGGTTAGGTGAAAAACAACGGTTGAGATTAATCTCCCATTAATCGGGTATACTGAACCGATACATTTCATCTCCAAAAAGTAAAGTTCTTCATGTCACATCCTCATTGGTCATTAATGTAATGAGCATTAAATGATTGTTGACCTTCTTTCGAATTTAAAACGATCTAGCTTCCATAAATATTCCTCGTGTTTTTGTATTTATTGCAAATGATTATCGATTTTTACTTAAGCAATAAACGAATGAGTCGCATGAAATATTACTTCATTCTTCGGGGACTAATTTCTCTCTATCGGCCTTTAATTAAGCAAGTCTTGACCTTGATCAAATGTCAATTATAATCTCGAAAAAATCTTGAATGGGTTCAAGAAGCTATCTTGAAATCGACCTTCAAGAAATCTGAACGCATGAGTTTCGAGACTCGATTCGAGATTTCCATTTTATCCCGAGCTTCCAAATTAAAGAGAATTCGAGAAAACTTCATGCATCCGAAAATCTTCAACTTTTCAGATTTTTACTCTATACACTGGTTCTAACATCCCTAATTCAACCGAAAAGTTCCCGAAATCTTGATTCACCAAAGGTTTAGTCAAGATATCATTCTCTTATCGAGATGAATTTTCCATCCTTATATCCTTTTTCAATATGATCTCCGATGAAGTTCCTTCTTCAAATTTTGATTTCTCTTGAAGTCCATGGAGAGATTCATCTTTCAACAATGACATCTCGGATATTCTTTCAACAGGCTATTTGATATCTTCATTCGGGATTCAAGGTGCCCTTCGCTTTTTCCTAAAAAGTCAATTAGATTTGGGTGGTACCCAATTTGTATAGGGTCCTATCTTCGGTTAACATGACCTTTTAGGAATCCAAATCTGCTCGACAACTCTAATCACTTTTAGAGTGGCTATTTTGTCTTCCATAAACATCAACATATACATCCACTACTCCACTGTGCCTTAGCGTTTTTACAGATATGTGTGCTTAGCTTTAACATGAACATGGGCTTTTGAATTCTTCTTTGGTTCAGCCTTCGCTCAGATGATTAGCTTAGGCTTTTGTGCATTAACCCCGTCTCTTTCAAATTAATTCTGTTTATTTACACTAAATCTTTGATGACTCGAGTTTAGGTAACCTTTACCCTTAGGCAAGTGGGGTTCAAAGTTGCTCAGATTTAATCGAATTCTGGGTCTTTCAAAGATACTTGAGGACTTGGTCTCTTCAATTGAGAATGTCTCTCATTGGTGTTTCTCATCCGAGGATTCTCTCGATGGTTCGTTAAAATATAAGGAGCCTTTTGTGTTTGCATTCTTAGCCCGAGGCTTTGAAGTACTTTGCTCGAAACTTTCCAATCGATCGCTTTTCAGTTTTCTAGCCTTCACTTGAGGTTTGGGCTTTCTAACCCGATCATTTTTTTTCAAACCATGGGTCTTTTTTCCTTGTCTACAACCTTGGGCATTACTTGACTTGAAGTGTAGGTGCCAAATTTGGGGTTTTACAAAGATAGTCTTCTTTCTCTACTTGATCCGGCAAAGATTTAGATGACCTTGTGAGGCTCGAATAAATCTCTCAATCCAGTTTTTATAGTCACAGATCTCTCCCGGTAACTCAATTTCATCTATTACATTAGATGCATTATTCAAAGAGTTAACTTCTTTTCATTAAGACTATCCTCACATTATTCAGAGAGTTTTATGCTTCTCGGAGAGGTCATTGAACTTCGATTACGATTAGTTGAATTTCTTCAAATGATTTCTCTAGCTTTTTCGCTTAGGGTCATTATCAACTTCTCTTTCTCAACGAGTTGTACTTTCGAACATCCAAATTAAATCAAGAGCTCCCATTAATTGAGAAGTGATCTCGGTTTTGCTAGAGTCTTTCCATTTTAGATTTTCAAATTTTCTTCATTGTTCCTTATTCTAAACTCTTGAGTTTCATTTAGCTTCTTGTAAAACAACATAATCCTTCATAAGATTCTCAAAAGAGTCCATTAGGTCAAATTGGTGTTCTGAGTTGAACTTGAAAACTCTTGTGCTAGTGTAGGAGCAACAACAACAGATAGAAGAACTTACCTCTCCTACTCCTAAAATCCATGAGATGCTTATGTCATCTCCGTCACTTTCTCGAAAGCACATTTCTCTTGAGGAGCCGAACTTTCTTCGCACTCTTTTTCTTCTTCTTGAGCAATCTCAGGCAAGTGTATCCCATATTTCCTTTGAATTCTCACAAATTGAGAGATCTTCCTCATAACACAATCATCAATAGTGTTATAGATTGTATCTTTGGCAATATATTCAAGATTGACTAACTTTCTCCGATCGAGAGTAAGTTGATCATCCGACTTTGGCAATTCAAATCTAGGATCGATTCTCTCATCTTTGTTCCTCCGATTCACCACAAAGAAATTGGAATGGTCCTTGAGAGACCACTCTCCACATCATGTTTGGAATCTGAGATGAGCCCCGTTCTCGATCTCCATAGATCATAGTTCTCCAATCGAGAACATGGGAAGTTTTTAGAAGACATTTTTATCCGATCTTTTGAAAAAAAAAAAAAAATTGAGCAAATAAGATCGATTCGGATAGACCACAAGTATTTTTTGAAAATAAAGCTTTGGTCAACACAAAGAGTGGTCAAGTTGAACCACCGCTTCCGATACCACTTGTTGGTCCCGTGCAAACGAGTCTTACACGTGGGTGGGAAATACACGTTTCAATTTGTTAATTTTAAAACTTTTTCATCGAGGTCACCTTGGGTCGATAACCACAATATTAGGTTACGAGAAGACAAATCGCTCGAAACTAAAAAGTCAAACCGAGACAAATGATCCCGAGAGTCGCCGATAATTTCGATAATCTCAACCGAGTCCTTTTTCGAGTGTCGAGATCCCGAGTTGCTTGGATCGATAATCAACTTTATCAATCCTCGAAGAGAGTTCGGTTTTTGGTAACTATCTGTTATTTTTAAATTCATTACTCAATCCTTTCTGAATGTCTTGAATGGTTGGCCTTTTTAGTTTATACTTGTAAATTAATTTTTAAGCTTTGGTTGAAAACCTCCCTTTATGAAATAGTGATTAGGGTTGTGATTCAATTACATGCAACTTCAAAGGATTGATTCCAACCAATATCGCTGAAAAGTATGCTTTCAAAAACAAGTCAATGCAACGGTTAAGCACGAAAGATAAGGAAAAGCAATAAAGAACACAACAATTATAGTGGTTCGAGACTCAAGCTCCTACGTCCCACTTAATCTCGATCCTCGAGAAATTTCACTAATCACTTCCGAAGTTTTCTACTACCTCGCGTAGTTTACTTTTACTCAACTTCGTACCGAAGTTTTTCAAGATATGTCGACTACTCCACGTGTTTACTTACTCAACCCGACCTTGAGCTTTCGACTACCTCCGTTTAAGTTTACTTACTCAAACACAAACAAGCTTTCGACTACCCCCTCAGTAGCTTACTAACTTCTCCTCTAGAGTTTTCCTTTGGTTCGAACGACTACTCCGCCGTAGTATACTAACTCTTTACAACTCTTCTCACCAACAAACACACTCCAACTACCTTCTCAAGGGTTTGGGGTTTCTCGATTGGTTTCCAACTAGGATGAGATATCCTTTACAATGAAGCACAACGCAAAGGGTTAGGATATCTCGACTAAGCTTTGGATAAATCTTATCAAGCTAGGCTTAGTATAGTGAGCTCTTTTCAATATAGAAGCACTTGGGAAATTCTAAGTTTTTCGAGTGCTTTAACTTTTGCAAGAATAAGTTTGAGCTCTTGAGTTGCGTATAAATTTCCCGTAACCTTACAATGTAGAGGGTCACCAGTATTTATAGGCATATACCAAGGTCACTCCTGAAAACTATCCGTTGGAGAGACATCTTCGTGAGTTTCCTCTTATGGTGTATGAGAAACGACTATATTTAGGGTTTGAAACTCCCTAACACGTTTTAGGCAATAGCCTTTTTCATGTAGCCGGTCTTCACTTTTTTTATCACGAACTTTTGTACATCCGACATCCTTTTCAAATGATTATTTCGCAACGCCGCTTTTTTCGATTAATGAATAATCTTTTACGAGTCGTCTTCCTCTTTTTGACTTTTTGTCTCCAGTTAAAGGTAGACACCTTCAACGATTCTTTTGGTTACAAACTCTGAGTTTGATATAACCTTAACAACACTTCTGACTTAGTTCCTTTTGTCTGCATTTGAATGTCTTGGCAAATATCTATTTTCTAAGGAATCGCGATCTTCTCAAGATTGCATCCTTCGTATACCCGATAGATATATTCAAAGGCCTCGGATCATTCAGTTCATATTGAGCATTCATGACCTTTTTGAGTCTTGAATAATTCTTTTCCTTCAAGATATTCTTGATATTCAATCTTGATCTTGATCTTGCGTCTTGAGTCTTCGAGTCTTCTCGAGTCTTCCTTAACAACACTGAGTCTTGAGTCTTCGAGTCTTCCGAGACATACCGATCGATACATTGATATATAGCTTAATCTTCATGCTGAGCCTTTAGTTCCTCAAGATCCTCATCGAGTCTTCAATTCAATATCTTGGTTTTTACATCGTCTTGAGATACTTCCGATTTCATCTTTTTTAACTTGAGTCTTGAACCTATTAAAGAACTATATCTGATAGGTCTGACTATACATTTTGCGATAACATCCTGAATACTCTAAAAACTGAATCCTGACTCAACTATCAAGATCATTCTGAACATGTCATACTCAGGGGTTTTGAGATCTAATCAAAATCATATATCTTTATTAAATTCATCTCCCAAAAGGATATCTTGTGTGTATACGATGGGTTTAATAGTTTGATAAATGTTAATGTGTAGCACCAATAATATGGAGTTTGGAATCTCGTTTTGATATTTTTCAATTTAATTTTAATTTAGACTAATGCAATTGAAATGCGTTTTTAAAACGTGGAATTTATTTTAATGATATATTCAATTTAATTACATAAAAAATGTTCAGTTTATTCTACATTTAATGATATCATTTGTTTCATGTTTTATGTTGTATAATGTAGATGAATATTATGTGATATATTTAAAAAAAAAAATTGGATTTATTTGTTAAAGATTTAGAACATGGAATATAATTGAAACTTAAAAATTTGTACCCTGAAGATGCATATAAAATTTTGCTTTAATTTTAAGGTTGTCTTTTTCTTTTTTTTTTGAAAGAAAATTTTAAGGTTGTCTTAAAAACATGCATTATGCAACATAAATTATTCGACGTTGCTATCATTAATGGAGCAGGTGTGTCACGGCTAATGTAAGAGGTGCCCTCGAAATATATTTCTTTAATCCAAGGGGTACTTAATATTAATTTTAAAATAATGATATAAAAAATATTTAAAAATTATGCGCACAAAGTAGGCAACAAAGAGAAACGTGGAAAAAGTTGAAAAATGCAATCATAAAATCGGGCTCTCCATTGGAAATTTTGTCCCGTTACTGTTTATTATATCACTGAACCTATATTCAATTTCTTAAATGTTGAGTTATGGAGCCTGGGTGAAAAGGGGATGCAGCGCGTCCAAGGTGCTCGACCAGGGGGTTTGGTCGAGCAGATGTGCTCGACCAAGGTGCTCGACCAAAGGTGCTCGACCAAGGTGCTCGACCAAAGGTGCTCGACCAGATGAGAGCTCGAGCAGAACCGCTCGACCAAGGCCGAGGTCGAGCGGTTCCGAGGCCTGTACGCGGAGACCCAGTTTCATTTTCTAGGGTTTCGGCCAGGATGAGCCAAATCTAGGTTTTCTGTATAAATAACCCCTGACTCCCCCATTTTATCTCGCACTATCTTGTATGGTCATACATGAAAACTAATAGATCTCTCCTGGCTTGGTAGTGCCCCCAGATGTAGTCATTCTGACGAACTGGGTAACCAAATTGTTTGTCTTTTAATTCGTTGTTCCATTATTTTCTCTATAATTGCTTTAAATTCCTAACAACTGGTATCAAAGCATCAGTCTCAAGGGATCTTGTGGGAGTAATTATGGTGGGTGAAGGGAAATCGCCTGTTGAGAAGTTTGATGGAACGGATTTTGGATTCTAGTTCTTGCAAGATCAAGAAGGTCGTTGACACGTGCCTGAGATCGTGCGGGAATTGGTGGACGAAGAGCATTGAATCTGGGTGCGGACGTGCTTGGGTTATGCTTGAGTCGGAGAGGGGATGCAGCGCGCTCAAGGTGCTCGACCAGGGGGTTTGGTCGAGCAGATGTGCTCGACCAAGGTGCTCGAGCGGCGGCTGATCCATCGATCTTGATCTGGAAGGACATTACGGAATGGTGCTTGATTTTTGTGTGAATTCGAGAGGATCATTGAGGTGTGTATTCAGGATCATGGTCGGAAATCAATGAGGATCTAAGATGGGCGTTGTGGAACGTTGCTCGATCATGTGGGATCGGAGATGGACGTTGAGGAGCGAAGCTTGGATCAAATTGATATGTGTGGACGAGAGCAGTCCAGATTCGGTTTGAGTGGCCGAATGATTCGAGAAGGATGTTGTGGGATGTTGCTTGGATCAAGTGTGGTTCGAAGTCGAACGTTGAGGGACATTGCTCGGATTGGGTGCAGTTTTTTGGGCGAAAAAGGGTCCAAAGTGCGTGGTTAACTGCCGATGAGAGATGGGGAAGACGAGTTACGTTTTGGAGTCACTCTCTAGGTGGGAGATTGTTGGGCTATGGAGTCTGAGTTGCGGAATGAGTCCAGGGAGGACAAGACGTTCGACCTAGTTGCGGAATGGTAAGCATATGTTCAGAGTGTTCTATCCTAGATCTAAGCACAAATGTAATATCCTAAGCTTAGAGAGATTTTCCCATTCTTAGCATTGAGGCTAAACAAATGTAAGGGAAAATCTCAACCTAGTTGGAAACCAAACAAACCTTACCCAAATCAGTTTGATAGGTTAAGTTTGTAGGTGAGTAAGAACTCGGTAAACATCTAAGCAACCCCGAAAGGGAGGGTAGGCGATCCTGTGAGGGAGATAAGTCCCGTTTGAGTGAGAACTCGGTAAACATCTAAGCAATCCAGAAAGGGAGGGTAGACGATCCCGTGAGGGAGATAAGTCCCGTTTGAGTGAGAACTCGGTAAACATCTGTTGGGTGTTGGACTAACACATTAAACTAAGTCCAGTTGGTTAAGTTGGTGCCCCTTGTGATAGGGAAGAGTGGATGTAGGAGTTGGACTCCGAACCACTATAAATCGTGTGTTCTTTACTGCTTTATGTTCTTAATTGTCATATGCATTTGATTATAAGCAAAACACACATCGTTCTTAAAAGCAAAAAAAAAAATTGGTATCACCATTCTCTCACCCCTGTTTTATATGCATTACAATTGGTATTTTCCGCACTCATAGGTTTTCAAATCGGGACCAACAATTGGTATCAGAGCGGGAGTTCAAAAGTTCACTGTTTTCAATGTGACCATCTGAACTGATACCAACAATTGGTATCAGAGCAGGAGTTCAAAAGTTCACTGTTTTCAATGTGACAATCTGAACTGATACCAACAATTGGTATCGATTCGGAGTTCAAAAGTTCACTGATTTCAATGTGACCATCTGAACTGATACCAACAATTGGTATAAGAGCAGGAGTTCAAAAGTTCACTGATTTCAAATGTGACAATCTAAACTGATCTTTTTGAAAAACCTCGTTTCTGTAAAAGTGCATATATTTTAATGTTTTGACATCATTATCAAAAAGGGGGAAATTGTTGGGATATTTTAGTTTTGATGAATTATGCCAAAACATTATCAACTTGTGTTATTGAAGCTAATCTACAGATAACAAGTTGAGGGGGGAACGAAAAACAAGTTGAGGGAACTCACGAAATCGTAAGAGATGATCGAGATCGACGAGGTCATGTTTAATTTTAGATGAGGCCGATCGAGATCGATGAAGTTCCAAAATTAACCACGAGCCGCAAAAAAATCAAGAAAGAATAAAAGCTAAGCCACCGATCGGAAGGATCGGTTGACTGATCGATGACCCGAAGATAAAATTTGGTCGATGATCGAAGACCAGATCAAATGACGGATGATCCGATCGGATGACCAGATCGAAGAGAGGTTGTTAAGTCGTAAGAGGAGTCGATGAGATCGATCGAGATCGACGTGATCGAGATCGATAAGCTAACCCGATGCAACTAACCCGATATGCTAACCTCGATGTAATAATCTGGGTGCAGATAAACCGATATCTTGAATCGATCTTTCAGATTAATTTGATCAAGGATTTGATCGATCGGCAAGAAGAAATCGAAGAGAAGTCATCGAAGTCATATTCATCGAGAATCGAATAATGCTACTGGATGATCGGTTAGCTCGAAAAGCTTAGTGACTTTTGAGGGTCGATTGTCCGAAGTCGGAAGAGTTGAACTTCGGTTAGCACGAGAGTCAAGATACCCGATCGACAAGGTCCACAAGAGAAGTCTGCAATCAAGAATCCCGAGACTCGGAAGAATCCTCAAGCCTCGGAGAAACCTCAAGACTCGGAAGATCCTCAAGAATATAAAAGTTAGATTCAAATTGACGTGGACCAATGAGAGGAAGACAACAAGCTCCGAAAAGCTCATCCCGTTTTTCTAAAGAATAGTATGGATTTCAATATAACTCCATCCAACGGTAACATTCAAATCCACACTATAAATACAAGTTCTTCCTTCATTATTAAGTGTGGAGAATGTGGAAAAAGATGCTACAGAGCCAAGAGCCATATACTCAAGTATTCCCACCATAGAACACTGAGCAAGAAATACACACATATATTCAGAGTGTTCTATCCTAGATCTAATCACAAATGTAATATCCTATGCTTAGAGAGATTTTCCCATCCTTAGCATTGAGGCTAAACAAATGTAAGTGAAAATCTCAACCTAGTTGGAAACCAAACAAACCTAACCCAAATTAGTTTGATAGGTTAAGTTTATAGGTGAGTGAGAACTCGGTAAACATCTAAGCAATCCCGAAATGGAGGGTAGGCGATCCCGTGAGGGAGATAAGTCCCGTTTGAGTGAGAACTCGATAAACATCTAAGCAATCCTGAAAGGGAGGGTAGGCGATCCCGTGAGGGAGATAAGTCCCATTTGAGTGAGAACTCGTTAAACATTTGTTGGGTGTTGGACTAACACATTAAACTAAGTCCAGTTGGTTAAGTTGGTGCCCCTTGTGATAGGGAAGAGTGGATGTAGGAGTTGGACTCCAAACCACTATAAATCGTGTGTCCTTTACTGGTTTATGTTCTTACTTGCCATATGCATTTAATTATAAGCAAATCACACATCGTTCTTAAAAGCAAAAAAAAAATTTGGTATCACCATTCTCTCACCCCTGTTTTATATGCATTACAATTGGTATTTTCCGCACTCATGAGTTTTCAAATCGGGACCAACAATTGGTATCAGAGCGGGAGTTCAAAAGTTCACTGTTTTCAATGTGATCATCTGAACTGATACCAACAATTGGTATCAGAGCAGGAGTTCAAAAGTTCACTGTTTTCAATGTGACAATCTGAACTGATACCAACAATTGGTATCAGAGCGGAAGTTCAAAAGTCCACTGATTTCAATGTGACCATCTGAACTGATACCAACAATTGGTATCAGAGCAGGAGTTCAAAAGTTCACTGATTTCAAATGTGACAATTTGAACTGATCTTTTTGAAAAATCCCGTTTCTGTAAAAGTGCATATATTTTAATGTTTTGACATCATTATCAAAAAGGGGGAAATTGTTGGGATATTTTAGTTTTGATGAATTATGCCAAAACATTATCAACTTGTGTTATTGAAGTTAATCTACAGATAACAAGTTGAGGGGAACGAGAGAACAAGTTGAGGGAACTCACGAAATCGAAGTAGATGATCGAGATCGATTTAGGTCAAAAGTTCAGTGAGATTTACGCCGACGAGATCGATGATAAGTAAGATGAGTTCCGGTTAATCCATTTGGATGAGTTTTGTCAAAAATCAAGAAAGAAGAAAAGCTTAAGCCAAATTGATCGGAAGGATCAAAAGTAACCCGATCGGATGACCCGTGAAAGATAAAATTCGATCGATGATCGAAGACCAGATCAAATGACCAGATCGGAAGAGGAGGTTCTTGTCGATCGTAAGAGGAAATATATGAGATCGATCGAGATTAGATGTGATCGAGATCGATAAGCTAACCCGATGAACTAACCTTGATATGCTAACTTTGATGTACTAATCGATGCAGATAAACCGATATCTTTGAATCGATGTTGTACTAATCGATCAAGAGAGTCGATCGATCGTGCAAGAAGAAATCGAAGAAGTCATCATAAGTCATATTCATCGAGAATCAAAATGCTATCGATGATCGCCAAATTTCGAAAGTACTAGTGACTGTGGTTGGGGAATTATTTGCACGGATCTATTCGGGATGAATATTTAAATACAAAATTAATTCTGATAATTATTACTAGCATGAATTAACCCATATTAATTCAAATAATAATTCAACAACAAATCATGCATATAAACAATTCACGAAATCCTACGACGCGAATTACTACGAAGTTTACGTGAACTTACCTCTTGGAATGACAATGGTCTTGTATATGAAAACACACCAAAAGTCCTTCCCAAGTATTCCTAGTCCTTCGCCGACAATCCGGTGGAAGGATACTCATGAACAATTAACAAAAGGAAAAATAAACTTTGTTGCACCACCTTTGTGGATTTACTAATTTTTTTCAAAGACATGGAATTGTACTTGGGAATGAAAAAGAATCATCCCCTATTTATAGATGGGGTGGAGGACGATTTTTAGGGAAAAAAACAATGTGGGAAAATCTTTTCTTGATCTCCAAGAAATCTTGAATATATCTCCTATATTTTTTTCCCCATAATTAAAATATTCTACAAAAATCCCACCTCATCATGTTATGGAAAATTTTCGAAATTTAGGGACAAGATTCCAAGATTTGGATCTTCTTGAATTTATGAGATATACTTGTACTTCAAGAAATACATATCTTCCATAATATCTTTTCAAGAAAATCAAGAAAATCTTTCTTTCCCTTAATTATCAAAAATTTCGAAAATATCAAAAATGAATAACCAAGTGGGGGATTTCTTGAATTTAATGAGATAATTTTGTATTCCAAGAATACATATCTTCATTCCATAACAAAATTCAAAGAAAATCTTTCTCCCCTTTTATCCATAATTTTCGAAAAACAAGGAAAAATAGGCAACAAGATTTATTTTATTTTTAAACACCTTTTTTAGTTATTGGATTTTATCTTGGGCTACTTGAGGGGCCTTTAGGAGAATTAAGATTGGACCTTCCAATGGACCTTGAATTATCAATATTAAGCCACAATATTATTCAAGCCCATAAATATTAATTAATCACACTACATAATTAATATTGCAATATCCATCTTAACCCATATTACAGTTAATATGACTCCCGGTTATTATTTCCCGTGTTTAAGATTATCTAGCCCATTAATTAATTCAAACCACTGAAATAGCTTTTCATTAATTAATATCTTTTATCCTTGGTAAAGGAACGGTTCAATTATCCATACCGGAAACTAGTTCCACTTGCAAGATTTGGTATGATAAAACTTATGAACCTCCCAAGGGGGCAAATCGAACAAAGCGTGCTTGCACACGATTCTCCGTCAGATTAAATCTTAGCAATCGCATGTGATCAATAATATTGCCCAAGATATAGGGTATTGAATCTCACTGATTCTCTTCCCATAATAAGTCAAAGCAATAGTTACTAACCACACACAATCCTATTTAAGGGACGAAGATTAAGAAATAACTAACCACCGAGGTCTAATTCTTTCCAGCCTTCGATTCAAGAATTTGTCCTCCTCAGAGGTCCTCTTCAATGCATCACATGTGCACTAGTGTAATCTCTTGGTCAAGACAAACCAATCTGAGCCCTACACTACAACCTCGTCACGATGGATTGTTCATTTCCATCTAGGTCGTGAATGGTGTACTTTTTAGTTACAAGGAACTCATTAATTTAATCTTATGTGATCTTGGTATCACTAAATTAACTACAATGTAACACGACTATTTAATGAACAATTATGCAAAGAAATATATGTAACATTCGATGATATTTAAAGCATCGATAAACAATTTATTTCAAAATAAGTCCTAAATTCGCTTAGTCCGATTATACAAAGTAAAAGCATATTTTCCAAGATAATCCCAACAACTCCGAGGGTCGATTGTCTCAAGTCGGAAGAGTTAACTCGCTAGTCCGAGAGTCAAGATACTGATCGAGTTCCGTCCAAGAGAAGTCTGCCCAAGAATCCCGAGACTCGGAAGAATCTCAAGACTCGTCCTCAAGAATATAGCCAAGTAGATTCAAATGACGTGGACCAATGAATCAAGAAAAAGTCTGCAAGTTACATATAATAGTATGGATTTGAATGTGGATCATCCAAGAATATTCAAATCCACACTATAAATACAAGTTATTCCTTCATTATTAAGTGTGGAGAATGTGGAAAAAAGATGCTACAGAGCCCATATACTCAAACATTCCCACCATAGAACACCGGAAGAAATACATGCATATATTCAACTATCCTGAGATCTAAGACAAATGTAATATCCTAAGCTTAGAAAGATTTTTCCATCCTAGCATTGAGGCTAAACAAATGTAAGGGAAAATCTCAACCTAGTTGAAACCAAACAAACCTTACCCAAATCACTTTGATATGTTAAGTTTGTAGGTGAGTGAGAACTCCAAACATCTAAGCAATCCCGAAAGGTAGGGTAGGCGATCCCGCGAGAGATAAGTCCCGCTTTGAGTGAGAACTCAACATTCAAAATAAGCCATCCCTATAAGTCCCGCTTTGATGAGAACCCCAGAAACATCTATTTCCTAACACGTTAAACAAGTTATTATAGGGAAGAGTGGATGTAGGAGTTGGACTCCAAACCACTAGAATCGCTTTTTTATGTTATACTTATGTGGATTATAAGTAAAAACATGTTTTAAAAGCAAAAAAAATCACCAAAATTGTTTTATACATTTGATTATAAGTAAAAACCAAGAGCCATATACTCAAAACATTCCCACCATTTTTATATGCAGAACACCGACCAAAATCGGACACATACACGTAATTATATTTTCATTGGTAAAATCTTACGGAATAAGCAAAGTACTACTGCTTTTCTCCAAATAAGTGAAACGAACATTTTTAATATAAAATGCAATGAAATATTTAGTGCATTAAAAATTAATCTAAGAAAAAAATTGCTATAAAAGGTCATTTCAAAATGCACAAATTTGTGGCAAATATATGGTTGATGGTGAAATGGGGCCAACCGGCCAAAGGGAGCAAGAATCATACGTACCATATCGTATTTTAACAACCTATAAAGAATCAATTTTTTATGATTTACCTTTATTGCAAAGGTAGTAACTGAGATAAAAAAAAAAACAAAAAAAGTTAATGTTAAGGGGGATCAAACTTAAAGAAATGCAATAATTTCTTATTTCATCTTAAATTGCATTCTCAAAATATAAAATTGATCAAATATGTTTTAATAAAGTTTAGTAATAACATATAAAATAGACTAAGTCTTTGATGATCCGGTTTTCGTAGACTTTAAATAAGATTTGTAGTTTTTTTTTATCTTTGAAAATTAAACATTTATACGAAAAGTATAAATGTTAATATAGAAACATATCCCGCTCGCTTGAAATAGATGCACATTTTTGTTTTGTATAGTTCTTGGGTATAAGTCTTGAACATCGAGTGGACCCATAAAATAACATAAAATAACATTGATATTATCTATATAGTATCATATTTTCATTTTATATGCTTTACTCCGTCGTAATTTTATTAATGTAATTGTCAAAATATAATTACCCTTAAACATTACTAGATAATCACTAAAAATATATAAATATTAGAATTTTTTGTTAGAAAAATTTCAATTTTTAATACATGTAAATTATGTAATAATAAAGACTAAAACTCATATTTAACAATCATTGTTAAACCACTAAATTATATTTTATCATACCGTAAAACCATCACATGCAAAGTATTTTTCTATAATAAAACATAAAATTGAAAGTGGGCCTAGTTCCCGGCACCCCCTTCCTCCATTATTGTTAATGGCCAAAATTTATATAGGTCTCATACATACATGATGCTATATAATCAATAGGTTATGAAGCATCAACTAACATCGAATGCACTTAAATCGTGCAGGGTGCATGCAAGATTTATCATATTATTATTATTATTTTGTTCGACCAAAGATTTATCATATTATAGATGATGTATATTTTTTTTATATCCATAGTAGTAATTAAAAAAACGGTGACTAGTAAATATTTATTATTTATGCATAACAGTGATAAAATTCATGTATAGAACTTATTCGAATGTTACTCATTATAATACTCAATACCACTCTTTCACCCTTTCAAAAATAAAACAATCAAAATAATGATCAAGAACCATTCACAATCAAATATCGATAGAAGATCTTTGTTAACAATGGTAGTCAAAGCATCCATTTTTAATTTGGTGAGAGCCACACCTACTTCAATACACCCCATCATCCCCCTAGTTTCAGTAACAGAAATTGCACCCGTAACATCAATCGACACTTGTTCAATTTTCACGGGCTTTCCCCACCCGAAATCCAACCCGTACAGGCTCAATTTGGGTGACCCGGTAACAATGACATGGAGCTCCGACTCATGCATTACTTGCCACTCCGAGATCCAATTCTCGGATCCGCCCATTATATCTCCATTCACTCTCGTGACCGTATCCCCTATCGCTTTTGCCGCACGCACAATTCCGTTTTCTCCAAGTAATTCTCCTCGTGTAAGTGATGCTCGACCAAACCCAACACAATTGCCCACATACGTTTCGGGTACGGTGTAGGAAACCCGAGGCACGCCTCCTGCGGTGTAACCGAAATAATGAACGTTTTCGCAATCGTATGCCTCATTTTTCGAGCATTGCAATTTCGTCCAACACACCCACATAAATGCGCAACATATGTTGTTAGGCGAAAGGAGAATTGGATCAATACTTGACCCGAATAAAAAATTGGACCGGGTCAGTATCAAATTCTTGATTTGCTCCACTTTTGTTGGGCCAAATACAAAGGTGGATCTCACCGTATCATTCTTTAAACTATTTTTTTCACAATTGAACTCCTTTTTCGCATTTTTAATGTTACGCCATGAATCCAGGAGAATTGACCCGAGTCCACTCGGGTCAAGTATCACTGACCTATCGTGAAACGCCACGTCATCCTCCAACATTCCCCCATTTCTGCAAAGTGAAGCCCACGCGCTCAAGAAATAGTTGAATGTGCGCCAATCAGCAACCACATTGCGCAATGCAAAGCCGATCGAAATCCCAATTTCAGGAAAAACAGTAATTTGAACGGCTAAAAGTGGCTGTTTAAAACCTAAATTAACCCCCAATTTAGGAACTTGGTCACGAAAATGTTGATTAATTTTGGGGCAATCAGCGATAAGATTCTCGAATTCGCCGGCCGCCGCGGCCGCAATTGTTAATGGAACGGAGTCTTCGTCAGTGTACTCAAGATGCGGCGCGGCGGAAATTGCCGTCGGCGTTACCAATTTTCCGGTGAGAGGGAAGAAATGCCGGAGAGTGAGAGAGAGTGTGTGCTTGAGTTTTGGGAGGAGGGTTTCTGTGAAGACGGCGGTGGAAATTGGTAGGTCGTAGAAGAAGAAGGGTTGGTTTGGTGAGAATAGATAGGTTATCTTTTCCCCATTGAGAAATAGTCTCTCCGAATTATTGAAATCACGCCAATTTTCAACCACAGGAAGTTTGGGCCCATTTTGATGCCTTTTCTTTCATTTGTTGCAACATGAATCCCTTTAATTACCCGTCAAAAAAAATAAACCCCTTTAATTATACATACCGACAACAATGTAGGACAATCTTTTTTATGTGCTTGGTTTATTAGATTTTGTGGTAAACTCGATAATACTTATTAGCATATGAAATATACGTTTTAACTAATAAAATATTATTTTTTAGTGATTTAAAATAAAACATAAAATTAAGTTCATGGGAAATCTAAAATAGTAATGCTAATTTACCTAAATCATGAGATTCACTTAATTGTCTAAACATATTTCATAAGATCCATGCAATTGTTATTTGGGATTTAACGATCATGAGTTTTTTTTTTTTAAGTGAAAATATAATTACTGTTGTTTTTTTTTTAAATAATAATAATTATTTAAATTGTGAGGTAGGGTAGTGGGCCTAGTTAACCACCCAACTAAAATGGATCACTTTTGGGCTTCCCAAGGTAGGCTTGATCCAATTCGTTCCGGGTTGGGATTAGTTACATCCATAATTTTTCAAAAACCTCGATAACATAAATAAATAGAGTGGGTCTTAGTATTGTTAAACGGCGATTCGGTCTAACCTATACAAATTATAAAGAATCTTTTTAGAAATATGAAATTTATTATACTAAGAGATTCAACTTAACTTTTATCTTCTTGGGTGCAACAATTTTTTTTTATATTTATAAAAATTAAAAAAAAATGTTCAAACATTAAACATTACATAATTTCAAAATAATAAATTGCATATTTTTAAAAATAAATGTTCAAAATATAAAAATTAGTTCACATCATTTTTAATAACATAATTGAGCAAAAAACTTAACCCTAGTTTTTATCTTTTCGGTATCTTTTATAAATTAATACCATGCTACTAATTTTATAATTATAAAACTTAGCCTAATGTAGTACTAATTTTTATAATAGATATAAAAATATTATATTATTAAGCCATATTGCAAATTTTTCTTTGTTATTGATCTGATAACAAAAATTAATTAAATTTAATTGGAATGATCAAACTTGGTTTTCTAAATATTATAAACATTTATTTGTTACATGATCTAAGTTTTTAATTTATATTTTATTAAACTTAAAAAAAAATCCCAAAAATTAGAAAATGAAAAAAATAAGAAATTTATGTCCCCATGCAGCCAGCCACACACGTAATTAGCATGTATTCACTGATTTGACGTAATTAATTCAACTCTTAATATTGTAAATATGTCGAGTGATCCCGAGGCTCTGTTAATTAAAAAAAAAATAGACCACCTTTTTATTTATAATTAATTAGTGATAGAATAATTAAATAAATCTAGGTAGCAACTATTATTCAAAGTTAACAAGGATTATTGAACACCTCATGTACATAGAGTTGAATCCATGAATTTAATAATTGCATAAGTGTCAAAGAAATGACGATTTCTTTAGTAAGCAAATCTTTGATTTCTATCCAAATGAAGATTTATGCTTTAATTATTATAAACTAAACTATTTTTTATGTTGTTTTACTGCGCGGGTTTATAAAATTTAATTGTTCAAGCGTAGAAAAACAGACAAGTGATACGAACACTACGTACTACATAAACGCTGACAACATTAAGATTAAATTTAAATTATATTAAGATTAAGATGTCTTATAAATTATGGAGAATTAAATTTGTGAAAAGTATTAAGATAAAGGTGTCACTGTTTGACGTAATTAATTCAACTCTAACAATTCTAAATAGAAGATGCAACCTGATCGTATTAAAAAAACATATGTAGATTTTTTTTAATAAAAAATTAGTGTTTAATAATTAAATAAATCTATTGTGTCATTTTCAAAGATTTCTAATAATTTAATTAATGTAAAAGATTGAATCCAGGAAAAACTTGCAAAGTTAAAGAAATGACGAGTTCTTTGACTCATGCTCATATTTGATTTTCAAATTGTTTATGCTTTAATAAATTAAACATTTTTTGGATTTGTTTTACTGCGTTTATAAAATTTATTGTTCAAGGGAAGAAGGTCGAAACATACTATTGATTAATTTTAATCATAATTGCTTTGTACTTTTTTTTTTTATTTCAAGAATAAGAACCGTTAACTATTTAAGAATGATGATATCAAGCCCAATAATGAGGCTATAATTTTTTTAAAAAGTCACAAAACATTCTTATCCACTTCAATTCTTAAATTTTTATTTATTATAAGGGCATTATAAGAATTTTACTTAAAAACAAACTTTTGAAACAGTATTTTATTTTTTTGTAAATTACATATATTGACATGTTATGTATGTGTGTATGATTTTTTTAGACCACATATTAGTAAATATAGTAATTTTTTTTAATAACTCGTATTCGGCACATTGACCTATTAATTCAGTGGACCAGAATCCACCGTTCACTAGACACAAAGCTTTGTATAAATAAATTAATTTCAAGAGATGACCGCATTTAAGAGGTTCTCACTTCAAGTGTGACCAAAGTTATGCATGGACTAACGCACCTCAAGAGTTTATTATTCTCACTTCAAGTGTGAGCAAAACTCTATAATGGACTAAGCTATCTCAAGATTTGATGGGATCGCACTTAAGAGGTTCCACTTCAAGTGTGAGCAAAATTTTGTATGGACTGATTTATCTCAAGATTTGATGTGAACGCACTTAAGAGGTTCCACATTAAGTGTGAGCAAAACTCTGTATAAACTGGTCATCTTAACAATTGGTCACACTTAGGGTGTGTTTGCAAACAATAGTGCTTATTTTGACGTGATTGAAATTGACTGCAATAGTAAAATTGAAAGTTGGTAGTGTTTTAAAACAAAGTACTTTTAATCAATTTCTTAGAAGTTGGAGTGTTTGCAAAACAAATCACTTTTTAATAATTTTACAAAAAGACCCTTGTTATAAATAGAGGAAAATAATGGTAAAGTTGTAATATTGTCAAAATCATGAGGATAAAATTGTAATAATGTTTATTATAATAATGAGAAACACTTTTAAGCTAATAGAAGCATGGGAAGTGGTGGTTCAAGAAAACTTTTTTTTTTATCAGGAAAAAGTTTATTTATTTACTTGAGTATAAGAATACCCAGAAATATATATTTACAGAGTTTTAGAATCCTAGAAAAGATTTAGGATTAACAAACCAATCTTTCAACGAAAACTCTCCTATTATAATGAATTTAGCAGAATATCAACTCCAGAAGCGTCCTTTAATCTCATCCACAATCTTATCCACCGAAAAAGTTGTTCCTTCAAATATCTTTTTATTTCTCCAATTCCAAATAACTCAAACCACACAAATCCAAAAACCAACGACAATTTTACTCCCTTCTTTCCCGGGAAGGATCCCGGAATGGAGAAGAAAATGAGCATCTATATAATTTATAAGAGCTATCGGGGTATCAAGCCAATTATAACAAGAGTTCCATACCTTTGAGCTTTCCGTGCAGCCCAAGAAGATGTATTTTGCAGTTTCGGTAGTGGAATTGCACAATGGGCAGCTTGTAGAGGTAGTGATTTTAAGCTCTTAGTTGAGCTGAGGAGTGGTGCTTCAAGAAATCTACTTTTAAGTACTTAAATTAATTAGTTTTTTGAAGTTGCAAACACCCAAAAATGATTGTAATCTAAAAATAAGTAATTTTAAGCTCTTAGTTGAGTTTACAAACACTCACTTAAAAAGTTTCGAACTTAAAATTAAAAAAATATATATATACTTTTAAGGTCCAAGTAGTATAATCAAATCGTTTCAATTAATTAACCTCATGAAGTGGATAAACTCATCCGCAAAAAACTTCTAGAAAAGTGAAGTAGGCCACATAGGAAAGAGGTAATCAATAATCATGTTGGACAAGAAAGCTAATTAATATTTGGGAAATATTATTATATTATTTGACCAAAATCATTTTTATTAGATGCAGGGTTGATGAATCAATACCTGAAAGCTAACGACTTTGAATTCCTGCTACTGCATGTCTGGAAATTGCAACATACATGTATGAGTTTATAACAACACCAATTTCAAAATGGATCATAGTAATAAAATAGCTAGCTAGGTTTTCCATTTTGTTCTATTTTGCTACGTGTACTTTTTTAAACTTTATGATCATATTATTTAAATTTAGTCATAAAAATATTGTTTTTTATATATATTAGTAATATGTTTTTAAAGGTGGCTGTTGACTTCTTGTAATACAATTTGTTGTACGTGAACAGTCCACGTGGACAGAAGGAGCGCCCCTATTGGAAAAAAAAGTGAAAAAAAATTAATATATATGTGTGTATAATGAGTCAATGACGATTAAAAATATAATTAGTAGATATCGAAGATGAAATGAACTGTGGCATGCATGCTATGCAATTTGAGATGTTTCAGTACTGCTATTTTAAACTATTTCATTGATAAATATATATAACATAAATCAAATTAAGCAAATCTTTGTGATTCATCATGTAACATGCATTAGTTAGCGACGCATGCAAATCATCATTATTAATCTTATACATATATTAATTCTATTTGATTTTTTTTTCTAATTAATTTTAAAATTTTGACTGTGAGACAATTTCACAGTATATTTCATAAAATTAGTTTATATATATATATATATGTGTAATGTGAAAATATAGTATAAGTCGATCGATACTAAATAAAATAGAAAAATCGGACCCCACCATGAGATTTTGGATATTATCATCATCAAATGCGTCATTGCTAGACTAAATTATATATACATGTTGGATAGCATTAGCCCTTTTTTACATTTATTTTTTCAAACTTACATATATTAATTTGAATCTTCAGTAATACGTTATATATGAGGAATGCCAAAGTAGTTACTTTAATTAGTAAAGCACCAATAACTGAAGTTGTGTTGGAAATTACTAGTCCAAGATTTGGTTTATAGAAAAGAATTCTTATTTCATTCATTTTTCATAAATAAATTTAATACGTTGATATCGTCAAAAAAACATCTAGACTATCAATGTAAGATTATTATTCAAACCATTTCATAATATTTCTACCAAATGTCTACGTACGTACGTATATATGAATTTCCTCACACGCAAATAGTTGAAAATTAATGAAATAATTCAATAAAGTAAGAAGAGGCGACAAAATTCCAAATTATGAGGTTCCATAGTCGTAAAATTATATTTAAAAAGTAGGGTTTTTGGTGAATTGAAGCAATCCATGAAAGTAAGGAACGTCTAATTCTATATAATTGGGTAGGGGATGTAACAACCACACCAACTTATATAACAGTCTATCTTACAAGACTACTTTTAGCAAAGGTCAAACCCATTATTTGTTTGCCACGTTGCTCATTTTATTTTATGAATGGAAGTTGAATCTTATTTTACCTTAATCGTTGATTCACACGTTATGTATAGACCATGTATGTTTGTGATCATTTTTTATGTATTTTATAGGTTTAATTAGGTTATGAATAGAATAATAGTAAGTTATGTGCGTAGCTTTGCGTGTGATGTTCTCATTGATAAACAAGGACTTAAAAAATTGAATGGTAGAAGTCAATGAAATATATAGTAAGATTTTACCTTCAAAATTTTAATTAGCAAGTTGATGTATATAACGAGAATAATTGTTACTATACCCATATATGTGTTCATTATTTTCTCAAAGAATTTGTATTTTAGAAGAAGTCACATTCACGATTGACTAGCTAAAATCAACTTTCTTAAACTAATTATACGTATTGCTTTATTTTATTTAAAATTAAAATGCAAAATCAATCAATCTCAAACAAGTGGACGAACAATTGAACAAATCATTCACAAAATCTTGAAATTTCAACCCAACAATACGAGATTAAAACAAGAGAGAAGTAGTGTCACTAGAGCTAGAAATAAAAAGATGTTCGAACAAGTGGAGCCAAATGCAAAAAAATTAGCAGAAAAAATAAAAGCAAGAGTTTATTCATGGATAATTAATGGTGAAAAGCCCAAATGCCAGTAATACTCAATTCTTGAATTGACGCAACAATCTTTCTAGAGAATTAAGTTCCATTTCGTAAATGAGGCACTATCTATCTTTATATCTTGAGTTGTCGTTTTTTCTATCTATGTTTTCATTACTCTTGTAAGAATAGGTGTACCCCTGTACCCCATTAATTCTTACTCATTATAAATACTTTCTTTGGCCGTTAAAAAAAAGAGAAGTAGTGTCACTAAAATCCATGTACGTATTTATATCATGAGATAATGACTCTAAGGTCCACAAAATAGGAAGTAGTAACTCTAAGATACAAATGCTAATACCATTTAATTTCGTATTAATGTAAAAAAAAAGTTCCAATTTATTTTACTACCCAAATATACAACACAGCACGGTAGGGGGGATTGACATTGCAGGGGTCGGCACCAAATCCTATTGACTTGTGTCCATTCATCAAACATAATTTATTTTCACCATCTACAATATATATAAATAGGCACACCACCTTATCATTTCAAACCAAAACATTCACTGTTTTGTCTCAAAAAAGTTCTCTCTTGTCTCTTTGAATATTGAATTTTTCTATTACAATCTTGATCATTATACCTCCATAATAATTATAATAATAATCATCAAGAATGGGAAGATCGCCATGTTGTGACCCTAAAGATGGTCTGAAAAAGGGTCCATGGACCCCAGAGGAAGACATGAAGCTCACTCAATATATTCACACTCATGGCCCTGGAAACTGGAGAAATCTTCCAAAAAATGCAGGTATGTTTATTATCATTCATTCTTTAATTTATTGTGCGTCCTTAATCTAAGACGTGGAATAGAAGATGTTACAGTATTATAATTGTGTGACGGGAAATTAATTTGGGATGAATATATGCAGGGCTTCAAAGATGGGGGAAGAGTTGTCGTCTACGTTGGACGAATTATTTAAGGCCCGATATCAAGAGAGGAAGATTTTCATTTGATGAAGAGGAAACTATCATTCAACTACATAGTGTTCTTGGAAACAAGTAAGAATATTGATACAACATGTGATCATAATATTATTTTAATTGCATAACCATTTTGTGCAAGTCTTGTTCCTATGTTGTATGCCTCTTACACACGATCTATCATGCACTAAGTGCAAATGGATGGTTTTAGGGTTGAAAATTAAGATCTAGATGTTCCATTTTAAAGTAGCTAAAAGGGTTGAAAATATTTCATCTCATCTAAAACTCTGAACTTATAGAAACGTGTGAAATTAATTCATTTATATTAATTTTCTAGGTGGTCCGCCATCGCGGCTCGTCTCCCGGGAAGAACCGACAATGAAATCAAGAACTATTGGAACACGCACATCAAAAAGAGGCTCCTAAGAAGTGGAATTGACCCTGTGACTCATGCACCACGCCTCGATTTTTTCGACTTGTCATCGCTCCTCAACTCACCTCAACTCGACCTATCGAACCTCCTTCGTCTCCAAACACTTCTAAATCCGGGAGCACTAAGGCTTGCTTTGAGCATCCTATCATCATCAAACAATGAAAACCCTAATGCCTTACTTCAAAAGATTCAAGAAAACCAATTCTTGAATTCCCATGATCATGATCAAAACCTTCAATTCCAACCTAATCAGTTTGAAAACCTAGTTAGCCAACAAATCCCATCCAATATTACCAATTTGCCACTTCCAAATCAAGGAACCAATATGGGACACGTGTCACTAGTGGGTTCAACTAACTCAAATGGTCAAAATCAAATGTTCCAAGATTATGTACCAACTACCACAAGTGATCAAACTCTTCCTACAAATCTATCATCAAGCTTTTTTTATGGAGCTAACTCAGACCAAATTAAGGGAGACTTGTCGGAGAATTCGAGCTTCGATAATTCCGTCCTATCGACACCTTCCACGTCGACGTTTGTGAATGGAAGCAATATAGAGGATGAGAGCTTTTGTAGTAATTTATTAAGGTTTGAAATTCCAGAGAGTTTAGACTTGGATGATTTCATGTAAATAGGCTTGTCTTTTAAGTTTATGTTCATGAGTAATTTTAGGGTTGTGTTTGGATCGAAGAATTCGAGAATGCATGCATGAGTGATGGGTCTGAAATTCAGTAGCAATTCAGAGTTTTTTGGATTCCTATGGATTTCAAATTCAATATTGGTGCATTCTATTTCATTCTATCCAAACACAATCTTGATTAGGGACGAATTTAGAAATAGAATGGGCACTTTCTCTGGGTTTTTTTAATGATGGGTCCATTCATGGCTTTTTTTGGTTAATTACTTGATACTATAGCTAGAAGTTTATTAATGTAATCTTTTGTACATTAAAGCTTGTAGTTTTTTTTTTCCATTTATATATATATCGTTATATCGTTCTAGTTCCACTTACTACATTTGAGCTGGAGAATTCATTTTGGAGAGTTTTTTTTAAAGAAATTTTCCAAAATCGCCCTTGGAGAGCGGTTTTTATTAAAAAAAAATTAAAGAGAGAGAGAGGTTCAGAACCGCTCTGCAAGTGAGCCAAGAATGCGGTTTTTAACCGCTATGCATTTATGCAAGTGATGAGCTTGGAATGCGGTTCAGAACCGCTCTGCAAGAGACATGATGATATGGACCTCATTTTTTAATAGAATAAGATATCCAAGTACAAAAAGACATCCACTACAATAGAGGTCCATATCATTTATAATTCTTGCTTTTCAATTCTCATCATTTATCTAGTTATTATAGTACTAGTATTCTTAAAATATAACACTTAAAATTATATAATTTTATAATTTAAAATTAATCATAATGGTGTGAAATTATATACTACGTTATATACTAAAATAAATTATAAAAAGGGATTAAATTTTGTCACCCAATAACTTTGGGCCGATTTGAAATTGGTTCATCAGTTACCACATTCTGATATAACTCTTATATATTTCAACTTTTTTTTATTTTGGCCCCAAAAACCGGTCAAACCGGTTGATCAACCTGTGAACAGTACACGTGACAATTAATTTGTATTTTCATTTATTTTTAGGGTGTCACATGTGTAATTTCTTATTTTATTTTTCATTTATATTTACACCATTAATTAACCATGGGTTTGGGTCAGGCACCGGATCGATTCGGGTCGGGTTTTCGAGTCAGATCTAAGTAAAAAAAAAATTTTAATTAAATAATCCGGGTCTGATACCAGGTTTAAAAACCGAACCGACCCGACTAATTTCACCCTAATCATGGTTCTCCTGCAACGACTGCTCCAATTCCACCGACATCTTATACCCATCCGTCTTCATCTTCAAATGCAGAGGATACATTCGAAATCAAATTCCCCAAATTAGATCTCATCTCCACCTTGCTCACCGCCTTCATGGCCTGCTTCACATATTTAACCATACCGTTTTTCTTCTCCACTTTGATAGTTGATCGCGTTTTCGAACTCCGTCCTGCTGTGAACCTGGCAGGTGAAATTACCGGCGCTGGATTTCACCCACACTGAATATTCGCTCCTCCTTTTGCTTTCGACCTCGAATTCGCCCTTCGTACGACGCAGCTTCGATTCGCGCTCGATGCAGCTTCGATTCGCGCTCGATGCAATTGCTCGGATCGCGGTACGTAATCAGCCCTGCCGCGACATTTTACGCTCGATCGTCTAACCACAGATGCAGATTTGTGTTTACTAGCCAGTACGAAATTGAGTTGATTACTCTGAGCTCGAGATGATGCACTTTTTCATCGAGCAAAAGCCCTAAAAATGGGGTTAATTCGACTTCGTATGTAGGGAAATTGAATGCTCCAATTGGAACGATTGGTTTCCAGAACAGGGGATTGATTCCGCCGGTGAGGATCACCGGAAATGGAATCACGGATCTGAAGACGTTGTTGTCGAGATTTAGTAGAATTTCTCGGTACGCGCCGTTGCCTTTTTGTGTGGGTAAATTGTTCAATTCGATGTAGTAATTTGGGGGATTTGGGTACCAAAACTCGTCCTTGTTGTGGAACGAAAGGCAGATCTCGATCACGGCTCTGTATGTGTTGGGCGGGATTTGAATTTGTTTGTAGATTTCGTCCTTTTCGCCTTCGATTTTGAACCAGAAGCCGCCTTCTTCTGTTGTTGAAGATACTACATTAATGTTGATGCTTGTCTATAATGGTGTGTGTTTTAAATTTAATTTAATTCAAATTTCGTTGATTAGGGTCAAATGGGTGTGTACTATTTAATTAGTCGGGTCGGTTCGGTTTTTAAACCTGGTATCAGACACGGATTATTTAATTTAAAAAAAATTACTTAGATTCGACCCGGAAACCCGACCCGAATCGATCCGGTGCCCGACCCAAACCCATGGTTAATTAATTGTGTAAATATAAATGAAAAATAAAATAAAAAATTACACATGTGACACTCTAAAAATAAATAAAAATACAAATTAATTATCACGTATACTGTTCATCGGTTGACCAATCAATTTGATCGGTTTTTGGGGCCAAAATCAAAAAAAGTTGAAACATACAGGTTTGGGTAACTGATGGGTCAAACCTACGTTCCAAATATATAATAATTATAATTTGAGGGTGCAAAATGCAAAGTTTTCTTCACTCTTCACATATGCGTTTCTGCATCCACAGCTGAACTTACTGTTCCTTCTTCGCCATCGAAATGGCTAGTTTGTTCCGAATATTTTCACACAGAAATCCAATCCCATATTACAATTTCCTTCAAATTTCACCTTCGATTCACACATTATCTCTACCGTTAGAAAGCAAAATTAATGAAAACACCATAATCGATTCTTTAAATAAAGGCCAGAGCTGGAAAACCCTTTCAGAAAGATTCAATTCAGTCGAATTCACCAACCCTTTAGTTGAAAAAATACTCTTGCATCTCAAAGAACCCATTAATTCAAGAAAAGCCCTGAATTTTTTCCATTGGTCCGCAAAAGAAATGCGTTTTCAACATGGGCTTTCGAATTATTGCATGATAATCCACATTTTGGTCAAAGGTAGGCTCATCAAGGATGCTAAAGCAATGTTGGAGTCAATTTTGGGCAGAGAATTTTTCTGAAGGTGATTCTCAAACGTTTTCTGTTCTTGATTCTTTGATTGGGAGTTATGAGATTGTAGATTCGGTTCCTTTTGTGTTTGACTTATTTATACAGACTTGTGCTAAGTTGAGAATGGTTTATGATGTTCTTGATTGTTGTAAATTTCTGTTTGATCATGGGTTTTCTTTGAGTGTGATTACTTTCAATTCTGTGCTACATGTGTTGCAAAAATTTGATGATTCGCATTCGGTTTGGGGTGTTTATGAGCTTATGATTAAGAGAAGAATTAGCTCAAATGAGGTTACAATGAGAATCATGGTTAGTAGTTTGTGCAAAGAAGGAAAGATGGAGAGGTTTCTTAGTATTGTAGATAGGATGAATGGGAAGAGGTGTTCGATTCCTCGTCTAATTGTGAATACTTGTTTAGTGTACGAGATGATAGAGGTGGGTAGGGTTGAAGAGGGTTTGATGCTATTGAAGCAAATGTTGCAGAAAAACATGATCTTGGATACGATTTCGTACTCGTTGGTTGTCTTTACCAAGGTTAGGATGGGTAGTTTGGATGCTGCTAAAGAGGTGTATGACGAAATGCTTAAGAGAGGTTTTCGAGAGAATGCTTTTGTGTGTAGTCTGTTTGTTGGGGCGTATTGTGAAGAGGGCAGGATTGATGAGGCGGTCGGGCTGTTGGAAGAGATGGAAAGGTTGGGATTCAAGCCTTCGGACGAGGCATTTGATAAGCTGATCGAAGGTTGTTCTTTAAATGGACGATTGGAGGATAGTTTGGTTTATTGCAAGCAGATGATAGGGGTGGGGCTTCTTCCTAGCTGTTCTTCTGTTGATGACATGTTTGGGAAGCTTTGTGGAAACAGGATGACGAAGTTGGCTGATGAGATGTTGACCGTGTTGTTGGACAAAGGATTTGTTCCCGATGAAACTACGTATTCTCATCTTGTTTCTGGTTTTTGTAAAGATGGTGATATGAAGGGGCTTACGAAGCTTTTATTTGAGATGGAATACAGGTTTATTTCTCCTAATGTAATGGGTTTTAGTTTGGAGATTATTAATCTTTGCAAATCTGGGAGATTAAAAGATGCAGAGACGTATCTGCAAACATTGAACGCTCACTCACTCGTTCCGAGTTCAAATGTTTAGCTCTGCTCGATTAAGACAAGCCTCTGGAAAAGCTGTCTGATTGCCTCAATTGTGAGATTTATATCGTTTTCGCCTAAAGCAATAAATTTGGATGAATTCTTGCTCAGGCTATATCAGGGGAGATTAGGTAACAGTTTCAATATCACATGATTTAACATACTGCAAATCAAGCGTCTAATCTTTATCACATCATATGAAACAAACAAGTTTGAAAATTGGAATGCGATTATAAACTGGCTTGTTTTTGCGTATTTTACAATATCAAGAATTGACAACAATGCTTTCTTTCAGACATGAATTTACTAAGTATCAATCATATGTATCTGATAGCAAGCTATTATGATGGTGTTCAAAACATCAGGCGTTTCTTGATGGAGAGATTTAAGACCACCATGGGTTTTCACCGGTTCTGAAATCCGTCTCAGTCCATGGAACGAACACCACCTTCCCGTCATCAATGTCCGCATGAGCCAACGCCAACGACTGTAACAAACAACAACATAAGTAGTAAGTAGCAGATCAATTCCTCTATATCACCTCTTGTATTCCATTTTATGTTCCACTATCTGGATCATTAACATGTATACAGTACATTAATTATAATCTTACCGTCCACATACATCCAGACAGTGAAACACCGAAAGTGTCACAGGTGATATCATTAGAGTAAGTAGTATTGTTACAAGCACGTTAACAAGCGATGATTATTATTACCAGGGGTGCAGGTCCTCTAACAACTTGTCCTTGATTGTTGTACTGGGATCCGTGGCAGGGGCAGAGGAACTTGTTCTCAGCCTTGTTCCATGGGACCACACAACCAAGATGCGTGCAGACAGCGTTGATTCCATAAGTTGCTAGTGTTCTGTCATTCTCCACCACAAGGTACGTCGGATCACCCTGATGTTCATCCAATCATTAAGAAAAAACATTGACTAAACCTAAGCGCAACTATTGCTGTGTGATGAAGTTGTGATTGTTCACTTGTTTTGAGATACCAATATCAAGAACTATACACACACGAGTTAAAAAGTCTTTTAGTCGCATTACGTGCATTACGTGTCTACTGTCCAATTTTGGTCTTAAAAAAGTTGACTTTTTCGATTTAGTCCCCAAAATTAAATAATTTGTCAAATTTTGGTGTCCCAAAATCGCCGGAAAATTAAAAACAATTGTCATTTCACATCACATAAATGGCACTTGAGGATTTAGTTTGTGGCCAAAATTGGATTGTACACAAGTCTTGGGAAATTGGACATTCGTTTGCCATAAAACGACACCTTTTTCAATTTTCCAGCAATCTTGGGCCAAAATTTGGACAATTTTCTAATGTTGGAACTTTTTTGGATCAAAATTGGACGGTATACAAGTTATGTGACCAAAAAACAGCTTTCTCATACACACACAAACAACACTATTTTGTAGATGCTATACAGACCATTCATTTACACGTAGAATCGACTAAATGTGCAGATAATTCACTCTATTGCAAATGCAAATAAGACAATCAAAGTATTAATGAAGAATGACATGAAGGTTCCTTCAGTCTCTAATCAAAACTACCTTCAAACCCTGGGTAAGGGTCCTATCACCAGGTCCATGATTGGTCAGCCATACATCTGCAACGACATCGTTACCCAAAGCGTCCTTCGCCACCTGTCCACCGCCAGTGGAGCCGCCACTGCCCCACTCACCAATTGCAGAGTTAGATTACATAAAATTCAAGATCAAATCACATGAAAATCGATAAAAAAAACGACAACAAGGAAGACGAAGATGATGATGATGATGATGAACTGACCCAGGTGGGACAAAGAAGTAAGTGTAAGGAAGCAACATTCCAGTAGAAGGGAGAGCAATAGCACCCAGAAGCAGCAAATTCAACAGCTTCCTCTTTTCCATATCGGGCACTCGATCGGCGGGGATGCTCGTCGCCATGCACGACACGTTCATCCTCCTGCCGTTGACGCATTTCGCCAGGGCGGCATTCGATCCTGAGTTCACCCTGTTCTTGCCGGAGCATAGCTACATAAACAACAGAAAAAGTCATTCAATCAGTTATGTAATTTGGGAAACTAATTGGGGAGGATTTCTGCAGAAGGGTTTTCATTGTTAGCTTTGTTATCACCTGAGAAGGGGTGATAGCGGCGGATAATGCAGTTGAAGCCGCCATTGGAGAGGAAAATTCTGAGGTTTTGGAGGTGGTGGTATGATCTTGTTTCTTGGTTTTGTGGAGTAGGAAAAGATGATTGGTTGTGGGTGTGTGATGGCCACAAATGGGAGGGGATAAGACATCATAATGTACATCCACACGTTTGGATATATGTTACTAATACATATTACTACTTCTTTAAAGCACATAATTTTATGTATAATAGTCTTGTCTATTTTTTGTGGGGTTTCAGTTTGTACTATTTGTACTTTTTACAAATTGTAATTTGTACTATTTTTTTTTTTTAATAAAATGCAATTTGTACTAGTAAAAATTGACAAATTTCAATTTTGATTCATTGTTTTTGAAATATTTCTATCGAAATTTTTCGATTTGATGTTTGTTAAAATATTTTTTAGCATTGTGGTATATACAACATATTAGCCTGAAAGTTTCACAAATAACAAGCCTCGGGTTGGAATCGGTTACTTTTTACTAGTACATATTGCATTTTGTTAAAAAAAATAGTACAGGTTACAATTTTTAATACAAGTTGCAATTTGTAATTTACACATTTTTTGTCACACTCAAATTCAAAAGTGTCACAAAAACAAATAAGAGTATCACAATTTTTTTTATTACTTTTTTTCAAAAGGGATGGATTTTTTAATTTTTTTTTGACAAGAAAAGGGATGGATTCATTCGTACTTAAGTTTCAATTTAGATTTTCAATTTTATAATCTCAATTCAGAACGTCTTACAAATTTTAACATGAAATGGCTTACATCTCTATCTTTCTTTATAACATGATATGTTGATCTTTTTTTCATATCAAATTGAGCTACGAATTGGAACGTTTATGAAATGTGGACTTAAATTGAGACTCAGTGTAACATTTGTATGTTATCCAGTTTTTCCTATTCGTCATCATGTTCTATTTATTGTAGGATTAATTGTAAACTTATTACATTTTTCAAAATTAAGAAAAGACTATTCACAGATAACCCCATCAACAACAAATTAGTTTGTAAGATCAAGATATGGATCGCTTTCAATTTCTTGGATGTTTTCATTTGATTCTTGCTAGTTTGATCACATAAAACAACTTTTAACTAATATATATCACATACGTAATTTACATCATTGATAAGTAATGTTCTTATTACCTTCTTACTTCACAAGTGGAAAAAAGAGTGCTATTCTTCATCTGAATCTGCAATTTTAACACCATGGCTCAACTTCCCCATCAAATCGACTCTGTTCGTACGTACGCTACGAAAATCGACCTGATCAGTCTTCCTTTTCTTTCCTAGCACTGAGGAAGTAACTTCTGTAATTGATTTAATTTCTTCTTCTTCAGTTTTATCCATTACCACTCCTTTCTCAAGCTTCTGCTGCTGTATCCTCCACATTGCTTGTTCAGTTCCACAAAGGTGGTTGAAGTAACAACGAGGCTCGATGTAACACGAAGACGACGAAGCAATGCCTTTGATTTTCACGGGACGAATGATCAGAATATGGAACTACATATATATAGTCATTGTATTTTGTAGCACTTCCTGAATTCCATCCTAAATCCTCGGTTTTTACACTACAGTCTTTCTTCTTCGAGGGAGAGGCGAAGACATTTCCATCTTTTTGCGCAGATTTCATAGCCCATGGCAGCCCAGATGGCATGATTCCTATTGTTGGGCAGCTGTACGCGTTCAGCTTTTCAAGAGTGTCGACGCTGAAACTATAACGAGGAATGGCACGAACTCTAGTGAGACAGGTCTTGGTGGTGAAGGTTTCTCGGAATCCAAGTAGATGCATGATTTGCAATCGTTCAGGCCAAACCCAAATCTGTAACAAGTTGCAAATCAAACCTTTTCGAAGACTGTAACTTGAGAGGTGTCTGAAATATAATCGAGTTTAGCAAGTACCTTTATGTTGAGTGCACGTGCTATGTACAGCAGAAGATCTTCTTTACCCAGTGTGTCTACTCATATTACAATTTCATGATGCGGATGGGACGTGATGATATCAACAATCTGTAATTAATCATCAAACGGCTGGAGATCAGTCTTCAAAAATAAAATGAAGATTGTGAGTATTCCTAAATAACTCTACTCTTGGTAAGCAACTTTGAAACAAATGTTAACTAAGCCCTCAATTCACGAAATGTAAGAGAATCACTGTTCTCGTTGGCATTTTCATACTCCAGATACTTATGTACACTGTTTTTACATGGCTATTGTAAGATGCAACACAAATAATACAAGTTCATGTTTACATTAGCAAATGAAAGTAATACTTAAAAAGAATGAAACAAATTTCACGGGCATATCAGAACTAATACCTGCTTAGCAGCTACTTCACGAGGAGGAAATATGTATATTGGATTGCAGAAAGTATTATCCAGGTTAAGGACATCGAGGGGCTCGCTCTTGAGAGCACTGAGCAACACCGCCCTTCCATTTTCCGCTCTCTCATCTTTTGATTCCCAACGAAAATCCCCAGTGAAAAGCATAGAGCCAAAATCACCTCGAAACAAGTACATAACAGAACCTAGTAGACAATAGATGATGAAACTTCAGATAGATCACATTATAACCACAATCCGAGGCAGTATATCAAAAACTCTCCGCAACCATCAAAACAAAACCAGCAAACCAATTACGAGGGCATTATCAAAAATTGTAACACATAATTGAAGCAAAATCTCATTGAGGAATTATACCAAACACCTAACAGACAAATCAAAAACGCCCAAATTAGAGGTAGCAACCATCAAAACGAGACCAGCAAATCAATTACGAGTTGCCTATCAAAATTCACAACACACATAACTGAACCAAAAATCTCATTGAGGAATTAAACCAAACACCTAACAGACAAATCAAAAGCGCCAAAATTAGAGGCAGCGAGAACAATTACCGGGGCAGTCGTGAGCGACAATGGCCTTAACAAGGACCCTGGAGGCGGATCCAGAAGAAGAGTGGTCAAGCAAAGCGAATGCCAGGTTCCGATGTCGAGGATGCGGAGGAGGGAGAGGTCGAAATCGGGGAATTTGCAGGGAAGGAGTTTGGCGGTGAGGCGAGAGCAGAAAAGAAGGCCGCGGCGCCACTTGGAGGAAAGTCCGGCGGTGTGATCGGCGTGGAGGTGGGTGAGGAAGTAGGCTTGGCTGCCGGAGCTCCATTTATCCACCGATATCATCCCATTCTCCATTCGAGGATTTTTCGTTTGTTTTGAACTTCCGACTCTCAACTGGTTTAAAGAAACAATAAATGCCTTTAGTGTGACCTATGGATTTTTTGGCGGGAAACTTTGAATTCCAAATGACTATTCTGTGTATATATAATAGGTTATTCAAATTAATTTTCTAAGAAAAGTAACTTTTTATATATAATTTTTTGTGAAAAGTTTGAAACTTTAGCTAATATTTATATTGATATATGAATCAAGTGAGTATGGATTTTACTTACATCAAGCTAAGTATAAATGAACCACAAGGATTAAACTATATAACAATATTTTTAAGTGAACATAACTACTATTGCTCGATAAAAATAATTGATAAAAACTTCAGATAGAACTTGGTTAAATGCTTTAACTCCTCGTTATTTAAGTATCATTTGTTATTATATACAAAACTCTCCTTTATTATGTATAAAAAATATCATTTTATTATGAACAAAAATAATTCTTGTTTAGAAAATGTTTTATATTTTAAACGGTGAAAGTTTTTATGCATAATGAATGATAGTTTTTTACACATAACAATGATAGCTTACGTGTGTGAACCCCTTGCTCATATGAAATGTTACTCAAAATAATTAGTCTGATCAATTAATATTGTTCAATAAAAATAACGAATATTATTTTAAAATGCACTTAAATTATATTGTGCTTCTGATGCGTATAAAATTTTATCTTATTTTACTAATATGATTTCCCTTCAAAATATCAATCTAAAGACAAAAATTCATTTTAAATAGCCTCACGAATGAAACGTGTTATAAACTATTGCAAATTAACATTCATTCCTTTTAAAATGTATTAACTTGCCAATATTATGTTTGCCCCAATATAAATTGCTATGTTTTTCAATCCTAATCAACATAAATATTTTTTTTGAATCCAATCAACATAAATATTTAGGTATCAAATATGTACAAGGATAAATTAATACTCCATATGGACATTCTTCAAATTAGGCCTATATATAGAAAAATATAATGACAATCTTTATATAACCTAATTTGTTTAATTTTGTATTTGCATTAAATTGATCAAATTAGCAATTTATCAAAAAAACACACAGAGTTGAAAGCTCAATTGTGTTCATCTCCTTCATCTTCGCCCTCATTCATAGCATTTTCCCTCAACCATTCCTTCTCTCATTTTTTTTTTCAATTCACCACAACCACCCCCTCATATATTTCCGCCATCCCCAATTTTCAACAAACCCTAATTTAATTCAATCCAGCTGAAATACCTACCGTTTTGCGTAATCCGGCCGCCGCTATGGCCGATCCACAAGAGGCCGCCGCCATCAAGGCTGCCGTCGCCGGATCAAATCTCGACCACGCCATCGCCGCCTCCACCCAATCGAGGTCCGCACATCCTCGCCGCGATTCTTATCACCATCGCCGTCACTCTCCTCCACGCGCCGCCGCATCGGGATCGCCGTGGATCTCAGCGACGAGAGCGCGTACGCCGTCAAGTGGGCGGTCGACAACTACCTCCGGCCCGGCGACGCCGTGATTCTCCTCCACGTGAACTCCACCGCCGTCCTGTTCGGCGCGGATTGGGGATCCTCCCCAACCACCGCCGCGCCGGCCGCGAACATCAGCGAATTCGACAGTTTCACCGCGACGAAGGCGAATCACATGGCGCAGCCGCTGGCGGAGGCCGCCGTGCCGTTTAAGATCCACATCGTGAAGGATCAAGATATGCAGGAACGGCTGTGTTTGGAGATCGAGGGCTAGGGTTGAATGCGGTGATAACTGGGAGCAGGGGAATTGGGGATTCGAGGAGGAGCGGGAAGGGGAAATTGGGGAGTGTGAGCGATTACTGTGTGTGTGTGTCCGGTGGTGGTGGTGAGGTATAATCAGGAGGAGAAGGCGGCGGAGGTGGAGGCGGGGGAATCGTCGGAGGAAGAAATGCAGGAATTTCATGACGCTGATGATTTTCAGCAAAAGTGAAAAGAATGTGTATATCTGTTAAATTTATACTCCATACTTTTGCAACTTCATTAGATTATTATATATGCGTATGAATATGATGATGATATGAGTTAGATATCATTCATTTATTTTTTTTAAGTGAGTTCCCTCATGTTAAAATATAAATTTTCAAATTTTGCTGAATTTACAAGGGAAGAGGTTCAAAATGTTTCATTTGAAGAGAATTGTTTCACACATGAAAGTAGATCTCTATTCCAAACAATATTGCATTTTCTCTGTTCTTTGAGATATCATTTTACTAAGATCAAAAAAAAAAAAAGAGTTATCATTTTACTAGTTGTATTTTAAGTGATATCATGAATGTAAAATATGATCACATACTAATTAATTGAAAATATAGAATAGAATTATTGTATCTTTCTCCTTTTTGTAGTTCGTTTTTCCTTGAAAAACATTGATCCATTTAGTAATGAACAAGTTTAAAAAAAAAAATTGTAAAATTAGTTAAGGAGTTTGACTTATATTATTAAAGGTTATTAATTATAATTACTGAAGGGTATATTTTTTTATTACATAAAGAGTATTACTCATAATACTGATGGGTGTGACTCTAAAATTACAATAGGGATATTAATGGTGATAACTGAATGATGTGATTTATATTACAAAAGATTATTAGTCGTGATAACTTAAGAGTCATGTCTTTAAATACGAAATCAGTGTCATCGTGAACAAGTTTTGGTGTTTTAGTTTTGAATGTTATGGTGTTTTAATTTGGAATATAGTCTTAATAAAAATATTCGGATAGTTAGTATTTTATTTCCGAAAGAAATAAGTCTCATGTGAATCTAGGTTCACATTATTTTTAAATCATGACACTTTATATGTATAAATCATAACAATGATACAATAATTGTATTTATATATAACAATGATACTTGAGGAAAAAAAATTCACGTAAACTTGGATTCACATAACACTTATAAAATAGGAATGGGTCTCATGTGCATTCGGTGCACCGTGCACTCATAGTGCATTTTAGAAGGTGTGCAACTATACAAAACATAAATGTGAAACTATTCCAAACAGGAGCATGCAACTATGTTCTCATATTAACATTTGCATTTTTCTGTATAAATAAGTTGCATTTTTCAACATAACAAGTTGCATGTAGGCTTGGCAATGGGGCGGGGCGGGGCCGGGGGACAACTCCCCATCCCCGTCCCGCGAAATTCGGGGCGGGGGAAGGGAATCCCCGTGAACCATTCGGGGAAAAAATCGGCCCCATTCCCCGCCCCGCCGGGGAATTTTATCCCCGCCCCACCTTTTTTTTTTTTTATTATAAAAAAACTTAATTTTTCACAATTTTAATACGAATATAAAAATTCAAAATACAAATTAAACAACATCAATAAAAATTAAAAAATAGTTCAACATCAACAAAAATTCAAAATATAAAATTAAGCATACAACATAAATAAAAATAAAAAATAGCTTATTGTTTATCTCATTTGTTCTTCCTCATAATTAAACAACTTCAATTATATGTTTCTCTTGCATTGTTCTTCCTCATAATTAAACAACTTCAATTATATGTTTCTCTTGCATCCATTTTAAGCTCCTCCTCAAAAAATATATATTAGTAAACTATAATTTCATGATTAGTGTTTAGAATTTTAAAACATATTATTTAATTATATATATATATATATATATATATATTAATTTAAATTATAAAATTAATTTGGGCCCTGCGGGGCGAGGAATCCTAACCCCAGCCCCGCCCCGACTTTCGGGGGAAAAAAATTCCCCATCCCCGTCCCATGGGGAATTTTCGATGGGATTCCCCCGCCCCGATCGGGGAGGATCCTCAGGAAACGGGGAATTCTCCGCCCGCTCTGCCTAACAGACGCATCTTAAAAATACATTATGAGTCTTGCAAGACCTTGGTATATACAAAACCTAGCCATAAAATAATACAATTACTCTTATAAATTATTATCAAGAACATCTTATAAATTAATATCAATAACATTTGAACTTCTTGACAACTCACATTCACCGAAATAGTCATCTTTATTTGTGTATATATGTATAATAGAAACGAGTATTTCATCAAACGGTAGCATCTATAAAACCCAGACCCTAATAATGACAATGATATACGCAAGGACAAATATACATATAGACACAATAAAGACACAAACTTGATTAAAAAGGGGATAAAACCAAAACAGTTTTCGTTCATCGAACAAAGCAAACATTACAGCCCCAATCAAGCTCAATCAAAGAGTCTCCAACAAAGTTTAATCACAAAAAAAAAAAAAAAAATCAAGAACCCAAGTAGCAACAGAAAAAACATAGAAAAGCAAGCACTGGATGTGTTCAACACATTATTCAAACACCAAACACGAGTATCGAAATTCAAAGGGCGCCAAGATTCCCCTCACTCCGGCTTCTTGGGAACGAGAAATCGCTCCTCAACGTCACAAGCCTATTGTTAAGTTCAGGGAACTGATGAGTCGTTGTCTTCATTCCGGTGGGTGGCAGCCGCAAGTGCCTGCTCCTTGTTGGCTTTGGCGAGGCCAGACCTTGACTTTTCCGGCCATGGCTTGAAGATGGGACCTTCTGAGCAGCAGCTAGGCCATGGCATGCCTTTCTTGCAGTCTTGGATTGATGAGAGCCGATGCTTAATCGAGCCGATCGATCTGAGCCATCTTTCACCGTTCCAAATTTGATGGATTGTCGGTTGTAGTAAGTGAGATGGGGAAGAAGGCTTAGGACGTATTTCTTGAGCTGTTCATCGCCCACGTTTTTCTGAGCGGGGTTTCCTTCCAAGCTGAGGGCGTGCAGACAGTTGAAGTTAGCTGCGAGTTGTCCTAGACATTTGGTTGTCGAGATTTTGTTGAAACGCAAATCCAGAACGTTGAGTTTCAGGAGGCGGTGAAGACCTTCGACCTCGCTGATCTTGTTTCCAGCCAAGTATAGCTCCTTGATGGAGGAACATCCTGCAAGGCCTTTTAAACAAATGGAAGTTGTTACAACTCGTAATAAATCATTTTCTTGTCTTGTATGATCTTACATTTGTTTTTTATTTCAGATGATTGGAAGTTTTGAAGCAAATTAAACAGATACGGGTTGTTTGCAAAATATTAACCTTGGGAAAAAGTGACTTGAGTGATTGGAATCTCTATTTTTGCTTCAAAAAAGTAGATTGAGTGTTTTCAAACAAAATGTTTCCGCTAGAAATTCAGAATCCATAATCTAAAAGCAAGGAGATGTGTGTTTCTAGCTGATTCTGCTTCTCACTAATAATTAACTTTATTCAAATCTTTTATCGAACACTCAGCCTTTGCTTTTTACAAATTTTACAAACACTCGCCACTTTTACTATTAAGCAATTATCCTTGCAATCACTAAATTATTACACTTCCTCAAAAGCATAATTTTTGCAAACACCCCCTTAGGTCGTGATTGCAGACTCCAATGGAGGGGGCAAACCACTTTCTTTCAGTAGTGGCTCCTCACAGCTTTAGATTTTGAGAAGTGCTTCTAAAATGTGAGAGGAGTTTTAAAGCACTCCCTTGATTTAGTGATGTGAAAAGTGGCAAGTGTTTACAAAATCTAAAAAGTAGAAATTGAGTGTTTGGTAAAACGTAAAACGTAAAACGTATGAGCAAAAGCAGAAGAGCTAGAATAGATTTTAGCTTCTACTTCTAGGGAATTAATTGAAGTAGAAACATTCAATTTGAAAACAGTCGAATCAGCTTCTTCTTTGCAAAAGCTGATTAAATAATCAGCTGAAAACAACGCAAACAGCCTCATAATACGCTACACATAAATCAAACTCAGACACTAGTGTATTTCATGAGATTTTATAAAGAAAAGTCATACCATGTCCAATTCTTAAGATGCGATTATAGCTTAGGTCAAGCACGCGAAGTCTTGTAAGATCCCGCAATCCTTCAATGGTGGAGATATTGTTTTTCGAGAGATTCAAAACGTGAAGTCCTCGAGGGAGAGCACCAGCAGCAATCCTCACTGTGAAGGTACAAGCACATAAAATAAACATATTAAGAATCAGATCAAAGCATATCATTAGCATTTAAGGGCATAAAAGAACAAATTGACAAACAGACCTATAGAGTTTCCAGACAAATTAAGGGCTTTGAGGCTATTGAAAACACTGAGAAATGGAATCACAACCAATCCAAGATTGGTCAACTGAGCTGCTGTGGCTGAGGAATTCAGAGATGATATGTATCTCTTTGCAGCTTCCATTCCAGGGGTGACCTTGACTTCCACATTCGGAACAGTGGGTTCCACCGTTGAGGCACTATCTTTCGGTAACTCCTGATCATCACATGGAGCAGGTTCATTAGATTCTTCTAATGGCCCACATTCCTGAAGGTTGATAACCCAGTCCTCAATCCGTTTTAACCGGAAGTCCTTAGCTGGTACTTCATTCCAATGGTGAAAAGATGTTTCTCCTTCAATACCTTTCCCCATGTTTGCCCTATCTGACGCAGGAACTATCCAGTCTTTTGCAGAATCAACGTAGTTATAATGCTCATCAGTTTCATCAGCAGGGTTTTCACCAGCATTCTTGTGCATTGATTTGTCTCTTTCTTGATACTCTTCTTGCCTTCCTGATTCAAGCATGGTGTCTTTCTTCCTAGAATCCAGAGTAGTCATATCCTCGGCAGATCTAGAGTGCGGTAAAAAGGATCCCGAGTATCGGGTAGGGGAACCCAACCGAGGTAAAGAATTCGATTTCACAATAAGATGTGGAGTATGAGGTGTAACTTCGCCAGAGTTTACCTCACCAGATGCATAAATATCATCTTTATCAGCAGCAACTTCCCTTTCAGTTTGTTCTGGATCCCCAATTGAAAATATGGACAAATTCTTCGTAAAATCAGAGTTGACTTGAACAGAGTCAGATGGCAACTGTTCTGGAAATTGTTCTGAGCTATCTGGAGCAATACTCCGACTTCGTTCCACAGATCCATCATCAGAATATTTCTGCTCCATCTCTTCTTCTGAGGTTTTCTCATCCCAATTTAAACCGCTTCCCACAGATTGACTCTTTCTAATTTGTGCAGTCTTATGAGCCACAGTATCACAATCACGGCTGTATTTGTCATCAATTTCCTCAGATCTGTAGTCATGCTCAGTAGGCGAGTAATCGGTTACATAATCAGTAACATTGTTGTGCACGTGCTCCTCTTCTTTCAAGGATGTCTTGTTTTCTGTAGCCAAATACGAAGAATTGCTAAAAGCCTTCTTTTGAGACGAATCTTCCAGTGTCTTATGCATTGCTTCACTCGATTGCTGAATAGCTTTCTGCACAGGGAAAAAGGTGGATTATGATGTGTATCAAAAGAAATATTAATTATGATAAGATGCCTTGTAAAGAAACAACATACTAACCTTATGTTTGTTGGAATGCACGTGAGCTAAGAAGCATGAAAATCTTACCATCTTTCCAAAACTGCCAAATGGTTCACATCGGATCTACTCTAATTACAATACTGAAGATAATTGGTAATCAAGTGCTTTTATTTTCCTAAAAACATTCACTGAACAACCTATGGACAACACTTTTTTGGACTCAACCGAAGCAAACCTTAGCCATAATCTACAGGTAAGCCATCTGAAATGCGACAGAGTCTCCAAACATGGGATGATCTTGATCTCCTTAAAACACACACAAAAATCACACTCTCGTTATCACCCCACACCTGCTCAGAGGTGCGAGAAACCTTAGATGATATTATATCTGCCAGACTGAAATAAACCCTTTGACAACTGCAAGAGTGCAAACCCGATTACACATATAAGAGACAGGTGCCTGATGGGAATGACAAAGGGACAAAAAAAGGTCATTAGTAAAAAGAAAAGTAAATCTCTTCACATCAAAGAACTAAAATTAATAGCTTTAATTGAGTACATTTGAACCACCTCTGTGAAAAAGACCAAAATTACTTCAAAAAAAATAAAAATTAAGCATATATTTTTACAGAACCATAAACAAAAAAAAAACTATGCAAAAACTACAGGACCTGCCTTATCACTAATACACCACTTCATGCTTCATTAATCCCCAATAACTACTATTTTCTGTATAGAATAAGAGAAATAGACAAGTATCAGTGCCATTTGAAAAAAAGAATTTCAGAAATTAATGAAAATTGAAAAGATGTACAATTTCTTGTACATAAGACAACCAAGAAACATACGTCACTCTAACAGGCAATTATAACTGCCCTAAAAGCTCAATATCTATCATTAAATGCCAAAATCACACTTCATAATGAAAATATACTACGCATTCAGAAAAGCAATTATGATGCAAAATTCCAACAATCATGATAAGCTAAACAAAATCTCAATTATTTACACATAAAATTAACTAAATCAAAAACAAATCTCCTCAATTTCGTTTCTTACTTCACATATCAGATCAAAAGATCCAAACCCCCATTTACCAAAAATAAAATCAAAATAGCAAAACAACAAACCCTGAAACATCATCAGAAACTCTTCAACGACGACGTAAACTAACAACAGAACAACAAAAGTGACATTTTGCCTCAACAAACTATAATCGTAAAAAAGCATAAACAAGTTATGATCTCACCTCTTGCAAGCCAGATTGCCTGGAGAGAATGAAGCACCTGCTGGTTAAAATAGCACAGAAAATTTCGAATTTCAGAGAAATTGAAAGATGACGAACAAAACTAGAGCAAATATGTGTATGAGTTAGATTTATACTGGAAATCAACGATGATATTTTTTGGTAGATTCGGAAAACAAGAATTACTGATATAAATCCGAATGACCGAAAATTGATGGGATAAAAGTTTTGAAGGGAGACGGCGAGAAATAGAAAAGGTTGAAAGGCAATTTTGTGGCCACGGAAAAATGAAAAAAGACAGCTAATTTCAAGGCTTTGAATTTGGTTGGGTTTTAATATTGTGACCTATTTTTAAGGCAATGCATATTTATTACTTACAAAAAAAGGCAAATTGTGATGCACGATAGTATTAACAATTATTTTTATATGACTTTTTTATTTGAAATTTTATATAAATGCAATCTGAATTTCAGGTTAAAAATCGTAAAAAAAATATTGTAAAAGAATTCTTTAATTTGATACCGTGATATATGGTCATATAAATATTAGTATAATTTTTCTTATGCATATCTTTTATCTGATAAATATTCTAAGTAGTTATCAATTATTTATCCTGAAAATATAAAACTAATATTTTTCAATTTGATATTAAATATTTGTGATATATGGTCCATATAAAACTAATTGTCAAATATTTATTAATATATATTCAATAAAAATTATGTTATTATATATTACGTATAATATATATTAGTCATGATAATTTAAAAGTATGATTTATATTATAAAAAGTCATTAATTTTATATTTAATTAAGTCGTGTTTAAACGATGAATTTGATGACAAGACAAAATTTGAGTAATATGATATTTTAAATTTGTTTTATTTTTGTTAAATTTATGTTATATTTTTATCGAATTGCTCTTAAATGACCTCGTAAAGATGGATAGTGAATTAAGTATCGAAATGGATCTCCCGCAGTAATTGCACTGTGCAGTTAACTGATCCGGTCCAGGTCCATTAAGTATAGAAGAAAAAAAATGATTAACTGCCCAAGTTAATTAAATGCATATTGTTGGGAACAAAAATACAAGTCAAATGTTCAATGACTATGATTGCGTAGTGTAGATTATGATGACCTTAATTTAATTATATTTGCTAAGATTTATTTTGTGCTATTTACATAGATCTGAATTATTCCCTTTCAAAGTAGAAAAAAACAACCCATGACTAATCAAATTCAGGTTTTAAAGCAAAAACCTAATTTTTTTAGGTAAACTATCATATAAAATTTGTTCATAATATGAAATTGATATCATTATACTTATAAATGTATATAATCACTCTTATAAATTAATATCAATGATATTTAATACTCTAATTTTAATTTAAAAATATAGTGGTATCAATTGATATGTATCTTGACATTTATTTGTAAATATAATAATATAAGTTTTATAATATAAACAAATTTGATTCGAAACTTACCCAATTATTTAATATTGTGTGGAGTTAGTTCATGGCACACAAGAACTCCCCTAGAATCAAGAAAGCATATTTTTTTGCAAGATAAAAAAGAAGAGGTCCTCATGGAGTTATAGCAAGAGGAAACTCAAATCTATTTCACATGATATTAGAGGACATATTCAAAGTTACAAACCTTTACAATCAAAATCACCAAAAAAAGAGCTACAATATTCTTATAAAATGTCTAATTTCATTTGTAATACACAACATTAAACAATTAATATTTTTAAATAAAATATTTGATTAATAATCTATAAATTGTTGGAAATTGCTCTAGCCTTGATGAGAGAATTCCGTCTCATCTAAAAGCTCAAGCTTGTAGAGAGGGTCGGGAATAATCTATTTATTTAATTTCCCTCAATACTCCCCCTCACTCGTGGGCCGAATCATTGGCTCTGCTCTCTGGAGAGGAGGCCCAACAGAGTGGACAATTTAAATGGGTGGAGTGCTTCCACGGGAATCGAACACACAACCTGGGCTCTGATACCATGAGAGAATTCCGTCTCATCTAAAAGCTCGAGCTTGTAAAAAGGGTCGGGAATAATCTATTTATTTAATTTCCCTCCACACTTAACCAATAAGTGGGGTGTGGTACATGCTCTAAAGTCTAAACAAGTCAATAAGATCACCCTAACTCCATTTTGTGGTTGGTTGAATAATTTATTTTTATTTATTTTAATAAAGGCCAAGTTTCATAGGGTTTTTTTTGGTGGGTCACGAAATTTTTATATTTTAATTTCGGGTGGTAAAATAAAAGTTAAATTACAGTCCTGTAACTTTTTATTTTATTCAATTTTAATCCTTTTTTTATCCAATTTTAATCCTTCTATCTAAAAATTCAAATATTGCCTGAAATATATTCCGCCCATTTCAAAAGATAAGCCCAAAACAAAAAAGCCCAACTATAAACCCAAAACAAAAGGAGGCTGGAGATTCCACCGCCCTTTTCCCTTTTCTTTCATCATTTTTACCGGCAACCGAGAAATCCAGAAAATGGCGATTCGTTCATTGAGAAGAACGGTGTTGGGAGCTTTGAAGATGACTAAGGCATCGACGTCTTCACTTCCAGAAACCCATACTTCTTTGCTGTTTATTCTCTCTAATTATTGCGCAGAGCGTTTAACTTCGGCTAGTTTATCTCCTTCCTCACGCCCAAATTTCGCTTGCAATAGCATCTATTGCCGCCGTCTCTCTTCCCTGAGTGAGGAGGCTCACGGACCCGCCGCAATTAATTATAGGTGACTCTCGAATTTTGCTAATTTTGCTTGTTAGGGAAAATTTTGTACTCGGAGAGGTTTTCCCAATTGGGTTTTTTTTTTTTTTTCGTAGGATAGGCTTAAACGATTTAATAGTCTTTCGAGGTCATCCCATTTGTTGTTTCTCACTTTAAATGAAAAACTATTAAGTTTCAGTAAGAGAGGTAAAATGGTAGTAATCGTGTATTTTGTTGAGAAATATGTTCATCTTTCCAATAGTGAATCAAGGATTAAAATCTTGCATTTGTTGAGAAATAACCGAATGAGTTTTAATGAGTGATTTTGGCTTATGCATTGATACTTGTGGACAGCTCTGTACTGCAGGAAGATGAATATAACAAGCTGGCGAATTCCACAATCCATGATCTTCTTGATAAACTTGAGGTAAATATATTTTTGACAAATTGCAGATTAAATATTACTGAGATATTGAATAGCATATTAGAATCAAAAGGGAAAGGATCATTGCCACTTGCGACCTTCTGTAAATTTTGTCATATTTATCTCAGCAACAGCCTAGAATGTTGATGCTTTGTTTATATTACCATGTACTCGTTAGACGTGTTTTTTGCTGTATTTCTTTAATCATATACTTGGTAACTTATTTGTTACATGAGGATTGGGGGATCAATTCAGGGACTTTTCAGAGCGTTCGCTGTTATATAAGGCTCTGCAGCATCTGTTATTTGCTAAACGCCTTCAAATTATGATCCTTCTTTACCAATTTCCCATTTTGAATATATCTTAAACCTTTTAACTGTTATGGAGCACACATGTACGCTCTCTTTTGATTTCTCTCTATAAATGGTCCACTGAGTGTTTGGATGGTTTTGTTGCCTTGCAGGAGTATGGTGACTCTGTGAAGATTGATGGTTATGATGTCGACTATGGGGTAAGAAACAAACTAATTGTGAACTGTTTTTATATACCTGCAGTTAGTGTATTGTGGCCGTACACTCAAAAGTATATAATTTTTTTAATTGTTGCTTCGTTTTATCTATGTTGTGATCATGCATGCCGCATACACATTTAGTGCTAATTACTAGGTAATGATGTCTGTTATAAGACCAATTATCTACTTTTTCTATAATGCAAAGACACAATACTCTGTTAGGGATAAATTAGCAATAAGCCCCGAGATATTTTGGAACACGTATTTTTACTTAGATGTTGACTATATATTTGTGATCGCATTTCAGAATGAGGTGTTAACATTGAAGCTTGGAAATTTGGGAACTTATGTGATAAACAAGCAAACACCAAATAGACAGATTTGGATGTCGTCTCCAGTGAGGTATTGATTTCTCAAAATGAATCAGATTTTACAGTTGTTTGATCTCATACTTTCCGGTTGTGTTTGGATATATCTGTTTTTAGTTAATTGGGGACGGGCGTGGACTGAAAACTGGAAATTGCAAATACCATATAAAGAAATCATATTCATTTGATATTCCCTCTTTAGAAATTAGTTCATAGTTAGTAGTTACGAATGTACATGCTGTGTGTGAGAATCTGAGGTAATGTTTTCAAACTCTTATGGAACCATAGAAGCACTTTTTTTTTTTTGAAAAGTTGGGTTTTACCAATTTAAAAAAAAAAAGTACTTCTCACTATTCCAAAAGTGTTTGAAAACACCACCTGAGAGCGACATCTCAAACTATTACTCACTCTGACCCATTTTAACTGTTTTTCTAGACAAGAATTTTTCTCCCAAAACAATTGTCATTTTACAGTAACCTAAGAAAATTAATTATCATAGTCCAATTTTGCCCTTCTACTTGTTTCTTGTGATAGTATGCATTAACTAAGCAATAAACATCCTTAATTCGTCATCCTCATAGACTCATAGTGAGTCGGATATAGTATACTCTAATTTAGTGCCCCCAAATGATATCCGATCCGAGAAAAAGTCATTTTCGACCTGGATTGCTTAGATACACAACCATTGGTGGACTGATAAAACGTGAAGGAAAAAAGTGTAGAAATGGTTGAGAGAGAACTAAAGTCACTCTTAATATATTGCTAAACTTATTGTAATCGTATAATGACGATCAAATTGGATCATTTGAATTAGCTTTACACTTTCCACCAAGTCAAACCGTAATGTCTGCCATTCTCTTCGGGGATCCTGTTCCATGGAAAATCTTTGATTTACACTGAGAAATCAATATTATATTGCAGACAAGTTGAATTGTGAGCATGTTCCTTTTCAAAGTTTCGGTGGAATCTAATTAAGTCACTAACTAGGATTAGTACTTTAATAATAATAATATCTGCTTTTGCTTATACAAGCACATGATCAAGACAAGTTGCTCCCTTCCATATATAAGTACATGAGCATATATTGACTTTTTTTGTTTGATTATTGAGGCCTCATTGTCGTTTTTGCAGTGGCCCGTCTCGATTCGACTGGGATCAGAATGCTCAAGCTTGGATATATAGACGTACAAAACAAGATTTGATTAAGGTTCTGGAAACTGAGCTGGAAAAGCTATGTGAGAAACCCATTACCCTCTCTTAACTTCATTAAAAACAAGATTTCGCTTGCCTAAAACTTCTTCATACACAAATCCTATCATGCTACACCTTGACTGCTTACAAGCCGTCTTCCTTTCGTCCCGTTTCTGCTTATAGTATAGCAAGCAATTTATATCCGGGCTCTGTTCTATTACGGAAAATTGGCAAACGTTGTACACCATGATAAATGTTCGAAAATTCTGTGATGATGTGCTTAGAAGTTCATTGTGGAGTTTCTGCTAAAGATTATAGTCCCTGTGTAATAATGTCTTCATTTTCTTGTATCTTTTCCTTACATGTGTAGGGAATTTCTCAGGTTCTTGTATACAAAATATTAGGCCTATGATTTTTTTCTCTGAGATATATTTTTTCTCTATTTTTGGGACAAAACAGAATATTTGTCTCATTCATACTCCTATAAGATAAAATACATTAAACTGAAAACAATTCAGGATATTTAACGATTGGTATTAAATTAAATGTGATGGCAACAACTATGCTGACAATGATTTTTATTTTTCTTATCGCATATTTTTTTACAAAATATTGCTGATACGTGATTAATATATAACACGTGTATTTTAAAATAGAAGCCTCTTAATAGTGTAAATGTCGTTATAAAATAAAATATATTCCCTCGAGGCTCTAACCCACTATAATTAATATTTTCTCCATCTTAAATTAGTTTTTACAATTACTTTTTGCTCATGTTTTAGTTAGTCAGTTATATTAATAATTAAAATGATAAAGTGATTTTTAAGAAAGAATATGATTAATACAAAATTTATTCACTAAAACACGAGTTAAATAGTAATTGTGAAAACTGATATGGGACGGAGGTAGTATTTAAGAATGCAAAATACTTCATATTGGAGTTTGAGTTAAGAAAATTATTAAGTAGCAATATGCATAATATGGCATTTTTTCATTTTACTTATCAAACATAGAGTAAATTTGTTTAATTAATACATATTTTCACAAAAAAAAATAAAAAAATTCAAGTTGAATCTATTAAATTGATCCTAATAAATATCTTGAGAGTTGTTGAGTGAATATGTAAATTTAGGCCACACAAATGACAAAACTAAACTACCATCAAATCAATCAACAAATTTCCACCACAAGATATGTGGGCCCATTTTGATTCTCTGCCCTTTCTTTCATTTATTTAATTTGTGACCAATCCCTTTAATTACTCTCAACTATTATTGATTATTAAAGAGAGAGAAGTACCAAAAATGTATTGTTTTGACGTTTATATTTAATGAAATAATAGCATGTGGGTCAGTGTTTTGATGTTAATCCCAAATTTAAATTTAAGCAGTAGGTCTGTTTAAAACCTATTATATAATAGGTCTTGGAAAGAATGGGGCCCGTTTAAAATCGGATCTTTTGGCCCTGACCGATTAGTCCGTGGGTTAACTGAGTCAGCCCGTTTAGTCCGTTTATATTTATATATACTCAAGTTTTTTATTTTATTTTATTTTCTAATTTTTCAATTAATTTTTTAAAAAGTTTTTTCACAAATTTAAATAAGGTAAAAATCAATTATGGCCAATCAATTACAAATTAAATATTTTTATTTGATTTAGTCAATTAATAATTAATTCTCTCCAATTTAATATTTTTTAACAGTTTTCAATTTCTATTGAATTGAATAAATAAGTAAAATATTAATTTAATATAAAATAATAATATAATATTTTTATAAATTCTATTATGAAATTTGTTCATAATATGAAACTGATATCATTATAATTATAAATTAATATTATGGTATTAATTTATAAATGTGATGATACACATTATATATTATTAATTAATTTCATGGGAACTTTGCTAAATTATGTTATTAAAGATGATGAGAACTAATTTTATATTTTGAACATTTGTTATTAAAGATGATGGGGCAGTCTGGATCGAATATTTGTCATTATGTAATGTTCATGTTTGAATATTTTTTATTATTTTTTATTTTTTTTCGGAGCCTGTTAGGTGATCCGTTTAGTCCATAACCCGCTAGGATTAGGGTTATATCTCAACTATTATGGTCCGTTTAAAATGAACCGCTTAAGGTCCGAGACCGTTTGACCAGCAACCCTGTAGGATTAGCCCTAATAAGTTAGGGTCGACCCATTTAACATCTCTAGGTTAGTGGGTGTGCTAGTAAATACCTAAACCACAATTTTTTTCTTGGGTCGACGTATTTCGTCATTTTATATTATAGCATCATCAATTTATCATTATACTCCATCCGTCCCAAGATGATTGCAATACATAAATTGAATCGCAAATCAAGTAAAATGGGTTTGAGTGGAATAAAATAAGGGTATTGTGAGTATATTAATATTATGTTTGTTTCCATTTTAGGAGTGTTGCAGTAATATTGAGACGTCCAAATAAGACAAATGTTGCAATAATCACGGGACGGAGGAGTATTATATATGTCGCACATTTCATGTTGGAGGCATTAGATCATCAAAGATTACAACTTCAAATTTTGATAATGTTGATTAATTTACTTTATCGTGTTATGATTATCCAAAAACACCAATTACATTGCAGGATAAAAACTGCAGCATCGATATTATTCTCAACGTTTGAGATTGAGTGAGTATTTGTTGGAACTTGCATACTTTAGCATGAAATTTATATAATTATATTTTTAAATTAATATCATTACATAGTATAAATTAAGATCATAATATTAAATATTATTAATATTAATTATAAGAGTAGTTGTATTAATTTATAAATATAATGATTTTCGTTTCATAAAAAAAATTGTGTTAAAAATTAATGAGATGAAATAAGTTATTTAAAAAAAAATATCTTAGTCGGGAATTAATTAGATGAAAGAGTAGAAGGTACATTTCAGTTGAAAAATCAACTATACAAATAAATATACCATCTAATCTAGAGTATCAAAAAAATTAATCAAAAATATATTTAGATACCAAAACAACATTTCCAGTTATTACATTGCATTAGTACAAGATATACATATAATTTTGACGAGGGAGTTTTATGTGAAACGGTCTTATAAGCTGATATTTCGTATTAATAGAGTTATGCTTCCTTTTAGATAATCATTAGATCGAAGATCCATAAATTCATTGATCATACCATATATATAACTCGTCACATACGAGTTTTGTCACCTTGAGCCCTTGTGTGAGACGGTCTCCTACATGTGACAATTTCATTTTAAGATTCGAGTCATACTTAATTTTAAAACATAATTAAATTGGGATTTCATGAACCCATGATCATATAACACGATAAATAAGATTCATCTCAATTAGATCGTCTAATACAATTTTGTCATTTAAAAAAAAAAATTCTCGTCTCTCTACTTAGTTTTCTAATCGAGCTTTAATCGATTAATGGTCACAATTAATCGTACAATACCAGGCTGGAAAAATAAAGCTAGAAGCCGACTTTTAATAAAGACAGCTCATAAAAAAAAGATTAATATACCAAAAGTCGAATCTTAAGGGCGTATTTTGAAACACGCTTCCAGAAGCACTTATTTTCAAAGTCCCCTCTCACATCTTTTAAAAATAAGTGCTTCTGAAAGCTGTTTTAAGTGTTTCAAAACACGACCTAAATAGTAGCACCGGCAAGTTTAAGCCACAAGTGATTTCCGGCCATAAGTTTATGATTAAATTATTCTCGATTTGATTTAAATATTTAATTAGTCAAGCAAACCTAATCACAAGATATTTTGGACGATAATATTGAAGAAATAAAATATCTTCTATCGAATTACGGCAAATGTGGGTCACACGTTTGAGGTTGTCTTCATTCATAGCCAAATTGGTGGTGCACTGCAGTCTTCGTTGAATCCCTTTAAAAAAATATATATATATACCACAAGTTTACGCCATTAAAAAAATGCATGCTCTAAATTTTAAGCCATAAGCTGCCATATTAGCCACATCATAAGATATTTTATTTGTTTTTAATATATATTTTTTTGAATAGACATAGAAGAATTTATTGAAAAAGTAAATTGGATTATTGGAACTAAGTATAAATATGAAATGAACTTGACTCCAAAACCTATATGAAACTTTAAACACTGAAATAAGTTACAAAATGAACTCTTGATGCATGAAACAACTCTCTTACTAGGGGGATTTTATTTGTTTACAGTTAATTAACTGTTGTTTAATAGTACATTTTATCACTTGATGTATTGGATAATGGAGAAGTGAATTATAATTAATTTATTGAATCTCAATTCAAAATCACAAAGAAAAGTTACATGCACAGTGTGCTAAAATTACAGCTTCGATTCACAGTTAAATGCTACGACATAATAATAATATACATCAATTTGCAGTTCAAATGATCTTAGTTTGTTCACAGGGCATTCACAAATCTCAACATGCATGTTAGCATATAATAATTTATTAATAGGTATAAAACGATTATATATACGTAGGTATATTTGCACTTTCGCATGTAATTTTAACAATATATGCAATCTCGTTTGTAGCTAATAATAATTAAGTTGGTATGCTGTGAAACTTGTTCACCGTGAAACTGATTTTTTTTAACAGACATACTCTGTAGTAATATAAGTCGCGTCATTCAGTTATCACTACGACACTCTTTGCTATAATATAAGTTACATCATTCACTTTATTGAATAATACTCCCTCCGTCCCAAACGAACCTTCACACTTTCTATTTTGGGCCGTCTCATTTCAATCTTCACACCCAAAAAAAATGGCAAAGAATCTTATCATCTCCACCACACAATCTCCACTCTCACAATCTCCATCTTTTATCCCCTTTAAAAAGTCAATAAAGCCATTTTTTCTTAAACTGTGTGCCGATCAAAGTGTGAAGATTAAAATGGAACGGAGGGAGTACTCTTTATAGTAAAACGTCACACCATTTACGATAAAAAATCATACTCTTTAATAATATAAGTCACACTCCTTAACCAGTTTCACCGTGAAACTTATTTACACTATACTTTATCATAATAATTTGCATAAAAATTTTGTAGTCTAGTAGTCATTATTTACAGTTTTCAATTAAAATTCTGCTGAAATCAAAATTAAGCCAAAATAAAAAATAAATAATCATAATAACAAGCAACGTGAAGAACAATCTCATCCGGTGAATATAAATGTCCGAATTTTCGTATAAACCCTATTAATCCTAATTCTAATCCAAATTCAAACCCATTCCAAATTTTCAAACCAACGCAATCCCATTTCTTTTTTACAAAAACCAATTTAGTAATCAAAGTACTCAAACACAACCTGAAATTTGTCAGTATTAATCAGTACTCAAATCTAACGGCTAAGAATGAGCACAAAATCAGATCTACGGCCCCTGAGAAGCGCCGAGTTCCGTTATCTTTTGGCCTTGATCCGTACCCGTTTCTTCGCGGCGAAAACTCTTCAACGAATCCAGAACCCCCGATTCACACACCTCAACCCGACCCGGCTCAATAACCCGAAATTTCTTTCTAGAAGAGGTTTCATCCGCTTCCGCCGCCGAATCGGACGGCGGAGGATTACATATATTCCGGTAAGATGACGTGTTGCTTTGATCGTCCTGCCATTTCACAACCCAACCTCAATGTTTAGTAATTAACTAATTATCTGATTTTTTTTAATTAATTTTTTTTAGAGAGAGAAAAGCATACCTCAGAGTCATTATCGATCCTGATCCGCTTCCTCGAAACGACGTCGTCTTCACCGCTCATAGACTCTTCCACACTGGAGCTACTCTCGGACGGCGGCGGCGGCGACCACGGAACTACCTGATTCTCTTCAACCACCTCCTCAATTTCCTCCGATTCCGACTCTTCGTCGCTGCTGTCGTCACAAATTTCCCGATCCACGCATTGTTCGCAGATGGAGACGGTAGGCCCGAGTTTACCGCCGGCGGCCGACCACGGCGTCGGCGACTGGCACACGTGGCAGAGGAGGTTTCTGGAATGCCGCGCCACCAGGAAGTTAGCGGAGTGGACCTTGGCGTCGCAGTCCCAGCATAAGCTCGCCTGGTCCGATTCGCAGTGCATCCGCGCCTTCGCTTTGCACAACTCGCACTTCTTCATCTCCGATCTGATAAAAAAAAAAAAAAAACTCCGATTTCACCCCTACGATTTCCGCAACACAAAATTCTCAATCCGAGTGCAGAACGATCCACAAAACTTGAAAGGAAGAGATGGAGCCTTAAGCCTTTCGTGAGAAAAAAGATGAGAGAGAAAGTGGTAACCAATAAGAGAGAGAAAGAGAAAGAATGGTGTGAGAAGGTGAGGAGGAGAATATATGAAGCAAGTTGAAATTGCAGTCAACAACAGTAAACACCCTCGTTTCTGGGTGAATGACGAAATTACCCCTTACCAAATACTAGGTCATGCTCATACTTCTATTCATACTGATACGGGCCCACGTGTAAAAAGAATAGGTATGCATAACGTGTGTACGCTACCACACGCACATTACACTTCCATTTTTTATTTTTTTTCACTTGAAATTGTAAATTAAAAAAACGATAAAGATATATTTAATAAATATTGTGTTTAACAAAAGAAAAAATTTCTAGGATATATTTATAAGAAAAATTATTTAACAATTATAAATCACAAATGTATATTTTTTCAAAATTAAATTAAATATCTCAAAAATATAAAAATCATTCTCCATTCACATTTTCTTTAAACACGCAACAACTAAACAATCATAAAGTAAATAAACACACTTGCGTTAAACGGAATATAATTTTGACATGACATTTTATCATTTTAAGGAGTAGATGTCAATTTATATTTATTTATTCTGTCTCATATACGAGATCGTCTCATTTGAAATTTTTTCTAAAATAAATATAGACAAAAGTTTCAGTAAACTCAAATTCACATGAGGCCATTTTTATTTATTAAATATCACTATGATACATACTCAATATCAATATTGTGCAAAAATATTATCCGTATATATAAAATCAAATATTTTTTAAATATTAACGGAGTAGTATTTATTCATAACTCAAATATTAGAAAAAAAAAAAAAGATCGTGTGAATCCAGTTCACAAAATTGCTCATGAATATTTTATTTCTTTTAAAACACCCCTCTCCATATTATTTTTTATTAATATATAGTTGGATAACGCGTCTATGTAAAGTAGCTATTTTAATGAGCGGCTACCGTCCGCACATGATATACTCCTATCTTAAAAATTCCGATAAAAAAAAAACTCCTATCTTAAAATGTTTTAAGGGAGATTATTTAAATGGAAGAATTAACATTCAATAATAATATTGTATCACCAAAGTAAGAGCCCGTTTTATATGACTAGGGAATGGTAATGGTAATAAGTATTATTGAGTGGTCAATCATTAAGGATTATCGATTGCATTATTATTGCTTGGCTATAACATCAACAATGAGTATCATGTGAGGTGAGTTGAGTAGGTGATCGCAATCAATTATTTATTTCTATTCCCATTACCAATATATCAAATCCAACATACAACATCAATATAATTAATTCTCATTACCCACTTCCATTACCCCAATCAAGCGGGCCCTAAATAATATCTTGAGGTTGGGGCAAAGTTGGAATTTCAGGGGGCCGGAAGATACATTCCTTGTCCCTCGATAAGAGGTTTGTTGGGTGGGTGTTTGATGTGTGGCAGTAAAAAAAAAGTGGTATAAATAATCGGGAAGGCGTGTCAAACGGTGATGGAGGTTGCCATTTGTCCACAAATTTGAGGACCGAATTGAGTTGGTGGGACCCACCGGGGGACCCCTGCCTCCTTCCAATGGTGCAACGACGAAGATTATTTTGATTGGCTGTTGATGACGTGTCGCCCCCAGATCCTAATCCTCTGACGTGGATATTTCTGTGTCGTGGACCACGTGACCTGCACCTGACCACCACTTGCCAATTAATCCTACTTCCGCCTGGGCCATCAAGTCGTAAGAGCCCTACTCTTTTGAGCTGGGCCTTAAATCCGTTGGGCCGGTTATTCAATGACCCCATAATCTTTTCTTTTTCAAACAAAATATTTTTAGGAGCCCGTTTGTTTAGTGACGTGGGATTATAGAGGATATGTAATTATGTTGATATATTTTAACATATGTGATATATTTAACTTTTTTACATATTTTTTAAGATGTATTGTAATTTATAATATAGAAATTCAAGAAATAGTTCTTGGTATTAAAAATAATAGGAGATGGTATGAATAATCCAACCAAAATGGGAAAATAGAATACAGGCTTTCGAGCAGGAGGGAAAATGCATTAATAATAACAAACACTTGAAATGGTAAGAAATGATTTCTTATCCCTTCTTTTCTAGGGTAAGAAACGGGCTCTAGTTGTTTAAATTATCAAACGTAATAGGAGTAGTATAAAATTTGGATAAAAATTACAATTATTTCCTATAAAATTGCTCAAATTGTCAAAAGATTACTAGTATAATTTAAGAGAACACCCAGAAGTGTTCAAATTTTACCAAACCAGTATGAATAATTGATTTATCACCATGTCATATCAGTCTATCGCCATACACAATCAACAGTCACAAAACTAAGGTACTACATAAGATAGCAGTCTGAAATTTGAACAAAAAGACCAATGACACAATGCAATATTTACTCTTTCAATGAAAGGCGCGCGTTTTGGACCTTAACTGAGAGTTTCAACTTCTGGTCCTCCATGTCTCTGAAAAGCGCGAGTAAAATAGCGCGATATACTTCGCATCTTTGATTAGTTCGTTCCAATTCACTACTCAGTTCGCTTATCTTCCTCTCCTTCTCTTCCTGTTAAATTAATAGCATTAGGATTCCAAGCAGTGCGTGTGTGTTTTACAATTGAAACTTCTTAACCCTTTTCCTACTAAATGTATATGAAGCCACTCCAAACTAAATGCTCATAATGATGAGTCGGCCCTCCTACCCTTCTTGCTTTTACTCCTGTATTGGTAGTTACTCTACTCCACATAGTTATTGACCTAAATCAGAGAATAGGCTTCCATTCTTCACCTTTCCTTATGCATGATTTCTACAACAAATTATCTTTCAATATAACAATAACCAGAAGAATAAGTCTCCAGTGTACCAGGTTCAAGTGAACTCCCTTCTTCAAAGTATGATTGTTTATTATACGAAGTAATATAGAATGTGATTCTACGTATGCTAAACAGTATTACTTCGTATACTAAACAGTATAACGGAGTTCACAATAAAATTTGTGTGAAGCAAATTCATAGAACTTTTGTCTACCCAGAAGGACCTCTCTAATTTTTTCTTGCAATAGGTCACTAGTAGGTCATCTCATTATATTACCAAGTATTAATTGATGGAGATTGTTGAATTAAGTGAGAGCTAATGACGCAGTGAGCTGGTAATGAACACTTTCTAAACCCAATCGAGCATGACATGTTAACGATTTCCACAACTTGTTGATGCCTAAATTATTAATATTTTCAAGAAATGTATACATTTGTATTCTACAGTTTCAGTCACATTTAGCACCACTGAAATATAAATCAAGAACGAAGCAAGTGATATAAATATCTGTTTTTTTAAGCAAGAAAAGTACCAGTAATTGGGGAATATCTATGAGAAAATAAATTCTTAATGGAAAAGGAGTGAAAAAATCTAACCCTGGATAAGCATGAAGAAGATGGACTCCCTTGGTTTCCTCCATTTGCTTCACTCGACCCCTGTGTGTTTTTGCTCTTCGCAGCTGCAACTCGTTTTGAAGCCTCTTGCAGAGTGTTTATTGCCACATTGTAAGAATGTATAGATTTTGCACCTTCTTCCACATACTTGATAGCCTCTTGACGTAAATTATCATGACGAACAATTTGAGACTCCTGATAATTGTTGGGCAATCCGAGGGCAGATTCGGTAATACACTCACCACCTGTCATTGCATTTCTTGTCCAGCGCTTCAGAACATATTCAGAGGGGAGCATAAGGACATTTTTCGTTCTGAATACAGACAGTACATGCCTACATATTATACCTGAAAATTCAAACACTCGACAACTACATGTAGCTTTCATCTCAACTGCGTTAAACTTGACAGTGTGAGCCTTGAGCTCTTCGCCAAATTTGGCCACTTTAAATGTTGTTAATGTACCAGAGTCGTCGATTAAAATTGCCGGATTTGCAAGAGTCTCGACCAGTTCCCCTTGAAATTTCAAGAATACCCTCCAAGTGTACAGGTTAGCAGCTTGTTTCTCCATAGGGGATGGTGTCTTCAAAACAGGGGTAATATTGGAAGTATCGGAATCGTCCTTCAATTCCTTTTCTTGCCGACTCGAGACAACCTTCTCGTACTGTTTAATCAACAACTGTATGGTGGGGGAGGTACTTGAAAACCCGTCAAAGAACAAGCTCAAGGCGTCATTGCACTCCACCGTTGATATTTCCCCGAAAAAAACATCTCTCAGATAAACCGGGACCCACTGATCACGAATATTATACAGAGACTGAAGCCATTCATTATTCAACAAATAGTATCTACCTAAAACCGTAGCCCAACAAGCCTCAAACTCCTCTACTGTGTCTGATTCATTGACACACTTCTTGAACTCAGAATCAAAAGTAGGATTCGTCTGATATACATTAGGCAACTTCTCCTGTGTTTGTCTGAATATGCTCCATCTACAGAAACGATTACGTGCTTGTGGAAGCACTTGGGCAACAGCCATCTGGATGAGTCGGTCAGGGTCGCTGGTGATCGAGACAGGGCTCCGTCCAGACATTGCTCGAAGCCATGTTTGGAGCAACCAAATGAAAGAGTTGTCTGATTCATTTAAAAGCAACGCACAACCAAAGAGTATCGGTTGAGCATGATGATTTATTCCGGTGAAAGTGACGAATGGTATTTTAGAACGGTTGGTCCTATACGACGTATCAACTCTAACAGTGTCCCCGAAATAGCTGTAATTAGCTCGGGAAGTTGCATCAGTCCAGAAAACATTTCCACATTGCTCATTATCACCCTCAGTTGCATAAAAGAAACCAGGATTCTCGGATTGCATTCGTTTCAGATAGTCGAGCAGATATTGAACCCCTGGCCCGAGGGTTCTCTGCCTATTGTTGCTATGATTCATTTGTCTGTATCTATTTCCCAAATTAGCTGCAACTAATCACCCAATATGATTAATCAAATAACTGAAATAATGAAACATGGCCAGAAATTGAGAACGGGTATTGCTTATGCTGGAATCATGCGACAAATCTGACCCCATATTATGTTAATAAGTTGGTCAGTCATTTACAATTAACATAATATGGGGTCAAGGAAACAGGAGCAGCTATTACAAATATGACAAAAATTCATATGAAACGGTCTCATACGAGATTCTTGCTTATAGAAAGTGCCAAAAATGCGACGAGAGATAAGAAATGAGAATCGTAAACTAACTCATTCTATCTTAAAGCATGGAACATAGAATGGACCACCCTTCACCGCCCTTCTGCGACAGAAATGGTGAGGTCATTCTTAGAGATCATCTCCGGTTTCGTGGAGGAAGACGCGGTGGAGAGACATCGCCTCACTACAAAGGCTGGTTTAGACGGGAGAGGAAGAGGGCCCGTTTCACTGCCAAGCATTGTAACAACAGTCGACATTGAGGGACGCTCGTTGGGATCTTCTTGGACACAGAGTAGTCCTATGTTTATGCATTTCATCACTTGAGATTTGTCGCATGATTCCAGCAATGTCGGATCAACCAAGCCGAGAGCATTGTCTTCGCTCCACAATCTCCATGTCTTAACACAATGCAGCTCAAATCAGATATACACTCGACAAAAACATTAGGAGAGTGTCTGTAAACACTACAAATTGATTTTCAGAATCACTTGAAATCTACTTCTCAAAAGCTACAACCTACCAACATAAAAATGATTCTATTTGATTTGATGGTCAAAAGCACTTTGTTTCCAAACATTACAAACTTTAAAATTTTCCTGCATAAATCAGTTAAAATCACTTCTTTAAAATGGGTAGAGTTTGCAAACACCTCTGGATCCTCTAAAGTTTCATCCCGTGAATATCGGAGAGAGTGTACGAACACTTACATAACCTAGGAGATTGAGGACTTCGTGGGGATTATAAAATCCCGTGGTCTTCTTTCCACTTATTATTTCAAGAACGACGACTCCAAAACTGAATACATCGGATTTGGTCGAGAATTTACCATCCAATGCATATTCCGGAGACATGTAACCACTGTATCCAAGCAACACAATGTATCTTATTAATGTGAATATTCAAACATAAAATGGCTAAATATCAAAAAATCAAGTGATGAGACTTACTAGGTTCCCACGACTTTGTTGGTACTCGCCTCTGTACCTTTCCCTTCAACGATCCTTGCCAAGCCAAAATCGGATATCTTGGGGTTCATATCTTCATCTAGCAAAATGTTGCTCGTTTTAAGATCACGATGAATGATCCTCAGCCTTGAGTCTTGGTGAAGATACAGGAGCCCTCGAGCTATCCCCAAAATGATGTCAAACCTTTTCTTCCAATCTAGTAGCAAGCTATTATGTGGATCTAGCAAAGAATGAACATGGAAAAAAATCTTTAAGCTAATTAATATAAACTGAGGTAGAGCTATATATATCTGTGGGTGCACTAACCGAATATGAAGGCGTCTAGGCTTCTGTTAGGCATGTATTCGTACAGTAAGAGTTTATCGTTTTCCTTGATGCAGTATCCTAAGAGCCTAACAAGGTTTCGATGTTGAAGCTTAGCAATCAAGACGACTTCATTCAGAAATTCCTCGATTCCTTGACCGGAGCAACTAGACAGCCTCTTTACTGCAAATTCCTGTCCTCCCGGAAACTTTCCCTGCAAGAATTTAACAGCCATTATCACGAGAAAGTAAAGGCTATATAAAACTGCAAAATTGCAGGAAAATGTGATGTAGTGACCTTATAGACCGGCCCAAATCCACCTTGCCCGAGTTTGTTTGCATCTGAGAAGTTGTCAGTAGCAGATAAAATGACATCCACATTGTACAATGGAACATCAATGCTTTTATTATTTTCATGCATCATTTCACTCACTCGCCTTTCACTCTCATTTAAGGAACGTGCTGGAGTATCTCGAGCCCCCTCTTGATTTCCTAAAAAATCAAGAAATGGTAACTTGATCTAAATCATTTGACTGAACTGGAACTAAAATCAGACATTCAGATACATTTACCTGATCGTTTGGCTCTCCTCCTTCGACATACGATACAGCTCAAGAAAGCAACTAGTATGACTCCAGCAACTGTAACAGCGATAATAATAACATATCGTTTCCGAGCCTTGTTCTTAAGTGCCTCTGATTCTTCCCCTGGCTTCACCATGGCTGCAAAGACATGACACATTAGTAAAACAATTACAATTTACTTTTTACGATAGTTTGATCAAGTGTGATTACGAAGTAAAAATACCTAAAGTTGGAAGAGGTACACGCAAGGAAACATTAATTTTAGAGCCATTGTAGTCTTGATGAAGATTTATGAGTTCACCTGCCCAAATCCAACACTTAGTAGCAGGTTTATCAGTTCTTCTGGCAGTGACTTTAGAGTCTATATATACGAGTATGCGCGACATTTGCAATTATTTAAACACTCCCTTCTGCATGTTTCCTCAGTTTGAGCCTGATCATACGGTGTGGCTTCACCTGAAGCTTCCTTCAGAGATAAATTCAAGAACGAGTCTTTATTACTGCATGTTTTTGACTCCCTCTCACAACCATCTGAATATTGTCCAGCCTCCCAATCTTCTGAAGAGACAGGCTTGAACCTTGTGGACAATAGCATATTGGCTCCTTTTGCGTATTACAAACAGCAAAATTCCCACAAACACGATAGCCTCTGCATTGATTTTCAGGTTCGCTCCATGATGAGAACCATAAGTTCGTATGGTTCTTATCATCAACCAACTTATAGTTCTTATCATCAACCAACTTATAAAATTGTATCGTTCCTGAAGAATTCATCACGAGCCTCAAGTAATTATAGCCACTGTTTTTAGGATAATTAGAATAAGATATAGATTTATTTCCTTTTACAAAGGTTTGACTATTCTGCTCAACTCCTTTTGCTGAACCCAACAACAATTGACTTACAGAAGAAGGTAATTTATCTTTAATGATACTCGGACCAGGCATGCCACTTTTCCAGTAAATGGATGATCCGTTTTGTATGTTGAACCCGCCTTCATCTTGCTGGAACGTATAATTTCCTTTGCCAGGATCACTTGGGCTTTTCCAGGAAATCAACTTCACATCATCATTCAATTTCATACCAGGTAGAAACGTATCGGTTGGATTATCGAAACTTTGCCACAGTTTTGACCTTGATTGACCATCAAAAACTACCAAATTCCCAGAATCCAACAGCTGCAGTGTTCTGTTAGAAGCTGTCGTGCTCTCAAGATTTGTAACCTGGAAAGAGACTCCATCGACACACCAGAGCTTGATGTTTCCATCCTCCGCAAAGCCAAATAATCGACAGGAACCCGGTACTGGCTTGTCTCTATTGGCAACCCACACGACTGTTCTTGGTTCTAACTCGCAATACCAGATTCCTAAGTACCAGATGTTACTCTCATTTCCATCAAGAGTGAAAAAACCAAGTTCAAATCTCTTTCCAGATGACACAAGAGTTCCAACGCCACCACTTAATGGATTCATCCAACTGATGCTGTCTCTAGCCTCACATTTACAAAGACAACAAATCGTTAATATCATGATTAGTTTCAACAAGAAGACGGAGGGAGGACACATACTGCTCATCATCACAGAGGATCCAAACACCGTATCAAGTCATTACATTTATCATTTGCATGTGACAAGTTGCAAGTTTCTTATCCTCAAAAGAACAGATACTTTTGGTAGTCTTTGAGTAGAATCACACAATGTATGTAAGACCTTTCAATTGAACAAGTCTTCCACTAAAAAATGTGGGTCCTCTAGAAAAAATGATAGTCACCTGTCGATATATCATCAATTTACATGGTCCTGTATACCTAATTCGTCAGCTTATGAGTTGTATCAGTATGTACGCCAAAAGGTATTAGCCAAATTCCAATACAACAGCAGCAAATTAAGCTTTGTCCAACCATGTGAAGCCGCCTATACGGACCATATATAGTCATCGTGTTTGGTCAAGCCACAATCAAGTTCCCATAACATGCGGAAGATACTCCAAATCGATTAAAGTTACCTTCATTTCCTTAGTCCTGTGAGCTATACTTGTGTTCAATTTTACAATCATCACTTTATAGTATTATTAACTGAACTAGGATCACATAAGTCAGTTTCCCATAACATTAAAAACTTTTCCATGTTGATTCACTAAACTTACCATCTGTTTTCCACATAAAGAAAGTAATATTACCATCCATGTTCTTTACGGTAATCGTTTATTATAAAAGACACTAGACAACAAGACCATTGGTGTAAAGTTCACTTCTTGACTAAAGCTGATTCTGAGTGGAATAAGAAATCTACACAAGAACAAAATCAGATGTCCCTACTTGAATAACACTCAGAACCACAATTATTGAACACAATTATTACTTCACACTATTAAGGATTAGTCAATGATGTACCGCTAATTCACTACTACACATTTGAGAACTTGCACAACAAGACTTGGACAAATTTTTTTTTCAAAAAACTCTCCAAGAATAGACTTGAGAATGTTTTTATAAAAAAAAAAAAAACATAGACAGCCGTTTCAAACCGCTGTCTAATACCACTTGCACAACGGTTAGTAACCGCTGTCTAAGTAAACACTTGGACAGCGGTTAATAACCGCTTTTTTTTTTTTTTTTTTTTATATATATATATATAACCGAGACCTAGCTCAGACTTCATTTCTTTCTCTCCAATTTCCTCTCCCCCAAAATCGCCGCAAAAACCGAAGACCAAATCGCCATGCGTCGGTTTCCCAACAACCAAATCGCCCCGTCGACACCTGTTAGTCGCCGTCGCTTGCCTCCCTCTCCCCCAAATAATCACGCACCCTCCTCCTCTCCTACCGCCGCCCAAGGCCTCCCCATCCTTTATCCTTCCTCCGCTTGCCGCCTCCATAACACTTAGTTGGTACAGTGGATTGTGGAATCTTTAATTTGGCTTTTTTTAGCTGAAATTATATATTTTGCTTCAATCTTAGTTTAATTTGTTTATATTATTTATGTTGCGGTGGAGAGCCGGTGGGCGGTGGGTATATATGTGTAGGTCGAATATACATTGAATTATCCATTGAGTAATGAACCAGAAAGTTTTTATCCTTAGCTTTCAAGCTTTAGTTTTATTCATAATGACAAGTCACTTTCTAATCAAATACTATTTAAGAAAGCAATTAACCTGAGGCCTCAACTGCTTTGAAATAGGCCTCAACTCAAGTCGTATTTCCATTGAATTTTTCAAGCTTTTAGCTTTATTCATATTATATATGTTGCTCTTGTTGTTTTTTTGAACCGAACTAATCTTGTTGTTTATAACACTTAGTTTTGTTTATATTATATATGTTGCTTTTGTTTTTTTAAAATTTGAAATATTATATTTTGCTCCATAACACTTAGTTGCTCTTGTTGTTTATATTCTTTGGTCTACTTTAGAAGACAATGTCATTCAAGCCTAATACACATGTGTTCATAGTATAAGAGTATGCTATCAACCCAAATTTTAATTTATAAGTAGATGATCTTGAGATGTAACTTATAAGTAGATGTATCATGTATCTTTGCATAGATAGTTCTTATCATGTATGAAACATCCCAGGTTGAATATTGTTTGTTTTTTTTTGTTTATTAAATGTTGTTTCTTACCGCTTTCTGGGATCATGTCTCGTTTGCCATATCCCTGAGATGATGGAGATTCTCGATGAAGATCATGGCGATATGATCATGGTGCATATGATGACTTGAGAGAGTGTGACACCGATGCTCTCACCACCACTAAGCGACTCAGGGAGAAGCGGACTCGGGGTATAGTTACAATGTCATCTATTAAGAGAGCTCAGAGCAAGAGGAAAACACTTCGTAATTTTATTACAATTGAGCAGTTTGAAATCAATAAATATATTGATTGATCGTTGAACCTAATTAAATACTATGTTATTGCGCTTATCGCTCAATGAGTTTGGACATGACAATAGGAAAAAAAGTGAGTCGTTGTCCTTCTACATTGAAGTCGCTTTGTCGGGAGCGTGATCCTATCGTCTTTTGCCACCAAGGATCAAGCGTAGCCCCAAACCCGACTCGCTGAAGGAAAGATTATGGGACGAGCTTACGGTATGTTAATTAAATATTTATTGAAAGTTGTAGTATGACCCTTAAATTTACTAAATTGTTATGTTATATCGCGTATAGACTACCTTCTCGTAGGTCTTGACCTCAAAAAGAAGAAGCAAATATTGTCGCAAGTTGGAGTAATAGCCAAGAATTTCCGGACTTGGTTGAGAAGAACACACGAGATCCGGAACCGGTCTTCTGGAGTGTCGGATATGGCGTGACGAAGACATCTTTAGCAATGGCACCTGGTGTTGGGATTATCTTTGAAAAGTATGCTTTTTACTTTGTATAATCGAAAACCAATTTTCGGACTTATTTATTGAAATAAATTGTTTATCATCGATGCTTTAAATATGATTGAATGTTACATATATTTATTTGATAACTGCTCAATAATTAAATGACGTGTTACATTTGAAGTTAATTTAGTGATACCGATCACGATGATTAAATTAACGGTCCGCTTGTAACTAAAAAAAAGTACGCCATTCACGACCCAGATGGAAATGAACAACCATCGCGAAAGGTTGAGGTGTAAGGCTCGGATTGGTTTGTCTTGACCAAGAGATTACACTAGTGCATGATGATCTTGTTGAATAGGACCTCTGAGAGGATAAATTCTTGAATCGAACAAGGAAGAATTAGACCTCGATGGTTCGTTGTTTCTTAACCTTCGTCCCTTAAATAGGATCACGTGGGATCGGTAACTATTGCTTTGACTTATCATGGGTAGCGAATCGGAGAGAGATTCAATACTTTTTATCTTGGGCAATATTATTGGTCACACGTGATTGCTAAGATTTAATACGAAGAATCGTGTGCAAGCACGCTTTTGTGACTTGATTTGCCCTTGGGGAGGTTCATAAGTTTTATCATACCAAATCTTGCAAGTGGAATTAGTTTCCCAGATGGATAATAATGTTGAAATCGGTTCTCCGACCAAGGACAAAAGATATTAATTAACGGAAAGCTATTTCAGGTGGCTTGAATTAATTAATGGGCTAGATAATCTTAAACACGGAAATAATGACCTGGAGCCATATTGATTTGTAATATGGGTTAAGATGGATAGTCTAATATTAATTATGTAGTGAGATTAATTAATATTTATGGGCTTGAATTATATTGTGGCTCAATATTAGATATTCAAGATCCATTAGAAGGTCCAATCTTAATTCTCCTAAAGGCCCCCTGAGTAGCCCAACATATAGTCCAATAACTGAAAAGGTGATTAAAATAAAATAAATATTGTTGCTTGATATTTCCTCTATTTTTTCGAAATTTATGGATAAAAGAGGGAGAAATATTTTCTTTGAATTTTGTTATGGAATGAAGATATGTATTCTTGGAATACAAGATTATCTCATTAAATTCAAGAAATCTCCCACTTGATTATCTATATGCATATTTCGAAATTTTTGAATATTATGGGCAAGAAAGATTTTCTTGATTTTCTTGAAAATATATTATGGAAGATATGTATTTCTTGAAATACAAGAATATCTCATAAATTCAAGAAGATCCAAATCTTGGATTCTTGTACCAAAATTTTCGAAAATTATGTCCATAATAGAGGAGGTGGAATTTTGTGGAATATTTTAATTATGGGAAAAAGAATATATGGGATATATTCAAAATTTCTTGGTGACCAAGAAAAGTCTTTTCCCACATTGAAAAATCACTAAAATTTCGACCACCCTCCCTCTTATAAATAGGGGATGATTAGTTCATTCCCAAGTACAATTTCATGTGCTGGAAATATTAGCAAATCCACATAAGTGGTGCAACAAAGTTTATTTTTTTTTTTTGTTAATTGTTCATGAAAGATCCTTCCACCGGATTGTCGAAAGCAAGGGCTAAGGGAATACTTGGGAAGTCCTTTTGGTTAGTCCGTCCGAATCAAGTCACCGCCGTCCCGAGAGGCGTTCACGTAAACTCCGTAGTTTCGCGTCGTAGGTTTTACGTGACTTTTTATATGCATGATATGTTGTTGCAATTATTATTTGAATTAATATAGGATTAATTCATGCTAGTAATAATTAATGAATTAAATTTGTATTTAAATATTCACCCCGAATAGATCATGCAACTCATTCCCCAACAATCGGTATCAAAGCCACTTGTTTTGACTCTGAATTTTTAAGTTGTAATTTAATTAAATGGACATTAAATTTGAAATTGGATAGTAGAACCATTAGATCTGCTTTTTGCGGTATCCAATTGTCATGGATTTTAATGTTTTATTTTGCATGCATATAAACCTGTGGTTTTTTAATTCGATTAGCTCGAATTTGTTTTTTTTTAAATGAAAATCCACGAGTAGACTAGGATTTGTTTGATTTGATCAATGTAATAGACTAGTCTAGATCTAGGTTTATTTATTTTTTGTAAATAAATTATAACCGGATCGAAACGAAAAAACGAAAAAATAAAGGGCGAAATCGAGAACTAGAAATCCGTAACTGTGAGGTATGTGCCGGCACCGCACGTTGGGGCATAGGTATGAGGCTGGCGGCAGCCGAGATGAGGTCACCAGGCAGTCTGGCGCAAAGCAAGGCCTGGAAGTGACAGCGGATGGGCGAGGCTCGGCCTTAACGGCAAAAAGTAGCCGAAAGCGGAGGCGGACGGCGGCGGTGCGGATCTTGGCAGACGGTTACTTCTTGCGAGATCTCAAATGCTGCCCGACACCTCGAGGATTGCCGAGGTGACCTTTGGCGCACGGCATAGGAGCCGTGCCGAGGGCCGCTTAGGCTGCCCTGGACAGTGGCGGCGGATGTGAGCGTCGTCACATGAAGGTAGCGTGGCGATTCAGACAGTATTTTCGAGACGAACGAGTGGGAAGAAATTCGAGATTTGTTTCTTCAAAGATCAAGCTAAGAAAAATCAAACCATGACAATTGGATAATTTGTGCCCAATATGTTTATTTTTTTACTTTTGCTTGATTTATTTGTGCTATCTTATGCTTTATTTAATTTGTTTAAATGTGTTTTTGCATGAGGGTTGCCAAATGGAAAAATCTCAACTTCAAAATTACTAAGTATGATTAAATAATTAATTGACAATTTTATTCCTATAATAAAATTGAATTAATTTTGACCTCCATGATTTATTTATTTGTGAATTCTTTTGGAGAAATTCCTCACGGACGGTCAAAAGATAGGTTTCACATGAATGAATTCCAAACGGATGATTGTGGGTTATTACTAGTGGCGATGACCCTCCCCACGAGGCTCGATCAAAGCGAAATAGTAATCCCGTATTTAATCATGGTTATTACTTAGGTATAAAATTGATATGCATATACTTCCCCAAAGTCCTGTCGAATTTTATATTGGTCAAGTGGGAGCCAACTATTAATCTGGATATTAAAGGTTTAAAAATCGTTCTTGTTTGTAACACCTTTGAATGTGTTTAAATAATGACCCACCCCACGGCTTTATTTAAACTGTTTTTGAGATGTTGGGTGATGCATGTTCATATTTTTTTGAGATTTTAATATGATGCATGTGATCAAACCTTGTGATATATTTATGCTTATGCATATTATTGTTTATTTCAGTTCATCATGTCGCAACCTTCTAATCCACTGTCGAATATACCTAAAGACAATTTGCTTTTTGGTGAAAACTATTTTGATTGGAAATACAAACTAAAACCTGTCCTAACCGCATCATCTTCCAAATGGGTACTTGATACACCAAAACCCGGAAAACCAACTAAGGACGCCGGAATATGGGATGAGATGATTTATGGTGAATGGGAGCTGGCAAACGGATTGATGAATGAAACAATTCTGGCACATTTGTCAGATGCGTTGAGACACCTTCATCAAGAATATGAGTCAGCTGCAGACATCTTAAAGAATCTCGAAGCGATGTTTGCACATCAGACCCATATGGCAATCCAAAGTGTGAAGCAAGAAATTGCTCAATTAAAATTGGAAAAAGGGACAACTGCAGCGCAGCACATCCTTAGGGTTATGGTGCTATTTGAGGAACTTGAGATCCTCGGAGAAAAATATGATTTCAAGGCTAAGATTGATTTCATTCTCCAATCCTTACCAAAGAGCTATAATCACCGCTATCTTGAGTATCTAATGGAAGATCAAGATTTTAAAGTGGAGGATCTTATAAATGCTTTGACTTTGGTTGAAAAGGAAGTGGAACGCGAGGAAAAGAACTTGGGGAAACGGAAATCTTCTCTTCATCCTAGATCAAGTGGTGATAAGGATGATGAAAAGAGAAGAAGGTTAAACCAAGAAGACTCAACATCAAATAGAAGCATGAGATCAAGTATGAGGAAAACTTTGGAAAGCGGGAGAGTAGGACAATCGAGGTCAGCCTGTTCCGATCCCAAAAGGAAAGGAAAGAAAGGTAATACTCACGCACTAGTTGTTTGAAACTTGTTTAGCGGCGTATGCCTCCCATTTTGTGGGTGGCGGATACGGGATCCACTAATCATGTTTGTTTCACATTACAGGGGTTCAAGCGGACCCGACAACTTAGTGGGAGTGAGGTCCTCATCACACTGGGCGATGCTACGAGAGTGGCAGCTGAAGCAGTGGGAGAAGTGCACCTGTCTTTTGAAGACAGTGCTTTAATTTTTGAGATATTCTTTACGTTCCGGATTTTTAGAAAGAATTCATTTTCAGTTTCTAAACTTTTATGATGGATATTTTGGTTACTTTTTAATAAAGTTGTTACCAATTTTATTTTTGATAAATTTATCTGTCATGGAACGTTGTTGAATGATCTCTATACAATTAACTGTGCACACCACTCATGAAATGTATCCTATAACACATCAATGTTTTTCCGAAAAGAAAAGAAAACGGGCGTGACGCAACGAGACACTTTTTTAGCATCTATAAATTGGGTCATATAAATTCAAAGAGGATCCAAAGGTTGGTAAGAGATTTGGTTCACTAGGGCTTCTCCAAGTTGAACCGATTCCAACCTGCGAATCATGTTTGGAGGGTGATATGACCAAGATGGCATTTGGAGCCAAGGGGAATGGGGCTAAAGAAATGTTAGAGATCGTTCACATAGATGTACGTAGTTCAATGTCAACCAAAGCAAGAGGAGGTTATGAGTAATTTATTGATGATTACTCAAGGTACATTTTCCTTATGAAACATGAATCTGAGACCTTTGAGAAATTCTAAAGAATTTAAGGCTCAAGCAGAGAATCATATGGAAAAACGTATCAAGTCTCTATGATCTGATCGTGGAGGCGAATACCTCAGCGATGAGTTTTTGAACTACTTATCTGATGAAGGGATTGTATCCCACTCACCGCATCTTAACCCCTCAACAAAATCGGGGATTGCAGAGCGAAACAACATAATTCTTTTGGAAATGATTAGATCAATGATGAGTTATAACGGATCTTCCCGAGTCGCTTACGGGGTCATGCCTTGGAAAACAAATGACTTACATTCTCGAACTTGGTGCTATCCAAATCGGTTCCCCCGAACCCCAAAGAATTGTGGACCGGACGCAAGTCCAAGATGAGACACATGAGAACTTTGGGGTGTCCACCTACGTGTTGGACAAGGAAACCAATAAATTGGATCCTCGATCGGAATTAAAGGTTGTTTTGTAGGATACCCCGAGGAACAAAAATGGTGAATGTTCTATAGTTCCGAATCATCAAAAGGTGGACATCCGCACCCACTTTAGATTTTGGAAGAAAACTATAGAACCAAAGAAAACCCGGTATGAGATTACCTTAAATGAGCTTAGAGGGCAAACCTCAGTGCCGACTGTACTAGATGATATACCAAACGATACATTTTCACAACCAGAGCCTCGTTATAGTGGGAGGGTTGTTAGACAGCCCAAGAGATTCATGGGAATAGGAGAGTCCTCGGACTTGATTCCCTAATCGACCCATGGACATATAACGAGGCACTCCAAGATAAGGATCACGGTTTCTTGGCAAACAAAGAATGAAAGCCGAAGTGGGTTCTATGTTTCATAATAGAGTGTGGGAGCTAGTCGAACCACTTAATGGGGTCAAACCCATTAGATGCAAGTGGGTATATAAGAGGATCGGACGGGAAGGTTGAAACCTTTTAAAGCAAGACTAATGGCGAAAGGTTATACTCAGAAAGAAAGGGATCGATTATGAGGAAACTTTTTCGCCCGTAGCCATGCTTAAGTCCATCCGTATTCTCTTATCGATTCTTTGCGCATTTTCGACGTTGAAATCTGGCAAATGGATGTCAAGACAGTTTTCCTTAACGGAAGTCTTGATGAAGAGATCTATATGCAACAACCCCAAGGTTTCATTGAAACAGGCCAAGAACACCCAGTTTGTAAGCTCAAGAGGTCCATTTACGGACTCAAACAGGCATCCAGAGCTTGGAACCAATGTTTTGATCATGTTATAAAGTCTTATGGGTTTGATCAAAACGAGTTTGAAAGTTGTGTGTATAAAAAGTGTGTCGGAACTGCATTGGTATTCTTAGTACTATACGTAGATGACATTGTGATCATCGGGAACGATGTGAAGGTGTGGTCGACGTAAGGGCATGGCGTTTCAAAAACAGTTTGATATGAAAGACTTAGGGAAAGCCGGACACATCCTTGGGATCAAGATTACTCGAGATCGCAAGAAAAGGATGATCGGGTTATCGCAAGTATTCATACGTTGACACTGGTTTTAAAACGATCCAGCATGCAAGATTCCAAGAAAGGATTCGTACCTTTCAGACTTGGAATCCATCTATCCAAGAAAATGTCCCCTAAGACGCAAAAGGAGATAGATGACATGAAAGGCATTCCTTGTGCTTCGGCTGTAGGAAACCTTATGTATGCAATGTTATACGAGACCCGGATATATGCTTTGCCTTAGGCATGGTAGCAAGATATCGAGTAACCCAGGAAAGCGAATTGGACGACGATTAAAAACATTCCAAGTATCTCGAAAAGAAATCGGGATAGAATGTTGATTTATCGATCGATACTCCAATCCCCATCGGCCACATGGACTCAATTTCCAATCGATTTAGATTCCGTAAATTATCTCGCCTCGATTAGTGTGTTTCAATTTGGGAAGTGTAGTCATCAAATGGGACGAGTGTGAAGCGAAATGCATCAACGACTCAACCATGGGACTCGGGTAAGTAGTCAGGTGAAGCGTTGAAAAGAACCGATTTGGGCTCTAGATCTTCTTAGTGGACTTGGATGGTGTTACAATTTGTCTAGCAATATCTACTAGGCGGCGGTTGCAAATTCAAGAGAACCAAGAGTCCACGAGTCAAACAAACACATTAAAGGAAAGACATCTTATACGAGAAATCGCGTTAAGAGAGAGATATAGATGTGGCAAAGATATCGCCCGAGGGACGACTAAGCAGATCCATTCACAAAGTCTGCCCCCTCTGAATACATTCGAGAGACATGTGAGTGGAATGGGTGTCAAGACCGTTGCGCTATCTGCTTTGAGTATAAGTGGGATAAATTATTAGGTTCGTGTAGGTGACATTAGATGTCACGGACTACTCGAGACGTGTTGTAGTATACTTAAAAGCGGACTTTGAGTATAAGTGGGAGATTGTTGGGATTATCTTTGAAAAGTATGCTTTTTACTTTGTATAATCGAAACCATTTTTCGACTTATTTATTGAAATAAATTGTTTATCAACGATGCTTTAAATATGATTGAATGTTACATATATTTCTTGCATAACTGTTCAATAATTAAATGCGTGTTACATCAGTTAATTTAGTGATACGGATCACGAAGATTAAATTAACGTCCCTTTATAACTAAAAAGTACGCCATTCACGACCCAGATGGAAATGAACAACCATCGCGAAAGGTTGTGGTGTAAGGCTCGATTGGTTTGTCTTGACCAAGAGATTACACTAGTGCATGGTGATCGTTGAATAGGACCTCTGAGGAGGATAAATTCTTGGTCCGAACAAGGAAGAATTAGACCTCGGTGGTTCGTTGTTTCTTAACATTCGTCCCTTAAATAGGATCACGTGGGATCGGTAACTATTGCTTTGACTTATCATGGGTAGCGAATCAGAGAGAGATTCAATACTTTTTATCTTGGGCAATATTATTGGTCACATGTGATTGCTAAGATTTAATACGAAGAATCGTGTGCAAATCGCTTGCTTGATTTGCCCTTGGGAGGTTTCATAAGTTTTATCATACCAAATCTTGCAAGTGGAATTAGTTTCCGGTATGGATAATAATGTTGAACGGTTCCTCGACCAAGGACAAAAGATATTAATTAACGGAAAGTTATTTCAGTGGTTTGAATTAATTAATGGGCTAGATAATCTTAAACACGGAAAATAATGACTGGGAGCCATATTGACTGTAATATGGGTTAAGATGGATAGTGCAATATATGTAGTGGGATTAATTAATATTTATGGGCTTGAATTATATTGTGGCTCAATATTAGATATTCAAGATCCATTAGAATGTCCAATCTTAATTCTCCTAAAGGCCCCCTGAGTAGCCCAACATATAGTCCAATAACTGAAAAGGTGATTAAAATAAAATAAATATTGTTGCTTGATATTTCCTCTATTTTTTTCGAAATTTATGGATAAAAGATGGAGAAAGATTTTTTTTGAGTTTTGTTATGGAATGAAGATATGTATTCTTGGAATACAAGATTATCTCATTAAATTCAAGAAATCTCCCACTTGATTATCTATATGCATATTTCGAAATTTTTGAATATTATGGGCAAGAAAGATTTTCTTGATTTTCTTGAAAAGATATTATGGAAGATATGTATTTCTTGAAATACAAGAATATCTCATAAATTCAAGAAGATCCAAATCTTGGATTCTTATACCAAAATTTTCAAAAATTATGTCCATAATAGAGGAGGTGGAATTTTGTGGAATATTTTAATTATGGGAAAAAGAATATATGGGATATATTCAAGATTTCTTGGTGACCAAGAAAAGTCTTTTCCCACATTGAAAAATCACTAAAATTTCGACCACCCTCCCTCTTATAAATAGGGGATGATTAGTTCATTCCCAAGTACAATTCCATGTGCTGGAAATATTAGCAAATCCACATAAGTGGTGCAACAAAGTTTATTTTTTCCTTTTGTTAATTGTTCGCGAGTATCCTTCCACCGGATTGTCGAGCAAGGGCTAAGGGAATACTTGGGAAGTCCTTTTGGTTAGTCCGTCCGACCGAAGTCACTGCCATCCCGAGAGGTACGTTCACGTAAACCCATAGTTTCCGCATGCGTGGGTTTTTTATTGGCTTTTTATATGCATGATATGTTGTTGCAATTATTATTTGAATTAATACAAGATTAATTCATGCTAGTAATAATTAATGAATTAAATTTGTATTTAAATATTCACCCCGAATAGATCTGTGCAACTCATTCCCCAACACCTGGTCTTCAAGCCATGAATATGGTGGGTATACTAACGGAACAAGTTGCCAAGTTGGCTAAAGATGTGGAACGTTTGAGGTCTGAGAAAAAATCGAGCCACGAAATGTCGTCGAGTGGAGCAAGTTGTGAACATAGTGTCGCTAATGCTATGTTTTTCATAACCCTAGGGACGACTTTATTGAGGCACTTCAAAACGTCTCCCAGGTATCAAATATGCATGTCTCACATTTGTTTTAATTAAAGACTAGTGTATTAAAATTTTCTAACTAAATATCTTATTCGAACGAACCAACGACCTTTTTGCTACATGTCATCGGAGGATCCCGACGGTTGGTAGCCCACAGCTCGTTACGGCTCCCATGGAATGATTCATGGTCATCCCATCACTCCGGTTTTGTGAGGTCCCACTCGATGTACCCGTGATCGGAGAGGAGGATTCAGCGGTGCCAAAACCAATCGATGAAGCCGTCACAGTCGGAACGGGTCGGGCACTTCATCGAATGGCCGAGCAACTTGGTCTCTAGCACCATGAGGGTAAAATATTTGTTATTAAAGTTCATTATCTTATTTGTGGTTCTAAATAATATTGTAAATTAATTGTAGAATCTGCCAAGCCCCACATGAGGCTAAATCGAGGACTCCAACTGCGCTAAAGACTTGGTTATCCCATGATGGAGACTTAGATCCACGGTGATCATTTATAGTCTAGGGTGCACCGGATAGTATCGTCCTAATGCTTTCGATATCGCCATCACGCCTCCCATGCTTGCTCACTTTCATCGTGAAATACTTTCCAAGAATTCGTCGATGAGGAACATGTCTTGAAAGTCTTGAATGACGAGTGGTTGAGTGCAACCACCATAGCCCTTTACCTCGGTATGTGTTTACTAATTCTCAATATTCACTTTTCAGATAGTTTAATTTTCTTTTTTTTAAATATTAATTAAGCGTATATATGTTGGTTAAAGATATTTGGGTGAGCTATATCTCTCCCGGAGATAACCGAGCAAGTGGAATGTACTCATTCGTCTCCCCAAGTGTCTTGCATAATGGGTGATAGTGTATGAGACCATGGATGGGTTCGTTAATCATATCTTTGAATCTAATCGGGAGCGATCATCCCATTTTTTGGCCAACAAATGTGGGGTGAGTGATAAACATTTCGTTAAAATTTGTATTCATGTTTATAATATTTGCACACATATATATATTAAATTTGCGATTAATTTTAATACTCTCAATATAATATAGGAACCATTGGGTCTTTGTCGCCATACACATGAATACATTAAGTGTGTATTTTTTATGGACCCAAATTTCGTGATGAAGTTTATTCTAATCGCCTTGATCTCGTTTCATATATGGAAGCGTAAGTTCATTTTTAATATTCTATACAATGATTTGTTTTACTTTTAAAATTATGCATAATTAATCTATTTTTATTTTTTAATTATAATAATAATAGTGTGATGATGATGTATGATCAGTCGCCTTCGTAATTTAGGGCTCAAGATCCGGGTTAAATAAAGTGAACCGGATTAACATTAATGTAAATTTAATTTAGTAAATTATCAAACTAATTAATATAAAGAAATCATAATTGTAATACGTGATTATATTGTTAATCAATAGGTTCCGAGGCAACGAGATAATGACCATTGTGGACATTTTGTTTGTTGCTTTATAGAAGATATAATCCGCGCTTCTATAACGAATATTCCTCCCAATGTAAGTCAATTATTGATTTATTTAAATTATTATTGATTGAATAAAAATTCATACTATATTGATTGATTCGTTGTTTGCAGTTTGTCTATGAACGTGAGCTCAAGTCTTACTCTAAGAAAAGACTGGAGAAATGGAAAAACGATTGGACGGGGTACCTTTACAATCGTTTCTTATATTCATACGATCAATATTGAGAGAATGTTGTTTGAAATATTGGTAGCATGTAATTAAATTATATATTTGTGATGATATATATTTCATGTTTTTGGTGTATTGGACGTATGTTTATGATTGTATGTTTATATATTTCGATGTTTTGGTATATATATGTGGTTTATGGTTTTATTATAGGATTTTTGGTTTATGTTATATAGTATTGGAAATATATATAAGTTTTGGTTTATAGTTTTATTATAGGATTTTTAAAATATAAATTAATAATTTTAAAAAAAAAGATATTGGACAAATTTTTCAAATCATTTGCCTATGTAAAATAAAAAACGAATTAAAAAAATATATATCAGCTTGGACAGCGGTTATCAACCGCTGTCCAATCTTAAACTTCAAAAGCGGTTAAAAACCGCTGTCCAAGTGCTTTTCTTGGACAACGGTTTTTTATCAGCTGTCCAAGTCTCCAAGGTCATTTTTCACAGCTGTCCAAGTCCAAATGTGTATTAGTGATTAGGGATTGTATATAATTAGTGTCTCAATTAGTTGACCTGTCTTAATTGTATAGTTGACCGGATTGATTTATTTCCTTAGACCATCTCCAGCAGTTGGCTCTACTCAGGAGCCAACTCAGCACTACTCTATTTCAGAGCCAACACAAAATTTCCAGCAGTTTGCACTACTTTTTGCACTAAAATAGAATATTCTATAAAGATTCTTTTTTTTATGTTTTATATAATTATTTATACTTATAATTTATTTGTATACTTATTTCTAATTTAAATTAATTTTTATATGTAAATTTAAATAAAAAATAAAAAATTTATAAAATTGTGAGCAAATCAAAATTGAATATTCAACATAATATTAGAATGAAAATTTTAAATACAATAATAACTTAAATTACAACTAAAATATAATTTACCAATATGATTTTTTTTTAATTTAATCTATTTGTAGTAATTTCATGTAATCGCTCTCATTATTGTAATGCTTGTATCGTTTTATTATGTAATTACTTTATGTTATCTTTTCATTTTATGTGTGGTATTTTAATTCATAGCATATTATTTTTAAATTAATTGAGATTTTTAAAATTAACTATAATATTAATTTATTTTTTATTAATTGAATACAACAATAATCAATTTATTCCATATTACGTAAAAATAATAATTTAATTATATATAATATCACACGAATTATTCTAAATTATTCATATAAAAGAAGTTAAAACCAATTTTTTTAAAAAAAGAAATAAAAAGTAGCGCAACCCATTTAAATGCCCAATAATAAGCCATCAAAGCACAAAAAACCATCTGAAACTCCAAAATAGCGCAAGGATAGAGTTGGTTGTTGGAGCTGAAAAGTGGCGCTTGATGCTATTCCAACGCACTGCTGGAGTTGCTCTTATTCGTCTTGTAAATTACTCTTTAAATTAATGACTAATCCCACTCACTCAATTATCGAGTGATATTCAAATCCTTCACACACACTACTGATTTTCAAGATATTCATCGAGATAAAGAACCCAGAGATAATACCTATTGAGCAACAAAAATACCATCAATGCAAAAATAATCTTATTAATTTAAAATGAAAAAAGAAAAGAAAAGAGTACCTTCTTTATTCTTCCTAAACCAGCGACAATATTGTTTTCTTTCTTCGCCTTAAACGGGTTCATCTCCACACTCCTCCTTTCAAAGTACAAAAAATTAAAAAATCAGAACACTATTAATTTATGTTCAAAATTTCAAATTCAAAATCAGAGCACACATGTTTTCTTGAAAATCAGAAATAAAGGAGTACATTATTTCTGGGTGTCGACTGTCAAGAATCGAGCTTTTGTGTTGTGATGAATTTTCAGACTTTTGTATACATACATATTTAAAGTTGAAGGATGCACCCGGGTGCACCGTTCATTCATAGTACATTTTAGAAGCGTGCAACTTGTTATGATGAAAAATGCAACTTATTTACACATAAAAGTATAACTGTTAATATGAGAACATAATTGCATGCTTCTGTTTGAAATAGTTGCACGATTCTATTTTATATAGTTCGCTTAAAAATCTTACTATGAATATCACGGTCTTGACCCCACATACGGGCCTTCTACTTAAAGTTGAAATATTGTAGTATACAAATATACAGAATGATTCTCCGTGCTTCACCATCAAATAGTTTTGACGCATTTATTGAGTTCTCAAAAAAAAATTGGGTGCATATAAAAAAAAATAGGGAAAATTGATTTTTATTTTGTCCACTTTGATTTTCATTTTACTAATTTATGATTTTTTTTTTTTATCTTGATTTTATAATTTTACAAAATTTAATTTTTTTCGTTCTGTCATCGGCTATTGCAGGTGATATAATAAAAAGTCAAATTTTTTCAAGTTACAACACTAAAATCAAAATCCGTTAATTATGATTTTGATCCTGTAATTTTACAAAAACTTTTTAGTGATATTATCTGCTATTGTAAATAATTAGCCGATGACATGACGGAAATATCAAAATCAAAAATCGTAAATTGATAGAACCAAGATCAAAATGAGTCAAAATTACATTATAAAAAAATGTATTTTTCCAAAAAAATAACAACGTCTTGCTTTTTCTTTTTTTAATGGGAAGGCTCAGATGTCTTGTTTTATTAGTTTAGGGCTAATTTGCTCAATTTGTAAAGTTAGTGTAAAAAAAAAAGTTCAAATAATTCCAAATTGTATATGTATAGTTTTTACCACTTCTAGAGATTTAAATAAAAAAAGTCTCGTATCTTTGCACCTTTATTGAAAATGTCTCATATATATTTTTTTTTTTCAATTTAATCTCATATATTTTCAATTTGTGCCGATTTAGTCTCAAATCACCGGAGACCGGTCAAATTACCCCAAAACGATGTCGTTTTTGGCGCGTGGGATACACACGCCCCTAATTTGAGATTAAATCGGCGCGTGATACAGTGTTTCTCCGATCAAAATTAGGGGCTCGTGTATCACACGCGCCAAAAACGTCGTCGTTTTGGGGTAGTTTGACCGGTCTCCTGCGATTTGGGACTAAATCAAAGATAAATTAAAAATATATCTGACTAAATTAAAACACGCGAATATATCGGGATATTTTTTGATAAAAGTGAAAAGCTATTTTTGAATCATTTTAATTTAAATCCCCACTTCTATCTCAAAATTTTGAACGTAGCACCAAACTTAGTACAAGCAGATTTTACTTTAACCATTAACGCTCAATCGCATCTTCGACTGAAACCTATATATAAACCCTAATTTCATTTCCACCATTTCACAACTATCAAATGTTCACACGGATCTAGGGTCCTCCATTGAGTCTGTGATTATCCCTGATCCGTTTGCTGCCATTGATCTGGACCAAAAACCTCTTCGCCATCGGTGCCCTGATTGTCGTAGCCGTGAAGACGAAACAATCGCTCCTTTTTGGGCTAGAGAAAGGGGGAAATCGACCGCCTCTACCATTGAGGATTCGTCTTTGTCCCTGTAGGTTAGATGTTTGGACTTAATTAAAAACCTATACTTATAAATTTTGATGGAATGAAGGGTATTGCTGATTAGCATACTTGTTTTTACCTCAATCTTTTCCATTTTTTCGATTGATGAGATTGATCATAAGTCCTTTCCCTTTGCCGTTCTCTGGAGATGTTGATTGGAAGACTTCATGACTGAATTTGAATTTGTGTGGTGTAGGTCTCAACTCTTTTGTAAAAGCTCAGCAAATGGCTACCAATGATCCATTCAAGCGGTATTTACAATAACTTTAATTCATTTCTTTAATGTTGTTGATTGGCATTTGTTTAATCTTCTGTGTAACATATATGAATAGATTGGTTAAACTTGCGGCAAGGGCATTCTACGATGATATATCAACCAAAGGTGAAAACCAGTCAAAGCCTGGGAGAAGTGACAACAGAGGGATTGCTGTGGTTATTCTTGATGCTCTCACTAGGTAGTTTACCTTCTTTCTATCTTTCTGCCACAAATTATGGATATCTATATAGAACTTTATGTCAGTTCATATTTGGTGAATTATTTGAGTAATTGTTTGTCACATGAAAATTTAAAAAATTAGCTATTAATTGAGAAAAAATGGACAGAGTGAGTAAAGACTATGTTTAACGACAATTATGAAGTGTAAGCACTTATCTTGAGCACTATGCTTTATCTCAATCTAGAAAAAGAAGAGGCTGCTTAGTTTGTTTTCTGGACAGTATTTGAGCTTTATTTATGTTTATTTTGTTCAAATAATTGTTCGTCTACTTTGATCATTTTGTGTGATTAAAGTGCCAAGTTGTTGGATTTTTTTAAGTCTTCCCCTTCTGAACAATTTATACAATGGTTGGACTGAACATCTATGTGTTATCCCTTTATATTTGGTTTTCTAGACGTCAGTGGATTAGGGAAGAAGATTTGGCGAAGGACTTGAAAATTCATACAAAGCAACTTCGTCGGACTCTGAGATTCTTTGAAGAAGAAAAACTAGTCACTCGTGACCACCGCAAGGAGGTTCATTCTGCTGTTTCAGCATTGTGGCCTATATCCTTGTCTACTTTCTTAACCATTATTTTCTAGTCAATTTTTTACATTTTTGTGATGGCTAAGTCACAGTGATTATTATTTATGATTTTACTAATAGTAATTCGAAGTAGATACTGTTTCACGTGAATAGGTACATATTTTTATGCATATCATGCACTCATGCACACAACATAGAAAAATCTATATGAATAATTGTCTGTGTGTTTATACATAAATTATTACATTTGGACAAGCTTATACATGCATGAAAGTGCAGCATTTTGTTTTAACTTGCTTAGAATGTTGTTTTAATACTGACTTAAGAAACTGAAAGGGAAAGGAATATATCTATTTTGCAATCTAGGGTCCATCTGTTTATGCCAAAACCCTGACTTCTTGTAGAAAATCTCTCTGATCACAAGGACTTGATTACTCCCTTTCCTTGCTTGAAACTTATTCTTTAGATCTAGATAGATGTTAATTCATGTCAAAGAGGACCCTTGACTGTGAATGTAATGTGAGGTGCAATTTGGGCTAAAGGAAGGGAGGGCTCACCTTTAGTTTTTTTTTTGGGACAGGATACATCTTTAGTTTATGTTCTCACAAGTTGGAATAATTATTACCATTTTTGAAGTGGCAATGACACTAACGCATTCTGGAGAATCTGGATGACATTTCCCATTATCATCAAGTACTGCTTGTTTGATCATACCTCACGAGTTAGAATATAGAGATAGATTACCATATTGAAATGCCATTCCCTTGTACAGAACTTACCTTTAGTTGTTTGCAGCATAATTTTTATTTTGTAAATTTTTTGCCTTCTACATGTCATATATTTTCTGGAATTCATGTTTTCTTTTACTTTGTTGAAGTACCCTGGATTAGATCAGTTCATTAGGAGCCTGATACGCCACTTTAACCTAGCTTACTAAACGGTAAGTATTAGGTTTACTACCTCATTGATATAGTTTATCATTTGCAGACCTCCAAAGGTGCGAAAATGCACAATGCTGCAGTGGCTAACAGAGTTGATACTCAAAAATATGGAAGAGAAGGCGATGAAAAAGCTAAAATGCATACTCAGTCCTACTGTTGTCTAGATTATTCACAGGTTCTTAACTTCCCAAATCTCCATACATAGAAAATATATTGTTGTAGACTAGTCATATTAGCTATATGCATGGATTATCTAAGATATTTTGATAGAATACGTAAGCTCTGGCTTGAAGTGGGGCCCCCGCTAGTGGACGGTGGGTTCTGGTCCCCCGGATTAGTCGGTCCTTGGACCGGATACCGAGTCATCAAAAAAAAATTGCACTTGGTAATAAGGCCAACTAGGGAGGGTGTAATGGTTTTCTCATATTCGTGAAGACAATGAATTGTATAAGTTTTGTTGCTGATATTTATAATTAGAGAAACAAGAGTTTTGCTTCAAGGTGTTTAGACTAAGAAGTGGATTAGGAGAAAAGAACTGAGACTTGCTGCTAATTGTCTCAGAAGTTTGAAGAAAAATTAGGAATGTTGGTGGATGATCAACTCAAACTTGAAAATGATAATGCATTTTTTAAAGTGAAAAAAAAAAAAAAAAAAAAAAAATTGATCGTGTATTCAGGCTTTGACAATTTTGGAGAAATTCTTGACAGAATTTGTGCGACACTTCTGAAACATTGCTTGTGACTTGAGCATGTTGTGTAATATAGTGCAATTTATAGAGTTCTACATGATTCCATGTAATCTATTAATCTTTATTTCAAACAAGGAACTAAACTCAACCTAAAACAATCTTATATGGGCTGTAATATCTGTGGTGGAGTACATGAATCTTTTTGTTCAACTCAACTAAGAATTAGTTGTCAAGTTTGACATTATGTCAACAAATTCTAGTTGTAATTAATGAGTATCTCAACAATAAATTACAAATTTCTCCTGCTATTCTTTGAGAATCGATAAATTTTTATATGATTGAATTATATGGGTATAAAGTGGTTGCTAGTGTTGCTCTCTTGATTATTTTGCCGTTGCATCCATTCATTTATAATATTATACTTAGCATGAAGTTGATCAGTGATATATTATTGGATACTGTAGATGTATGACTGTTCAAATTAATTTCCTCTCAGATATATGATGTAGTGAGGTACAGGATACATCGCATGAAGAAAAAGCTGAAGGATGAACTGGATAGCAAAAACACAGTTCAGGAGTATATATGCCCAAATTGCAATAAAAGGTATCTTATTCTTACAGTTACTTGGGCTTTATCTCATGGTTTAGCCCCTTGAAGTATTTGAGATTTCTTTTGGCAGATATACTGCTCTTGATGCACTTCGGTTGATCTCCCCATATGATGAGTACTTCCATTGTGAAAGCTGCAATGGTGTCCTTGTGGCAGAGAGTGACAACTTAGCTTCTCAAGATTTAGGAGATGGAGATGATAATGCTAGCAGATGTCGCCATGACAAATTAAAAAATATGTTATCAAAGATGGAGGTTTGTCCTCTTGTTATTGTTATATATTAATTCACTTGGTATTTACTCAGTCCTCTTATCCTCTTTAACTGTAGTTTCCTGTGATTTTTGTTATTGTTGTTATATACTTTTCTATCTGTCTATTATATACATATACTGAACTGAAACTCTAATAATGCGCTCCTAAATTGTGTGGGTTTGCAGGAACAGCTGAAACCATTGCTTGATCAACTTGGGAGAGTTAAGGATTTGCCTCCACCTGATTTCGGAAGTCTTCAAGCTTGGGAAGTTCTAGCAAATGCTGCTGGCAGAGGTGCAAATGGAGATCCTAATGCTGACTCTTCTGCATCTTTACATGGTTTTGGTGGAACTTCTATGCCTTATCTTGGGGAGACCAAGGTCACTTTCTCTATTACTTCAGCTATTCTTATGCCTCTCTTCTCCTATTCCATGAATGACGTAATCTTCAATTAGGACCTATATGTATCCCGAATCATTCTAGGTTTGCATAGATACATGGCATAATTTCTAATAATTTGGTTTCATGCAAATATATTCCTGGGACTAATTGAATTTTAACCTAAATTGTTTTTGGATATCTGAATTATTTGTGGCATCATCTGAGAAGTGTAGAATTTCATTTTCAGATTGCAAAATTAAGTAGTCTATCACGTGTTTATAACGCTATACATACTACGCTATGTTATAAGCCAAAATATGCTACTTGGAACTCATATAGAATTAAGAATGGCTTGATTAAGAATTTAATTGCACACTGACACTGCTGAAAGTTGGTTAATGAAAGTGCTTATGATTGTTAAAGGAAATTTTCTCATTGAAGGAACTCTTGTGCATCTGTGAAACCTAAAGTTTGACTGGGCAGGTTGAAGTTTCAATTTCCGGTACTGACGAAAAAGATGTTAAATTACTCGACACAAAGACACCTCAGAAAGTGTTACCTCCATGGATGATCAGGGAAGGAATGAATCTTACAAAAGAGCAACGAGGAGAATCCAGTGCCGAGGCAAAGATGGGTGATAGTTCAATAGCTCCAGAGCTTACTGATGACAAAAAGCCAACTGTAAATGACAACAAAGAGAGTATACAGGTTTTCCATTTTTATAATACTTTTTGAATAACTACAATACTTGGAAGACCTATGATTTGTCTAACTTCGTTTTTGGTGTTTTGCAGGATGAATATGTTAAAGCTTATTACGCTGCAGTGCTTAAGTGCTATAATCAACAGGAAGAAACTGTTAAAAAGGAACCGGGAACGATTGATACTGAGGTCCAGGGTATGCCTCCATCCGAGCGCCAGGTTGGCATGAAGTCGAAACGTAATGATGATGAATGGGAAGAGGGGGGCCCTTCTACAGGTACAAATATCAATATCTACCTTTCATCTTTAAATTGTGACTTCTTATATGAGCATTTCTATTTAGAAAGAGTATCATTTTATATTCAACAATGTCTGACTTTTTTACCCTCTCAGGTAACACATCTGAACATTTCAAAGTTCACGACTTGACCGTAGAAGCAGAAGCCCCTGACGAAGATGAGGAAGAAGATGATGATGAAAATGACTGGGAAGATGGGTAAAGATCCGAGCTACATCCCGTCTCCAAACTAATATACTCTCACTACACACTTGTACCATGGATTTGGTGGTACACTTTCTTGATTACTCAAAGCATTGAAACTGATGCTGCATAGAGGTATTCACTATGTTTTTCTTACATTACATGATCATGCGTTGATGAGTACTCTTATACAAAAAATGATAGAATATTAACGGACTTTTGTGAAACACTTCTTTGTCCAATTTTTTTCCTCCAAATATAGTGTTGTGAAGGCATTTTTTGTTGCCCAATTTCTTCATCCAAATATGGTGCTGTGGTCCAATTTCTTGTTCCAAATATAATATTGTGATGCCACTTCTTTTTCCTCCAATATCTTCTTCAAGAATATAAGCAAGAGGAAAAATCATAAGCCCACCAAATTGAATACACGGATTACCAACACTGGCCCATAAGAGAAAAGTCCAATACCATTTTCTTTTCGAAATTGTACTTCGGCCCCATAAAGATATTTATGGTCCAATTGCATATTTATGAATTAAGCATGCTCGACGCAATAAAATAAAAGATCGAAATCAATTGCCGGTTTAAATAAGTTCTAAATGATTTTTTAAGGTTATCACGTTATGTAAGTTAACGAGTCTATTCGAATCCAAATCTTTACTAATATTATCTGTAATTTCGTTATCATTGGCTAAGACCCAGTTTTCATTTACATAAATTGGCATCCACATTCTTTTTTTTTTTTTGACGAAGCTAGTTTTTAATCTTGTGGACTCCATGGGTACGTTATCAACATAATCATAACTATTCGTTCTCCATTTTTCTACGCTTCACCGTCAATTTTAACACATATACAATAAAATATCGTAAATTCTCATATAAATTAATAATTAAATATTTTTGTTACAGTTGTCACCATACATCAATAAAATTATAAGATAATAATTTTTTTTGAGATCCCAAATCAGATATATATTATCCCTCTGAAACTATTTTAATAATTATTAAAAAATAATGATATACATATATATGATCACTTTATTCTAAGACAATTTAGTAAAATAAGAATCTATCGAAGAAAAAACTTCAAATCTATGTTGATCCCATCTTTAAATAATAGTATTAAATTGTGGTAAAGTGGGTAAAAAGTTATGAAGAGTTGTTGATCTTTGCAATGGTTGAATCATCCTTTGCTTTATCATCTTCCTAATTATGAAAATAATCCCTTTTAGACTCAATTAAATTATTTTCACCCTATGAGCAATTGATTCACATCCATTTTGTGGTGATATTGGAGAAAAAAATTAATAGTATTAAATAATATTGAATGTTGTTTTGATTTTCCGGCGAATTTTTGCGATTTTAAAATGAATATTTTTCGGTTAAATGATTGATAAATAAAATTAAAATCTCTATAAATTAATAAAATCCTCAGATTTCAAAATTATTAATTTATAGAGATTTTACTGTACGTGCATTCTCATATGCATACAATTAAATATTTTAAGTTACACAGTCACCATACATCTAAATAATATAATACTGAAACATGAAAAATGGAATCTGGTGACTACTATAGACGACCCTAAACTATTTCCTACAATAAAAGCGAACTCTCAAGAATTGAAAGCAATAGAGGTGGGGCCCCTTGAGATGAAAGCATGAAATTAACAGATGATTGTTGTGGTGGACATGAATTGGTATTTACGTGCGTAATGTGGCACAAATTTGAAACACTTCTTTCTTTCTAAATTCTCATGAATGGGTAATTGTTATTTAATGAATCTAGATCTTTCTTACATGTTTAACTCTCACAAACTTCTTTCCCCTGCCTCCAGATCTTGACTGTCAGACACTCATAAAGATATTTTTTAAAATATATGCAACTTATTTACTTAAAGATCTTTATTTGTTTCTGATGAATCGCTGCGTAATTATTTTTTTCATATATATAGTTACACAATTCAATGTAAATAAATTGTATTTTTTAATGTAACAAATTGTATGTTCTTAAAATACACTATGAGTACACGATGCATCTGAATTGCATACAACAATTAGCCTATAACTTTTTTTTTATTTTTTTTTGGCATTTAGGTCCCTGTGCCCCTGTCATTAGAGATGATAGGTTTGTAATCTTCTATCCATTTATTTTGTTTTCATATTTAGAATTATAATTTTTTGTAAGCACGATGATTGAAAAAAATTATGTAGTTTAAACCTCACTGGGGTAGGTTTAATTGTAGTTTCGTGTGATTTACCCATCTGTCCTATACATTTTATAAGTAATTATATAAGAGTAACATTTATTCAGTGTACAATTTTAAATGACATTTGTGGACGTAATACTTTTTTTTTTTTTTTTTTTTGACAAATTGTGGACGTAATACTTGTAAAAGAAGAAAAATCATGTGCCTAATAATGAACTAATTAAGTTGTTTTCCAACTTCTCTGACTTGCCAAAGCACAATTAATATTTTAATTAAGGACTAATGGTCGTCTAAATACTCATCTCACATCTACAATTAACAACTAATCCAACGGCTGACAAAACCATATTACACTACAGCATAGTTAGCGGGTCAATAATTGATAATTTATAGTAATTATTATACTCCATATAAATTATTAATTTTAACATGAAATATTATATTGGATTTTTAGGAAGTAATCTTTACCACAAATTGCTTATTTTGCAATATATTACAAGTCATTTACATTGAAATTCTGCTCCATATTATTACTCCTTATATTTGAAGATTGTTTTTCAGCCTTTTAATATATATTCCAAATAATAAAAAAAAAACAAGGAGAATAAAATAAGAATAATAAACATGTCACAATTATTATCAACTTTGCTGCATTTTAATTGGTAACAAATTTTATAATGTTATAAATATTTTAGATAAAAGTAAAACACTAGATTATAATAAAAATTGATTGAAAATGATCATTGAACCGCACTACTAGATTAATCCATTAGATATTATTTAAAACAAAAGAAACATTCCATTATTTTGTTGATGTCGACACTAGGACAAAAAATAAGTTATCTTATACTTATATACAAAAGAAATTCCCACTTAGTGACGATACAACTCGATGATCAAAGGAAATGGGAAAAAGATGAAAATGTTGCCTTACATTAGTGTTATGTTGTTAGATTTGAAATTTTCTTACAATAATTTGAGACGATACATAATTCGAGCATTGATGTTTTCACATTTTAGAAGGAGAAGAGTGTGATTTGTATTAATTTATACCCCGTCTCATATAAATTTTACTGAATTACTCCCTCCATCCCAGAATCATTGACACATTTGCCAAATTGGTCCGTCTCAAATTCGTTGATATATTTTTAAAGAAAAAAAATAAAAAACTATATCACTGTCAATTTTACTCTCAAAACATCTAAATAGTTACACACAATACCGTTACTCTTTCCACACTAAAGTTAACTTTATTCAATTTTATTTACACCACATGTTACTTCTACACCGCGGCCACCCCTTACAAGATCAACAACCCGTCGCTCCCTTGTTCGTTCCTTGGCTGCACCAGTCGTCCCTGCTCTCCCACAAGGATGGTACACAGGTGTTCTGAAACAGAGTGAAAAGAGCGGATAAGGGTCCCTTCGACGAATTTCGGCTATGACCAATGCCCCACTAGCTGAATAGGCGCCTGGAACTTATACTATGGGGGTGTTTGGTTCACGGGACTGAATTGATTAGGTGTGATATGATTGAGTGGGATTGAGTAAGATTTGATTGACTTGTCTGGATTTGTTGAATCAAGATATGCGTTTGGATTGTAGGATTAGATTGATAGATTAGATGGGATACATATTGAAATGTCATAAACATCCTTAAATTGAATTGAAACAACCACACTTCATTCTTGTGAATCTATTCAAACAATAGAAGGACAATTTGTAATATTGGATTTGGGATATGCTCTATCCCACCTTTCACATGAGATTGATATATCCATCCATGGAGGGATTTAATACATTTTCTACCCGAGCTTGAAGTATATCATGTGCTCTCATCCCGCAAAACAAACAGTAGATTTGTTGGGATTAAAATCCTAATCATGGTCTATCCCGATCAATCCCGCGAACCAAACGGGACCTATGTGTTTTGTAGGTCGAGTTGGATTAAATAGAAAAGGACACACATAATAAAGAGATACCATCTATACCCAAATCCAAATTGATGTGTTATTACTTTATTATTTAATCCTCACCAAATAATAATTTATATTAATAAAAAAATTTCACATTAAATTATGCAAACACAATTTTTTCTATTAAATATCAATTTAATTAAACTAAATCGATTCATTTAATTTTACCATTTGCTATAGGGAAACCTGGGGGCTGGGGCCATTTGATCAGCCACACAGTTCCTGTTGGGTCCACAGAAAACAACACCTACTTCAAAAAAAAATCCCCTGCTATATATATCCCCATGATTCCGCTCACAGATCACACACAATATATACATCTCTGAATTCAGAATCTGTCCCACCATATATGAAGCTTTTCCCGGAATTCGGATCCTGTTGGGGCGGCGCACCAATTAGTCCAGCGGCGGAGGTCGCCGCCGCCGATGAGCGGCAAACGGCGGAGCAACGAGTGTACAGCCACCGGAACAGAAAGCTAGTGAAAGTGAGGCCCGGCGGCGGCGGGGCAGCTAATTGGAAGCCGAAGCTTAACGCCATCTCCGAGAATATTCCGATGACGGATGTGAACGGTGGCGGCCGGAATGTACGGCCGAACGGAATCGGTAACAGAAAGGCGATGAAAGTCAAACCTAAATCTGCACCATCGCTCGATCGTGCAGAGGACTACCACTACTGGTGAGTAATTTTTATCATTTTGCCCTAATATTTTTTTAAAACAAAAGTTTAGGGCGTTTTGCTAAATTGTGCATTTTGATTTTGTGATTTCAGTAAACCTGCACCGGCAATGGCTATTCCGGCGTTTTCTCCGATGTCGTTTATGTTCTAGCAGGGGCGTTCTTCTCTCATGAATCATGATCAGCTCAAAAATTGAAAAAGGAAAATTGTATACTGCTAGGGATTTTTTCTTTGTAATTTGGAATTTGTCGTCGAAATCATGTTTATGATGAATCGAGCAAATATTTTTAGAGAAGTAATTATTATTGTTATTTGTTGCTTGGTTGTTGAAGAGTATAAATGTCAATTCGTCACTATATTGCCTTATATGTTCATGTGACCAAATATGACGTCTGAAAATGATTTTTTTTTCCTTCTTTTAAGTCTGAAATGGTAAATGGTGCGGTGTAATAAGTCTGATTTATTGTGGAAAATGGTTATAATTTCAATTTTCAAGTAGCAAGGGATGGATAAAAGATGATCTGAAAAACACATTAATGAGACTAATACTGGAATGAACATAAGTAGGCATCTTAGATTGTTGACTTGATACCCTTGTAAGTTTAACTGTTTATTCTTCTCCTGTAAATTCGAACTCTACATTAGGCGTGTTTTGAAACACTTAAAACAGCTTTCAGAAGCACTTATTTTCAAAGCTCATTCTCACAGTTTTTGAAAATAAGTAATTATGAAAACTGTTTTAAGTATTTCAAAACACACCCAGTATATTCTTATACCTACCTTGAATTCTGTGAAATAAAAATTTTCTTGCTCGATCAATTTTTTTTTAATAGAATATAAGTACTATAATTATTATTTTTTAATAGAACAAAAAAACTGTGCAATATATACATATCCAATGAACCATGATGGGCCTGGCCCGTGTTGCTTAACTTTCGTTCTCAAAATATGTTCAAGACATGGCCCATGTATCAATCCAAGAGCAATTGCGCATCAACTAATATCTTTAATTAAAAAATCTTGAAAAAATGAATTAATTAACATTTACCCCATTTAAAGTGTAGTACCCAAATTATATTTAATCATCACAAAATCATCTCATGCAAGTGTCCTTAAAAATCTCTAAACATATCAAATTACCCTTTCATTCTCGATCGAGGATCTTTTTTTTTTTTTTTGCGTAAATGTATTTAGCTCATATTGTTGCAAAAATAAATTGTGGCACAAAGTTCATCTATAAAGGCTCCTATTTTAATTAATAAGTTGTTTAATTTTTATTATTCGTCTATTACAATTATTAATAGACAAAAACTCATATGAGACGATCTCATATATAAGACGCGATATAAATTAGCTCAAATCAACACCCATCTCTTCCAAAGTCTTAAGACGTCATGCCCAAATTACACTCTATCTCATCATGAGACCGTCTCACGCAATCATGACTTTTTACAATATTAATTAACAAACTATTTGCAATCATTTTTTTAAACAAAAAATTCCCAAATAGTATATGTAATCAGATTGCCTCGATTACTATTGTCAATTATATTTATAGAATGTACCCCTACAATATTGGCGTCGTCCCTCTCCAAATCTCCATTCCCCACCACTACCATCCGATGAATCTCATCCAACGGCTGGAAAAAAATCCTCACCAATTTCAGAATAGACGAAGAGTCCGCACGGCGTCGTTTCGTTTGCTGCACAATGTGCGACCATACAGACAAATTCATCAGAATTCAGAAACGCGCGCCTGCTGCATGTATGTCCAGCCTGTCCCGTTCCGCCACGTGTCCCAACTACCAGAATTTTTGTGCGTGTGCGCATATATACATACATCTATACATACATTATATGAGTAGGCAAGCTTTATCCATTTCCACTCTCAGAGCACAACAGAAATGGATGAACAATTTCAGTATCAGCCACCGTCGGGTCGATCGCTGCTAGTCGGCGGCGAAACTCCTTCCGCTGCCGCCGATGAGGCTTACTACAGCGGCGTCTGCGCCGGTCTCAGTTTCCGATCTCTGCTCACCGCCGATTCCTTAGAATCGCCCCCAGAATTTCCCCAAAACCTCCTCAAATTGCCCAAATCTGAACCGCTTTTCGCCGTCGACGCACTGCCGTACAATTTCTTTTCGTCTCACCACCAGCAGCAGCAGCAGCTGCCTAATCTCCTCTCCTACGAGCCACCGCAGAGCACCGTCGCCGTCGATTCTCCGAAGCTAAACCCTAGATCTGGAACGGCATCGTACGGGAAGAAGCCGCGGAGGCGGCAGGCGAGTAAGATGAGCGACAAAACTCGATGTTTAGAAAAACTGCTTCCGTCGGGTAGGAATATGGACATGGGGACGGTGCTCGAGGAAGCGCACAAGTACATCAAGTTCCTCCAGGCGCAGGTTAGCGTGCTGCAGTCGATGCCTCGCGAGAGCGCCGCCGCTAATTTTAACGGTGCATCTGTCGGCGGAGATTTGGGGAGGCTTAGTAGGCAACAGCTGTTGCAGGTGGTGATGAACTCCCCGGCCGGCTCAAACGCAGTTTTACTCGAAAGGTTGCTGCGTTTACTCTGTGGAACAGTTGCTTTTGCTGAAGAAGAATGCTGAGAGTCGTCAGATGATGCCAGATTCTGCAAATCCTAATTCCTTCATTCCATGGAATGGTGATTTTGTAAAGAGTAATTCGTCTTCGTTTTTTGGGTATTAACTAATCTTTTTGCAGGGATATGGTTATAGATATTTTAGTATGATAGATGATGATCACTTGTTAATGAAGATGGAATCTAGAAATAGTATATTTTACAGAAAGCAATTAGGTGACAATGTGAATTGAACATTTTGGGTTTCTTGTTAATTTGGTGTAATCTTTTGGGATATGATCTATGATGGAAATCAAGAGTTGGTATACTTTACCGTTTACAAAAGAGTTGAGGAAATGTGAATTAGCATTTTATCTTTCTTCTAAATTTAATTACAACATGTAAAAAAATGGCTTTTTCAATCCAATTTGAGCTTATTTGCATTTAATTGTCCTAGATTTATGAATTTTAAAACATTAAACTATAATACACTCAATCTATAAAGCTACTGTTCTTAAAACGCATCCCCCAAAATTATGGGCCTAAAAAAATATTTTCCCTAATGACATTCTGTATATTATAACCGTAAAGTAAAAGGAAAAAAACACAGTGACATAGAAGATACTAATTATTAGAGTAAAAAATGTTTACAAATGTCATGTTTTTAAATATGCCATACGATTAATTACTACATATAATAAACTAACAGAAGAAGCTAAAACTGGAAAAAGGAAAACTGAAATCAGCATATATTAAGGGCTTCCATCCTCCGAAATGATAACGTTCTGGACATATAAACGACATCATCCACCACGTTAAAGTTATTGCGGACGCTACTAAGGATCTTTTCATTTGCCACGAGATTTTTTGTCAAAGTCCCAAATGATACCTCCATCCTCTGTAAGAACAACAAACAACAGAGACGTCATGAATACAAATGTCCATTAATCATGAACTCACGAACTTCCAGTTTTGAATAATAACTGAAATTCCTAGACTAAAGTGAGACAACAGCTCAATGGTACCTAATGAATCAAATAAATGATATTGAGCCAAACAAATACCTGCAACTTTTTTGTTAATCCAAACTTCTATGAGCATTCCAGCGCCAATTCCACCAGCTATACATGCTCCATTGATGAGAAGAGTAGATAGGAGGGATCTACGAGGAAGGAAATAATATTCCGGAATTTGCCTTATCCTTCTCTTTACTCTCTTCTTTGTAACAACAACATCACCAGAAGGCCCAGAACCACTGGTTATCGAATCTTCAAAACCTTTCCACTTCGTTGACTTCAATAGATCTTTTTCGGAACCCATCGGCCTGTTACTCAGAACTCTGTTTCAGATTCAACAAAATACAATCAAATTGAATATAGCCACAAGGAAGGTATACACTTTAATGAAAAAGCATAAATATTGTTGCCCCAATCTCGAACTTGAGTACTGAATAAGCAAGTGCTTATGTAAATGATCATGAAGCAGGAATTATAGATCGTTCGAGTATTACACGAGGTTCAAATCCAAGTCCAACATATATCGTATCGACTAGTGATTGAATAATAGATCTTCAGTTAAACAAAGGGGGTGCTTGGTTCATAATTATTCAATGGGAATGATAGTGAAAATGAATATTGGGTAATTGTGGTGTTTATGAGAATAAAAGACGACCAACTCACCTTCATCATACCTTAATCATTCCACTATTCCTCAACCAACAATCAGTTTTTGTCTCAAATAATACCAAGATTAGAGCAATACACTAACAATGTAACCATTATTCCCACTGTAATTCTCTATTCGCTGATGCTCATTATCATTCCCATTGAAGAACTTGAACCAAGAACCTCCTAAGTAATCAGAGTTTTGGTGTTCACAAGATACGGATGAACTTTATTCGAGATAGAGATAACAGGAAATCACATAACATTGTGCTACATATCTTTCCAATTCTCAAATTCTTATTTTAATCTAGCAAGCAGTCAATATGATGTGTATCAATTCAATTATGCAAAGGCCCACAATACATGAGAGCAAGAATTCAGTTTAGATGAACTAAGTGTACATAGTTTAATTCTTTCTAAATGACACCATCTTTGAGAAAGAATACTCCACACACACCCTCTCTTCCTCTGTAATTCACTCAAACTTTCAGTTTATAATGGATTATATTTCTGGAAAATGCAGTTTGAGTTCATATCTGGATCGAATCACAGTATTTCCATCATCTCCTGTTCATCACTCAGATTAATATCCTCCAACAGGCTGTCAATTAGCGATCAACATCAATAGAGTATGTGAAACCAGATCAATGATATTACAACTACTTTAAGCAAGGCCTATCACAATAAATCCACAAATTGAATTCCTTCAACTTACATGTGAAGAAATTTCAAAATTAAAGGAACAAATCCGCGATAGAGTTATTCACAGATGTATGGAACTAATTATTCGACCACCGCACGACCACATTAAAGATGTAGGCAAAATACAGGAATCGGATTCTCTATTACCCTATTTTAAATACACTATTAAAACATCTCAATATTCGGAATAAAAAGAAAGGTAACCTCGATTTCTATGCCAGATATACCGCCGCCGCCGCCGCTGCCGGAATCGTATGCTGTAAATTGTGAATAACTTCAACGTGAGAGTCTGGAGTTGGGGTTTTAGAGAATGAAAATGAAGAACGAAATCGGGAAAAGCCCCTTACTCTTAGCTTAACTGGGTCGGATAGCCCAACTCCAACATGATACTTGACCCGAAATCTCTGGGCCTTGTGTTGATAGACCCGATTAACATCTGGATGGAGCCCAATTTGATTGGGCTAAGTCCAGCCTTCTTCAATTATTAATAAATAAATTTGAGTGGATCTGTAAATATTTCAAAATGAAAATATATCCTAATAATTTAATTTATCAAATTGTCGATAATCAAATAATTTTATTTTTGAAACCAATCGAAGAATTAATACGAATTTGATTGTTTTTTTTAAAGATGATTTATTACATTTTTAAGTTCCTTCTACCAACGGGGCACATGACACATCTTTTTAATTCACTATCGATCGGAATCGTAACCCAGTGGCGGATCCAGAATTATAAATTTGGGGATACAATTTTTTTAAGGTTACATTTGAGTACTTATTCCTAATTATACATAATGAAATATAATTTTAAAATTTAACATAAGGTATACAAGGGGGGTACATTTCATTTTGGGGGTACAACGCACCACAACGGCAACACCACCACCACAAGAACATTTTTTTCTACTTATCGATCGAAATCGTAACCGCACCATAACGACAAGGGTCTTAGGTAGTAGAGTTTTAACCACTTGAGATATCCACATTTAACAATCTTATGGTTTTTTTAAAGGGCTTCTACTTAATGCTTTAATTGAAAACAAAAACTCATATGAGATGGTCTCATATATGAGACATAGTATAACCAAACACAAATCACACCCACCCCTTCCAAAATATTAAACCATTAATGCCCAATTTATATTATATTTCACCGTGAGATAGTCTCATGCAAGTGTGTCTCTTAATTGAATTCATTTATCTCTTTCCTATTAAACCACAATGAATGAACTGCAATAATTAATGAATTAATTTTTTTTGTAATCAATCATAAGTCACATCATCATATTATAAGATTTTATTATATTAGAACGAAATCAAGGCTTATTTAGACTCCATTCCTTTTATTTTTGCAAACTAGACTCCTTCCTATTAAACCATAATGAATGAATTGCAATTCATTTTTGTTAATTCGACATTTTTCCATCTATTTTTAGTTACATCTTTTTTTTTATAGAGGGATTTTTTTTTTAGTTACATCTAGGGGAGGGAAATTTAAGCATGTCATTTTTTTTTTTCAAATTAATGACTAACTAATGAAAGTGAAGTTGACCAAGTAAATGCTAGATTGAAAGTCTGTACAATGACTAACTAATTAAATAATTTGAAATTATAGAATAAAATCCACAAAACTAGTGAGTGTTATAATGAAAAATCCCCAAATTTATTTTTTCCGGTGTAAATCAATTTGCTTCTAAATTTATTCAAAAGTCCTAATAAAACATCTCATGCATTAAACCAAATTCCCTTACCATGTTACAAAAGATGCCTAACTTGCAGTAGCAACACTACTACTTAGTTGGCTTATACCCTACTTTTCTTCTTCCCCTATGCCAAGAATCAAATGAGCAATTAAATTAAAGAAATTAAGGTAAAAAAGTTGGCATAAAAGCAAAATAAAGTCACCCCTCATTGACAAAAGAAGCTTTTACCAAGAATCATCCAACTATATATATACTTAAATATTTACTTCTATGCTTCTATATATATTCATTCATATGATCCAATCTCCTTCATATTTTCTCAATAATAAAAAGAAAGGCTAGCACTCTTCTATTATACACAAAACAATTAAGAAAAAAAATGGTAAAAATGATTGGCATTTTTGCATGTTTCTTGGTTGTGGCATTGGATGTCACAGCTGGGATTCTTGGGATCAAAGCTGAAGCATCTCAAAACCAGGTGATTTTTGCATAATTGATATTCGTAGAGGAATCGAAAGCGTTGTCTTTACTCGTGCGTTGTCTTCTGACTGTTGTCTTTTTGTTCCGTTCATTAGGAGAAGCATGTGAGGTTGTGGCTGTTCGAGTGCAAAGAGCCGAGTCACCACGCCTTTGTGCTCGGTTTATTCGCAGCAATTCTTCTTGGTATAGCTCATGTTCTTGCCAATTTGGTTGGAGGTTGCGCAAATTGTAGTCGAGACGAGCTGCAGAAAGCGTCTCCCAGCAAGAAGTTGTCTATGGCTTGCCTTGTTTTCACATGGTATGAACATGTTTCTTAGTCTCTTTTAACAGTATGGAGAATTCAGAGGATTTGATTGATTGTGTAATGAACTGAATCAAGTCGAACACACAGTTGTTCAAGCTTGTTTTATATTTTAACAAGCTTCAAAACTTATGTTTGAGCTTGTTTGATGACTAATCGATCAAACTTGAGACGAGTTGAACAATATCTCTTTCAAATCGAATTCAAGTGATCATTTAACAAATCCTAATAGAATTGTAACATTTTTCAGGATCATTTTAGCTGTGGCTATGACAATGCTGGTAATAGGGACAAAATCAAACCACAAATCAAGAGCATCATGTGGATTCACACACCACCATTTCCTATCAACTGGGGGGATTCTATGCATGGTTCATTCCCTCTTTGCAGTTGCTTATTATGTCACCTCAACTGCTATGCTTAATTAACATCTCACTGCAATATCATTTTCTTCATTTTTCACCCTTTTCTTCCATCTTTCAATTACACTTTTGTTAATCTTTGATCAATTGATACCCTTTTTGATTGAATTGCCTCAGCTATTGTCACCTCTGTAATACTAGTTTCTTAGTTCACTCATGTTGTTGCAAAAGTTCTTTTGATGATTTATTGAAATACTAGTTTTAGCCACCAGTTTTACATCATTTTGCGGTTAACATCTTATATTTCAATCTGGATTTACCCATCAAGATTCAACATTTACCTATTTACATTGTGAGCTTTAATGGGGATTTGACATTAATCTGCAATTCTATCCTTAAAAAACCAATTAATCAGCAGTAGCCAAATAAAAGTGGACGGAACAAGAAACAGAGTATTAAAAAATAAGTATATTTAGAACTGGCATTATCACAAAAACAAACACAACTTAACTATGAATATAATTAAAAGTTGTAGAACACATCAAAACACAATTTTTTGGTATCTTTTATTTGAAGTACTAGTTTTTTATCACTATCATCATCTATTCAAATCAGTATTTCATATTGTTCTCAATACACACCGCTAGTTGATTAACCAGACCATCTAATACGAGATGAAATGTGAACTAAGAACACTATCAAAACATCAAAAGAAGAAAAATCACCAGGTTTATAAACTTCTTATACAAAAACAAGAATACATAAAGCCATTTAACAAAAACACCATGCTTTTACATCTCTAGTGTGAGGCGATTGCACAAGGAGTTTTTCCATGGAATCCATGGCTTTTCAAGATGCAATATTTATCCATTAACATAGTATGCTTTAATGGTGTTTTGACAGTGAAGTCATTAATCACTATTTCCATCCTAATAACCAATTAATCAGCAGTAGCCAAATAAAATGGACAGAACAAGAAACAGAGCTTTCTAAATAAGCATATTTATAACTGGATTTGTCACAAAATCAGAACTTAACAAAGAACAAACTAAAAATTGCACAAAACATAAATAATCTCCGTTATCCGGATACTAATATAAAGGATCACCTGCAGGTGTAAATCCAGCAAAAATGTTAACTTTGCAGCTGCAAATCAACTATCATTCATTTGATTCAAACCCAATTGAGTCTGTTCTTTCATCAAAGCTAGCATCTTGTTATTCAGCTCAAGCTCTTCCCGAAACAATTGCCTCCACTTCTGATTCAATTCATTCGCCTTCGAATCCCCAATCAAACTCGCCTTTTCCTTCAAAAGATTCACCGATGCCTCCGAAATCAACAGAGAGGGGTTGATCCCCCTCATGTTAAGAAAAGACGAGCTCAAATAAGGGTACTTTGACCAAAACTCTCCTTCTTCTTCATCATCATCATTCTCTCTTTTCACTTTCTCTTCAATTTCAGCCTTCACAATTTCCTTCTTCACATTGCCATTCTTGGAAGCATCTTTCTTCGCATTCCCATTCCCATTCCCATTCTTGCCAGAAACAAAGCCATTAGCAGCAGCAGCATCATCGCCCCATATTTTCTTAGAAAGCTCAAACGACAAATCATCATGCGGTTTGGAGAAAACAGGGTCCGGACTTTTCTTCAAAGCATTCAAGAACCTCTTTCTCATCCTATTAATTTTAGTCCTCAACTGAACCTTACTGAAATCCCCTGCAATTTCCCCTTAATAAAATTGTAAATCTCCTCCGAATTGTAGTCATGCCCTTTCGCCTTCCTGAAATCAATCACCCCATTCAGAACAGCAATCTCATCCTCGTCACTCCACAGCCTCGCAATCACCCCACCAGGGGTAGAACCGGAAGTTTTCTTCTCTTCCTTATCCTTTTCCCCAGTTTTCGCCTTTTTGCTGCTTCTAGAAAGTTCCTGACTCTCCTCACGCTCCTGGTGCGTGCGTTTTGCAGGAGACGCAGCCGGCTTAACGATCGGCTGCATCTTGTAATCGGAAGGAGAGCCGTCCGATTCAGCCTCGGAATCGGACACTCGGGAGGTTGATTTTGATTTTGGTTTCGAATTCGATTTCGAATCAGATTTGGGGATTAGGGCTTGAGGTTTAAAGGGTTTCGTAGTTACCTGATTTTCCTCCTCCTCCTCCTCTTCTTCTTCTTCTTCAGATGAGCCCTCCTCTGTTTCGCCTGATTCTTCTTCCGAATTCTCTTCTTCTTCAGAAGATTCTTCTCTCTTTTGTTCCTCTTTCGTTGCTTGGCGATCCAGAGCTTGGTTTCTGGGAGCCATGGCCGTCAATTTCTTGCTGTGTGATTTGAATTGTGGTGAATCTGATGGAGAAAAAAGCGTAGGGTTTTCGAGATTTTATAGTGATGTTCGATTGTGTAGTGGATCAAATCAAAAAAAAAAAAAGGAAAAAACAAGTGGGTGGGCCTAATTGGGTTAAATTCGATTTTTTTAAGCCCACAAAATTTAGTTTGAAGTAGGTTAAAATTGGTGTGAAATCATTTTCGATTATGATCTGTTTAGTTTGAAATACGATAGAATTAGAACGAATTTAGTAACTTATTTAAAATGGACATGTTTTGCTCGAAGTCCGCTAAGATCGAACTACTCAAAGTCGTTAATACTATTCATCGATTAGATTTGTGGTAAATTATAAATATTAATGACCCGAAAAAAAAGTGTATGATTTTTTATATTTTATACTCCCTCCGTCCAGGGATGATTGCAACACTACTTTTGAACCGCAAACCAAGACAAGTTGACTTTATTGAATTTGAGTTGAATAAAAAAGGGGCAGTGTGGGTATTTAAAGGTGGAGATTAACTTTATTATTAAAGTTAACCTTCACCCCTAATTAAAACCTGCAATGATACTGTGAGTGGTGGCTAGAATTACATGAATTTACATGAATTTATCACATCCAGATCACAATTCAGCAAGTACACAAGTAAATATTGCAAGTTTAGACATGATATGAACCCTCAGAACAATTTCATCATTGGGTTAAGCCCAATGATGTAAATTCAGCCTCCTAACTCACATAAATGTGAGTGGTGGCTAGAATTACATGAATTTACCAAACATTTATCACATCCAGATAAGAATTCAGCAAGTACACAAGCAAATGTTGCAAGTTTAGACATGATATGAACCCTCGGACCAATTTCATCATTGGGTTAAGCCCAATGATGTAAATTCAGCCTCCTATCTCACATAAATGTGAGTGGTGGCTAGAATTACATGAATTTACCCAACATTTATCACATCTAGATCACAATTCAGCATTATATCAAGCAAATATTGCAAGTTTAGTCATCATATGAACCCCCTGAACAATTTCATAACCAGCAAACCCCATAGAAACCAATATATCAGATAAAATCTAGTCTCCTAAACTAGGAATCTCCTAGTGGTGACTAGAAATTAACATGTAATCATCAAATGAAACCAACAAAACATAAATCGAGTACCTCGGTTCAGGAAGAAACATGCATAGCAATTCAAAAGTATGTCGTTTCATTTCATCGCTTTGATGGTGGGCATACGGATCATGGCAGGTGGATCACCCTCGTATTCGGCCAACTCATCGAGGGTATCGGGTGCCCTGTAAAAGTACCCATCCCTCTTGTATGGAACCAAATCGGGGGCGTCAACCAGCTGAGGGGGCGGTTCATCAAAGGCGGATTCGAGAACCATTGATTCCAAGCACAGATCGGGCTCAAACTCACCAAAATTGGGAACCATGGATTCATCAAAGGCGGATTCGGGAACTATGGATTCATCATCAAGATCGTGCCGAATTCGAAATAAATCGGCCATTTTTTCCTCTGAAGCTTCAACCACTTCGGACTTACCTTTCTAAAAAATGAACTTGGCGAATCAGAAGGTGTGGGGGGGGGGGGCTATCGGGTGCGACCATGTCGTAAAGAGAATCAACAATTTTAAGATTCATTACAGTGGGGAGAAAGAGAGAGAGATGGAGCGAAAAATGGAGTATTAGGGTTTCAACTTTCAAGAACATTCAAGGCAAAATGAGTGAGAGAGAGAGAGCTGCTGAGTGATTTAGATATTAGGGTTACATGAAATGGGCTGGGGGAGTAATTGGGCTGGGCGGTTTTATTTAATTGGGTTTGGGTTAGATTTGGTTAATTAGTGTTTAGAATAATTAAGTAGAGCTGATAGGTTTTTAATTGAGTTGAAAGTGAGTGACAATTTTGAAATTATAGTGATGTTGTGAGGGTATTAATATTGTGTGTTATTTCCTTTTTAGGAGTGTTGCAATAATGTTGGGACGTTCCAAAATGACAAGTGTTGCAGTAATGTTGAGACGGATGAGATAGTGATTACGGTATGTGAGTCCCTTTCAATGTTCGATAAAGAGTAAGGGACCCACTTTTCTAGTTGGTTTAAATTCGTTTTTTTATCCAAATAATTTAGCTTGGATTTGGTTAAAATTAGTGTGAAATCATCTTTAGTTACGAATTTTTATTTATGATTAACAAAAAGAAGTGTATGCTTTTCGAGATCTTATAGTGATTACGGTATGTGGGCCCCTTTCATTGTTCGATAAAGAGTGAGGGACCCTCTTTTCTAATTCATTTAAATTCTACTTTTTTATCCAAATACTTTAGTTTGGAGTAGGTTAAAGTTGGTGTGAAATCATCTTCAATTACGATTGTTATTTAAAATTCGTTTGAAATAAACTAGTTTAGTAATTTAATTAAACCTGTGTGTTTTTACTCGAACTTCCCTAAGACAAATCTAATTAATGTTTTTTATGCAACTACAACTATTATTATCGCATTCCTTAAAAAGTTGTCAATTATTGTTTGAGTTCGTTTGCTAGACAAAAATTGGATCAACGGCCGTCATAGACTCATAATATTTAAGGAAAAGAAATAAAGGAAATAATATTTTCTCTGTTTTTATTTTTAATACGTTATAATTTGTGCATACTACATAATCATATAATTGGACAAGTATAGAACCATACAATCATACATCAATCTATGGGACAATTATATACTACTACATCTTAAGAACAATTCAGATTTCAGAGGGGAAAAAAGAAGGTTATAAATGAACCTCACAAAACCATATGAACAGGTGTATATACATACATACAACTTTTTTTTGACAGGATATACATACATACAACTAGTTCATATCTAAGAGGAAAATCATTTCAACTTTTTCATCAATTCCTTTATATTTGTACAAAAAAGACGCACCATAGTAACTCTCAACACATGTTAGTTTTTTTTTCCTTTTTCTTTTTATGGCTCTCTATCATGAAACTGTTACAGCCCCCAGTTAAAAGACTATGTGGGGATCTTCAGAACCGAATCTCATATCTGTGTAAGATAAATGTACTCCCATATCTACGAAAAATCGGGTATTATACCTTAAGATCAGGCTTCATCATCTGAACTGAATTCATCATCTTCCATTTGTCGAGCCCTCAACGCTGGAAATAGCCGTTGCTGGATATCACGTGCAGATTCAGACGATGACTCATGAGACGGCGAGTCATGAGACTGCGACTCATGAGACGGAGAAGGAGACAACGATGCTACAGCATTTTTCCTTGGCGTCTTTGATGGCATTTTTATCGAGTTCTTCACATTTAAGCAAGTCTTATCCACCATTACTAAGAAATCACGAACAATCACGAACAAATGAACTCCTTCGTCCCGCCCTCCCTTTCCATGGAAATAATCCCCCGTGCTCTTCACCATATCCATTATCCTCTTCTCTTCATCGACCAGCAATAAAACTTCTGGTTCACATTCATGCACAAAGCTAGTAAGAGTATCAAGAAACTCACTCTCTTCCCCCAAATCTTTCATCTCTTTTTCAAGAAACCCTTTTGTCTTCACGCGTGCTTGATTCAGTTTCGACACTGAGTCACTCAGCATGTCATTGTCGATTAGGGCTGCCTTTTTGACGTTCTGGTGCTCGTTGCTAAGCCCGGAGACGACCTGAAGGCCGAGGTTTCGGTGATACTCTTCTGTTTCGTGGGAAGAATCTTCGTAAAGATCTTCTGTTCTCACACTGGACATGCTTGAGCTGTCTTTTAATTTACGAGCAGCGCGTACTCCTTCACCACGGATTATTTCGTGGACAACAAAATGCAAAAGTGTCGTCTTTCCATCTGTTCCTTTCACATCAGATAGTTTCAAGAGTGTTTCAAGCTTGAATGCCTGAGCACCGCCTCGATAAGTTCCATCGTTCATACGGTTGCCAGTTTTGAGAACAGCTTCCAAGAGTTTTAGGAAGAGTCGGCTGCTTCTCAGTTCAGTACATGCTACCTGAATTCAGGGGATAATCATAATACACTGTTAACATTCACATAAGCATTTTCAACGAGAATGATAACGGGAATCCTCGAATAGTGAGTTATAATAAATATGAGGGTTACATTGTTAGTTTATTGCTCTAATTTTGGAATAAGTTGAGACAAAATATGATTGTTAGTTGAGAAAGAGTGGAATATTGAGGGGAAATTATTAAGGGGGAGGAGGTAGTTAATCAAAATGGGATAATGATTAGCTTATTTTGTGTGTCATTAACCCATATGAAGGTGAATTAATCATCTTTTATTCTCATATTCATTTCCATTATCATTCCCATTGACGAATTATGAACCAAGCGCCCCCTAATATTTTATTTGCACACAAACCTCTAAAGTTGCAAAGGAGACTTTGATGGAAGAAAGTTCCTCCTGGAATGTGCTCATGAACAACAACGATTCCATACGCTTAAAGGCGAATGGAATGTCCACCAAGCCCTTTAGGAACCTCTCTGCTGGGCCAAGTTGAGAAATTTCTCCACAATACAACCTAAGTTTTAGTTCTTCATCTGCTGTTGGGGCCATTTCCAATAGAGTTTGGATGAATTCTGCTGGGAGCTCATTACCTGATCAAGATTATAATACTCAAATACATCAAGAAGTTAAACTGATTCACAAAGGCTCGAATAGACAAGATGATACACCCAATTCAACGTTTGTGAAAGAAAAACCAAAGCTAAAAAGTACCTTCTTTGAGGGCATCACAGACTTCTTCTGTCGTCACGTTCAATGCTTTTAGAAGAATCGCTAAATTATGCGCTTTTTTCTGATCAATAATCTGAATAAACTGTGGTGTAGAATCAGATGCTGAACTTCTCCTGTTCTTGTTTTTCTTCTTATCCGCAGCAGCGTATCCAAACAGAGCTTCCATCATCTCCTCATTAAATCTGCAAGTCCAGAAAGCAGTTAAGAAATTCACATGAGAAATGGAGAAATAAAAATATCATGATTTAAAATTAAAGTCATGCCGTAATCCAATACAAGAACTTACTGAAACGACCCAGCTTTAAGCTCATGCCAGACCATCGACTGATCAGGGCTCGCAAGAACCTTATCCCAGAAGAACGGCTTTAACTTGGTTTTGGGAGCGTCAGATTCATCAGAACCTACACTTGAGTCTCCTGTCGAAGTACGTCGATGGTGGGGCCCAAGAGGGGACGGTCTAGATGGGCCTGGTGGAATAGGAGGAGGAGGGCGGCGGCCACTTCTGGGAGGTGGGGAGGCGCCGGAGTAGGGAGGGTTGGTGGAGAAGGAGGTGCTGCTACCGGCGGGGGAGGTGGTGGTGGTGCTGCTGCCACTGCTGCCACAGCCACTGTCCCCGGCGCCGCCTCTGCTGCAGCACCTGATGCCACCACTGTTGCAGCACCTAATGCCACCACTGGTGCAGCACCTGATGCCACCACTGCTTCCGTCACTGCCACCCTTCCTGGTGGAAGTGGTAATGAATTTTTTCCAACTGTATTTTCAGCATGAGCTTCTGTTGATGACTGAAATCCAGCTTGAGAAGACGATACACAATGAGCATCCAATGAACTGCCAGTAGTGGTAAACAAAGCCGTGCAATTTAAACTGTTTGAAGTACCCATGATGTGCGAATTTTCTGATGAACCTGAAATAAATATCCAAATTATGGCAATAAAGAATGAAAAATAACTGATATTGATCTCTTGGACAAAAGCTCAACCATGATTAGTAAGGGAGTTTATTTTTTCCCAAAAGAAGGACATTATGTTTTCAGGCCTGTAAATTAAGGACAATACCAATTTGGCCTACATTACATAAGTTAAAACGTATTGTCCTTAATTTACAGGGATAAAAGCCCGATTTTCAGTCCTCACATGTGATTTTAACCCGATTTAGGCTAACTGGGGTCAATTTGGCCTACATTTGCAAAAATTAAAAAATATTGTCCTTAGTTTACAGGCACGGAAACATATGTCCCTTTTTTGGGCCTAAAAAAGTTTTTTCCCTGATTAGTAACATACCAGCAGACGTATTACTGGGGCAAATGTTGAGAAGAGGCTTCTCATCTCGTAGCCCGCCTTTTGGCTCAAGCCTTGGATCTCTTCTCACACAGAAATATATGACTATAGCCACAAGACCAAGTCCTGCCAATACACCTGCAACTACAGCACCAATGAGGTACTTCATATTATCATTGTTGCCTTTAGGTGAAACTTTTTCGGTTTTTGATGTAGGAGTCTTGTGGTCTGATAATGGAGGATAATCGGTATCTGATTCAGGAGATGTTGCTGTGGTAGAATCATCAGGAGTACCTAAAGCTCGTCTCGTCGCCAGGTACCTCCTCCAATCAGTAAACAGATTTTGACTTTGATCAGAAAATGTCCCTTTCTGATCTTTCAACACTTGGAGTGGAAAGTTTTTTCCTCTCAAACAGTGTACAATAGTTTCTTTTTCCTTCAGAGGAAGATCATCTGTATCTTTATGTAGAAATCTTTTTACCAAGCAGGGCGAACAAAATTCAACACCGTTGTTAATGACAGTTCTTGAATGAGATGGAGCTGAACCTAAGCCCTTAACAGATTCTGTACTTTCCTTTAACTCGTTTTTGCAGTAGTCCCATGCATGCTCAACCTGTTAAGGAAATATTTCAGAAGAACAATGTTATGTTTGGATAAGGGAAACCTTTCTCAGTTTACGTGTGGATAGTGATTTTGTCAACTCTCGAAACACAACCAACTTTATAGCTTGAACACTCTTTCTAGATTATTAACCAAATAGGTAACAACTGGAAAAATTCAGAAAAACAGAGTGATGGATTCTGTTGCAATCCAAAAATTGTCTCTTCATATTATGTTATTTCAACAAGATGTATGGCAGAATTTTGAAATACTAAACTAGAGTTTCTAAACAGATCGAATGAGAACAAAAACAAATGACAGTCATCGATCATGAGGAAACAATGGCATGACAATTGAAATCAAATTGAATCTCTTAACATAGAGATTGTAACTTGTCCTAAAACAAACTAAGAAGCCAATGGTTTGACATAACTCTTATAAATCATTTGAATCGATTATTAACGCATCCAAGTTCATGTTTAGGTAAGATCATGTAAAGTAAAATATGGAATTTACACAAATACAGCCAAAGGAACAGAACAAAAGTATAGATGTTTCTTCATTCTTGATAATGATAACACAACATACAATGCAGAAAACCAAATAAGTTATCACGACAAATTACGCACATAATACATTTTACGCTTAAATTCTGCACAAATTCAATCAAATTCACGTACCGTATACTCACGGATATCCTGAAATCCATTGTCAAAAATATTTTCTCCTAATTTTTTCCTTCCCTCTGAATTATTCGCCGCGGAAACACATATAAAAACAATAAAATACGCCATGAATCTGGCTTCCATAATTTCTCAAGCAATCATATCAATTCTTTTGCCTGTGTTGCCCTTCTCGTATGAATTGAACTCAAACAGCAACACACATAGCTATATCTATAGCTATGCATGCATATAACAGGAAACCCCCTTAATTCCGAACCCCAGAAAAATTCCCCCAAATTGAAGGGAGAAAATGTATCAGAAATCTTTCAGCTATTTATCTGGAAAAACTCCCAAAATTTACAGAGCTCTTGATTTCGGGTTCAACGTCACAAAATTCCCAACAGTGCTTCAACGCCCCTCTCTAACCGCGCTAAATGTATACGATTATACCTCTTCGTATATTATCCGCCGGAACCCGGAATTTTTTGAATTAAACGGAAAAAAGGTGCCCTTATTCCAAGAATTTGGGAACAAATAGTGAAATAGGGTTCTTGAATGGTTTTGTTGAAGAGGTATTGGGGGAAAGATGGCGTTTCGGGTGAGAAATTGAATTTCTGTTGGGAAAATTGTTCGTTGAAAAATGGTGCATATAATTCGGAGGTTAGAAAAGAGGGACAGGAAAATAGCGAGGGAAAGAAACGTGTGCAGAATTACAGGGGGAAAGAGAGGGAGATCAGGAAAACTAAATAATAAAAAAATGGTATTAAAAAATCAATAATTAATGTTGCCCTATAAATTAGTACGAAAATGATTTAAAAAATTATGTGATTTTATTTTATAGTTAAAAAACATTTGTATATACAGTAATTTTGTATTTTGTCAGTGAGTCACTCAATTTAGTCAAAAGAAGTGCAAAGAATAAGGAATCATTCGTTGGAGTATAAACAAGTGATAATGATCATTATTTAATTTTAAAAATAATCCACGACATAATTTAAATTTATTTTATAACTTTTCATATCAGGTTTATAAATTTTGTCAATACATTTATCCCACATCGAAAGTGTTGGAGAAAAATGTGATAGAAATATAAATTTAAAATTTTAAATATTTAATATAAATTAATAATTAATTTTTTTTTAAAAAAAAAAAAAAATCGATTGAACAAGAACCTGTTCAACCGGTTCAACCTAAAATCCGATTTATATTTTTTTAAAGGGTTATGATTTTTTTCTTCATAAAGGGTTCAACCCGTTTTAAAAAAACATTTTTGGAGTATAAACAAGTGATAATGATCATTATTTAATTTTAAAAATAATCCACGACATAATTCAAGTTTGGTAAAGTATAGGTTGATCAAGTTCCACAGTGAAATTGATTAAGAAATGTGACTTATATTTTTAAAGAAATTTTCTATAAAAAGTGACTTTTTATATAAAGTATTATTCTAAAAATGAAGGGTGTAACTTATATTACTGATAAAAATTTATATTAAAAAAAAAAAACTATTTCACAAAAATGTCACAGCATATCAATTCTTTAAGTTTAATAACACTTTAGTAAATTAACATATACTAACATATACATGAGCTCTGTCATAAATAATGCATATATACTATTACTAGTATTTATAGATAATAATATTGATAATTTTTGTGTGTAATAGTAATAGATGAGCTCTGCTACTATTATACATATATACTATTAGTAGTATTTATACATAATAGTGATAATGTTTATGTATAACAGTAATAGAGTATATGCATAATAATGATATTGAAGACACGTAGTTAATGTCAATTCGAGTTTATACAAATTTATATCTTTAAATATCTATTATTTTAAAGCAATTTTGTTTTTTTGAAAGGTATTTTTTTAAGCAATTTAAATACTTAAGAAAGAAGTGATCGGTCAATTCACACGCAAATATATAGTATGATATTAAATGACCGTTTACAATGAAATGTGGTTTTCAATCTTCACTCTAAATTTAAATAAATACTAGTTTGTATTTTTAAATATTAATTAATTGTGCTTCTTTTTAGTTTATTTTTAAAGTCATAAAAAATACTAATTAAGATCGATTATAATAATTTTTAAAATCTCCTGTAAAATTCCAAAATAATTAATTAAAAATATAATAATTTTCTTAATATGTACCCATTGAGCCAAATAAATAAATCAAGGCAATAATTTATTCAATTATTCGTAAAGAATTACATATATATTATATACAATAATCCTCTACTAAGGAAAGTTTTGACATATCAAATAGAAAAATAATCAATTATTCTTAAAATTCGGACAGTGAGTTGAGTTCTTCCACGGGCCCTTCATCATGTCTTTTTCCATTAGATCGGACCTAAAAATTAAATTAGTTTATAAGTTAATTACAAAATATAATAAAATTACTATCGATCGAGGCCTGCCTGCATTTATTACGAAGACAACCCTGGCCTAGCAAAATTAATATACATTCTCTCAAAGTGTTAAAAAACGTCGATATCCAATGCAATCCCAAATCCGTCACCGGCGATTTCCATTCAGTGTCCTCATAAATATATATATGTAATGAAACAAATCATAAAAGTAATATAAAGAAAAACGATTATACATAAAAATATATATATGTAATTTTACAAATCATAAAAAGTAATATAAAGAAAACGATTATACATAAAAAAATTATTTATTAATTATAAATAATATAAAATTTTAAAAATAATAATAATCGTAAAATAAAACGATCAAACAAAAACAGGACGAATGGTGTATTATTTATTTTGGATATTAAAATAACCTGAGAAAAAAAACGATTCAAAAATAAAATGGTCGGTTTCAAAAAACATGATCTTCCATTTGGATTATTTATTTTGGATATGAAATTGAGAAAAATACCCATATTGGAGTGGTCGGTTTCCGAGTTTGCATCTTCCATTTGGATTGTTGCTTGCGGGCCCTAAAATGGAAAAGTGTACATATTTTTAAGACAAAGTCTATAATTTGATGAATGTAATATAAAATTTCAATCGGTTATAATTGATGAATGTAATATAAAATTGAAGTAGTTAATTGCTTCACTCAAATTTCAAATATGTCATAATTTAGGATTAATTATTTAGTGTTTAGGGTGTAATTGATTGATTTAGGACAATTTTATAGATTTTCATCTATACAAATTTACACACTAGATCTACTTTTAAATGACTTTTTCTTCATTGTAAATACGATTGCTTTCGGAAAAAATTATATGCACTAGTTGTACTCAATGTACTGGATTGATTTCCTGTCAAAAAAAAAAAAACTCGATTGATCTATATTTAAAATAATTATTAATTATTTTATCAAAAATACTATCTAATTTTTAATAAAATATATTAGTTATTTTACTAAAATATTAATTATTTTATTAAAATATTATAATTGTGCACGTGCAACTAATGCCAAACTAAAATCAGGAACAATTGCGTTATTTAAGTATTATTTTATGTTAAATTATTTATATTACCTCGACAACAGATTCAGGAACAACCTGGTTACCTAGCAGTTTGGCCTGAAAATATTAAAGGAATTATGTTTTTATGTTATAAGTACAGATTTATACATGTAATGTGACTAGAAACTAATTAAATTCATGTGCTCTATCCCAAGCTAATTTTAGGCTGATCCAATAAAAATAATAGTCAGTATTAAACTAATTTTACATTTTAATATTTAATATTTAAATTAATTTGAGAGGAAGCTTGATAAGAAAACTAAAACAAATGAAAAGTGATTAAAATATTAAAAAATATTAAGTTCACAAAATGTGCAATTAAATTTATACGAAAATGTGTTTCACCCCAATTTGATAATCTACTCTTATATATGTTTATATTGTTTACATTCGAGTTATACGTTTAAATTTATATAGCAGAATTGAACATAATCAAGATTAGAGAATGTTTAATTGAATTAATCACACACCTTTGACATTTGTATGCGTTGAATGGCACTCGAACTGATTTTCTCAACATTTGGTTCATAACACCTATCAAACAAATTAAATTAGACATAATTTATTTTGAGGTGTTAAATATTAGCATGGTTGATTAATTTGCTTCAATTAATTTTCTCAAATATGAATATAAGTATTTAATTATAATAAATGAGAAATACAAATATATTTCAGTGAAATTAATAATACTACTAATTTATATTTTTTGTGAAATAAATAATATTATTTAATAATACTCACCAATTATGTGGTGCAACTAGTATATATTTACAAGATTTTGCCAAATTACTTACCTCATTTTCTCCGGGGCCTCGCGTTGTCGCCTATTGAGTTTATCAAGTTTTTCTTCAAGTTCCTGAAATTAATTAATTAATTTTATAAATTGATAATAATTAATTAGATCTACATAGTCAAGTTTTTGTTAAAAATATAACATGTATAAAATAAAAAATCGATATAATGTTACCTCAATGCTGAAATTGACACCGAAGTAAAATGACCAACGGATGATTGACATTGTCCACATAGAATTAAAAGTTAATGATATTGAGGGTATAATTATATAAAATTATAAATTGAATAAATCAGACTATCTATTTTAATTTAGTGATTCATTTTATATAGTATATTATCCTCAATACACATCGTGTATATCTAATGATATCGAACATTAAATCATTATCAATTAACACATTACATGTATTAATGCAATATAAAATGAAATACACCAAATTAGAATTCTGAATTATAGAGGAATAGGAACAAGAGATTACATTGCTATCTTTTCAAGCATTTCTCCCTCAGACCATCTCCAGCAATGCGCTGGAGTGGCGTTTTTGTTCATTTATTGAGCTCCAGCAATGCGCCATTGATCTGCTACTATAATAGAGCAAAATACTGTTTAGAAATTTTGTCTTGTTGAATGTAATACTTTTTGAAATTTCTTATTTTTTTTTTTTTTTTATTAAATTGGTTTTAATATTTGATAATATGTGATAACTTAGAATGATTTGTGTATTTGTGTTGGGATGGTATTTTTTTGTTATTGTGGATAACTTAGAATAATTTATGTGATGACATATATAATTAAATTATTATTTTTACTTAAAATATCTCAATTAATTTAAAATATGTTATGAATTAAAATACTACACATAATTGAAAAGATAAACATAAAATTACATAATAAAATGATGCAAACATTACAATATTGATCATTTGTGGTAAGAATATTCCAACACTAAGTAATCAGTGTCTATTGTATTGTAATTTATATTTTAGTTGTAATTTAAGTTATCATTGTAATTTAGAATTTTCGTTCTAATATTATGTTGAATTTTCAATTTTGATTTGCTCAACAATTTTATCAATTTTATATTTTTTATTTAAATTTAAATATAATATAAAAATTAATTTATATTAGAAATAAGTATACAAATACATTATAAATATAGATAATTATATATAACATAAAAAAATCAAAAATAAAGAATCTTTATAGAATATTCTATTTTAGTGCAAAAAGTAGTCTGGCTTTTGGAGATTTTGTGTTGGGCTTTAGAATAGAAGAGTCTTTGAATTGATTTCAGGAAAGAGAGCCAACTACTGGAGATGGTCTCATGCTTTATCTGCTTCAGTTTTTGAGACAAGAACTGCAAATTAAATATAAAATCAATTTTTTTTATTTAAGTTCTTGAAAACGCAATTAAATAATTATGATATCATAAATAGAGAAATATTTTTTATATGCATACCTCCTCGTTATTCAAAGCCCTGCAGGTGAAAAAAAAAGAAGTGAAATTAATAAATTATATAATTTAAACCTCACTATTGGAATCCCTTGTAACACTTTCACATTTCATTTTATCATTGAAAAATATTTATCTATCTTTAATTACTCCATCCGTCCACTAAATTTATTTTCACTTTTCTTATTTTATTTGTCCACTAAATTTATTCTCATACATTTTATGAAAATATACATTTTATATTTATCCTTCAATTAAACGCACAAACAACAACTTTATTTATAAGTGGATCCCATAATATACTAAAATACTCTTACTTTATTTATTTTTTTCTTAAATCACGTGCCAAAAAAGGTGGGTATAAATATTGTGGATAGAGAAAGTATTATGTATGCGTGTGTTTAAATATGTATAGTGAAATATATATGATGTAAAATGAAAAAATATATTTGACCATTCGAGATGTATGTAAAAAACTTAAAATTACACCAAATTTAATATGCCTATCAACAAAACGAAGAAATATGTCTTCAACCCTGTCAACAAAAAAATAATCAATCTTGTTCTTTAACTCTAATATCAAGGTGTTGAAAAAACACCCCAAACCCCACTTTACAATATAATAAAAACAAAATTTTAAATTTAAATATTTCCGTTTTATTATAATTAAAATAAAATAAAATACTTATGAATATTAATTAATTACACAATCTGAAGGGCTTTTTGTACGTAAATTTTAAGCGATATTTTTTCCTTTTGTAGAAAGAAAATGGAATTTATGTGTTGTAAGATTATTTTTTAATATTTTGTTAATTGTGAAAAAAGAAAAAAGCATTTCTGATTTAAAGAAAAAAGCTCTGAAACGACGTCGTTCTGTAGTCTAATCCAATTCGACAATGAAACTCCACTCATGGTTCCAGAAGATCCATATCAATGGAGAAGCACGTGCGAATCCTCCTCAACCGGCTATCCTTCGCCGCCATAACCATATCCACGCTAATCCTCCTTATCCTCTACCTCCAAACTCCCGAAACCTGCTTCGACCCGTCCGACCCGAACCCGAAACCCCACACCCGTTTCCCCAAATCCACCTGCGACTTCACCCACCGCGCCTACACCTCCCACGAGAAGCGCAACCACCGCATTTGGTCCACTAAAGCCTGGACCACCGCCGTCTCGTCTTACGCTTCCCTATTCAAAGCCCTCCAGGTCCGAAATCACATCGCGAATCAGTCGCACGTGCTGGTTGTTTCGGCCGGGCCGGGCCAGGCGGTCCAGGCGCTGAGGGAATTGGGCGTGGAGGAGGTCACGGCGGTGGAAATTGTGGAGTCTCCGCCGCTGGTGAGCCGGGCGGATCCGCATAATTTGCCGTTTTTCGATGGGAGCTTCGATCTAGGGTTTGGCGTGTATTTGGATAGGGCTTTGTTTCCGAGGCGGTACGTGGAGCAGATTGAGAGGACTGTGAGGAGAGGTGGCGTTTGTGTGGTGACGGTGGAGGAGTGCGGCATGGACGAGGTCGGGGAGGTCGTGAAATTGTTCAGGAAATCGAGGTACGTTGATTCTAAGAATGTGATTTTAGCAGGGGAAAGAAGGACTAGGATTGTTATGAAAGTTGAGGGTAAATTATGATGTTTAATTTTTTACTGGCTTCTGCTTTTGGTTTATGATTATTGGTTTTTTGCTATGGTTTCTTGATAATCTAGGATGAAGTTGCATTGTGTATTCATGTAAATTATTATTGTACTTTATATTGGAGATGAGTTATTCTTTGTAGAAAAAACTGAAATTTGTAATGTCCATTCCCTTCTAATGCTAACATGCGAAATCAATCTAAATCCATCAATTATATTGGGGCTGCCATTTTGACATCTTTGATAAGGAATTCTCGTTTACTTATTTACTTGTCATTTTGCATCTGATGATCGGTCATGCCTCGTTTTCTGTTTTATAAAATTTCAGTTATATCATGTCCTTGTTTTCGTTATGAATTTGTGCTCATGGTTTCTGTTGGAAATGGTGCCTGTTATTTAGCTTACGGGCTTACAATGGTGTATTGAATAATAATACGACTCATATGAGATGGTACTTTAGTTTAACCATTATCATTTCCTTGATTTAAGTGTACCAATCTGACTACTTCTTACCATTATGTAGTAATGATATAAACAAGTCATCTCTTGAGGTATAATTATGTGCAGATAAAACTAGTCAGTACTGTTTCTTTATGACCTTAATGATAAATCGTGGAATTCATTTATGGCCATGATTTGGCAGAGTATGATGACTGATGAAGTTGTGTGATGATTTCTCTTGATTGTTCGACGTACAATCATGAATTACAAAAGCTTAACCGTTGTTGACTATTTCCTTTCTAGTTTCTACTCCGAGGCACACTTGTATGAGACGGTCTCAAAGTGAGACGGAGTATAATTTGGGCATTGACGTTTTAACACTTTGGGAGGGTGGATGTTGATTTGTGTTAGAATGTACCTCGTCTCATGCATGACGGCCATCTCAGACCATCTTTCCATCTCATACGAGTTTTTTGTCTTCTACTCCTGCAGAAGAGAGATTCTGTTGGGAATAAGTATAACTATAGTATAAGCTTCTTGAAAATTTGGCATGATCATAAACACTTCATTTCTTTGTTTTATATGTTACTTTAATGTCACAACAGCCTTGCTAGTTTCTTTCAAAGAATGCCACAGATTTTCAAGAGTTTCTTTATGTGAATGCTGTTTTTTTTTTTTATGTTCAATTAAGAGAAGCCTGAAGCTAATAATCATCATTGTTACATGGGTAGTAGTTAACTCATGGCGTCGAAAACATTTCGATTGGCTCCACAAAATTGGCACACAATGTAGGCTCTTGACTTCTATTTTGTCTGTATAAGAGTTCTGTTATCATTACTGCTGGATTGCTAGATTTTATGTATAAATTCATGTTGCCCATTAAGTGCTTTTGGTTGCTTGCTATCGTTGAGTTTCGTCTAGTTCTGGGAAGCTCGAGTAGGTTGAACTTGAAGAATATCGAATAATTGACCATTAGGCATTAATCATTCATCCCAAGCTTTATCTGCTCGTGGAGGAGGAATCTGTAAGTATTTCGTCCTTGAATTGCATCGTTTCTATCGTATATTGCTTCTTTTGGTTGCGTCATTCTTGACTTTTCGGAAACCAGTCTTTAAGATGGAAGTATAAGTGTTTTGTTGAATCGTTGGTCCGTGGGTAATGGAGATGGGGAATGAGAATAAGGAGTATCATTTTCATTTGTAATGTTCGATATGTGATGATGGACCCCACAATAGGTTAACAATTTCTCCATCTTAATCTATATATATTGAATTTTTTTTTAATTTTTCGGAGACCAACACAAGTGGACTGTCACGTGTTACAAAAAGAGACACATTATCGGCATTATGGGCCGCATCAATGAACCCAAATGGGCCTCTTTTTTTTTGACAAGGAAAATGGGCCTCTTTTTAAAGGTAATCGTTGAACAAAATATTTGTTACAAAATTAATACTGCTAAAGAACCCCATTTTAAAAAATTCTTTTGAATGTCTAATAGAATAATTTTACTCACTATTCAATAATATATATTTCATCAATTTTACCCATCACTTTATCACTTTAAAAAATACTAATAAACAACTCTTTTCTAATCACTATTCCCATTTTGAGAATTAAAAAACCCTAAAGATTGGGATGGAGGTAGTATATTTTTTAATATTGACATAACTTTAAGTTTCAAAAACCGAATGATAAACCAAGCCATTCGTTTTTTGAACAAAATTTATTTAATTTGAAATGTTACTTCAAAAATCTATGTATGAACATGTTTGATGATTAGAACCCCTGAAATTTTAAAAAATTATATTTCGAACTGTCAAAATACATAATGAATATTTTCATAAATCAAAAAATAAAAAAATTTGTAAGACAATAATATAAATAATTTATTATAAGTCTCATGGATTTTGGTGCTCTAAGTTAATTGTGTTTTAAAAGAGAATGTGATACGAATATATAGATGAAACACCATATTTTTATGTACGCTATTTCACACAAGAGTTCCTTTAAATATATTTGAACTTATTTGATATTCCTATCATATGGAGTCTTCACTAAATAAATTTTAGATAGGATTAAATAATTTAATTTACTTTTAGCTAAGTTTAGAATTGAGTGTATCCTCTCCTCTGTCTCAGAAATTTTAAATATAAAGTATAGGGTGAACACGATAAAACTGGTTAAGGAGTGTGACTTATATTACTAAAGGGTATAGTCGTGACAATTGAAGAGTGTGATTTTTTACTATAAAAGATATTACTCATAAAAATGAAGGGTGTGATTTATAGTATTAATGAGCATAGTCATGATAACTGAAGGGTCATGTCTGTAAAAAAAATGAATCAGTTTTACAATTACAAGTATCACCTGATTTATTGTGTTGTATCACAAGTAATGCAATACCTCAATGTAGTGCTAGACAATCAAGAACAAAATTGGTAATTTTGTGACTAGGATTATATAAACCAGTGTTTTTAGAAATCGGTTGAAACCAGTTGGCAAGAACCAGAAAAATCGGTAGAACCATTTTTTTGTTTTTATATTTTTTAATTAATTTAAAATTTAATCGTTATTTCTATCATCTTTATTTTAAATTTTAGTATTTTAAATTGTGTTGTGTTTATCTTGATTTTATTGTGTTTAATTCAATATGATATTTATAAATTTATAATTTTAAATTTTATAAGTGCATATTTTTTATAATACATTTTTTTAATGTAATATAGAGAATATTTTAAATAAATTAGTGGGAACTATTTTATCGATTGGACCGTCGATCCGACCCGTCCAACCGGTTGCCATCAACAAGTGCTCAGTCCTGTTACGAAAACACCGATATAAACCCTTTTTTTTAAAGTATCATATTTTAGTTAGTTTTTTTTTTTGCGCAGTATATTATTATTATTTAAAAAAATTTAATTTCACGTGTTATTTATTTTCAAAAGTTATAAATTATGATATTTTACCTACTAAATTATATTATTTCCATATATAAAATATTATTAAAAGTTAAAACATCCAATAATCACAGCAAAC